>OU611871.1:18752500-20002500 GCA_914767815.1 Eupsilia transversa
GTTATATAATAATGTTGAATATTTCATAATGCACTCAATAAGTATCGCTACACTTGCGGTGAATATCACACTAGCTTTATGTTATTAATTATTTTTAAATCAATTGATGAGTCTTATTGGACGTTTACTCTAACTTCAAGCCATCATTATGGTCGCTTAGTGTGTGCGCACGAGTTTCTCCGACTGTTGCAAAACGAACAAGGAGAAGTTTGAAAAAAGAATCGATGCTTGAAAGTATCAAAACTTACTAATGGTGCTCGTGTAAAATTAACTTTTTGTTGCGCGAGGGACAACTTGATAGCGCAAAGTTCTCTCGCGGCCGGTCCCCAGCGGTTGAACAGCCGCGAAATGTATTGGTTCGTAACATCGAACCTCATTTCGTCATGCACTCGAAAGGGTGGCTTCCAACCAGGAGGGGGCACCACCTTACAGATGCCATATCTAACTGCTTCTGGCCAGATCTTATCATAGTAGCGAAGTGGATCCTGGAAATGGTTAATTAAATAGCATTACATCTTACTATAACGAAACAATTCATTTCATTTAATCATTTATTTAGGTATAAGGGTTTTGTAGTACATGAGGGACTTCCAAAGTATGCATTATTAATAACATGGTGTACGTAAAATGGATTGTTGGGTGAATCACTGCTCCCCTAGCTAGATCACTGAGTAACCTGTATTTAGGAGAGACAGTTTCGACTCCCAATTTGGGTATCACAAATTGAGCATGAATTTTACCAAGTGATACCAATGTAGCATATTGATACTCATGACTGTATACATTTAAAAGTAATCAAGATCAATACAAAAGTAAGCTAAGGTAATACTTACACGAAAATCGTCTTCGCTAGGGTGGTACACTGGAGCGTCTACTAGCAACCCGCCATCCGCCGTTGTCAGCATGGAGCTGCTGGTGCCAGGCGCATCATGATCTACAAGTTCTTCTTGATCCATTTTCTTGGCATCCTCTTCTTTGGCAAGGTTCGCCGCCATGCCGTCGACTTCAGCGAACATACGGCGATTAGCCTCTATTTTAGATATGACTTCTGCCCTTATCTCCACCTTGAGGCGAGCAAAATCTCTTTCTTTTTCCTTCTCCATCTGGGTAAACCGCTCGTGGTAGCGGGACATCTCTGCGACAACAATATTCTTCTCCGCCGTAATCCGTGATATTTCCTGTCTCTTCTCTTCCTCGAGGCGGGCAATCTCTCTTTCCTTTTCCTCTCTGATGCGGTCGTGCATCAGTTCCGCTTCAGCTAACTTCTTTTTAACAGCCAATCGCTTTAATTTTCTTTTATCAGCTGGGCGGATTGACGTCTCTTGATCATGAAGAGTAGCATCGCTCATCTCAGCAGTGCTGTCGGATGATATGCTTATGCGTCGAACCTCTATATTGTCGTTTGGACCCTCTGCGTTGTCATTTCGATCCTCGGTGTTGTCATTTCGACCCTCTGTGTTGACGTTTCGAAGCTCTTTATTTTCGTTCCGAACCTTCGAATCGACGTCTCGGCCGATTGTCAGGGTCTCGATAAGTTGGTCAAGTAAATGTTCTTGTTCTTCAAGTGAGAACTCTTGTTTGTTTTTGAGAGACTCATCCCTCGGCATCAAACGAACCCCCAAGACCTCTTTGCCGTGTACCATACTGGTTCTTAATTTCAGCATAACACAAGAATGTTTCGGTAATAGCAAGTAAAGATGACTTTGGTCATCGTTCGTCGAATCCGCGTCTTCGTTGTCTATTTCTACTTCAACGTCTTCTGTTTCACCTTCCCTTTCCGTTGGTTCGTTCTCTAGAACCGCGGCATTGTTTTCCTGTCCCTTACTCGTTAATTCAATTTGAGATTTTAGTAAAGTCGAAACTTTCATCAGTTTTTCAATTCTGATGCAGGGCTTACACACTTTGCAGCGTGAGTCCAATAATTCCTGAGACGCGTTTATGACGTCCTGGTCAGAACGCCACTCTGCCGCGACGCAAGTCGTAGGTACCTCGGACTGAACATTTCCGGCACGCTCAAGATTGGCTGCTGTATTTTGCAAGATTTCTTCACGCTGAGGCTGTTTCGCGTCGTTTCCTAAGTATATTCGGTGTTCACTGTAGACCGCGTCGTATCCTTTTGAGCTAGAACTGTATACTGTGAACACGAATGCAAATTAACGAGATGGTTACGCTTGCACTAAGGGCAGATTTTTCAATTATCAGTTAACTCTTATCTTTAAACAAGCTTATTAAAATTACCTGACTTTTATTCTTTTCTATATTAAATATCGGCCCTAAAGGAGATGTAAAACTATCGGCAGGAAAATATGGTGCATAATCAACCTACAATGCTCCCAACTGCTGGTACACAGGCCTCCTCTTCGAGAGGGAGAGGGATGTAAATCAACCACGCGGGCCCAGTGCGGGTTGGTAGGTAATGAAGGTTACTTGAGCTGTATTAGCAATCCCTCCCTCCCATTTACTGTTGTTTTAGTTTACTTTTAGTTCCTCGCTGCTAGTAATCGCGTGGGAGCTACCAAGGTGCAGTGGGCTTAGCATTGACGTTCCTAAGGCACAACAGACAGTGTCTGCGTGGTGTCACAAATCCATTTAACCCCTCAATTTCTTAAAATATATGTAGTTTCCATAGAATTTCGCTTAGAGGTACCTTTTAAAAGCGTACGTTTAAAAGCTTGTACCATTTTTCTAAAACAAAACTAGGTATTTAATAAAAAATATAGCCTAAACTGCTTATGTGAGAAACATGTTATTTGAACAAGTTCTTTGAATGTTTTTTCCATTGTATAATTATTTAGATTCATGAAAAATATTGAACGGACATTTAATACGTACATGGTTAATTTCCACCTGTACAACAATTAATACGTGACCCACACAATAAGTTAAGGCACTAAAGAAAACCACCTTTTAGACATAACTAGCGACCCGCCCCTGCTTCAATCGGCTTTTCAGAGCTGACAAAACATGTTTTTAGTTTAATAATAATGTAATATACACATAAACCTTCCGGAATTAATTCTCTGAATTCATCAAATCCATTGCGTAGTGTAAAAACCGACGCGGTCACAAAGACAGACACGAAACTAAGAAAATTTACGCTGAAGATACTACTAACCTGGAGAAGCTATTCGTAGCTTCGTAATCGGTGGATCCTGGATCATTACGTTATCCTCGATCGTCATGGCACTCCTGATCAATGGGAGATCTGAGTCAGTCGTGTCCTCCGAAACATCATCGTTGACCATCGTTGCATCATACAAAATCACCGTTACATCATCCGGGACCTTCGGAACATCATCGTTGACCTTCGGTACATCATGCGAAATCACCGGTACATCATCCGGGACCGCCGGATCATCATCGTTGACCTTCGGTACATCATGCAATTTCACCGATCCATCATGCTCCGAGACACCAATACGCTCATCAGCGAATACCTCATCTAAAGCCGCCAGTACGTCGTCCAAAACACCAGCAACCGGGAGACTTCCCGGGCGTTCCTCATCATAATTGAGCACCATCGGAACATTCGAGACATCCTGCATCACGGGGACGGGCGGGACAACTGGGTCATCTGTGGCGACTGGGACACCTTGGGCAACGAGATCATCCAGAACTTCTGGAGTTACCGGGTCATTCGGAACGCCTACGATAACCGAGTCACCTGGGGTGATCAGGTCTTCCTTATCGTCCAGGACGACCGTTTCCTTCGTGGAGTCTTCCTTGATGATGGTGACTAAGAAATCTGGAAACTCTGGTGCGACATGCGCAGTCTGCTTGGTAGAGCATTTCCTATGAATCCTCTTCGGCGGAGCCCTCTTCATGGGATTTTTATTCAAAGCTATACTTTGCTTGACATTTCTTCGATCCTTTAATTTGATTTCGTTTGTGGTGATCGCATTTTTAATGCTCTTCTTGTAAGGTTTCTGTTTAGGAGATTTCTCTTTGGGAAGGTTCGGTTTAGGAGTGTTCTCCTTGGGAAGGTTCGGCTTAGGAGTGTTCTCCTTGGGAAGGTTAGGTTTAGGAGTGTTCTCCTTGGGAGCACTCTCCCTTGCAGTGGTCTGTTTTGAAGTGCTCGGTTGTTTTTCTGTCTGCTTTAGGCGAGTTTTCTGGAATATGAGGGGTTCGTCCTCGTCAGAAGAGTTCTTCTTGCGCTTCGAGGCCATCTTTCTGAGAGGAGCACAACTTTCCGCTATAATCTTGTTTAATTCAAGCTTGCTCTGTCGCCGACATCTTAGCGACATAGGGTGTTCTCGTTTATATTCTTTCTTTTTTTTAACAGTCTGCAACTTTGGTGGCTCAACAGGTTTTTTGATTGTGGCCACATTGTTATTCACACGTTCATGAGGGTATACCTGTTACAAATATGATTTATTCATGGAATTAGTGTAAACTGGAAAGTTTGTTTGGAATTACTATACACGGTGAAATTTTAATCGTTTTTTTCCTCTTAAGGGGTTATTGTACTCATCATTATGAACAACTTTTACTAAGGGACCAAACCTGAAATCGTGAAAAAAAAATCAGCTGTTCCCTACATTTATGTTCGCCTAACTCGTCAAAATGTAGGGAACAGCTGATTTTTTTTTCACGATTTCAGGTTTGGTCCCTTAGTAAAAGTTGTTCATAATGATGAGTACAATGACCCCTTAAGAGGAAAAAAACGATTAAAATTTCACCGTGTATATAGCGTTTTTTTTACTGGGACGGTATGTGGAAATCCAAATCCATAGCAGCTACGAGGAAACTGCCTTAGGAACTAATACCTCTTTTCTCATGAAAACAAACTAATAAGTTTCGCATTGCGATTATAAAAGCCCTAATTAAATAAAGAAAGAAAAAGTCAAATGCGTGTTGGCATAAAAATGAGTAAAATTGACCACGTAACAAACTCCCGCCTCCTTCACATGGGGGCAAGACTACTAAATAAACATGAACAAACGCGGACGAAGTCGCGAGCCAAAGCTAGTACTTATTATTAAACGGTTAATATCTAATGATATCTGGCACTATGTCGTTACTTAACAAAATATCTATTCACGAACCCTTACAAAACAGTGGATCCGCTAACTTATATACAGGGTGGATTTTTAAGACGGGGCAGTAAGGGCACGTACCTGAATCGTTGTAGCTACAGGAAAACGGTCTTAGGAGACTGTCCTTAACTTTTTGAGACATTTTGATCTGCATTCACAGATTTTTTTAAAACAGTCTGCAGGAAAATGGGCCGTTTTCACAAATACTTTTTTCGATGCCAATCGATCCTGTTTCTTATAAGGTATTGGTAACAAGTCTATTGAACCAACTGAGGTTTGAGTACTAGAAAATTCAGAAATCGCATAAAACTATTTCCATACTTTTGGTAGGAAAGAAACTCTACAACTATTTTTTTTTTAATAATGGTATCAATAGACTCTTTTGATCCGTATAAGAAACAGGATCGATTGGTATAAAAAACCTTTTGTGAAAACTGCCCATTTTCTTGCTGTATTTTTTTGCAGACTGCAAAAAATTTAAAAAAGTTAAGGACGGTTTCCTAAGACTGTTTCCTTGTAGCGACAACGGTTAATGTAACCGCCCCATCTGAAATATTCACCCTGTATAAATGCCATACCCGGTAATGACATTTATCTGCGAAAGATATATTACATTAGGCATATCAGGACACTTTTGAAATAACTACTAAATTACCACTAAATGTTACACCATTATTGTCTTGGTTTTAATGTACAAGTAACCATTCCCCATGATTTTTTAACTATTCCCCACCTATACCGTGTAAGAACAGTAAATTATTAGATAGATAGATTGTTTATATCGTTGTAATTCTAAATTCAGCGTAATTATATATTATTATATGTATTCGCATTCGTTGTAATTAAATTTATTTTCAGCGCTGGAATCGATGACTGGACGGCAGTCACAAAGGATCCAATATTTTACAATTTATATTCGCTAAAATAATGTAAACAAAAATTGAAAAAGTTACGAAATAAATAGCTTTTCACTTACCCAGTGTCGTGGTTCAACAGTCTCGCTCTGCGAGGGCGGCAGCACGTCGCGAGCCGGGATCCTGCCGCGTAGCCTCTCAACGATCACTACAGGTTGTGAAGTCAAATGGGAGTGACCTAAATGTGTATAAGTAACTAGTACATTAAAATGACTAACTAAAGGCCTGGCTACACGCTCAATCTTACCTAGCACGAATTTCTATTTGCACAACCATTGTACGTTAATGATCAACGCACGAGATCCCCATCGCCTCAACTCGAGCCGTTCGGGATTATTTCCGACTGACGTCACAGCGCCACGTGACTAGTTAACTAGTCACGTGGCGCTGTGACGTCAGTCGTACTCGCAGGGGTTGTACGTGGGCATAACACGGCAAAACGATTATTTGTTACTGAAATTGTTTTCCGCACTTAGTTCTTCAGGTGGACCAGGCCATGGCAGCCATCGGTGGTTATTCCAAATGACCAGACGCTATGTTTGCAATCATGTGGACGTCACAAATATTATTTGCCCATGAAAGTCACTGCGTGTGGCCGGGCCTTAATGGGATATTGATATACCTACAGGATGGAAAATGAGAACGGCGGCGTAATTGCGTAACACATAAAATGTCGATTGATCGCATTTTCTTTCCTTTTTATAGTTAAGACACGTTCATTGAGTTATATTCGTTATGGAGCAGACGAATTTGGAAGTATCCTTCAAAACGCTCGGACAATCCGAGAGCTTCATTGAAGGCACCCACAAACAGGCGCGACGCGACGTTAACTATACAATTTCTAAGAAAACTTGACGGTTGAACAACTAACGATGTTGGTCGCGCCAGTGTATACGAGCCTTGAAACTGTGTTACGCAATTAGGGTGCAGCTCCTGATGGAAATGTTAATAAGGTTGGCAAGTTTTACTCAAAGGAAACATTCATTTCACTTCTACTCTGTACCTATACCGATACAATAAGTGCAGTATGATGATATAAGCATAGGACGACACTTTTACCTTACCTAATATGGACAGATCGGCAATAATATATGATTTCATAATTCATTAATTATCTCAAAGAAGCGTTTCAACACCCCTAAGTAAGTTCAGCGGTTATATAAAGGCTAGGAGCTAGGCGGTTTTTATATAAATATAGATTATCGCTGAATAACAGGGTGTACCGTGAAACCCTTGGAGATTTTTTTTTGTTTTGGACCTCGTTTCACGGCCCACCCTGTGTATTTTCTGTTGTTTCTGGACATCAGAATAGTGAATAATCTTAAATCACATATTATTGGCGATCTATCCATAGCAATATATTTGTGCTAGATATATTTGTACAATAGCAATATATTTTGTACTAGAGCCATATCGCGGAACTCGTCTCACACAATACAAGTCTCGCGACAATGTCTCTGTCCTTTGGTGTCTCGGTAAAAATCGAGAACCACCCAAAAGCTCGCGGATCCAATTAATGTTTCGAGACATGTTGCGAGACGTTTTGATACTTTATATAGCCGTGAATCAACACAATATCGCGAGACAAACGACACCTAGTGCGTACGAGACTTTGTTTGATTTAATCTATTAAGAATAACTCAAAACAGCACCGCTCAGACACGTATCTTGTCATTGAGTTCTAAATGGAGATTGACGTCGTGTGTAGTTTGATCATAGATTTTTGAATAACAAATTAAATAAGTGCGCTTACCGAAAGTCGCTTAAACCGCGCGCTTTAAATTTCGACATTTCCGTGCCGAGACATAGGTCCAGAGCGGTGCGGTTATGTAGGGCTTGCAAACCAAGTATCCGTGAATCTTTAACTACTAATTTTACTTTTATCTCTATTCGAATTTTACGGATATTTCCGATACTTAGATTGTTGAGTGAACACAGGTGCTTAAGTGCCTACGATACAGTAATCTCAAACGGCTGTTGTGGAAGGCTAAGTAATCAGAATTATGTGCGTATTCAACCGCCAATTTTAGGTCCATCTTATCTTAGAAAAAGTGTGTTGGGAAGCAAGATGTTGTCATTTCAAGAAAGCATAACAAATCAACGGCCTACACCAGTATCCGAGCACCCGCTCCTACACAAAAGACCACTCATCTAGCTCGAAAACATAGCGGTTTCTCTATGCAGACGACCTTGCACCTTGACTTTGTGTCCATCGGGCACGACAACTTCATAAAATATCTTGTTGCTCCTCTGGTCACTTTCACTTACAGTAAAATCTGCATGATCATTAAGCAGAAGCAGCACACTTGCGACTTAACAGCGGCTTGTCCCCTCTAAGGGCCTGTGCACACCACGTTTTTAAAACTTGGTGTCCACAGGCCCTAAGTGGAGTGCCTCATCTGAAGTTATGAGGACTTCTGAGGAGTTTGCGCTATCTTTTTCTGCAAGCGAAGGACTTGTGGAGCCGCTCAGCCCATGCAAAGTTGGTGGATAGTGGATACAACTTCGATTGAAACGTGTCGGATCATCACGGGTTGCCTCAAACCGACCCCGGTAAAAATGTTGTGTCCACCGCTGGCAGGAATAGCGCCACCAGAAGATCATAAGCGGAGGCCCTAGCGAAAGAGCCAAATGGAAAACGGCACCCTGACACTAGACTAAAAAGCCGCAACACCTTTTAATTTTAATTAAGTGTGGCCTCCCCCAGGCTAATGAACGGCCTCAAGAAAGACTAAAACAGTAGCGAGATAGTGCTTCCTTACTCATTTCTTTCGGCCCATCTAGACATGAGTTACCTTGGCTAAACTGGAAGTCTTTAAACAGACTCCGGACCCAGGTTGGTCGAACCTGCTCAGGTGGAGATGTATAGGGGGGAGCCTGAAGTGCAAATGTGGTGCTGTCCCGCAAGTGTTTTATAAGTATAGTTTAATCATTCTAAGATGTCATTTTGATCACAATTTTATTTTCATTACAGGATTTTATATTGTTTCAAGTCCGTCTGATGAAAGAATGAAAAGAAACAGATTAAAGGCAACAAAATCTTGTAGTATCCGAAATATCTGTATAGACAAATTTAGATATTCGAATTATCAAGATAGTAAAAATGAACGGATAATGCAAGCCCGAGATAATGAATCATGCATGTTCAGTGTCATGCGAGTTTGTCCACGCATGCAGGGTCGACTGATTATGATGGTATGTACGTGCTCCACGCACGCTGAACAGATTTGCGTTTAGTTTTTTAGAAAAAGGTTCGTTAAACACCGTCCTAAAAAAGGCTGGTTTTGGCCTGCATACGTAAGTAAATTCGCATGAGTAAATTTAAACATCTCTTAGTTGCTATATATTGTAACAGTCACGGATTACTGCCGGGAACTATGCGGCCAATCTACTAGAGTTGAATCAATTAAAGACATTAGAAAAATATCTACTTATAATAAAAGATTTTACCATTTCTATCTGACGAACTAGCAGCACCTACGAGTAAATACAGAAAAGAATTAGATTATTTTAAGGGAAATATTTAATTATCTTCAAATGATCTCCTTTTTATAAATGAGAGCCTTCTTAACTTTCTGGCCTTTTTGGAAGTTTTTTGCATTAACCTAGCTACCAAATGGGTTAGGCTACACTGTCGCACTATTGGGCAAACGTCTCCAGGAAAAAATCCAAAACAACACAATGGATATCCGTGTTAATAACTAAGAAGAAATAAAATGAACTTACTCTGTAGAGACACGACGTCCAATAAGCCCGTAGCCGTCATGTTGTTTATGGTAACGTTTCTTGGATCTTGCGCGGCGTCCCGCCGGTTGTCGGCAGCAGCGACAGCAACTACATTCGGCGGCACGTAAGCACCCTGCGCAAACTTGCGCTGTGCTTGAACGCGACGAGAACGTGCCCTGAAACATCATTCATTATAAATATCCACATCAATAAATAACATTCCTTCAGCGCGCTCAACACATGATAACTATTTACAATCGGTTAACGCGAGCGTTTTCGCAGAGCAAGCAAACGGGCGTGGGCACAGAAGTTAGTAAAATAGTGCTTAAAACTATGTTAGGTCACATAAAAACGCATACAATGTTTGAACAACGGACAGTCATACGGTTTGTCCGCTATCACACTCAGAAAACTGTTGCTCACACTCACACGCACTCTGTGCAGCAGTGACGCCGTTTTCTTGCGTAAGATTGACGCGAAACCATCTGTGCGTGTTTTGATAAACATGGCGGTCGCGCTGCAAAACTGAAGGAGCCTCAGCAGCATCCTGAATGCGTTTTTGGTTTGGACCAGCAGACCATTGATAGCCTTTTGCGTATATGCTGTCAACAGGCTACTGGAGTAGATCTGACAAAAGGATATAAATAACAAAATCTCAACCTCTCTTGTGCAGCGGGCAAACCTGCGGGTTAGCATATTAGGCCTGACCGTCAACGCACTGCGCTCCCTTTCCATACCACATTCGTCTTTCAAGTTCAGTGAATATAAGCCCTAGCCCTATATTTGAATTCCAAGAGCAAAAAGTGCAATAAAGTATATGGGTCCGAGAGAGCCCCATCACATTTTATAATTAATCAGTCTATACTAAGATTCAGCACAGCAGACAAATCAATATTCCTGTACGCAATATTTGTCATCCCCAAAAGCTGCATTCAGAAATTAGCCATCGAAATCTTCGATCAATAATAGTACGAAATAGATTTAAACTTCAGCATATCAAAAACCTTTCCTAATAATGGACTTCAAAGAAAAAATGTCGTAAAATACTAAATAGGCTAATCATGTATGGAATGGAAACCATTACAGAGAGGGATGATTTAAAGAATACGATCAAGTATTCATATTTAAGACGTATTCAAAGGATCCCTCGGACTCGCCGATCCTCTAGCCTAGCCTTGAAAACGTATTTCAAAATGCCCCTCTCATTATCGACTACTTCAACGTGGACGACGATGATTTAATTGCTCATTCTAGAAAGGTAAGATTTGGAAATGGGTTACATTAGCGTTCTAATTCTAGGTATAACATAATTATTATATAGGTAGGTAGGAAGATTCGCTATTAAAAGTTTATAATGCATTCGCAGCAATAGGTATTACAGGACGCTAGCTGTAAATTTAAAAATTTTCTTAATTTCGGTCAAAAAATGTCCAGAGTGTTTGTATTGACGTATTCTGTGCAGAACATGAACAACATAATTTCTGAAAATTTATAATGTTTAACAAGATCTTAACTATGTATACCATGTTTGTTTATACACCACTAGCCCTGGTCCGCACCTTCCTCCTTAGGAATGCCCTAGAATAAGAGAAGAATAAAGAAATAATAAAAATTAAGCAAAATAAATCAAATTAAATTCCTTTAAGGCGATGATTTCCGGGTCTCTGAAACGCCACCTCCGCCTCCCCCAAAAACAGAGCGATGTATTTACGATGCACCGACGATTATTTCGCAGAAAATTCATGGCACAGTATAAAATTTTTGCAGTTAATCAACTGAATTCATTTTTCTTAGGTTCGATTTTTTTTCCTTATGTTTCCATTTTATGCCTACTTAAAACAATATTACGAATTAAATCTGTAATATAATTATGAGATACTAGCTTTTGCCCGCGGCTTCGCCCGAGTGGTTGTAGGAAAATATCTCACGGGAACGTACTACCGGGTTTTTTTTTTTAATTTACCCCGTAATATGTTAATTCAGGTTATTATATCCTAAGGGAACTTTTGCTTTATTTGACTTTTATGATAGTTATAGTTGATATCAGTACCAACTTTGTAGTTAATTAAACCACGCAGTAAAATCCTCTCCTGTAAAATTGGTTACCTACTCCTTTTCAGGGGTAGATTTTCGAAAAATTCTGATACACGTTATTCGGGGGTCATTTAGAAAAACAAAAAATTACAAACTTTATAATTTATTTAGATAACTATTAATGCGAAGTTTCATGTCTTATTACCTCAAGGAATAAGATTTTTCATACAAACTTTCATCCCCTATTTGACTCCCTTAGAGGTTGAATTTCGAGCTTATCAGCTTCCTAGGTCCAAGGGTTTGGGCTGGGCGTTGATGAGTCAGTCAGTCAGTCAGGACTTTTCTTTTTATTAATTAATAGATAGATATTTCTTCCGACTTGTCGTAATCTGTTCTTGTTTTAACTGTGATATTTCATCTGAGCTGTCGTAATCTAAATAATGTCCTTTTTTTAATTGTTTTCTTAATCATCCTCCTACATGACATCATCCTACAGGACTCTTAGTGCAAGCCCAAGCTTTTTGTTTATTAAAAAAAAAAAACTATTAATCTCAAAAATCCAACCGTTAAATTCTCTCTAAAATACGATTACGGTACATGCAATTTTCATATTATTTTGTTCTGTAATTAGGAAACAAAATGATAATAATTGTTTTTTTTTAAATCAAGTTAATTACAATTTAACGTGCTTTGAACCGTTAATTTCCCTAGAACAAGGATGTATCTATGACATATATTTTTGTTAGGACCTAATACACTAATTTGGCTATTTATAATTTATTCTAAAACAGGTAAATTCGGATAACCCCCGTTAATTGAATTAATAGGGTTTAGTCTCTTACCCACTTAAATCGTTTGATTAGACAATTTTGTGAACCCTTGCGTGAAAGGCTGCCAACATACTTTGAAGTTATAAATCCAATATCAAAGAATCAATTAGCACACCCCATGAAGCCCAATCCAATTTTTTGTATAGAGGTATCGTCCCGTCCCACAAATCAATATGGCTAGACGTTGAATGAGGGGTGCAACCAGATACGCAAATAGCTACCTCGACAGAAAGGTAACCATGGTGGCTGGGAGAGGGACAGATGGGGGTACTCAAACTAATTGTTGATTTCATAATCCGGCCTGCAGGCATAATGGTCTACATAAATGTTCTATAGGTACGCCTGTCGCCCATGTCTGTCGAATATTTTAATGAATTTCCTATGAAAAAAATAAAAAGTTCAAAATTATCTCAAACAACCACACAACTAAGAAAATGTTACTTTATCCCAACTAAAATTTGAAAATTAAGCCCCTAAAACAAAAAATACAGTTTCTTTATGTCGAGCTCGACTATAGTACATCACTATCGCGGCCCGCAACATGAGCATTGATGGAGGGAAGTGAAACTGTCTGTAGGCCGAGGCACTCGCATACTTATGGGCTTGTGTAGTAATAATTATGTTCATTTGTTTCATCTTTACTTTAAAAAGCTCTTTAAATAAAATCTTTGATAAACCACCTTGGTTGCCTTGCCATGTGCCATGTGCCGAAGTAAAAAAAACTTTTTTTAAATGGCACGACAGATATCAGTGTTCATAGTGTATTCGATCGCTAAACACGACGGTTAGGATTTTCATAGAAACATTGCCTGCCGACCAGCTGCCGACTATATTTGACCTGTACAGCATTTACGATTTTCATTGCTCGAATTTCCAAGTATGTTTGAGAAAAAGACTTTGATAAGTTACCTCCTTGGTTGCATTGCCGAAGTAAAAAATTAGTTTCATTTTTAAATTACACGATAAATATGAGTTTTAATAGTAATTTATTCGGCCGCTAAACACGACACATGGATTTTCAAACAAACATTGCCTGCCGGCCGGCTGCTAACTATATTTGACCAGTACAGCATTTACGATTTATCTCGAAGACGGTAGAGAAAATAATTTGAAGTAAAATAATAAAAACTGAAGATTATTATAATACAATAATTACTTGACTGTTGGCTGCCTCGTCGGTCTAGTGGTTGTAAGCGCTACTGCTGAGCATGATAGGATCCTGGGTTCGATTTCCGGGTCGGGAAGTGTTATCGGGTTTTTCGTCAATCTGGAATTTCTCAGAAGCTGCCCGGAGTCTGGATATGTCTTTGGTCGATGGCAAAATATGGAAATATTTAAAAAAATAACTGTTTCTTATTTTTTACCCGACTACGGCCAAGCAAATATCTCTCATTTTTAATCTACTTATCATAATTTATGAGGTATCCTTGGAAGAGTCTTGATGTGCCGCTGGGCCCGCTGGTTATATATAGGCTTTGTGACGTCACATTAAATTGAATATGGCGCCCTCTAGAGGACATAGAAAAGGAGATAGTCATGAAATAAAATAAATTTTAAAATAAAATTTTATAGGTGCCATGTTGGGTATTAAATGAAAGGGCTTAATTAGCAGCACATTTCAATTATACGCAATTATACATATATTATAACACCAAAAAAAATTCAATTAAAAAAAAAGTTATAAAAACTAAAATCCAACTACATACAACAAAAACGCCAACTAAAAAGTTATAAACAAGAAATCACATAAAGAGGGCGCACCGAGCATTTGCCTTTGTCTCTGTCTTTTTATTTACGTGTAAAGAGTAAAGAAAATAACCACACTTTTGCCTTTTTTAATGTTTTTTGTTGTTATTTTCATCATATTGCTCTTAAATAAAATTCAACTATGAACTTTATTTTAGTAAATGTAACATAATATAAAATTACTTATTTATATAGAAAAGTAGGGAAATAGAGAAAAAAAATACTCGATAAGAGGTAACTTTGCGAATTTATTCTATCGAGCCAAATTGATCAAATCGTGTTTCCATCGTGTATACTGTCTAGTATATAAGCCCAAAAATACCAATAAATTTTCCTACATTTTAATTTAATTGTTTACTACTTCAAACAAGCGTTATAAAAAATTGTTTTTATGTATAAAAAGCTCGGTGCCCCGTTAAAACGACCGACGTGTGATTCCGGATTTTTAATTGGTCTGTCTGTGCTTTCTTGTTTATAACTTATTGTTTGGGGTTTGTCGTAGTTGGGTTTTAGTTTTTATAACTTTTATAAAATGTTACTTCAGTTAAGATGATATAGATAAGTATCTAGAATATATGAAATGTTGTCATCCTGTTGACTGACAAGAGTCTTCTATTGAGTTAATGCGAGATGTGCATAAAGAAAAATTAACAACTAACACCCAACCCAATTAACTCTAGATTACTTATCGTAATAATTATGAATCGCTTAAAAAAAACAAAGTGCGCGCCTTAAAGGCTCGTACACACTGGCGCGACTCGCGCGACACCGGCAATTTGTTCAATCGTGAAGTTTTATTAGAAATTGTATTGTTAAAGTCTCAAATCTCCATATTGAAATCCACAGTGACCAACAAACAGATATCAGAATGATTTGTTACTTTTCAGTTTTTACCACTCCAAAAATGAAGTACCTAGTTAACAAAAAGATTTTGTGAAAACCTGTTTTTTTGGGGAACATTATCTCAGACGGCATGCATAATTCACAGAAAGTTTATTATAGCGAATCGAAGTACAGACGGCGTCAAAAGTTATTTAACCATTCTGATTACCAAAATTAGCCGCAAGAGGCGACTTTATTCTTAATTTGTCATAATTTGGTGTTGGTATGGTATACGTGTACGTGCTGGTAATATATAAGTACATGTTTATGTGTTTATGTCACCGGAATAGCCAACTTTGATTAGAGATGCGCCGAATATTCGTTTTATATTCGGTATTCGGCGTATTCGGCCAATTTTGAGGTATTCGTATTCGGCCGAATCGTTCGGTTGAAATGCCGAATGTATTCGGTTTAATTGATCGTTGTAAATCAGTCTTTAGGGCAACATAAATTAAAGGAATCCCATAATTTAAAATCGTATTTATTAGAAATCGTTTATTGTGAGGTAATCAAACAAAAATATAATTAAACACAGGTAAACAAATACAACCAAGCATTATTATTTACATAAAATCAAGTATCTTAAAACAGTAATTTTTAATTGTAATAATCCCACTAGCAAATTATAATTATATTGTAAAAGGAAAGGTTTACTTATGCATAATGAATGAACTATGTTGTTTACTTCAACTATGGCGCTTTGGAAATCTAGCGTGTATAAACGTAAGCGTCAAAATGAAGGGACCAAATCTCCAATGTCTGTCATACATATACAACGTGTTTTTTTTGATATCCCATAACTCTAAGGTTATATTCTGTAGGTAAAAATAATACTAAAACTCCTAGAATAGGTGGTCCAAAAATGCATAGTTTCGGAGATTCATTTAAAAACACTAAAAGCTGAATTTGATGAAAATAAAATATCTCATAAAGTTCACCTACCTAATTTTTTTTGCCTACCGTACAAAATAGACCCTCGGCCTCGATGTGTCTAGGTATCTAAGTTTCATTGCTAAATACGAGTAGGTAATTCATTCATATTTAAATTTTTGTTTTAAATTGTTCATTAAAATTAATTTTATTTCACGTAAGGTAGTTTTGGGGTTTATATTATTATTCGTGACTTTGTCGAATTATTTTGGATGAAAAAAAAAGGATGATTGAAACATAATTCATATGCCAGTTGATTCTTTGATATGGTCTCAATCATACCCTAGAGTTATGGGATATCAAAAAAAACAGGTTGTATACAAAATAGTACCATTAATCTACAATTTCCTACCTTTTCTATAACTTTAGCTACCTCATCATATACATAATATTTTAACAAAATGCTTGGTTCCTCCATCATGATATCTGGAGGATGGAGGGACCAAACTGATAGACTACTCCCTGGAATGTTCTACCTACTCAGTGTTATAATACCTTAATTCTGCTTTAATATTATTGATTTTGGCTGCCCGAAACATAATTATATCGTTTTAAAGATATGGTTTAAGATATTTATTTCTCAAAAGATTACATTAATCACTTACTGAGAAAATACAATATTAAAGTAGAACAAATTAACAATAGCCGATTAGCGTTTTAGTAGGGTAGAAGTTAAAAAATATTAGTGAAGATACACAGTGAGTGCACGCATATGTTTATTAAGGCCCATGGCACAGTGCGTTTGGTTGAGCGATTTTAAACAAGCGTTAGCGGATGTAAGTTATTTAGTTTAGTTTAAGGTTAATTTTCGTAGTGTTAGTATTATAATTATAGTTTTAATTTTAATCTTTATTTTAATGAAAGATCCTTCAAAATGTGGTGTCTCAATAATTTTTTAAAGGTTGATAGGCTTTTAGCCTCTTTTATATCTTTAGGTAATTTATTGTAATTATGGGCTCCCTCATACAAAATGCTTTTTCTACCGTAGCTAGTTCTAGGTGGTTTCAAGCGTATATTATTTGCCTGTCTGGTATTATATTTGTGGTGGTCTAAATTCTTGGTAAATGTTATTTGTGAGTGAATGTCTTTTGTTATAATTTTCCTAATCAGAATGCAGGTGTTGTATTTATAGCTTTGCGATAAATTCATAAGTCCAGTTTCTTTATAAATTTTTATTGTCGGTGTTAAGTAATCGTATCGAAATAATGTTTTAATTAATTTATTTTGTGATCTCTGTAGTTTATTTAGGTTTGTTTTAGCTGCTGATCCCCACAATTCAATAAGGTACTCCAGATATGGCTTGACCAAAGAATTATAAATAGTGTGCCGCACGTGTCTGGGCAAACATCGAGATATGGGCCGTAGGGCACCAGATAGGGATAAACGTTTGCTTTGAATTTTTTCGATATGTGGCTTCCACGTAAGTCCACTATCAAGAAGTAGGCCCAGATATTTTTCTGAGTTTTGTTTTGTTTATAATTTCGCCGTTAATTGTTAAGATATCGATTATATAAGTTGGTCCCTCCAAATTGACGATTCAATTGTTTAGTGCAACAGGTAAATGGGCGGTTTATTTTCGATGTTCGAAGGATAAATATTTAATACCTATTTACTACCTTCTAATCGTGCAAAATTTCTTACGTTCAAGTTTATTTTATCGACCTAAAAAATAATTAAAGAAATAAGTAGGTACAACGTAAAAATTTTAATCGTACCTAGTAGCATTAGTAACGGTGTTTTTTTAAAATAAGAATAGCACAAAAATTTCTAGCTAATATAAATTAATGTATCTTTAGTTTTTAAATGTTAATATTTATTGGTTCATTTTATTCAATTCTCGTAATACTCAATGTAGGTAAACACAAAGAAAAATATTCAAGGTACTATTTACTACCTTCAAATCGTGCAAAATTTCTCACAGTAATATAAATGGGACCCTTTGAATGGTCGTAATAAAATATATTTGTATTGTCCCTCCATCTTGATATCAGGAGGATGGAGGGACCAATAATTTTTCTAAAATATTATGTATATGATGAGGTAGCTAAATTATAGCTAAGGTAGGAAATAGTAGATTAATGGTATTATTTTTTATATATATTACGTATGATAGACATTGGAGATTTGGTCCCTTCATTTAGACACTCACGAATAAACTTGTTTGCGCGGCAAAACTATACAACGGGGGACCGAATTATCCGGCAGTATATTCGGTTCGGTAAGAACTTAACCGAATATTATTCGGTATTCGGTTATTCGATGAAAAAACTATTCGGCGCATCTCTTCTTATCTCTAGTCGTGAGTATTACTTTTTGTAATACATAAATCAAAACATCGAAATATTTCATAGTTTTTTGCGACGTCGCCAACTTTCAGAATGAACGCTCTTAGTCTTAACCACATATTTTCACTTACAGCGGGAAGAGTAGTTTGTAACCTCCATCAAAAGATTTCATTCCATATCCATTCATAACTTTCACTTAACTAACACATTTTAACAACGCGCATTTTAAAACGGCACTAACTCGGTGGCAGTACACTGCCACGCTCTAGGGTTCACACACGAGCGTAGAACGTGGCAGTGCGGCCGTACGGAACTGAACTGTCAACTCCAGCGCTCGGGATGTCGCGAAATCCCCGTCAGGAGGCGTGGCGAGCGGGGTTGGGGGATTCGCCCCTCGGCCGCGGAAGCAACACGGTGGTCCGCTAATACCGACCCCTCAATGATTGAGCCTGTGCGGAATTGTTAAGGGCGCGACTCACTCGTGGCGTCATATTTAAGTACTGTGAACTCCAAAACGCGCTCCTGGACTTTATAGTCATTCATTCATTCATTTATTTATTCATTAACAATTTACATTGTGTTGAACATTACATATTAAAAAGAGAAGTAACACATGCAGAAACAACTACATTAAGCAAATTAATACAATGTCAGCAAAATAATACAAAGACACAAATAAATACAATATCTGGTTCATAGCAGGTACAGTGTCAGATAAAAAGTCTAATTTATTATTATCAGGTAAAATATCAATTACAATGTGAAATATAAAGCAAGTATAATGTCAAATTCAATGTCCAATTATTAGCAAGTATGTCAAATTCAAAGTAAAAAAATTAGAAATCATTTCGCTAAGGTCTTAGTAATGAGCATAGTATAATTATATAATTTAGAATCATTAAATCTGTTCCACTGCTATTATTTTAAGTGACTATAGACTCGCATACAAGCCGGTGCGTCTCAATGCCTAAAGAGTTCACCGTGCCCAATGCAGGCTCTATCTGGGATGAGTTGCGTTGCTAGGTCGTCTCCACATCGGAGGGTGGTTCCTTCCTCAGTTTTGCACCGCTCATCACCAGGTAAATAATTAGGGTGTATTTTTTATATAATTTTGGAAAGACAAACACATAGCCAGATACATCGCGATATAAACGTATAGGTAGGTGACAAATGAGCCTGGGACCCACCCTTCAACCTCCAACTCTCACCCCACGGATGGCCTAACAAGGATTTTGGGAATATTCGACTCTTGGAACAGCCAATTAAAGCGTATTTTTGTTTTTATCCGTCTGCGCAGGCGTTCGTGGTACCCGCGATATTATTCTATAGAACACCTCGCAGCCCCGCCCCCACGTATTAAACTCGTTATTAACCCGGAGCATTTTATCTCGGAACCTGTCAAAACTGATCCAATATTTATGTTTTTTTTTTTAAGTTTCATTATTTAATAGTAAGTTTTTAAATTAATCTTGAGTCAAAATTGCTCGAAAAGTATTTTTTAAGAATCTAAAAATACTCTGAAATTATGTAATAAAATTTTCGAGTACACAAAATAGAAAAATAAATAAAAAACCGGCCAAGTGCGAGTCGGTCTCGCACACGAAGAGTTTCCGTACCGTATTAATATCGAGCAACAAACGTCGCATAAAACGTTACCCTTTAATTATTAACTCATTTAATTTTTATTATTTGTTATATTATAACGGCAATATAAATACACAATCTGTTAAAATTCCAACAGCATTTCATGAAATACAACCCGCTGACAGACCGACGCTGACGGACGGACGGACAGCGGAAGCTTAGTAATAGGGTTCCGTTTAGCACCCTTCGGGTACGGTACCCTAAAACCCCGATCGGCTGTCAACAGTGTTAACGACAGTGGTATTAGATTACTGATCGGGAATACTCGAAATAGTCTCATTCGTCCACACTGAACGAATGCAACTTTTTTATCCCGATCGTTAGTGTTACTGATCGGGAATATTCGAACTTTTTAAGACATATACAATCCTGTAGAACAATAATTTCTATCTCTTATGGTTTAAGCGGCGCAAGCCATTAAAGATTTTTTCCGACATCTTCAACAATCATCGTCAAATTTCAGCCATTTTACACAAAATTTTAATGAATTACACCTAACCCTTCCTCATGAATCACTCCATCCATTGCTGAAAACCATTTGAACATTCGTTCGGGAGTTTTTGAGTTTATCGCGTTCAGACAGATGCGCGACGGGGGATTTTGTTTTATAATATGCAGTGATTGGGGTATTTATCATTATCAGGTCATATCTTGGATACCCTATGGACAAATTGCTGTAAAGTTGGAAAGTCTTTATTTAAATAAAAAAACTTTTTACAAAAAAAATACACTACAAAGTGAAAAATTATTTTAATTTCGGAAGTCGTTGAATTTTTAATTATTGAATTATTTTTCACTTTGTATTGTATTTTTTAAGTCGGTTTTTTTTTCACTTTTGAGTTGTGGTACTTACCCCACACAAATGAATTATGATTGAATACAACGACCTGCTATGTAAATTACAGTGACAGAAACAAATTAGAACATCATCCACATAGGCTAAGTGGGAAAAATACGCTACCCCAAAAACTACCCACGTTAATATATGAGACCACCTCGCAAGCCAAGCCACCATCACAGCACCAAATGAAAAAATAATTATCAAAATCCGTCCACAATAGACCAAATTATCGGCGGACAAACACAAAAATAAAGCATACATACGCTACGAACATAAAACCTCCTCCTTTTTGGAAGTCGGATAAAAATTGATTGAAGTCTTGCAAGTGTATGGTTGTGAGTTCGAATTTTCACAGAAGTAAAAGTGCAAAAAACCCAACATAATAAAATAATATTCATGCCATACTCCATAAAGAAAAGAAAATCGTCCAAGAGCGTGTCGGACCATGCAGGGAAGGGTTCCGTAGCTGGGATGAATTTATCCCAAGGACAAATTTACCATTATAGTTGAAATACATGTTCTCCCATACATTCAGTTTTTATGCACTATCACTATATCGGGAGTTTTACCATGTTATTTAAAGACAATTGACTTCTTATACGTTTTTTGTAATCTATAAATATAAGCCTATTTTCTGGTTTTTATTTTATTTTAGGCTCGGTAGTTTCTGAGAGAATGGTTAACTTGCATCTATTTTCTATCTTTAAAAGTATTTATTTTAAAATAATAAAATATATTTGAGATCTTCGCCCTTTTATTTGACATAATCTAACTGTTTGCGAAACTTATTTTAATTTTTCAAATTGCCCCCGAAATTTGACCCCCTATTCAAAATTAATTTATTTTCGTTCCACGTCCGTGTGTACCGAATTTCAACTAAATTGATCCAGTAGATTCGGAGCAAATTGGCTGTGACAGACAGACAGACAGCCAGCCAGACATGAGTCATGCCCTTGCTCGAAAAAACGAGGACTAACCTAGCCATCATTGGTTTATGTACAGCACATCAGGATCAGCAATATCCATTATTAGATTAGATGGCGCGCGATAACCGAGACATAGTACGCGTCTGTACGACAAAGTATAGCCACGGACTGGCGCTGCTAGCCGGAGCGTCGTTGCAAAAAGGACTAAGTTGCGCGCGCACCGCACGTGTTCTATCTATGTAAGAGATTTGGTTTCCACACTTAATCCCTAAGGTGGACCATTGTGCGTGGGCCATGGTGGCCGTCGGTGGTTATTCCAACCAGCCCAGAAGTTTTAATTAACTTCTGGAGGGAGGTCCCTCCAGAAGTTAATTAAAAATCCTGGTCTGTTCAGACCATCTGCGAAAGATCTGGGTGACCCGAGGGTTTCTGTTCTAATCTAGGTAACGCCCGTGCATTCTGCACAGGGGACTGTCCTTTATGCCTATATTGTGTGGAAGTGTTTATTTCACGAGCAGTGTTCTGTGATGGTCCCCGTCACCAGGCGCTGGCCGTTCTACGTATAATAAACGCTTGGTCAGCCTGCCATCCAAGGATGGCAGGCTGACTCCTTGAACTGCCTGCAGCCCGGTGTCGAGGTCCATGAGTTCTCCGATTGTGTGTGAGTGAACTCCTGTAGCCACCTGCATATTTGGTTGAAGGGGATGGGTACGAAATGCTCGAGCCCACTGACTGACACTTGCGACCTTTTCGAATGCCCTAGGCTTGCTAATTATAGCACTACCCCGGTGGCCTAGCTGGTAGGGGCGCCCTTGGTAGGGTACCGACTTAACCTACCACCCTATCTTCCCGGAAACCGCGCCCGGACAGAGCTACCTTTGTTATATTGACAAAATCCACCTACGATTCAATGATGATTACCAAAACAAGATTTGACATCATAAAAGATTCACTTGATCTGCCTATTCTAATTAATCAACACAAAAGTTTTATTTTGCAAAATAAACTATTATGTAAGTTACCCACAATTATTATTAGGCAAATTTAAATTGCTGGCCAAAACTATATAAAAAATATTGCCACAAATTTTTATTTAAGCGGTCCTAATTAATAGGTAGCTTACATACTAGTATTTTATAAAAACCCACCAACTCATGGTGTCTTTTCGTCTCCTTATGTCAGTATGAGGTATAGGATCCTATCCTATATTATTACATTAGACATCACACATGTGTCAGCTATGTGCTTGATTATGTAGGCTTGTGATTCCGAGCAAAGATAACCTGCTCCGCACGGTGTTTAAGTTTAAAAAAAAGTATCCTTCCGGAATATATTTTCTTAATGATGGTGATAACCACATAAAAATTTGTTGTGTAGTTTAGGAGAACAACTCTGTCACACAGACAGACACAAAAAGTGATTCTAATTTAAAATATTTTGAAGTTTCTGAATAAAATTCCCCAAAAATCTATGATTACATGCTCTGTGTTTAGCCAGCATGCTATGAAAATATGAACACCCAATTTTGTAGTGTATATTTTGATTTGAAAGAACTTTGCCACAGTCTTGGTATACTATCTGAAAAATAACTGCACTTTGGTAAGATGATGGTTTCCTCTGCCCATCCCTATGTTTTGGGCGTTCGGCAATATTTTTGCTTAGGTAGGAATTAGGCTGAATTGGTGCATTGGTAACACTCAACTAGAAAGTACTTTAATTGAAATTATTAATATTTCACTTCATCAGTTTGATTGAGACAAGAACAGTGGTAGCAGATTATATTCATAAATCAGTATTTGGAGATTCGAAAGCAAAGATTTAACAGAAACTACCTAGGTACTTATTACGAAAGCAATTTTTCTCTCAACTTAAAAGTACATAAATTATACACCCCCCAGGCCTTATGAAATACTGCATGTTGTTTGGAATTTAAAAACTATGATACAATTTATTGGCTGGTCTGGCTATTGAGTTTTGTATAAAATAAAACGAACTGCATCAAATCAGAAATATAAATAAAGTCGGAAGTCGGTAATGTTGTTTTACGCAAACTTTGTTATGATTCGGATAACAACAAATAATGTTGATGGCCGAATTAATGAAATATTAAGCAGGTACGTTACATAAATCATAGTAGAAATATGCCATAATTGTACATACGACTAGATATAAGGCAATTGCCACTGTTGTTAGTAAGTTCAATTGAGTTTACATTATATCTTTCATGAAAATACAAAATGGCAGGAGCGTTCATAAAAAGCCGCGGGTAAAATAAAATCTTAAAAAATCGCTGTAATGGTTGCTGTAAATTATATGGAACATAATAAAAACGAAAATAGTAATACTTACGGCCGCATCTCCTTGAATATTTCGTCGAGAGAGAGAGAAAGTTTTTGTTTTCTTTTTTCTACCGGATTATCGGATGCTCTGCGTCTACCCCGCATAGATAAGACACTATCACTAGGCATGCGGCACATTCAGATATATCATATCAATAAGTATCCAAAATAACCGATTTCACAAAACCACGGCATAACCTCACGCGTTATGAAAAACGTAAACGGTACCCAAGCCAACAAAAGCCGATGATACAAATCCAAACGGCACCGCACAATCGTTTTTTACACACAGTCACGCAACAAACTAATGAGATTTGCTTCCTCTCTATCTAACTAAGCAAGCGTTCGGTGGAATAAAAAAGACGAAGCGAAGTTCATTACAAAAATACTAGTGAATTAGTAGTGTATTATTGCACATTGAAACATAAAATTACACTGGGAAATAAAAATAAGATCTAGTTTAGATTGTTATTATTATGATGATAAGATTTCTTTAGTTGAGTGACATTCTCTTCCGAAATTTCCGAGGGGTAGATTTGCGTTAGCAAGTATTTATTTATGTTTGGATAGTTTTGATCGTGCATGCAGTGCAAACTTGGTACAATTTGCATCACGCTGCAAGACTGCTGGCTAGCAGACAACTGTAAGGCTGCTATCCCACTGGCGTTTTACGAGCGTGGGCGACGTTATTTCTAGTGGTAAAGCGCCAACGTTGCCCAGACGCGACGTTAATGTCGCGAGTTTCTTGGAGTTGAGAAGCGACGTTGGAGCTGGCTAACCGCACAACCATACCATACCTACCATTTTTACTTAACGCGAACAACGTTTTTACTTAATACAACGCATGGTTTTGCGGTTGGCCAGCTAGCTCTATACGTGACATGATCTATACAACGTTTCAGTTGCGCGGTCGGACAGCAGTCTTTTTAAGTGACGTGAATTGTAACACGTGCGTGTGCTGAATTATTATACTTTGAATGTTACACTTTTTAGAATAATAATATGTTATATTAACACAGTCATCTAAAAATGGCATATTTCTTAAATGCGTTCGTTTCTGTTTGTTGTTCGCTAATACAATCGAATAATATTATTGTGAACGCAAACAACTTGCATGCTCTGTATGTGTACTCATGTTTTCACAAATAAATCATCTTTAATCTTTAATCTCTTTAACGAATCGAAACTGCGAGACGGAGGCGCCGGAGCCGCTCCTGAAATCAATGAATCATAACGGGTTTTGAAAACGATTACAAAATCTGAAATCAGATATTTAACCGTTTGCGTAAAAACACTAAAACGCGCATGTCTAGCTATCACAGAATAATAATTTCCCTTCGTCCCTCGTCGCTGGGCATGGCATGGCCACAGAATGTATATACTCTAGGGCACAGAATATACATATCCTGAAGGGCTTTATTAGCATCGCATTACTGGTTCATCTATTCATTGGTTATAATTATTTCGCTGATAATACAGTATCCTTAACAAGACATAGTAATTCTATCATGCAGTTACTGAACTTATTATTTAGAGAAAATTGTTTGTTTCCTGATGAAAAACAAACTATTCATGTTACTATAATACCAATTTTGGTGCTCTAATGCAAAATTAAAACGTATTTAGCGTATGTAACGTATTCACAAGGTACAAGGAATGTACAGTCTAAGCCCTCGTTCCCACGGACGCGAAAACCACGCGCGTGATAAAATCGCGTGGCGCGCTTGGAATGGAACAAATGCAAAGCAGTACATCTGTTCACACGGCCGCGATTTTTCCACGCCGAGATTTTAAATCGCGCAGTGTTCGATTTTCAACGCTCGGCGTTGAGCGTTGAATGAATGCGACATACGAAGTTCTGTACTTGTGTTCCCACGGACGCGTAAAAATCGCGCGCGATGCTCAGTTCGGCGCACCGGCTTGTAGAGTGTAGACGTGCCGCCGCAAGTGCGGGCGGATAAAATTATGTATTGGGATTTGGATCCAGAAAATTTAATTTTAGAGGTCGAGAGGAGACCATTTTTGTATGATAAATCAATACGCCAACAAACAAAAAAAAAATGATGCTTGGGAAGTTTGTAAGGTTTTATCAAACGAAGACTGGGAATGCCTCTGTCCTAAAATAAAGAATGATCGATGTAAGTGTTTATATTTGGCATTTTTTGTGGTTGTGGTGCGTGGTGGTGTAAGTTTCAATACGTATTTTTTATTTGTTACATTACAGTACTATTCTGTGATTATAGTGATTACACACATCGCTCGTTATCATTATCATGCGCTCAAGGTCAGGGGACATCGGGTTAATTTTCTCTGCTTTTTTTGTCGTCTCCTGGCCACACAAATAGCTACCGCTAATAATTTTACGGAGTCCATGATACGTCCGCACTGCACGAAGAGTTAATTCCAAGTGATTTTTTCACGCTCGTTCGAACACTCTGTCGAAGGCGCGGAAAAAACGCGCTGGGCGATTTTATCCCGCCGCGATTTTATTACGTCCGTGGGAACGAGGGCTAATAGTACATACAATGGTAGTACAACAATTGACATCAAATTTTATCCCGTTACACCATGCTAATATTTGTAACGTTTTTCGTTTGGATATTTTTTTAGTCTATGCACACCATTGTCGTTTCGTTTTGTCTGTAAAAAAAACGTCAGTGGTAATGGTCGTGGTCGCAATAGAAGGGGAGTGTTTTTAATTTCTAGTGATTTTCAGGTCAGTATAGTTGTAATATACCACGGTTTGATGAAATCGTGTATTATTTTAACAATACAATATGTGCACAAAATATAAGAATAGTGTAACTATGATTTGGTAACGACGATGGACAGTGTATATTTTATTTCTGATCGGATTTTTAGAAATAAAGTGTCGAGTACCGAAAAACAATTACTCATTTTGAAGACCCTTTACCGAGGTAAGTTTCCTATTAATGACGATGTGGTCGGAGATTTTGATTAATCCGTCTTTAATTAATGTGTTTAGCCTAAGTAGTTTAGTCTTTTAGATATTTATTTTTCTAATTTTACTCTGCGCGTAGATACACCTATCGTATGTGTAACACTTTCCTGAACTCTGTTTCGGTTGTCCTGAATACAAATTTAGATACCTGTATGCGATTATTTCTCTTCACTAGCATATTTGTCAGGTTAAGTGATACCTGTTTGACTTTATTTATTTTGTTTGATGCCAGTTTGGTTGCAAAAATGTGTGAAATCTCATTAGAAGGTATTAGGTTCATTGATTGTTTGTAACAATCAATGAACCGAAGTGATCTCTACTCCTATACCTTTCTTAAAAATCAAAGGAATTGTTTCATAATTAGAGAATACCTAAGTATCATTAAATAATCTTCATTGTTATTTATGTCTTTTATGTATGGTGTCTGAAGGCTCTCCAGTTTGGTAAATGAATATTGTAATATATATTTCCTTCAAAGGAATGCATTCAGGAAATGCACCTTTGTTGTGTGGAAAATAAACAAGTGTACAACCCAGTTTATGTTAGTTTTATAGCTAACTATAAGACATTAATCATTTAAATGACTTACTAACATAATCAAAGAGAAATGAGGAACTTAGTAATTTGTAATAACTTACAACTCTATTTAGTTTCATGCAGAGGTGTTATTTTCAATTATAGTTTTCAGTGTTTTCAATTTTCTCTGCTTTAGTTCTTGTTGCATGGTTATAATGTTGTAATTGAAGCAAATGCTTACAACAAGTTTATTACAATGAGTTTAGAAAGTTTTTTTTTTTTGACATTTTAAATTTCTACTGTCAATATGCCTATTATGATCATTACAGTCATAATGTCCAAGTAAGACATAGACAAGTCTTGAAAGTTGACAGACTCTTAAAAGTTGGTTGCTCCTAAATAAGCCGTAGATCTAGTGTTGTATTGTAAGAAACTTGAGTCCTAAGTCTTACAATATTAGAACTTCAGTAGGTACTCTTAGAAGACTCGGCTGTTTTTGAAGACTTAAGTCTGATAAAAAATATTCAAACCTCAATTTTATTGAATCCTTTTTAATTTAAAGTCTTTTATAAGAAGATTTAAATACTAAGATATGTTATTTCTGTAAATTGAAAACTGACTACTCTAAAAAGAAAGACGGAAACAAACTCAGAGGTCACAATCTCTTTTAAACTCCAGACATACTCTTAGTCAGGCCATATGAGGACCATGCGGATTAATGTCTGAGATGGTCTTTCAAGGAAAGAACCATCCAGATTTAAGTGGACCTGTCCAGTCAGTGCACACTTTTCATGTAACTAAGAACTTAGGAGCTCAACAGCTAGACAAATAATACCAAAGAAAGGACATTTGAGTAGGCCGCATTAAGTACTCAAACTGCAAGATTAGCATTAACACTACATGGGGGAAAAAAAATACCCCCAACGTCCTGTGAAGACAGAAGAATGTAGGTAGGTTCACAATAATTAACATAATACTAACATTATTGTGAATGTATACTTCACAAAGTTAATATTCATGTCATTTACACTTGTATTTTTGTTTGCAATGAATAAACTTAAATATACTGGACCATTTTAAACAATTCTTTCACCAGTTGAATGCAATCACTGAGTAACATAGGCTATAATTTATAAAGTTATCACGGGTGCAAATCCGCTGGTGGAAGCTAGTTGTGTATACAGGGTTACTTGTAATTCGACGTATATGTCTCAGGAGCTGATAGGGCCAGAATGCAACAAATTGAATCCCCCATATGTATGGCCGAAATTCAATAGGTTTCGAGATATTTGAATTTTAAGGGGTTTTCGATATTTACCGAAAATTTGACATATAATTCCAAATAAAAACAAAATTACATATTGAATGGGCACCATTAAAAAATGATATTGTAGCTGGCACTTCAATTAAGCTATGAACATAACTAAAAATACTTAATTCAACAAAATAATTTAAAATGACGAGCAATTATTTAATTTAAGAACAATATCTTACCAATATTTTCGTTTTACACATCAAAAATGTTGTCTCGTCAAAAAAATTACTATGACGTTAATCATACAAACTAAAACAACTTGCCTATTCTGTAAGCTTTCCAAAAAGGTATAAAAGTCAAATTTAAGATAATGTATTAAATTTGACTTTATACCTTTTTGCTCTATGATCTATGCTGCATCCGACAGGGTCCATAATTGTGACTAATATAATTATTTCCCTACAAACTATATACATTATGGTTTCAATTCCCAATTCTTTATTAAAAATGCATTTTAATAAAGAATTGAGAATTGAAACCATATTTATGTTTTGATTTTGGCTTGAAGGATTATAATACATTGTTTATACCAAGTTTCAAGTTAAGTCACAAAGTAAAATTATACACTAAAACCCAATGAAACATATATATATGTTTATGAAACACTAACATATTTTTTTCCTCTTTTGTTCTATGTCATAGTAAAGTCAGTCAGTAGATTATTAATAAGTACCAAGAGTTAATAAAGCCATGCGGTAAAATTGTCTTCTATTGAGTTTATTTCTCTTTAAAAAAGATTTGAGGTAGACTTAAAAACAACTTTATCCACACAATTGTTATATTTAGGGTTTAACCTTAAAAGGAAAATACAACTTTTACAAGACCACTTTTTAGTCTGTCTGACACATAGTTTATTGAGTAGATCTATGCAATGTAGAAATTTGAGTTTTAACACGCGAAGCTACTGGGGACTAGGAACATGTAATTATGCACACTGTTTCCTTTTATAACGTAGGCGAGCAGCCGAGCACTAAGAAGGAATTATTGGAAATTGAAGGGGGTGAAAAGGGGGATTTCGTTTGTATGAAAAATCATATTCCTTGAGTTAATAAACTTGAAACTTTGGCACAAATACAATCTTAAATAAATGATATTATTTAATATTATTAGTTTACTAAATAGAATCTTAACTCATTGTCGTATTATCTCGAATACTTTAATAGAAAATAAAGACTACAAGTTGTTGGGTTACAAAAGGGGGTAATTAATTTTTAAGGGGAGGATGTTAATGCCTGAATTGATTGAGAACACAAAAGTGTTCTTAATATTAACCCTCTTATTCATACACGGTTAAAGTTAAGAGACGTTAGAACGTCAAAAAATTATGGTTAAACAAGCGCTAATCATTACTTAACTTTAAGCAGTTTTTATGAATAAGGGGGTAAATGACGAAACACAGGACCGAAGATATTGTTTAAATCAACCCCTTTCGGGGTGAAAAGGGGGGCTACAGTTTATACGAAAATTATGTCCCTTTGATAGTAATTCAATAAACTTGAAAATTGATCCGATTACTTTTCTTAAAAGTTAAAAATATCCTTGAAATAATTTAGAAAAGTATCATTTTCTCGTGTTGGATTTTGTAGGGGAAAATACGAAATCCACGCGGACAACGTCGCGGTCGAAGTGTCATCATTAGATTAATATTCATATTTGTCAGTGACTCTAAAATTTAGATGTATATTTTAGAAGCTAGCACTTGTTTACATAATATAACGCGCAACAGTAATTATGGTAGACTAGCGAACGTTCTATGGACTGCGCAATGCTATTTGGTTCATAACCCTAATTTTGTGAGCCCGACTCGCACCTGGCCATTTTTTAAAATAAATGTACTAAGTATTACTGAGTTTTGAGGTTCCATTCCAAAATGGGTACAGACAGGACCCTATAATTAAGCCTGCGTTACCCGTTTAATTTTATATCACAGGATTGTGTATTTATCGTTTACTGGTCCAGTTTTCGGATGTAAAACAAGTTCAAGATTATATTTTACGAGCTGAGTACGCGGGCGGCGGGCTGTGACGTGTGATTCACTCACGAGTTAGGCCTCAGTTTTAGTCCGAAACTGGTCGAAAAACCTAGCATTGCAAGTATGTCGTTATATCGGGGCTGGGGACTGGAGTACTGTCCACATTTTGTTCCCAATATCGCAAGTGGCTTGGCAGGGAGCCATGTTGCTCGTTCACAGTTCGCGCAGTTGCACATAAATATCATATTTTTGAGATGCTTACTATTGTTCTATATTTAATTGAGTTCATTGTACTAACGTTGCAAAAGTAAATAAGAGATAGAAAATTAGAGAAATAGTGTGTATATATTATTGTTATAGCTGTAGCATTCCTGATAACCACTTCAACTAAGTAGTAAGAGTTGAGCCTCATTATACTAACGCAGATGGATTCCGAAGTCACGGTCGCCTCGGTTGTATTTCCTTTATTTTAATTATTGCCGAAAGCAGATACATTTATTTCAATCAAAATCTAAATCAACAAATGTCAAACCAGCAACTGTTGTATTGAGAGGATCATTAAGATGATATGGTAAAGTCTTGGAATCCACTTATGCAAAACCATATTATTCCACTGGAATCTAATGGCTATTTATATGCCCAAACTCATGGTAGGAATCAGATTTATTAATTTGCCCAAATAGATAGACAAAACCTAATTTTGATAGCAGTAGTGGCCCAGTGGTACCGGCCCCGACTTACAAGTTGTAGGTTCGACCCATTCAGAAGCTTTACTTTATGTAAATATTTTCATCACCACTGAGCAGTGTGCGTTTTGAGAGCACTAAAAAAACGGAAAACATCGTGAGGAAACCGGCATGACCTAGAACCAAAAATTCGAAGACATGTGACATTTACCAACTTGCACTGGCCCGCGTGGTGGATTACTGTCCACTCCTTCATGAAGAGAGGAGGCCTGTGTCCCACCAGTGGGTACATTATAGGCTCATTATGCAACCTAATTTTACGCAGTTGTTAAAAGAAAGAGAAAGAATAACAACGTGGCTACTGCTTAAAAAACGGTCTCAGGCTAATTCAGTCAGTTAGCTTGCATTTGCCAGATCTCCGATCTATTTGTAATTCAATCGATAAGATTTATTCTTAACTAACTATGCCTACGGCTCCATACGCGTGGGCTAAAATCTACTAAAATATATATCTTAGCTAGAACATTATCTACGCCTTTAAATAAATGATCATCTATAGCGGATATATCGTTCTCGAGTAGTAAGCGCAATAAAGAATTAGACAGACAGCGAGATTTTGCGTTGTATAGTAACAACTAGCAGTTTGTTCGCGCAGATATTGTAATTTCCCCTAAGAACTTCAACACTCCCCCCACTCCCCACCCCGTTCGAGGGTAATTTTGGATCCTTATTTGTTACCTGTATTTGGTCCAAGTTTCAAGTTTCTAAACGGTAGGAATAAAATCTTTCATACAAAGTTCACCCTCTCGAAAGGCTTTCTTAATACGTATGCAGTGTTGTTTGAAACTATAAAACAATTGTGTTATTCGCCCTTCCTGCCATGTTCGAATTACAAGTTTACCAAATAATGTCCCAAAAATAACTTATTATTTGTGTTGTTTTGGAAAGCTGAGAATCCGTTTAAGTTTTTAAAACTACGTAATTTGAGGTAATTTCTACCCCACTTTTTCTACCCTGTAAGCAAAATTTAATTCACTTTTGGTGAAAGGCGACACTGAAAGAGAAATATAAAAAGTCTGATGATATCCCACAAAATATTAAAAACCGTCTAGATCCTAAACTATAAATAATTGCTGATTATACATGGGGGTGACTCGGGAAGCCCTTCGTGAGAGGCTTCTAATTTTTTTTTTTCATCTCTTCGCCAGCCCTCTGTAGATAATTACAAGAATAACGATCAGTAGGCGTCAGGCGTGGTAGACTTCCACGGTATCTTTAAATCTGTAGTTTTTGTGTATACTTCTAGGAATACGAACTTGACTGGTATGTACTCCAGTCAGCGCGATGTGGGATTTATGTAAACAAACAAACTATCGTTTTGGAATATCTTTAGACTGGTATGATAAGTGAATTCCGTATTCCATACAACGGAATCAAGTTTTAAATCAAGTTTTAAAGCTAATACGAAAATATTATTATATTCTGTTAGCTTACATCTTTATTCTCTCTTCAACAGTTTTTTTTTAATCGTATATTTTGATCACCGTTGATGCTTTCGGATACGTGAGACTAACAAAAGTGTATTTACACTGCAAGCCCTGGATAAATAGCGAGTGATAGGACCTCGACTGTACACCACCACTTGCTATCATTATGATGCCTAACGTCGCGCCGCACTGATTATTTCGGATTATTTACAACTTGAGAAGGTCGTATAGAGTTTCGTTCATTCGTTACATTCTCGTCTTACATAAAAGATCACCTATGAAACTATGCCACCTTACTGATCTTAATTTTGGTTTTGAGACACTATACTTGTCGCCATTGTCGAAGTACAATTCTGATGGTATTTATTTCTGTTATATCTATCAAAAAGCAGTTTCAGAGTTCGATAATCCCGACCATGACTCAATGGGCAGCCTTGACGCCCAATATCTGTTCAACGTCAAACATATTATTGGTGTTTTCACTACGGACTACTGTTAGCTATAGGCTCGGCTCAAGGTCAAAAACATTCCAGCCCGAAGGTCACTCAACAGAAATTCTATAAAATTAACAATAAGAGAACTGCACTATTGGTTGGGATATTAAATGCCTGTTATAAAATGCTTTGATCATCCTTCTGTCCTTATTTTAAAGGCATGATTTGAACTGAGGGTCGGTTTGCGGTTGTTACTGCATAGTTCCTTCCTATCAGTTTGGTTTCCTTTTCCAGTATTGCGCTTCGACCTTAGTTCTATGTTCAACTGCCTACGAGTTCATAGGCCGCTTCTGTTGAGTAGATCGAGATGTCCAGTGTTCTCCAGGCGCCTCGAAAGTTTAAGGACCTTAAAGAATACACGGGCATTGCATATCAAGTACCTACATATTATATAATATACAATATGCGTACAAGACGCATCTCACATCAGTTTGGGTGTTCTGGAGATTGCACACTTCCTCCTTATTGAATCCCGTCAAGTTAACAAGAAAATTGGCGACACACTTTCAGTGTTAGCGCTTTATTAAATCATCATATATAATCATGCCGTCCTGAGTTCCTGTCGGGAGATCTTGGGTCAGTGCTACTGCGCTAGTCTTGTTACGCAGGGAGGAGAATAGCTGGGCATATTCACGCATCGGTATAATTAAGGTGTATGTTTACCCGTGCCTACATTCAGCGGCTTGCTACATTGCTCTCCCTTCATGTCACTTTAGGCCCAGTTCCCATGACATGCTGCCACGCGCTTCCGAATCATCCGCCTAGAGAAAAGAAATCCTTCTTTCGAAGATGATTGTTGCCGCGCGTCAACGCTCTTCAGGTTTTCTTCATGGGTACCAGGCCTTACTCATTCACGGAATTTGAAAACCATAGTTCATTAAAGCCAGTTTATTACACACAGGCTTTACTATGCGCATATGGCAGTAGCCGCCCGCGCCCGCGCCGCCGTCCTTCCTCATAATGATAATATGAACGCATTCTTTGTTTGTTTATAAGGAGCCGTGTGAATTTATCTTTATCTTGAGTTAAATAAGGAATTAATTTATTTCTAAAAACATGAACAACATTAGTCAATCTAAGTTATTGTACATAATATGCCCTTGTATCTTTCTTGTTTTTTGATGTAATGATGATTGTCGTAATCCATTTTTGTGTCATCAAGAATTCGTAATTACTGTCAATCAATGAACTCGTTTGAAACCATGCAGTGTCATTATTAAGTTCTTTAAAAGAATTTGTTAGTTTTTAGGGTTTCGTACCCGAAGCCATCCCCTCACTAAGCCTCCGCTGTCCGTCTGTCCGTCCGTCTAACGAGCTGTATCTCATGAACCGTCATAGGTAGACATTTGAAAATTTCACAGATAATGTATTTTATTTTATAATGTAGATTGTTATCGATAATGCTAAACTATAATAGTAAAGTCTACCAGTAGTAAGACCTAATTGGCCTTTTATGTTAAATACCATATAAAGTACCGTACCCGCAGGTACGTATAAAGAATATTAATTCGGTCCTTGCCAAAGAAAGTTATTGAAAACCTATTGTAATTCCATACGGATCATGGCATGCCTTACTTTCTTTGCCCTGGAGTTTTCAAACTCTTAAGAATTTTCTTACTGGTTACTGAACATCAAGAGCGTCGTATATAACTATACAAGTTATAGATACAACTAGTGAATTCTTAAGGGCCTATAAGACCTCAATCTGCTTAGCAATATCCGCCGTTATATCGAAACTACTGCAGCATTTGAAATAAATATATTATTATGTTAAAGTTGAGGCTTAATGTTAAGTGCTATGTTAGCCGAAAACACGATTTCATAAAACTTCTCCATCGAAAAAAAATCCAAAGTTACCTCCAAACCGAACAATAAACCGTCTTTTTCGCCGTCCGTAATTATCGCCGTAAAACGCAATTACCTAAACTATTGCCGTTTTGGAGCCGCCTCCGTCTCGCTCGCACTCAGTCCGCGAGTAGAATGGTGCGAGCGAGATAAAAACCTGTGGTTGTGTGGGCTCTTAATTGAGAAAATAACATCATACTACATAACTACGTACACAGTAATGACGTGGCCTGCTCATCGCCCGAGAGGAAAGTAACCTATTTCTCTTGATTAAAGGTTATAAACTCGCGGTGGCCGCATGCACTGTAGCACAATTTGATTGCATTGGCTCATTTGGCTCGCTCGGTGACCCCAATAGCGCAGCGGCCAGCTTGTCTGCGCTCTGGGGGGTTTGATTCCCTAATTAAAGTACATATCTGGATCTGGAGATTGGAGTGCTTGTGGCCAATTGTCTCGAAACAGATCGCGTCGTTACATAGTAAATGAGTAAAAAAGTTGTGAGACATGATGAGTTGCAGGTCGAGTTCACTAGGAGACAAAATATTCTGTGATTTCTGTCAGTGGTCATTGCGGGGACATGTCTCTAAGCAAAGTCTGGAGGTATACCAGCGATCATCAGGAACATAGCGCAATCTCCATTGCCTTCAATTAAAATGAGTCATTGGTCAGTTGAATACGAGTAGGTACTGAGAACTGCCACAAATACAAGCAGACTTTGCACAAAAGTCTCTCATTTTCTTTTCTGACCGACTCAACATTAACACATTATTTTTACGATTAGTGTAGCAAAGTTACTGGTATATTAGCTCATTCGGAGAAAAGCTAGAGAAAAAAGTGTGACAAAAGCGCATTAAGACGTTATAGCATGTCAATAAACATGTATTCCTTTGCAAAAACATTGACATGTACAATGAGGCTCTCCATTCATTCTGGTATAAAATATCCTTTGTCTCATGTTTATTTCCCGAAAGTAAAAGTCGCAGCCCCTTCAAACACTGGGGAAACGCTCTGAGATCCAATCTTGACTCTTGACGCTTAGCAGCTGCGCAGCGGGTATGCAACTATGAGATCTAAAGCACTGAAAGAAAAGCGTAATATTCCGGCATCGGGCATAGTTATAAATTTTAGCCTGTCGATTACTGTCGAATCGCTTAATAGGAAGTTTCGCAACGCCGCATAATTAATAATTATGTACGTTCCCAGCTTATAGCACGAGAGTGTCGTTGCATAATGTGAAAATGTAGGGAAGCACGGAATGGACGAGCGAGGGGCGTGAGCGGTTTTCGAAATGTACCTTCAACTTCAACGGATATTTTAAAACGACATTCACAATGGTTAACCAACAGAATCTTATCATAATAATATGATAAGTGTAATGACCTGATTATGTTGGTAATAGGTTAGAAGTAAAACAGAATTAAGATCATTTTACTTTATCAAGTGTGTGTGTTAACTAACACCATTATGTCCTCTCATGTGTTAATTATTGTAACTGAGGAGATGAATCATCTTAACGAGCATATATTCAAGAAACCCATTACTTCGAGGCAAGGCAACACGTACTTAGAACCCGTTCTTTTGTTCCTATAAAAATATCGGTTATTATATCAATCTGTACATTTAGGATTTCAAACTCTCAAATTGCTGGATGAAGTTTGATACAGTTTTAGACGCACTTTAAACGGGAGGGAATCATACAATAACAATAACATCGGTCGGGTCTGTTTTGAAGTAGACGGAAACATTATTTTTGGATATAGGCCATGTTTTTTTTTGTTTTTGACATTAATTATTCGAATAATTCAATTCTATTGAAATGATTAAAGTTCTTGTTGGAAGGTTTCTATGCCTCGTACATAATAAGATAGATAAGTAGGTAATCATGTTATACGTTAAGAAACAATGTGAGCTCATGAACTTTTGATCTATTTATTTAAAACTAGCTGCTGCCCGCGGCTTCGCCCGCGTGAGTGTCGGAAATTACCCCATACATCCCCATGGGTTTTAAGTATAAATATTGAGTTTCGAGTTAATCGGACAGCGCGTTAAAATTCTTCCATACAAACATTGACACCCCACAACCTTTTAGGGGGTAATTTAGAAAAAACAAAAAACTACAAACTTTATCATTTATTTAGATAACTATTCGTGCGAAGTTTCATGTTTATTACCTCAAGGAATAAGATTTTTCATACAAACTTTCATCCCTTATTTTACCCCCTTAGGGGCTGAATTTCGAAAAATCCTGATACACGTTATTCTTAATTTTTGGGTTTAAGTATAAATATTGAGTTTCGAGTTAATCGGACAGCGCGTTAAAATTCTTCCATACAAACTTTGACACCCCCCAACCGTAGGATAGGGTACTTTTCCGGGATAAAAAGTACCCAGTGTGGTGCCCAGGATATTAAAGAATAATTATACCAAGTTTCATCGTAATCGAACCGGTAGTTTTTGCGTGATGCCTGAACAAACAGACAGACAGACAGACAGACAGACAGACAGACAGACAGACAAAAAAAAATTTAATCAAATTTTTGGGTTCGGTGTCGGTCTAGTAACACCCCCTGCCATTTATTTTTTTGATATCTTCAATGTACAGAATTTTCACTTCTACAGATTTATTATAAGTATAGATACCGATGCCATTTAAACACTTACCAGAAATCTACCTATTTTTAAAATGTGAATCATTTGTCGGCGCGGGGGTCAGCAGGTCACCGAGTAGGAAGGGAAGGGAATGGGAAGGGATCGAAGAAACAAAAGAGTTGCTTGTTGTTTAGTACAACATTATAATACTCGTTTTGATGATTTACTGGCTACTATGACACTGGCCGTTTTAATGTTGGCAATAAGCTAACTGTTTCAGAAACTTTTATAGAGGATTTATAGCAAGGGTGTACATAAAATAAAATAGTAAGGTAAGGACATAAAAATAAAGCTATTAAGTACTGGATTTTTAGTAATACATAAATATTAAAGCTATTAGTGGCCTTTTCGCAATTAGAAGATAAACACGTGGGCGCGACGCGACGACGCGAAATGTGTGAATCACTTTTATACTAATATTCATATTCGTTCGCTACCTTCCGTCCGTCGTACTTCGTCTATTTTTAAGATAATGAAACACGGATATTATAATAAAATATAGTACCCGACGCAATCATAAGACACAATACATTTTATTGTGTCTTACATTTCTGTCATGTCTTTTAACATTCCAGCTGTGGCTGCCACATCAATAAAAACCAAACATTTTGAGAGCCATTTGATTCCGACTTTTATAAATTGGAGAAATGAGTTCATTACTCGTCAGTGTTCCAAATTGTAGTCATTAATATTTAAAGTTTAACGTGTTACTCTTCTAAGAATATAAAAATAGACTAGTTTGGTGACCCCACGCGACTGTATCTGCGTGGAAGTATTAAAATACCATGAAAATCTGTACAAAGAACTGTTCCATGTGAGAATACAATCGGATAACATATTTTTGTATTAATGCTCGATAAAGGGACCTTCTAACACTTTTAATAAGGACTATTGGTATTGATAAATAAACTTCATTTTTTTTTTGGGTTTTTTCGCCCATGTGCGAAATCATATGTTTTATTAATGCTATTTACAAAAAAAAAAAACGAAAACATTAACTTATTCCCAAGTTAATGTTTTTTTTTATCCACTCCGATAAGCATGAATCCAACCGCGAGCAACTGTGAAAGAGTTATAAAATGATTTTCTGTTATAATATTTCGGTCATACACATTTTTATTATACAGACAAAAATTATTAAATAAAACACTCGGCGGTAACCTACGACCTGCGCGCCCGCATGATCTCTCGGTCCTTATGTTTCCGCACTAATCCAATCAGTCGCTGAAAAGTAAAACGTTTGAATAATAGCCTGAAAACCACACACCTTTACGGTGCGCAGGTAAAAAGTAGCCGTTAACACTTTCTCCTGGTAATTCAGATGTCTTAACAATGTCTAGCTGGTCTTACATCAGAGGTTTCTGAACATTTGATATGGTCATGAAAATCTGCCTCCTTTATATTTTTATCTGTGGTAAAAGTCTTAAAGACGGGTAAATATTGTACCCCTCTTGCGGCGACACAGGTGCAATTTTACTCTTCGTTTCAACCCTGAATGTGAAGGTGAAAACTATAAAAAAAAACTTGTACTTAAAACACGTTCACATTCAAGTCGCAATCTGTCAAAATTGTCAAAAATGTTGGTAAAATTGTAATTTTGACAGATTGCGAATGAGATAAGAATGCGAACGTTCTTTTAAGATACGGGAATTGTCTCTCTGGGCTGAAAAACAATGTTGCGGAGGTAGAAACACATCATTATAAGTAACCGCGCGAGCTCGTGTACCACTGTTACTTAAATCATCGACACCGGGTCGGCTACTAGTCTAATCGGATGCAGCTGAATACCAGTATTTTAGATGTAGCTCCATGCTGCCGATATGTCCTCCACAGCCCTCCACTCGGTAATACGATAACCCTTAGTAATACTGGTTGTCAGACTTTCCGGCGCCTGACTGTATAACGACTGTCAAAGATCTACAAATGAAATGATCTATAAATAAAAAAGAAGTTTAAAACAAGACAAGGGTTGACAAAACTCGTCGGCTTACTCGCGAAAATTTATTAAAATTATAGAATAGTGTAGCAACAGATTTAAAAAAAAATGGTAATTCAAATAGCTAACAACCATGGTGAAAGCTTTACATTAGATTCATAATTTTATACGATTGTCTTGTAAGTAGGTACGCACTTGTAATCCGCGCCCAACACGCCACATTTGAATTTAAATGTGTGAAATTCATCACGATGTTCTAATCAATTAGCGATTTTAGATGTTACACTGTCGAGATATGGTGATGTCTCTTAGAATTAACTTTGTTAATTCTTACTGAACAAGTGACCCTCGGAGCATCCACCTGAATGCTATATTATCACTGAGTAACATAGGCTATTCATTTATAAAGATATCACGCTGGTTCGCCCCTGGCGGATGCTAGTAATTAATAAATCTATTGCTTTTGACACAAAATATTTTAGCGGTCGCAGGAGGTAGCCTTCACTCCATGTAATGAACTTCCTCTCCTACATTACTATAATTTTATTTAAAGTTTTATCTGGTGTTTTGCACAGGTGAACAACTGAACACCTAGACCGCCAATCGTATTTGAATACTACGGTATTATAAGTAATGAATCGATACTAAAGACTGTGAAGGATAATTTCCGCTTGCACTATACTCCATTTATGTTACCATTAGACAAATAACGGCTAAATAACGACAGTTATTGTGTAATATTATTGAAATGATTGCACTTTAGAATTATATTTTTAATGTAAATGGTGAATAGATTACATTGCTTTGTAGTTATCGTGAAATAATGGAGTTTATATCAAAATAACGAAAGCATGTTAACCGTTATTTGTATAATGTTTTAATATATGGAGTATAGGGATAAATAAATCTGAGCTGCTGGCGTAATTCCGCACCATCGTGGCAAGTTCAAATGTCCCGATGCGTGGGATGTTTTCCGCCCAAACCAATGAGGCACGACATTGGATTGTTGGGCGGAAAAACCAGCGTCTAGGACCTTCCCTGATCAGCAGAATAAATAACGCGCGGGAAATTACGCCGCGTGTTTCTGCACAGATTTGTCTCTAGCCTTTCAGAACCTCAACCATCCGAGAATCAAGCTCTCATTATTGGTAGCTTACTATTCACGGTCCAAGAAGTGCTATATATTACTTCAAATTATGGAAACCCTCCTGCTTCACTTTCCACCTGAAATGAGTCTTACTTCCATAAATAATTGGGTTGTCTCGTGGGCAGCGATAATATGAAGATGCTGACTCACACTCTCATCCGGTCGTCCGGTGGCACACAAAATGAAACGCGTATGGATGCAACTCATATTATTATGATTAGTAATAATTGAACTATACTTGGGTTTTGGACTGGACCCAAGTTACGTGGGGTTGGCGCAGTTTTTGACCCTGTCAGCGCCTCAGCAGCCAATTTTTTCATCTTTTCTTCCTCCCTCTTCCCCTTCATCTATGGTCATCTATGGTAATGAGTGCTTAATTTTTTGAGATTTTTCCTTCTTCTCCTTTATACATTATGAAGGGTTTCTTATGAAGCTGGTACATAGTTCTCTTGGTTCTTCAAGTAGAGCTTCCTTCTATCGGTTGTAGAATTTTTGAAGTTTTTCAATGCGTCTTTTTTTGCTACGAATCCCAAAATGTCTAAGTATGTATTATATTAAATATCCATTAAACGCTCTGACAGGTAACGCATAGCTTAAACCATTGGGTCACATGAATTCCTTATTGTATAACGAAGGTGAGCACTACGGAAGGGTTTGTGAAAATTCATCATCTAAAGCGGTAGGTACAGCGGATTAAAATTTGTACATTATGCTTAAGGGAAATTCAATCTGTCACACGGCTTGTAGATCAATAATTTATTTATATAACACAGTATATTGAGTGCTTATGTTTATGATAAATATCTTCATTTACTCACCTAGCTAAGGAATTGTTTGTACCTACATAAATACTCGCAGGTGGTTAGTTGATCATCAAGATGGTCATGAAAATCTGTGTAATTAATGATGCAATTATTTTTATCACAAAGACACTTGTTAGGAATGATGCATAAATACTTTGAAGTCAATCATCACGATCGAGCACAATGGTGCTATTGCCGTGGCAGTTATTTTTATCAGCTTGATCTAATAATATGACTTAGTGCTGACTTCATATGTGACGATGCATAAGGGATATCGCCCACTCGCATCGTGGCCGCAATCAGTATCAGCTCGGGCCGAGACGCCGCGTCTCTGCGGTGACCGATTGTGAGTAGGCGGCCACCGATACTGTGAAATCATGTCATTTAAATTTGATTATTTCGATACTAAGATTAGACAAGATGCAAAACTGTAATACAATAAAATAAACATTAAATTGTTTGGTCTACGAAAGGCTTTTCATTCATAGAATAAAACAGGAGGGTAAGAGGGAGAGTAGGAGGTCGCAAAATGCACAGCAGGGGTGAAAAATGCTTGGTGACGGTTGGCATTCCTTAAGCCCTTTCACAATCATGGTACATTGACAGCACGGCGTCTTCACACAATCTTGTTTAACAAAGCACTCGCGTCTAGTAGTGACTGATTGCTCTATCATGAAAATTGATTGTCAGATGATATAAATTGACGATACGACCGCTTACTGTAGTGTATGTATGATGCGAATGCGTTCTCGACTCTGCGCCTGCGGTGCTTGCAATCCGTTTCACTCGTTGATTTTACGACGTGCTCGGGATGATAAGACGCTGATATATTTTCTTGTGTTTTTAATTGAATCACAATCGTTCTTCTTGACTATCACTTGATTTTTATGGTAAACATGATGTTTGACATGTGTTTGTTTTGCTATAACACAACATTAGTAGAAAATGGGTAGTATTTAATCTAACTCGTTCGGACGTCCATACGTAGGAACGAATTCTTGAACAGGATAGTAGTCTAACATTAAAATACCTACCTACAAATCTTATGTAACGACGAAACTTTCGCCATTTCATTCCACAATACTTTCTTAAAATTTACACTCTATAATAATATGTGTACATGTTAATTGGACTCAAAAAACTCTAATTAGAAGTTTTTGAATGCAAATAGCATATTGCACCTTGTAGAAAACTCCAAACCAAAATGGTACTAATTCCACCCAAGTGAGTGTACAATTTAGAATGTAAGATGTTCGACTAATAAGCCCAGTGTAACGGTCGGCGCACATTATACGGTTAATTACTGTGATTTGCATAATCATATTAATATAACGATTCAATTTCTCTAACATCGCAATACATTTTTTTCCACCTTACGTGTTTGGATGGGTCATATTTTGTTCTTAAAAAATCAAAGCGCGAGCCTAGTTTCTGCAAGCACTATGACAGGACGCTTAGCGTGCTGAACAAAAAGACGCGTCCACATTATAAATAGGTGTATAATTAAGTTCATGATTTGCAAGTAAGAATACGTCAGGTTATAGATGAAAGATGCATGTAGTAGTCACGTGTAAGACTTTGTTCGCAATTATTGTTCTCACAATTAACATAAGACGCCATCATGACCAATATACATAGATAAGCGATAAGTGTAACAATAAACGTAATTTTTGTGTCCTATGTATGACTCGTATAAATTGATTTCTACAAAGTATTTACCTCACTTTACCTTATAAAAACTCCTAACTGTGTAAAAACCCAAATAAATAGTGATATTGTGATATTTAGTGATGAGATTGGAAAAGACATGGGCCAGTTATTATCAAATATTTACAAGGGACAGTCAGTTACCAACTATTGTATGCCTGGCTTAAGTTATGTTGATTTAGTGACAAAGATTATTAGTTCAAATTTCCACCAGGATACAACATTGGTAATATTAATTAGTAACAGAGGAAATGTAAATCAGGACAGTCTGCTTCATCATATTAACAAACTATTTGAGCTAGACTTAAGACAGATTGTTATGTTTACATTTCCATATAGTAACAGTTTGCCACAGAAAGAAAATAATTTTAGGCACAAATTAAATATACTGTTAAATAATTTGACATTAAATAATAATAATTTTCATGTCCTTGACACTAACAAGTATGTTAGTAAGTATTTACATGTGACAAAAATACAAATTGTATTTACCTAAATGTTTAAAACGACAAATAGCTTTATCGCTATACTTTTTATTTATTGATTTATCAGCCAAGACATTGGCTAATAAAACTGTTGCTTCTATTGAGCAATTATCTGACATTTTAATTGATTCAGCCAATTACTTGGCTACACAAGTTGACATTAATTTAAATTAGAAATTGAGACAATAGAGGAAACCTCTTGCATAATTAATGGAGATAATTTAAATTTAAATAATAGTAGTAATCATCAAAATGTCAGAACAAGTTCTAACACAGTTAACCTGGTGCACCAAAATATTCAAGGTATGTTGAGAAAAGAACTTGAAATTGAATTATTCATGAACTGTAACAACATTGATATTTTATGTATTACAGAACATTGGTTAAAAAGCCATCAGTTCATGTTTAATTTCAGTAATCACCAGGTTGGTAGTTCATTCAGCAGAGAGAATGCAATACATGGTGGATCCTTGATACTATTAACTAAAAAAATTAAATTTAAAGAACGTAAGGATATAGTAAGCCTTTCTGTTGAGCGGACTATAGAAATAGCTTGTGTGGAGTTGGAGCAGCTGGTTGTATTGAGCGTGTACCGGCCTCCATCATCTATTTATGATTGCTTTGAGAGTATCATGGATGATGTGTTACAAAAACTTGGTAAATTAGGAAAAAATATAATTGTATGTGGCGATTTTAATGTTAATTTATTAGAGGACTCATCTATGTGCCTAAAAATTAAAAATTTATTTCAGTCGTATAACCTTAATAATTTATTCTTGGAGCCTACTAGAATAACCGCCACCTCAGGTACATGTTTAGATAATATATTTACTGACATATTACCTATTAATAAACAAATTATCAGTCAACTAGATTCTGACCACTGTGGACAGTTGATTACATTTAGTAAACAAGACGAAAAAGTGGCTAAGAGATATATCACTGTAGTGCCAAAAACTGCAGGTCGCTTGGAGAGCTTCAAAAACAACCTTAATAGTAAATTACCCTATTTGCCTTATAGTGACGATCCTAATGAACTGTACAATTCCTTTTTTGCTATGTATTGTACAGAATTTAACTCAACATTTATACCCAAACAGATCTCAGTTAATGGCTCTGCAATTTTTAGTGAATGGGCAACTAAAGGGATATTTAAAAGTAGAATCAAACTTTTTGAACTTTATGAAGAAAGAAATTATAATAAAAGTAAAGAATTTTTTCAATATGTTAAGAATTATTCCAAATTATTTAAAAAAGTTTGTAGCGAAGCTAAGTGTCGATATTTAAGCTCAAAAATTAAAAATAGTCAAAATAAAATAAAAACGACTTGGGAAATTATAAACAATGAGACTGGAAGAGATAGAAAGCGTAGTAGTGACTACAGCCTTAATATTAACAATTCAGTAATTAAAAAGGATTTAGAAGTTGCCTCAGTTTTCGAAAATTTCTTTGCAGATATTCCAGTATCAACCACTAAATCTTTAAATTCTTCACCCACTGTTGCCGAGTCCCTATTGAAAGAAAATGTTGATGTTTGTAACCATGAATTTAATTTCGACTATGTTAGTGCTCGAGATATTATTAAAACTTTCAATACACTCAATATTAAAAAAACTGCTGACCTATGGGGAAATTCCGTAGAGGTTGCAAAATGCATAATTAACACTGTAGCGCCTGAATTGGCAATTATTTTTAATAAATGTATTGACCGTGGTGTAATTCCTGACTTAATGAAGAGTAGTAAAATAATACCTTTGTTTAAATCGGGAAGCACATCAGACCCCACGAACTTTAGACCAATTTCTGTGCTTCCCACCTTTAGTAAAATATTTGAAAAATTGATGCTAGATCAATTGCAAAGACATTTTAATAAGCATAAATTATTAAACAGTAAACAATTCGGTTTCACAAGGGGTCGCTCGACTACCGACGCTGGTGTTGAGCTTCTTGCACATATTTTTGAGGCGTGGGAGAAGTCGCATGATGCCTTAGGTATTTTTTGTGACTTGTCTAAGGCTTTCGATTGTGTTTCTCATGATACATTGGTCAGGAAATTGCATCACTATGGTGTTAGAAACACTGCCTTGGATCTTCTTGTTTCTTATTTGAATAATAGGATCCAAAGAGTGGACGTTAACGGCAAGCGATCCCCGGGTTCTATAGTCACTATGGGAGTTCCGCAGGGCTCAATTCTTGGCCCTTTTTTATTTCTCGTATATATTAATGACCTACCTTGCCTTATAAAGAACAGTCATGAAATAGTGTTATTTGCAGATGACACATCACTTTTATTTAAGCTTAAGCGACAACAGATAGTTACTGACGATGTAAATAATGCTCTCGCTAAAATAGTGCATTGGTTTAGTGTTAATAATTTACTTTTAAATGAGAAAAAGACTAAATGTATTAGATTTCTGACACCTAACGTTAAACAGGTGAAAACCAATGTACTGGTAAATGGGGCGGAATTGGATCTTGTGGACACCACTGTGTTCTTAGGTATTACTTTGGACTCGAAGCTACAGTGGGGCGCACATATAACCAAATTGTCGAAACGGCTAAGTTCTGCAGCCTACGCGGTCTATAAAATCCGTCATTTGACTGATGTAGAAACAGCTCGTTTAGTATATTTTAGTTATTTCCATAGTGTAATGTCGTACGGCATTTTGCTGTGGGGAAACGCAGCGGACATTCAGGCTATATTTGTGCTGCAGAAACGAGCCATTCGAGCAATTTATAACCTTAGCTGTAGGCATTCACTGAGGGATAAATTTAAGGAAATAAACATAATGACAGTTGCATCTCAATATATATATGAGAACCTAATTTATGTAAAAAAGAATATTAATCTATATTCTAAACACAGCGACATTCATAGCATAAATACTAGAAACAAAGATTTACTTATTGTGCCCACGACTAGGCTCCAAAAAATTAGTAATTCATTTAAGTGCCAAAGTATACGTTTTTACAACAAACTCCCAAGCCATGTTAAAGAACTGAGCCTCAATAAGTTTAAATTATTTATTAAACAGAAACTCTGTCAAAAAGGTTTCTATAAAGTTAAAGATTACTTGGACGACAAAAAGGCTTGGGACTAATTAAGCTGCTCCAATGTCCCCCCAGCAAAGAACTATTTTAATTAAACTAAGTGTTTTATTATTGACATTTTTATTGATTTACGTGACATATATTATATGTGAGGACTATGTGGATCTACATATTTATTTTTCTTTTTCTCAGCTAGTTTTAGTGATAATCGCCACAGTTTGAGTACTCTATGAGGCCTACCCAAATGTCCTTTCTTTGGTATTGTTCGTCGAGTCGTTGAGCTCCTTGAGTTCTGAGTTGAGCTACACGAGTACTGACAAATGCGTGCACTGACTGGACAGGTCCACTCAAATCTGTATGGTTCTTTCCTCAAAAGACCATTTCAGACACCAATCTACATGGTCCTCAAATGATCTGACCAAGATTATTCCTGGTTTTTTTATTTTATTACACTTTAACGTTGATAAATTTTAAATGTGTATAATAACGTTAATATTTACATCGTAAAGTATTATATTACTTTAATAATTGTGAATATGAAGACTTTGTGGGTTATTTTTTCTTTTTTTTCTTTTCTCAGTTACTTTTAATCATGGTCTGGCAGTTTGAGTGTTTTTTTTGCGGCCTACCCAAATGTCCTTTCTTTGGTATTGTTCGTCACATCGTTGAGCTCCTTAAGTTTTGAGTTGAGCTGCACGATCACTGACAAATGCGTGCACTGTCTGGACAGGTCCACTCAATCTGTGTGGTTCTTTCCTCAAAAGATCATTTCAGACACGAATCTACATCGTCTTCATATGATCTAACCAATAAAATGTCTGGACTTTAAAAGAGACTGTGACCTCTGAGTTTGTTTCGGCCTTTCTTCTCAGAGTAGTCAGATAGGAAACGCCGACCTCATCTAGTACGGTACTTAAAAAATATTATTGACATGTAAAAGTGTTTTGTACAAACCTATTTACAGAAAATATAATCATTTCAATCATTTCATTTCACTATTCTGAAGCTTCTTCAAAGAACTTCATGTCTTAATAAAGGTCTCCCGGTATTGACGAAAAAGACATACTGCGTGATGGATGTTATCTTTGCAGTCATATTTAACCCAATTTCACAGATGATGTATCGGAGAAAATGAAAAATAAACACTTTTGTGATGCGTAAAAACAATATAATGTAAACGCCAATCCAAAAGCCCAATATACCTGGAAAGGAGTTCCTTGCACCGAATTGCAGATAATCTTGGGTGTGTGCGTCATCTTACAGTGTGCTGACCTATATTGCAGAGGGCTCGGTAGGTGTATTGTTTCAATTACTGTATCCTGAGCTGACTGAGGTCGCGGTGTCGATGATATACACTTTATCGTGTTGAGTGCCTTTACACTACATTTTATATTGTCCTGTACACCAGCACCAAGATGCGTTTGGTGCAGACAATTGCGATTTGGGAGGTCTTCAGCAGAAAACCACGATGCGTTTGGTTCAGACATTTGCGATTTGCGAGGTCTTCAGCAGAACAAACTTACATTGCGTTTTCTTACTTTTGACGCTTTTTGTGGCAACTAACCCTTCAGGTCAGCCTGTTTATGTGTGTCAAAGTGTAATCAAATCTTTATCGGCCGTAATCGCGTAATGTGTAGTGCACCTTAGTCCCGTGGTTTGGCACGTAATGTTCTATGTATCAAAAATAGAAAGGGTGATTTTCGTGGTTCAGTGGGGCTCGGGTTCACTGATTTCAGACGCAGTTTAAGATTTACAGGCCTTAATTTAGATGCTACGTAGATGTTTTGAAGTTGTACAGGTATTAATAGTAACGGTGTCAGGAATTTCATTGCGTTTTCAGTCCGGAGTCCGTTTTCAATACAATTTTCATTAAGAATAATTCACGTAAGGAACAACGGCAGAGATGTTTAAGGAGTGTGTTGTTCCCGCCGATGTTTGGCCACTTCTTCGTTTCTTCCTATGGGTTTTTAGTAACTCTTGAACTTGAATAAGGGAATATTGCCAGAGGATAGTTACATTATTGCGATCTGAAGAAGATATATGGAGTGTAGTGGACGTTTTCGGAAACCTTGTGGCCAGCTAAAACAATTATTTTGTTGTTTTTAATTACCTCTAAAAGAGTTTTATTACCTTGCAAACCACGTCATGACCATGACTGACAATGAACCTAAATGTAAACACTTATTTCTAGATCACCAATGTTTTGGTGATTGTCACCATAGCTACTGATATCTTAAACCTTTAATCTGGACTGTACACTAGCAAGATTACACCGGAGATATGGAACGAAACTGGCTAAATAAAAGACATTGTAGACAGCTATATCTTCCGAGTATCTGGAATCCGAGTATGTTGCTTTGACTAGAGAAACTGCGAGTACAATCAGGCCTTCAGGGGCCGTCCATAAATCTCATAACGTTTCTTCCTTCTTGGTAGAGAATGGTGGTAAATGTCAATAAAACTTACCCAATCCTTCCCTTGGTAATTAATGTGATGTGGACATATCATCAAGTTCCTAACGATTATATATGAACGATCCCACAGTAAGAAATCTCACGCGCAACCATCCCCTTTCGCACAGTTTTCCTACCGACGTAATTAAATTCGTAATTAAATAAATGCGTAATTAAATTCGTTCAGTACCCATGAAGAAATAATTTAATTTATTAATGATTGTCTGCTTAGTCTCAAGTCTTAGTGCAACCCTGATAAAAGTTTCAGGTAACCGATGTGCAGACAGAAGCCGCTTCTTTATCTACCTGATAATACCTAATGACTTACTCGCCACTTACGACATTCGCAAGAAATGTATGCGTATGTGATTGGTATGATATCCGGATACCACACATTTCTCTTTATCGTGATGTTTTATTTATATAGCTTGTATCAATGTCATTCAATGATTATAGGACTTCAATTTTAGTTGTTCCTTTATCGTTATTCAGCCGAAAGTCTTCCACTGCTGAATATAGGCCTATCTCAAGCACTGCCACAACCATCTGTCCTGTGCTTGCAGCATCCAGCGGATTTCCGCGACCTGATCATGGGCTGTAACTTCTATCTCTAGCTACGAAGATTTTAAATTAAAATTCATTTAACATAATCAATCCAGCAGTTACTGAGATTAATACATAGGACAAGCGTTGCATACCTTATGTATATAGCAAACAGTATAGTAACGTAATCACGGGTCGTTGATATGTGAATGAACCCAAAACATTAACAGTACACCTTGCACTATTATGCGTATGTAATAAGCTTATAATAACTAATTATAGCCCATGCGGCCGCCAGCGTATTACTCATGATATAATTAAATATACGTAGGATGTTCTATATATGTGATATATTGCTTTAGTGCATCTAGCGATACGTTATCGCTATGTTGCCTCTGAACCCTAAGGGTGATAGTACTTCGTCAGTGTACTTGGTTTTCAACGGGTGTGAACTGTTTTGTATTGAACTAGTGCATTTATTATCGAAGTGTTGTGTGTTTATTATAATTATCAAAGGTATTATTTATGCTTTTCTTCTCCTTTTCGAGTCTTTGTTAAATGTAAAAAATATTTTATGATGTTAGATTTGTTGCGCCAAGTGGCCACGCCAATCGCGGCGACAGTGGCGTCTTTTACTGTTCTCAGAAATGCAGGGGTATGAACATTTTGGACACTCCGACATATCAGGAACATCGTATTCGCACTGCGTGTGGATTACCTATAGAATTTTCTGCTTAAAATCGAACTTAGTGTGGGGATATTCGTATCTGTTCTGACGTTCCTAATAAGACATTGCCGCCTTTCTTATCTTCTCATTGGATAAGTAGCCGGTTCGTGTGGGAGCATTCACGTGCGAATCGTGCGTCAGTTTACAGTGGCTTCCGTTTTCAAATCGGTTTGTTTAGTGCACTGGCGGTTGTTGTTTTAGGTTGTGTATCATTCAAAATAAATAACAGTGTTCAAAATTTTAACGCTACAACAAAAAAAATCTTTTTGAATTAAAAAATAATTAATAAATTCTTTATTGGCATAAACTGGGTTTCAGTTGAAGCAACTGTATTTTAGGAGCCTTTTCAATTTTCTCTTACTAAGCATGTTTAGCCCAAACTTGTAAGAGTAATCTTATTCTTTGATGTTGTTACTTTGTTAGGGCGAATTCGACCAAACAGGAATAAATTTTATCCGCGGAATAAGATTTACTCTGACAGTTTTCGTATGGAGAAACTGTCAAAAATTTATCTGGAAGAGAAGGCTTATTCCGCGGATAAAATTTATTCCTGTTTGGTCGAATCCGCACTTAGACAGTTCAGCACAAAAGATCTTAGCAGATCGGTTCTAACAATTGGCAATCACCAAGGGTTCAATCACCTTCTAAATTAAAACACACATAATCAGCCTATAATGTTCCCAGTGCTGGGCTGGGACACAGGCCTCCTCTCTGTGACAGGGAGTGAACCGTAATCCACCACGCGGGCTCAGTGCTCGTTGGTGGATTTCACATTTTTGGTTCTAGATCATGCCGGTTTCCTCACGATGTTTTTCTTCCCCGTTTTGAGAGCAGTGGTGATTAAATAAATTACACTAAGTAAAGCGCATGCTTGGGCTCGAACCTACGAACTATGAATCGAAAGTCGGGTACCAAAGGCACGGGTTCTCAAATTAAAAAACGTGTACTGTAAAATAATATTGCTACCATGACCTGTCTGTATACAGATTCTCTTGTATAAAATCTTTTATAGTCACCACCCTCTTGCCTTGCTAGTGAGCCAGTTCTTCACATAAGTTCTTGATACGGTTCTCGCAAGGGTTTTTCAAGGTTTCCTTTTTACAAGCACAATACAAATGAATATCGTTTAAATTACGCGGCTGATCAAGTTCGAGTGTTGCTATAATAAAAACATTCTTACTTATTGAAGGTCAAAACTAGGGGACGTCTTTTAATTTTAAAGTATATATTTGGGGTTACTTACAATGAAAGACTTAATCCTTATAGAAAGCCTTTGTTGTACCTTCATCACAAGACCTTTTTCTCAGGATCGATAGTACTCCCATAGTTATGTATTATGATACCAGACACTCGAGAATTAACAAAAGGCAAGACCCTTGATTTCGTTTTCCTGCACGGTATGGTATTGTCAAAAAGTATACAAAGTATAGTATCACTGTATCATGCGATTTTGTACTATTAATTACTTCCAAATGATTAAATAAGCCCTGAAACTATATGCCTATTTCATATCTACTTAATAAACATCTTAAATTCACTGATAACAACGCACAGCCTATAAACCGCTGTAAGAGAGGATTCTCGAAAGTTCCTGCTCTAAATGGACTAAGTAGGGGATGAGAGTTTGTATGGTAGTTCGTCATTTTTTAGTTAGAAACTTGAAAGTTGATACTTACACTTTTGTTTAGTAGCTTCAAAAGATATTATGTGTCCTGATAGAGGAAAGTATTGGAAAACTGACGAAGATATAAAAGACTTGGACTTGTTCTAAATATAGCCTTTTCTTGTTTCCAGCCCCTTCAAGATGAACAGGGGCACCCGTGTGGAGCCGACGCCGCCAGAATGCGCGCTGGCGGCCGAAATGTTCGACCACTTCTGTTCGGCCGGGACCATGAAACAGATCCTCGCGTTACACCGGGAGATCTGCAACACGCTCAACCTCAAGCCCAACAGACTTCCAGACTTCTACCCCAAGCTCAAGGTACGTGTACGACCATAGATCAGTTGAACGACGAGTAGAAGCCACTTATATATAGGCAATAGACAATGCGTACCTTTTCCAACCATATGTTTGAATTTTTCTCTGTATCTGTAATACATAGTTTTTGTACGTGTTTATTCTTTCTTATCATTTTACACCCTAGAGGTATTTTGTATTAGAGATACTTAATTCATGTTGACCTGCAGCAACAATAATCAATATTCTAGTCTATTTTGTACTTGCTCCCTATTACTGGCGAACGACAAAGCAGACGTGTATACCTCTGCAAACCTCTTCGGGGTATAGGTGTGATGTTATTATGTGCGTTATGTTATTGCACATGCAATTCCGGTTCTCAGAATAATATTCGAATGTATCTCATGTGACTGATGTGTTGTTCTTGGTAAGTTGCTTTGTCAATCACTGCAGCTGCAGCTTTGATATCAGATTTACTGATCATGATCTTGATCTGAGACGTGATTAAGATTTCAGAAAACGCGAGACTATAAGTCTTTGGTGGGTAGAGTAAGTTCTATACTCTCGAGAGAGGAGCTCGTGGCTAAGTAATAACAGCCGCACGGGTCGATCCATCAGGTTAATCTACGCTTGCCGGGGTTGGTCCGTGAATGGGTGAACATCTTTAAATACCGAGACTCCTCCGTGCTTCGGAAAGCACGTTAGGCCGTTGGTCCTGGCTGTCATTCGTGGATCTTTGACAGTCGTTACGAGTCGTCAGAATCCCGAAAATCTGACAACCAGTCTTACCAAGGGGTATCGTATTACCCAGTTACTTGGTTGTGGAGGTCAGATAGGCAGTCGCTCCATGTAAAATACTGGTATTCCGCTGCATCCGGTTAGACTGGAAGCCGACCCCAACATGATTGGGAAAAGGCTAGGCAGAATGAGTATACTCATAAAAATTTCCGAGTCGGACATATCTGTGGCCTATTGGTGACAATGGTGGGGATGTCGTACCATTTTCTAACACACGATTCTACTTTCAATATTCTAGTTATCCCCTTATGCTAGAACTATTTCTGTAAACGTATTGATCCGTAGTTCAGTAGTTATTCGCCGCTCTCAAAGGAAATGCTATTTCAATTCCAACGGAATTCAGACATACAGTACTTACTCAGAAATTCAATATATCATTTGCAGCAGTTTGAAAATTAAATACCAATGCTGAGCAATCTTCAACCTTATTCTTAAGACGTAAAGCTTATATTTGTTGGTAGGCTGTTAATATTTCGCAATGCACTTTTAACTTAGAAAGTGATATTTTAATAATATTGTAGACGAAAGTTTACCAGACCGCGACGTTTGCGAAGCGTGGAGTTACTTTGGTACATCGTAGGTACCGGTCACACTGCTTTCCATTGCGGTATAGGCAGGGGGGCTAGAGATAGTGTTTCTTCTGTACTTTGATGAGATAAAATTACCGGACAAGTTGCAAGCGGCTAAGTACATGAATAAACAATTTCAAATTCTTTATTAAAAAAAATCTTTATTTAAGCTAGGTATCTTAATTTGTAAAAAAATCTCACCGCGTTAATGATAAGGCAAGCCTTCAGACCTTCCTAAAACCCAACAAAGTGATATCCGCTAGAATATAATATATTAACTATCGAATGCCTGGAATCGTGCTTACCCTAAAACTGTCAAAACCAACCCAACTCCACGAGACACCAATTTAACACTTAGTACGTAGAATTTTATCTAGAACGTCCGTGTTTCAATGGCACGATGCCAAAACGTATGCAACTCACCGTTCCCGTTTATTACTCTTTCCACCCAGGAATTCGTATATTGTACCGGGAAACCGAGAAATACGATGCAAAATAAAATTTACGACCGCTAAGTTCTAAGCTATTGTATTACTCTAGGATACGCAAATCTGAATCTTGCATATTTATCTTCTTTCTAGCTGGCTGATGCTCTTTATGAAGAAGTTTTTTGAGCATAATATGTGAGTAACCAATTGGAACCGTGCACCTAGCTTCTGACGTTTCATACGTGCCCCTGTAGGTTTATGTCAAATAAAAGTGTCGAAGGAGAAGAATGGTAACATAAAAACCAGTATCAACTTCAAAACAAATCCACTGATCATAGATTTGAATAGGCTTACTGGCTTAATGAAATGTAAGGAGCTAGCAGTTTAATTATGGCACCTCCTAATGATACTTTTCAACACTCAGAGCGGTGGAGCGAGGAAATGAAGACATTTCGGAAAGTTTATTGAACATAATTCAAATGTAACGCTGGCCAATGCATTAAGTGGTTATTAGACCCTGAAGTGAAGCCGAATGGATGGAAAATTGAGCTATACCGAAAATATGTCTATGCAATCCAATAGCTAGGCTTCCCACTCCCTTCTCCACACACTTCTGCGGGCCAGTGTTACTAGAAAACATATTATGTTCTCACCCTAATTGCGTAACGAACTTAGTTTCAATCGGAATGATTTTGAAGGATATAACTACTAATCCATTGCTTCCAATGTTAGAAAAATTTCTCTGTTCAACAACCTGAATAACGCAATGAATGTTGTACTGTCAAAATGAAAACCATTGCTACAGTGTGTTACTCAGTTACCCCGCCAAGTACAAAAGTCCTGGACTTGGTAGATGTCTCCATTTAATTTCAACGTGTCCAAATTAGAAGTTGTCGACATTGCCGACTCAGAGTTTGCCCCTCAGGTCAAACATCTTAATCCAATGACACGATCCTGCAGCCAAATACGATGACCTATAATTACCTACAAAAAAACCAACCAAGACTCGGGTACCGAAAGAATGAAAATAAAAACAAAAGAATGTATTTGCCTCATCGTGCGTGGGTGCAATGTTCTGACACCAAACTTGTAACCCATTACAAAATGTTTGCTGTAAACAAAGGGGTTTGTTGGGATCTGTTATCATTAAGTTTATTGGATAGACAAAATAGTGGATTACTGTACATTTTAAGGGTTCCGTACCCGAGGGTGCCAAACGGAACCCTATTACTAAGCCTACGCTTTCCGTCCGTTTGTCTGTTTGTCTGTCAGCGGGCTGTATCTCATGAACCGGAATAGGTAGACAGTTTAAATTTTCACAGATTGTGTATTTCTATTGCCGCTATAACAAAAATAAAATCAAGTAAAATAATTAAAGGGAATGCCTATACAAGTAACGTGTTTTTTTCGGCGTTTTTTTTGATAAATATTGTACGGTGCGGTGGTACGGAACTTATCGTGAGCGAGTGCGACTACCACTTGGGCGGTTTTTTTTTGTTGCTGTTGATAGATTAATGGCAACAGGACTCACATAACTTAGATATTTTTGTCTGAGAGAGTAGTATGATTTGAAACTATACTCGTCACCACCATCCTCAATCAACACATTCTTACTACATGTTTCTTCGTTGGTATGCCAGTCACCCCTGTTCTGTGACTGATGTCGTCATTCCATCATATTGGACTTCCATCAACATTCTCTCAGACACTTTTCATCATCACATGTATCAGGAGTATATGGAATGTGAGGTGAATACCGCTTTGATACCGTATGTGTGCCCAACCTCACAGCGTAAGAGAGCGTGAAGATAAGATACGTTCGATAACACGAACAATGTCAAGTGCTTATCTTAGTGAGGAAGTTAGTCGCGTACCGGACGTTTAAGAGCAACTCACCGTCATGCATTGGTAGTTTCAGCTAAAACGATCCAACTTTGTAAATATAGGACTTGCGAGAGGTCTGTGTGAGGTATGAATTTGGTTGCTCAGTACAAAGACAAGGTTTCCAATGACCTTTCCAATGCCTGTAAAATCTAGCACACTTGACTGAACAACCACCCAACTACTGTGTCCACCAACCCGATTACTGTGTCTTTCTATTTTTCTAGAACATGGATAGATATTAGATATCTAGCATGTCCTTAATCAATGCCTATACGTATAGCGTATATACCCCATCAGTAATGCCGCATACTCCATTCGTTTCGATTTATATGTAAACTACAAACATGCGTCAGAATCGATTTTATTTTCGGTACGGTTGCTCTGCTGAATCTATGTTATCGAAATCTAGAAATAAGTGTTGCGTGAACAATAGCGTGGATTTACTTCGTTTAGAAATATGCCTCATCTCTTCTTAGGCGGATTCCAGAGTAGCCAGCTGATAATTGGAATTATTTTAGGCCCTTTTCTGATTTGTCGGTACAGCAGCGGTGCGACATCAGCATGCTCGATATACGCAGTACCGAAAGCTTACCGAGCACCTACCGAGCGCCTATATTTCAATTGATCCTTCCTGATTATCAAATCAGAAAAGGGCCTTAGAAGCCAAATAGATAGCATCATTCAGCAATTGGTTGCGTATCATAGAAAATTGGTACCTATTCAATCACGTAAAGTAGTTCAATCTTCGACTCCATTTGAAGGCCTGTCTATTTTAGCACGCAACTGATTTGTATGAAAATATATGCAGGTAATGTATGACTTGAAACTAGGTACTAAAACACAGACAGATAGTTTACTGACCAGTCTAAGTACAGTCGAATGATTTGTAGTCGGCATGTGAGGTGTTGTGTACTAGCATGAAATACTCATGTCTTCGCACATGATACATGGCTGTCGCAAAGGGTTGGGTATGCTGGAATGATTGATAGTGCACCAATGTACCATCGCTCATCCATAGTCAACGGGTGACTGCAGTTGCTCCAAATGCTAAAAGAGTCGAGACATGCCCCGGACTCAGCTTATTTAAAGGACCATCTGATTTAGCAATCGTCATATTTTTTATTCGCTTGTTTGTAAAGTATTTGATGACAGAATTTTCTTTCAATGTGTTTCAACCTTTCCATAATTTAGATAACAATTATTTATTTCAATACTGGCTGATGACTTCTGGCTGGTGACTAGCTTATCCAGTGCAACCATTTTTAAAGAAATCAATCTTTATCTCGAAGATTTAAGGTTCATGCTTTGGCGACTTGAAGATAGTTGCAGCCCATATGTGTCCGTGCAACTCGTACCCCCCCCAACCCCCCTTTGCTAGCGTCACTTGCCTTATTATATTCAAATGATTCTGGAGCCTAACCGCGTATGTTTGTATTTGTATGCTAATCAATTGCTTTGCGAATGTCTTGTAGTTTCGTATGCACATGCCCAATAATGCTTAGTGTTTTATAGCAAGGAGCTCTGCGTTGGCTTGATATTATAATCTATGGACTGATCCTAATGAAGCTGGTAGGCGTACTCGTATCGACATTGAGAAATATTAATCACGACGCAATTAAATTGAGATACAAAACCAATTATTAGGGCTTGAAACCAGCTCGGTTGACGACCTCATGGGTCTAGCTTAGTCACAACCGCAAGTTTAGTTGCTGAGCATGAATTCGATTCCCAGGTCCGGCAAAGTGTTAGTGATAACCCGGATTCTAGATTTGTGCCCGGTTGTTGTTGTAGACTCGTCTCTTATTATAATTAAACTTAAACAAAGCTGGCGAAATGTGGGTGTACTATATTATATTTCCGCCTACCCCTTCGGGGCTACCACCTTTTATAGCAGTATTATTTTAAGAGTGTGGGAAAGAGATGGAGCTACACGTCCTTTATAGCTCCATATCTTTCTCATAACATTAAAATAATATTGTTTTAAGAGGTGGTGGCTAGCCCTGTCATGTTATATTATGCAGTGTCGCTAGCGCGTGCCAACAATCTAAAAGCCATAATAAGCCTCCCGGAAAAGCCAAAAACATTTTGTTAATAACTAGGTACATAAGCAATTATTGTTATTTTGTTTGTGCTTGTGTCTTTGTTTATCCGTAATCATAATCACGTTGCGAATTTCCTGAGAACTGTGTGGACTAATTTTATTGTAATGCTATCGCTAATTAGCGGCTTATCTGCAAGATAACTGGCTGATACGCGTTCGTTTATTGGGCTCGGAAATAAGTGCGAAAGTTTTGACGTATGCGCTGGCGTAGTGACGTCACTGTCAACAGTGATGACTCTTCGAAAGTCACAAAACAAATGGTGAACTAAAATATTCTTAGTCGATCAGTCATAGGCTGGATGACCGCATGAAGGCCCGTTTTTGTTTTTGTTTAATAACGAAACGTTTTTGAGGAATTAATGTGACTGTCTACTACTTTATATCTATGGTCTACTATAAATATTAATGCATTTTCATCCTTGTTCAGTATTGCATCAGCTGCGCAGACACCAGCGAAAGATCTTCATGACCCAGTCATATTGTATAGATTTATTACTTCATAATTCTATAGCTATGCGTATCACAATTTACATAAAAGATAATTTTCCGGTTGCATTGCATTATGTAAAATTAATCCTGTTTTATTTATTAATACATGAATTGCTCTTTGTGGTGGTGTAGTTTAGTGAATGACAGGTGGTCTAGATTTTGATCTCACGGCGTCCAAAAACGTATAGTGGGATTAAAATGTCCAAAAAAAAATGGGGTGGGTCTCAATTTTGTGCTAGCATGTCACATCTGCCCAGCCCAGCAGCTGCAGCACAACCCCTGCCCAGCTATGACCGTTGCGAAAATAATTGTGATGCAAATCAGGAGTAACGGAATAACAGTACATTGAGTGTCCGGCAAGCTGCACGACTTGTGAAGTTGTGACTCAACTATCGCTAAATGGACCGCCTGTAGTCGGTGTAGTCGGTGTAGGCGACCGTCGTAAAACTGCATAATTGCACATAAATCCTTAAGTAATTACTTTTATATAGTTCCACAACTATACTCCTTTATCGCACTGTTTGTCAACAAGATCTTTATTATATCACAATGTTGATATGACTTTTGTTCTCGAACAATTATTTCGTTCCATTTGGCATTGTTCACGAATGGCCACTGACTAACAATATATTATTAAATAAGAGTTAGAATATTTCGGACATCAAATGACTTTGTTTACCCTTCGCTGTTTAGGTTGATTTAAATTAATTTTGTGAATCTATGAATTAGGCGTGTGCCCTTCAGGGAGGAAAGGTGTGTCGGCAATTACTTTATTTTCATTAATATTCTGGCTTGCGAAATAATTCTCCAACCGCTTTATAATTAATGAAACGCAACTTTGTCTTCGTCGTCGTGTGTTTGACTCATTAGTGTTCATATTTGGACAGGAGCGGAAGAAAACCGGTCTGTCCAAATATGATCAGCTCAATTTGAATTGTATCAAAGACTTCCGGCCGGACAGTCCGCACAATACGTAGGAATGTAGGAAGTTATGTTTTGCCTCCTGCTAACAGCTAAGTTATCTTTCTGATGAATACTAGACACAAAATAATCATTCTCATAATTAGCAGTACTTAATTATAAGTAGCACTTGACAACATTTGGTTGCTGATACAAGAAACAAAGGTGCAAGAAAGGACAACATTACAAATTATTTATAACCCCTTCGTTCATTTGGTATTGCAAAGCGCATGTGTTAAAGGGGGTGTCGGGGGTGTGATGTGGTAGCCAATGGTCATCAAGTATGCATAAGAAAACGACTGGTCACATAATTTTGTATGCACAGCACATCGAATGGAAATGGTCGGGCTATTTTAGGAAAAACCGATGAATATCCTTTGGTAAATTTATAACTTATGGGCTTTGTTACCTCCCTTTATACCCCCGTCTAGTCGTGGGGTAATATTCGGTGGAATAATGCAGTACTTATTGCATTTATGAGCGGTTATTATTTATGAGAAAGGAAATACACATGCCGTTTAATTTCAAAATTCGTTTCGTTTGTTTTCAATATGGTTCAGGCAGACATGAGGGTAGGTTAGGAGCTTATTAGTTTATTAGCCAGTATCTTTAATAAGAACAAAAACAATCCATTCGTTATAGAAGAAAATTTCTATGTTGATAAATAGAGGCCTATGTACAGCTGTAGACTGCGATTTATTGAGTTCATTAAGGGGGATGCGCTCAGGTAGCCCGCGAAATTCGAACTTACGTTATTTGCAATTTGCTAGTCAATGTCTGGTTGTATGTTGCTTAACATTTATGATACGCGACGTAACAAAGATGGCTGAATTACTGAATTATTATCATAAAAATTTGCAAGACAACGCCTTAAGTTAAAATAATCCTCAAATGTCATGATTTCATGAAATAGTCGTTCAATATGGTTACATGAACATAGAGAGTTGTATTGATCATTTTTATGATGATAATTCTATAAATAAATGTTTAGATCCACATACAACCTGATAATGCCCTTTAAATTGCAAAAAACCTAAGAAAATTTGAATTTCTGGGGCTACCCTTACGCTTTCACCTTAAATAATTAAAATACCTACTATTATACTAGGATGAAGTCGAATTGCCTCGTTGGTTCAGTGGTTGCAAGTGCTAGTGCTGAGCATGAGGTCCTGGGATGGATTCCCCAGGGTCGGTCAAATTGTTATTGGTTTTATCCATTACGAATTTCTCAATAGCAGCCCGTTAAGTACATATATTGGAGTTGTCGCCAACCCTACACAAGTAATGCCATGTACCTACTTGTTCGTATTTGTAACGTTAGGTGACATGAGATATGCCGCCGGACGTTCACTAAGGATTCACACTTGACTGATTATCTGAACTCCTTTTCCCGCGAGTTGCGCAATGGCACGATATTGTAAACATAATCTACTGCCGTAGACCTGTCGTCCACGATGTTACTCTAAACAGGCAAACTGGTTAGTCATTTAAGTATTTTTATTTATTTATTCAAAACGTTTACAGTTATCATCACAGGCTTATTACCCAATACAAAAGTGTAGTTAAGACTAGCTTTAACCCATATCGCGGGTTTTTTTTAGATTATTTTTCTTATTCTTAAAATAGCACCTCTTTAGGTCATGAGTTATCCGAATATCCAAAAATATTTGGCCCCAGTCTTAAAGGCGAGGCGAGAAAATTGATTCGCTGCTACATTGTATAATAGATACTTAATTGTAATGTATCTCGTAGGTAATCCTTAAATAAATTGGTTACGATGAGTCGTAAACGACGCGACATTATAAAAAATACCGACAAATTGTATCAGCACAGTTTCCAGAATATAATCGGACCCAATAGCGTGCGACTAGCACGCTTGGCTCGCGAGTGATTAGTAACTACACGCTATTAACTAGTTTGTGATTTGTTGGGTCTTGTACGGACCGCAATTGAAATACTAGAGATCTGACATTCTGGCAACTCTTTTGTGATTTGAGTTTGTAACTGGTTGCTTTTGAGAAGAATCGTAGACGACGGGGCTTAGTCTTGAGACCGACTATCGGCGCTGCTGTAGTTGTCATACTGAGCTCTTTACTTGACCTTGGCCGAAATTGGCAAAAATATATCAACATACTTAACTATTTCCAAGGTGTTAAGTATAGATAGCAAGGGTTGTTAGCATTAGACAGTATTATGAGTAGTTGAACTCGCAACTGCCCTACCACTTTTGACAAAAAATCCCAGTAAACTGAAACTTCACTCAGCTATCTAATTGCGTAAAACGTTTTCGTAAACGATTTCGAAAAATCTGTTTCATTTTGACAGTTCAACAACATTCATTGCGTTATTTTCGTTATGGAGCAGATTTTTTTTCCGAACCGATCCAGATTGTGATAGATCGTGTATTACGCAATTAGGGTGCAGGTTGAAATTATAATGTTCCCACTGCTCGCACAAAGGCCTCCTCCCGGTGAGAGGTAGTGGGCCGTAATCCACCACGCGAGCCCATTGCGGGTTGGTAGATGACACATGTCTTGGAAGTTTTTGGTTCTCGGACATGCCGGTTTCCTCACAATGTTTTCATTCAACGCTTTGAGAGCAGTGGAGATTAAATAATTTACACAAAGTAAAGCGGCCCGACTGGGTTCGAACCTTTGAACTACAATTCGTAAGTCGCGGCCGTTATCACTGAGACACCACTGCTCTAATCTAACTCGTAGACAAAAGGACCTTGTCGTTTTACGACGTCCACATTCAGACCTTAGGGTGGTAAAGGAATTATGAGGTTGATTGTACATATTAAGGACTCATAGTAAGAGTAACCGTGCGTGCTTAGGCTAAATGGTTCCGAAATGACTTTTAACTGAATTAAGTGTGTATAGAAATGGATTATAAAATATATTCGGAAAATAATTGGCGAAACATGGGTGTACTATAGGTGCACCTCTGCCTAACCCTTCGGGGAATACAGGCGTGATGTTATGTTATGTAAAATATATTTGACGTCGTTATTGCTTTACCACTGTTGACAACAATTCTCAGTAAATTCTCAGAGCACCTGCTACCTTACCTCTTCACCACCCTTGTTTGACTGGTAGAGAATGCCTTTTTAATAAATACATTAAAACTTCACTCAGTTTGAAATTATCTAACTGACACATAGACAAGTAGACCTTGCCTTTTTTCAACGCTCAGGTGATATTTACAACCGTAGGGTAATAGGGACGAGGTCGGCTATACTTAGTTTTAGGACAATGATTTTACAGACGTGAAACTTATTGTAAGAGTAACCATGCTGGCTAGATGGTTCCGAAATAACTTTAAATTAATTGTAGTATGTATGAAATCTTTTCAGGCGAAACTGTCAAGCTCATGGAAAGCGCAAGCCTTGTTCAAGAAGTTCGACACCCGAGCCAACCACAAAGTATACGCCAAGGGTAGGGCGTGTGCGGGTAAAGTCCTGATCATCGGTTCAGGCCCCTGCGGCCTCCGAGCAGCTATAGAATGCCAACTACTGGGGGCCAAAGTCGTAAGTATTGCTAATCATTTTCCTACCTCTTCGATAGCATGCTACTGAGCTAGGAATGCACCATAATCGGCCTTTACTTTTCCCAATGTTGGGGCAAAAGCCTCCTCGTTTTGTGAGATATTATCCACCAACAAGCCACAACATGGCTTTGGCAGCCCCGACTCAAACACTCAACATGTATATTTCTACATTTCTTCATAGTTTAGATGAGACAACGAGTGTTTAATAATACACTGATGCAATTACCAAAAACAAATGATAGTTACTTAAACAATTGCATTATTGTTTTGAGTATTGGCTTGCATCCATTCGGTCACCTTACCATTCGCAGTCGAGCTTCTGCAAGAGTTACTGCTCAAATTATTTATTATGTTCTTTCTATCGTTTATAGGCAAAGTGAACACAGTTGTCAATTCTTTAAATGAAGCATTCATTTATTTGATAATTAATTTGGTCTTTAATACGACGACGCGTAAAAATATTGTAGTAGTTAATATATTATGTCTGTGAGTAAGCGGGTGAGTTTATTACATAATAAGAAAAAATTATATGAGATTGATTAACAGGGCTTATATATACGTCTAACTAATTTCTTTTTTGGTAAAACTGCTTTTAGTAACAGTAATAATCCTTATAAAATTGTTTGTTTGGTGAATATCTATTCACGCGTTCTATGTGTCTCTATGTATAGGAATCATAATGTTTTCTGGAAATCGTTAATTAAGTTCTTGTTGTTTTCTAAGAACAGTTTGTTGTTTCGAAGCTTTGTTACAGTATTTACTATCAAATAAAATTGCATTGGCCATTCAATTTAAGAGTTTAAATAATGTTAAAATACGAATTTTGGAAAAATTTCAGAAACAAAAAACTGGGATCAATGTCGAATAATTTATTTCAAGTACCTACGCTATTAAAAGGTACTTTTCAACGTCAAAAATAACAATAAAATAGAATTTATTGTAGACCCCCCCTTCCAAAAAGTAGTTCTGTAAGGAGAATTATGGGCAAGAAACTCCACCGTTACTCTTTCAAAATGTTTTACAATATTTTGTATACATTCATCATAATTAGATGTAAAGACGATTTACCTAGAATAAATAATTACAAATAATTAGTACACTTAATAGGTCCAAAGTATTAAAAATTAAGCAATGACAGATAAATTAATTATGTTAAGTTAATAGATAAATAGTACTCACATATTTACAAATTATAAATCAGTTTGCAAAGGTCAGAATGTACTATTAATGGCATAAAAATATATACAGGGTGTCTCAAACGTAGTGGTCTAAAGACAAATGAGGTAAAGCGGAGGTGTCCACCTATCATTAAAAAAATTAAAAACTGGGATATTCTGAACAGTTCAGAAAATTTGGCTATTATTATTTTCAAGAAATTTACTCTTCCACTTGGATTTTCGACCTTGTGAACATAATTTTCGATGTAACGAGTTCAAATCTAAACCTGTAAAATTTCTGAACTAAAACTGTAAAATTTCTTGAAAATAATAATAGCGAAATTTTCTGAACTGTTCAGAATATCGCAGTTTTTTACTTTTTTAATGATAGGTGGACCCCTTCGCTTTACCTCATTTGCCTTTAGACCACTACGTTTGAGACACCCTGTATATATTTTTTATGCCAGGATTTTCTCGAATCCCATTGATTTCCGCTCGGTTACTGCAAGTATCTTTCATCTTTTCTATAATCGTTTTTCTCAGGTGGTGATCGAGAAACGTGACCGTATGTCCCGCAACAACGTGCTGCATCTTTGGCCCTTCGTCATCCAGGACCTGAGAGCTCTCGGAGCCAAGAAGTTCTTCGGCAAGTTCTGTGCCGGCTCCATAGACCACATCAGCATCCGGCAGCTACAGTGTATACTAATGAAGGTGAGGCTGTGGGATTTTGAGCTATAATTGCTTAGGGTTCTGTTTGCATTTGAAAACAAAATTAATATAAAATAGCTCATACACTCTTGAGTAGATAAACAGATACCCTACACTGTGTATTTATTGCATAAGGTTCAATTTCAATTGTAACAAATTATTGATTTGTTGAATAAAAAGGTGTACTGGTTAGATAAATAGACACCTTATCAACACTGTCTAAGGATCAGTTTGCTCTGTATAAACACAGTTTGGGCTATCAGGAATGCGGGCGTGATTTTATATCATGTATTGATATTTAAGTTTTAATATTGTTTCTCTTGTTGCAGGTGGCGTTACTACTAGGAGTAGAACTACATGAAGGAGTCAGTTTCGAAGAACTCTTAGAACCCTCGGTTGCCGAAAATTCTGAAAGTAAGTGTTAATGGTCAGTTGTATTTAAGAATCTTTCGGCGCGACGCCAAAATCGGAATTAACCCCGTTATCTTGTTTTTTCAATACTTTTGTTTTTCTCACGAAGCAATTGCACAAGTGTTTGCCAACGACGACCCCTTGTCATTGTCATTCATGCCCAGAAAGATCCTTGTAGCACTCCGTAGGTACAGCAGAGGTCATATGCCACAAGTTCGTTTTTAGAACAGTTTTAAACCAAAAAGAATATATGTTAGCGAGAGAGATGGAATTATACACAACCAATAGCACCGTTTTGTTTTGCACTATAACAATGACGGTTCCCCTTCTTAATACGCCTATGTTAATTACTTTTCTCTTGTAAGTGTATAATTAATAGTAACAAAGTTAATAGTGAAAGAGCATGTCCAGAAAACTAGTACCACTATATTTATGACCAAGCAGTCTAGCTGTATCCTGTCTTACACCGATGTGTGCTAGCGTAATAACAGGTCCTTGAGCCGGTTCAGCTTTGTGTCTTGTCTATATTTCTTATTTATGATGTTGTATAATAAATAAATAACTATTTACGTGTTCAGCTCTAGGCTGGCGCGCGCGCGTGCTTCCCTCCGATCACGTGGTGTCTCAGTTCGAGTTCGACGCGCTGCTCGGAGCCGACGGCAAGCGCAACACGCTGCACGGCTTCAAGCGCAAGGAGTTCCGCGGCAAGCTCGCCATGGCCATCACCGCCAACTTCATCAACAGGCACTCTGAGCAGGAGGCCTCGGTGAGTACATAATACAGCTTCATATTTCTGACTGACTGACTCCCTGACAATTCAAAAGTGCCTGTAAATGATTTAATTGAAATAAATGCTTTCAGTTTGAGTATAATATACTTACTGTGACGACACACCTGCCGACAATATGTCTTTTTCATATTATTTAGGGCTGATTGGACCAAACACGAATAAATTTTATCCGCGGAATAAGATTTACTCTGACAGTTTTCGTATGGAGAAACTGTCAAAAATTCAAAATTTACTCCAAAGAGAAGGTTTATTCCGCGGATAAAATTTATTCCTGTTGGTCGAATCCAGCCTAAAATTTATTCGTGTTTTTTCGAATCCGCCCTTAGTCATTTTCTTATCTACAATGTTCAATTTCATGAATTATATCTGTTTATTATGTGTCACCAGGTGCCAGAAATAAGCGGCGTCGCGTTCATATTCAACCAGAAGTTCTTCAAGGAGTTGTATGAGGTGACGGGCATCGATCTGGAGAACATCGTGTACTATAAGGACGACACGCACTACTTCGTAATGACAGCCAAGAAGCACAGCTTGCTGGATAAGGGCGTGCTGCTCAATGTAAGTGGCCTTTTAACCGCCGAAAGTCAAGAAACCCATCCAAACAATCGATTCTAATATTAGGTAGGCCAAAGTAACCCTCTGTCCTTTGACCTGACCTGCGTGTCCTGTGTGTGACCTTTCACACTTTAAAAGCTGAAAGCACACAGGTAGACCATGACATGGGTTAGGTTAGGGATATCTCGGTAGTACGTTCTCGTGGAATAATTTCGAGATACATGGGCAAAGCCGCGGTCAAAACCTGGAGTCAATTTTAAGCCCACTAGCTTAAAATTGTGTCTCATTAGTCGCTTGATAGGTTTATGACGAACGGTTCTTGAGCAAAATACCGATGACGTATACTTCATGAACTGCCTCGTTGATCTCATGGACTCCTGGGTCCGATCCCCAGGTCGCGCAGAGTTAATGATCCCAAGATCAGTAAGACAAATCGATTGTTCGAAATGCTCAGAACTAGGTCTGTATAAAGCTTCGTTTTTACTTAGCGTTCCGAACAGTTCCGAGCGAGCCAGCGTTTGTTCACGCGGTAAATGAAAACAATTGAGCGAGCGAACATGTATCGGTTGGATTCAGCGTACGAACGCTCGCTCACTCATTCTTTCAGTGAAAACGACGTCACGACGAGCGAGCATTCGTTTTCTCGTTGTAGTGAAAACAGATTTTATCTGTTTTGAACGAACATCTGTAGAACAGTAAACATTTGCTCTGAACAAAATGTTCGGTCGGCAGGGTAGTGAAAACGTGGCTTTACAGAAAAAAAACTCAGGCGTTGGTATCAGTCTGTTTTTATAAAATTATAGTAACAAGTAAACATAATATGGGATCTATTTCCCCACAATTATCTGTCAATATTAACGGGAATTTAGATAAAATATGCAAATGTCACATACTACAGTGCCGCCATTGTAGTTAATATTAATGGCCATTAAACTTAGTTTTAAGAGTATGTACTTGTGTATACTGATTCCACCACTTACTCCCCAGGACTTCAACGAGGTATCCCGCCTCCTGAGCGTGGAGAACGTAGACCGCGCCGCCCTCATGCGTTACGCTCAGGAAGCCGCGCGTTTCTCGACCGACGGCCGCCTGCCGCTGCGGGATTTTGCTCTCAACCACTACGGGGAGCCCGACGTCGCGCTCTTTGACTTCACATCCATGTACGCGGCGGAGAATGCTAGCATGGTAAGCCGTTAATAGTATATTATTCACCACGGGGATAAAGGAGTATCTTATGTCACGGGCGCTATATTGAATCCCGAGCGTAACAAAGCATTGTAGTTCAGATTGACCTATGGAGTTTCTTGCACATTCGAAACTACATTTTGGAAGGGGCGTCTAGAATAAATTCTCTTGTCTTGTAAATGTTGACTTTCAAAAGTGCTTTTTAGGTGCCTAATTGAAATAAATGATTTGACTTTGAATTTGTCTAAATAATGTCTCACACAGCTGCTCAAATATGGCTGATGACTAAAAACGTATATTCCAATTCCGTTTTTGATTAGTACAGAACATTTTCTTATTTACCAGGTATACGAGCGCCACGGACGCCGCCTACTCTGCCAGCTGGTAGGCGACAGTCTGCTGGAACCTTTCTGGCCGACGGGCTCGGGCTGTGCGCGTGGCTTCCTGTCCGCACTCGACGCCGCCTGGGCCGTGCGTGCCTGGGGGCAGAGCCCTGCACCGCACCCTCTTGAGGTCATAGCGGAGAGAGAATCGATCTACAGGCTGTTAGGTGAGTTTGCGGACATAATATAATAAACAAAAATAATATGTGGTTAACTCAAACAAAACCAAAGCAAAAGTTATGTGATGTTCTCATAACACTTTTGCTTTGTTTAATCTTTAGAGGCATGAGGGGCAGGGTGTAAAGTTCTTTCATCCCCTATATAAAGGGGTGGATCCTCAGACCAGACAGGTGTCGTGTCTGGTGGGCAAGTGCCCGACGATTGATTTCGGGAAGTTATATAATTATATTCTGATCGCGCGGTAAACTCTGCTTGCGCGATGAATGATGAAGGATTTTGCGTGACGTCAGTGTGATAATTAGTTCGCATGTAGATGCCGCTACAAATCTAGGAAAATTTCGACGATAAAAACATTTCAAATAAAACTCCTCTCTACATAGCCAACTCACAATCCTATTTTCCGACTAAATTCATCATTTTTTTGCCCTTATCGCATTTTGGGGATTGGGGATTTGGGGTCGACGCAGCATGTCTTCTTCTTAATTTAAGAACTGTATTCACTACTGCATTACTAACTTCCTATGTTACACAAATAAAAATGATTTGATTTGATTTGCATTCTTCTCTTGTCGGTCTCAAGTCTCAACTCAGTCACCTGTCATAAATAATTTTTCATACATTATTCCATCGTTTTTTTTCTTCCCCTACTCTTATAGCCATCCACATTCAGACTCAAAACTTCCCACACAACATTTTCCATTCCTCTGCAATAAATATAAAGTTTTCCTTCATTCAATCTATGAAAATGTCAAGAAACAACACATCAAATACAATCCTCTCTACAAAGTGAACTCACAATCATACGTTTTCACCTAATGCCCTTTAAAGTACTCAACCACAAATACTTCTACAATCCTTCTAGATATAACACCGTGTATTAATAAAAATATTTGATTTGTATCAAAATATCAAGTCTATGTAGTTAGTAGATTTTGTCTTCATCTTAAAACTAATTTGCTTTGTGTCAAACCTGTCTACTCAAGAATAATAAGTAGGAACTGGCTCAAGCAACCCTCCATTAGAAATATAAATTTTAACCAATCCGTTCCCACACTTTGCCATGCAAAGTCTGTCATTACTTACATAATGCAAAACCGTTGATTCTACTCAATAATAAAGCTGCCATGTCCAGCTGCGATTACTGCATTTTAATCTGATATGATTGATATGACGTGTATTCAGCGTTTGTAAATTTCTGGCTATTATGTGAATCGCAACATGTGTAGCGTTCCATTGCAGTGTTTGCATTAGCCCGTAGGCTACAATTATATGAATCTAATCTACATGACGCAGTAGCTGCAGTCGCAAGGGCTTTAAATTAAATCTGCACCAACCCTTTGTTTTGCCTTCCGAGCTGGACAGGGGGGAGTCGCCTTTCATTTGCAGATTAGGTACTACAGAAAGGCAAAAAGTTAACAGTTGTCGAGTTTAGCACTCGACAACTGTTAACTTTTTTCGAATTAAATATCTGAATGATTGAATCGTAGCAACGATGCTGTGTCAAATCAATATCGTCGTCGATAACAGTTCACGTCTTGAAATAAGTTGTATAATAAGAATACGATGAAGTTAAAGATGTCATAAGTACTGACACATATTCGATGGCCGCGGTCTGTGTTATTAAGATCTTACCCATACGAGTGATTTATGTTTGTAACTTTCGCTATGTATTTTGAGAAGTTGCTGATCATGAGAAAGTTAAACAATTTTGACACGAGACCGATGTTTCTGAAATGCTAATCAACACAAAAATGGACTTAAAAATCTCAGGTTAACTGCAACAACAGGCAATAAAATCAGTAAACATTAGTATTCAGTTCAAGTTTTTTTTTTTTTCTATAAACCTTTTTGACAACACATAAACATAGCATCACGCCTGTGTTCCCCGTATACCAGGCAGAGGTGTGGTGGAACCTTTGAGAAACCGGTGTTAAATTGAATCAGGTACTAACAAGTTAATATAAAGCTTGTAAAAAGATGTTTTGTAAACTATTATTCGTAAGCAAACTTGTGTTGCAGACTGTAAAAAATCAGAACAAACATGACTCACGTCGTCCACTCTAAACGTTTATTAAAAGCTTTCCTATGTTTGCTGTATCGAATAAAATTAAAAGGAGTACGCCTTTGATGGACGCTCCCCGACGTAATTTGGAAGTAGATAGTTAATCTGATATGGCCAGACTATTAATATATATAGTTGCTAATATAACGAACGGGCTTATCACCCCGTCCACCCCACGCACCACTCCGCCAACCTAGTGGGTGGCGGAGTGGTGCGGGGGGTATCAAGGTGGGCTGGTGGGTGGCAGGGTGGTCCCCGCCATCCGACACCCTATCTTTGATATGACCAGATTATTGCATACACTTATAGTAACGTACGCAAACGCACACAAGTGAACAGACTTTGTGTTTCAATTTGATTAAGTATTTCCGATCGTATGCAGCCCTCTCCCATATGTACCGTGGGAGATTTATTATGTGCCTTCAACACAAAGAGTACATTACGCTGTCAGTTTCCCCTCGACGAGAAGTCGTATTAATATACTGCGCAATTTGTGTCTGTCCGAAAGGGCTTCAGGCTTAATTTGATTGGTATTCATTTTATCAGTTCATTTTATGGGGAGCTGGTTTGTTTACGTCTGGCAACATAATGCATAGTCTGGATTCTGAAGCGCAGATTGATTTGTTTTTCAAGGGCGGGATTTCAGGATAAAAGACATGGTATTGATTGGATATATGGGCCCCATATCCAATTATGGGGGGAGGGGGTCGTGGATTAGTACTAACTGCTGCACGGTCGATCGATCAGGTTAAGCTACGTTTGCCGAGGTTGGTCCGTGGATGGGTGACCATCTTCAAATTCCAAGACCCCTCAGTACCTCAGAAAGCACGTTAAGCCGTCGGACCCGGCTGTTACGGGTCGTCAGAAGCCTGAAAGTCTGACAACCAGTCTTACCAACGGGTATCGATACCCAGATACTGGGCTGTTGAGGACAGATAGGCAGTCGCTTCATGTAAAATACTTGTAGACTCCAATATACCTAGTTGGGAAAAGGCTAGGCAGATTGATAAACATATGGGGATAAGAAAAGGGAGTGAGTACTAAGATGTCATGACTTGTAGAGATGTACAGTGCCCTGATTAGTAAATAATTTTGAAATCAAAATGTGGAATTACAGCTGAAATTAAAACAAGTTTAAAGTTAAAAGAAGAAGTTTAAATCATAATGTGGCATACATACAGAAGAAGGAAAATATTCAAAAAACTTTTGGGGGGACTTTATTTAAGGAGATATATTGGGCAGACCGCAAATAAATTGAGATAAGGGCAGAAGTATGACGATATAAGGCAACGTTTTTTCATCGGACGTCTGAATATAACAAAAATGACATTCACTGTCTATACACCTATGTAAAACAAATAGCTGACAAAGGAAATAACTGAAATGATTAACTGTCTTGTTGGCCTAATGGTCGCGAGCGTGGCTGCTGGACGTAGAGGCCTGGGTTCAATTCCTTTGTTTTGGTTCGGTTTCTTTGTAGTTGATAGCAGTCCGGAGTCTTGACGAAATGTGGGTGTACCAAATACCTTTATCATAATCATTTATTTGTAATAGGCTACTCCTTTGGAAAATACAGGCGACGTATTGTATTTACTTGTTATGAATAAAATGAAAAACATACAAATATAATTGTTTCAGCTCAAACGACTCCTGAGAACCTTCATCGTGACTTTGGCGCCTACACTCTCGATCCGTGTACCCGTTACCCGAACTTAAACCGGACCGCCGTGTCGCCGCACCGAGTGACTTCATTCTACGACTCGGACGAGCCGCTTCCTCTAGATGCCGCACCCACAGCTAGGAAGAGGCGAAGGGGTTAGTACTATAGCTCGACCGAGACCGCTGTTACACGCCTAAAGGATGCGCGTTGAAGAATGAGCGGCCGGACGCCGTGAACGTTGACTAATGAGCGGCCTGCACGGCCTCCCGTCTCGACGCGCACATACCTAAGGCGCGCTACAATGGTATCGGTCAAACTATAACATAACACAACATACAAAACTGCAAGGATCTTTGGCGAGTGGCCATTTAAAGTGCTGATATTATAAGCTTGGTAAGGTTAAGGCATATGAGGACCATGCAGATTAAAAACACAGATTTGAGTGAACCTGTCCAGTCAGTGCACGCATTTGTCAATAATCGCGTACCTCGACTACAAAAATACATTTGGGTAGGCCGCATAAAGTTCTCAAACTTGCTGATTATCATTTAAAATAACGGAAAAAATGAAATTAATGATGAAAATGATGCTTATCTAATAATCTGTTCTACTTCAGAAGCGGAGGTGCCGGAAGAAGCCCTCGTATCGTGGGTGGCGTGGTCCGAGCCGGGAATCCGTGCAGCGTGCAGTCCGGCGGCGCTGACGGAACTGCTGCGCCGCTATCGGCCCGACCTTCTGCCGGCAGCCACCGTGCCGCGCGCCGTCTACCACATACTGCAGCAGGAGTTCGGTGAGAACAATTCTATATAAAACACATGCCCAGCGCTGACGGTACTGCTGCGCCGCTACCGGTCGCGGGGAGAAGTGCGCCAGTTCCCTAAAAAAATCTCTGTCAAATCTATTTATCCCCAGAGCAGAGTTTATACAGAGCCCAAACATAGCTAACACCTACCCATTTGTTCCCAAGGCATAGTACCATTCTCATCAGGCGGCACACTTCGCGACGTGCCCGACGCGAAGCTGCGATCCTACCTGACGCGCGTCTACAACGCCTTCAAAGGAGAGGTGCCGCATGTGGTCCACGAGACCGACGTGTTCGATCAGGTAATAGTTGTCTGACTGATGTATACCACACCACCTGAAGGCTAATTACCGTATTGAGACTGAGATTAGAATGCGAACGTTTTAAAAATACGGGCATTGCCCCTCTGCTCGCCTTCCCACATGAGACTTAACTTCTGCGAGAAATTATAGACTGAAATTCGCAACTAGCAAGTAGTAAGACGACAACTTTTACTATGGGACCAAATAAGAATTCGCAAAAAAAATCGACCCTTCTGTATAAAGGTATACCCGATTGGACCATTTTGTATAAGATAATTGTTTATTTTTTTGCGAATTCTTATTTGGTCCAATAGTAAAAGTTGTTCATATTGATGGGTAGAACACCCCCTTAAATTTTGTCGCATGTTTTCAAAGTCAGCCTGTATAAATAAAAATGAAATGTTGTTCGTTGGTCGCAGCGCTTCAGAACGGCTCCTAATCAGGTTATTACGGAAAGTGCATTTTCTATGGGAAATTTGTATGATTTTTTAAAATTTGGAGTTCTTTCGTGTCAGTTATTATAAATAAATAAAGATCCGGAATATGTCAAGCCGAATTAAAAAAAAGTTGGTCTTGGAAGAGCGTTGTCTCTCTGTCTCTCTTTTATACATTATGTAACAGTGTCTTTCTAGAACTCAGCATCGGGATCTGAGTGTTATAATAACGCCCTGGTACTACATTTCTCGTAAAAGTATTGTTGCAAGTGGTATTCTACTTATACTGGTGGAAAGTACCTACAAATATGCGTGGTTTCTTTTGATAACATATGAATTTGAAATAGAATCTCGCATATCAGTAGGAAAGCAGTACTTTAAGAGAGTTTAAAACTAATTAGTAATGAGGGTGGCCCATTACTAGTATTACCGTTCCATTATTTTGATGTGAGTGAGTTGCCATGATGGCATTCAAACTCACGACACTGTCCGCCTTAACTATTAAGCTATTGTTCTTTCCAATGATGTATCTAAGCCATCTACTGCCATATATATATTTTAATTTAATTTTTTCAATATAACTTATGCTAAGGAATGTTGCAAAATAAAATATTTTCCTATTATTTTTTATTTTATTCTTTTAACTGTAAATATTTACACAATGCTTTAAACACTGTTACATTCTCAGTTTCTTACACAGTGCATACATTATATCAGTAGGTCATTTGTACTTGACCTACTGTTATGTATGCACTACGATTCGATTGGTTAAGAAATCAACACGCTTTAGACATAAAACATTGACACAATAGTTATGAATAGCAAAGTAGTCAGTTGAATTTAAACAATGTTATGTGATATTCCGCTGTATGTTATTAGATCAAACAGAGCATGCAGAAAGAGAAACACGTTCGCAACATTGAACACCCCGTCTCTGTGTATTCAAGTAAGTTTTAGGGATACAGCAGACACGGTACTTTTAGTACCGGCGATTAGAGATTACGAGTTTCTGGAACGAAAATCAACACTAAAAAATACTGACAAATTGTCAAGCGCGTGTCAAGTGCTGTGATTGGTTTACTGAATTGTTAACAGCCAATCGGATTACTTGGCTTGCGTTTAATTTTGACACGTTGATTTTCGTTCCACGATTCCGGGTGTTATCGGAGCGCGATTCGCTCTGAACTCCGCACACATTTGCATGTCAATCGCAGCGGTTATGTGACGGCTTTGACATCAGTCTGTGGAACACGGCTCGATGCTAATTTTTTTTAACGAGACTGATTCAAAGAGTCCCCGTAAACGATATACTTACAGCATTAATGCTTTCGCTAAATCGGCGATGCTAAAAGTATCGTGTCTGCTATGGCCCTTACATTTTATTATATTAGTGTTTAAAGTCTACGAGGTTTTGACATACCTTCACTATTGATATTGTCACAATGTCAAGGTTCGATTGACATGGTTTCAGTTACGTAGTGTTTGACTTCGATTTTAGTGCAACTTGGTTACTATCTGAATTTAACCAATTCAATCTAAATTAAGTATCTTTGGTGCAAATGAAGAGCTTAATATTGAATACTTTATAATATAAGTGTTAAATCTTCTACAGACGCGGCCGACGCCGACAAATCCCACTCGAGCTACAGAAAGAAACGTCGCTCTGTGCGTCCACAAGTAAGTACTGACCCCGCCGAGTACATCCGCAAAAAAATAGGCAAACTAGACCTTAACGACATCACGCAGCTCGCGCGCCTCATCGAGGGCCACGACGCCGCCGCCGACACACAGACAGACAAACAGAAAGACTTACAGGAACAGATACTAGCTCTCCTTGACCCGGACGAGTCACCTGACCCTCGGGTCCTTCGCCAGTCCTTAGCACATCTCCTTCAAGGATCCACGAAAACGAGGGTTCAGGAACCACAGCAGCTAGCTCATTTTTTTCAAGAAGAAAATACCAAACCTGTGAGACCTGCGCGCCGCCTGAAGGGCCTCGATCTCAACAGTATGAGGGTCCCCGACTTTTCCGACATATTCGACGATTCCGCCGACACAGACGCCACTGTCGTCAAAGTGGAACCTAAGAAAACGTTCAGCAGGTCACCATCCACCGAAAGCGCCAAGAAACTGCTGTATCCGAGGTCTTCATCAATTGAAAGTGGGAAGAAATTCAGCCGGTCATCCGAGAGCCCGTTACCGCAGAAGGGCAGGCGGCTGTCAGATGTTATAGACAGTCAAAGGCACTCAAGACAATCGCAGAGTCCCGAAGTGAAGCTACCGTACAAGAGATCGAATTCGATTGGATCTTCTGAAGTTGCGAATACTAAGCGCATCGCTCAGCTATTCGAGGGTCACAAACGTCGACACACTCCTAGCCCTGAGTCACGATCAGTACGCTCCGGCTCCATCACAAACCCCGAAATGGCTTTACGTTTGCAACGCATGACGGAGATCATCGAGGGCAAGCGACGAGACACGCCCAGTCCGGACAGATCCAAGAGAGAAATCATAGGCAACCCCGAAATGGCAGTGCGTCGCCAAAAGGTCGTTGAACTTATCAAGCAAGGTCAAGGACTAGGCCAAGAGCACAAACAACGTCAACCTGAGGTGCCTCAGCGGCGGAACAGCGATGAGATGACGTTCAGGATGCAGCGAGTGTCAGATATGATGCAGAAGAGAACTGCGGAGTCCAAGAGACCTAAAACTGGTCGTCGCAAGGCCGCGAGAGAGATAATGAAACAGAGATTTGAGAAGAGTCTGCAGATGTTGGCTGCAGAGCCTCGTTTAGACTTTGCGCCGTCGGCTGACTTGGAGAACGACTACGGGCTGCAGCAGTACCGCGCCAGTGCACCCGACTTCGACGAGCGAGTCAAGAAGCTGGAGAAGAAACTGCAGCACTATGTGAGGCGATTGCCGTTGTGTGTCGCATGGAATGGTCCGTTTCAAGGGATGTTGGTGTTTTGCGGTCTGAGCGGTTGAGAGCCTACTGTTGAAATCCGTACTAAAATATTAAGTTTTTTTTTGTTCTGATAAAAATACCCTCACTTATGTTTAGTTTTGTTTATACAATTTTGACAACAGCTATTGCGATAAAAGCACCAACAAAGCGAACGATTGGCTCACGACACGTCTACGTAACGCTAAACCAAACTTCTAAACAGTCGGAACTATTGCGTCAAAAACAAATTATTATTATTAATAGGTATTCGCTCTCAATCGCTCTCGACTACTCTTCAAACAAAAAGATAACACGCACGTTTTCAAACAAAACATCGATGGAGATGAAAATTCTACAAAAATAACGTTTTTATACTGACATAGAATAATTACTCCTAGTAAATTGTGTGTGCATGTTAAGGGTACTATATCACTAACAATTTACAATGCTAATGAATTTCAATTTTTTTTTTCGTACTGTTCTTAAACACAAAATTGCCATATTCGCCTGATGGCGAGTTTCCGCTTGCCTCTCGATGGACGAGAAACTCCTGGTGTCAATGACGGGAGAACTGGCAAAGTGCTGGTGAAATAGTACCCTAAGAGTTATATTAACGTTCCACTTGTGTTTTAAATTTACACCGTGTTTTAACTAACTGAAATGTGTTGTCGTAAGACTAATGATATAATTTGTTACAAACCCGTGGATTCTGAATGCCTTTAGCCTTTAGACTTTTGAAATGACTTTAGTCTTGTTTTTACCTGTGTCAAAGAAATCTAAAACAAAACATGAAAGGTAACAATCGTATAAATTACGAATCTAAAACTGATTAGTTACATTCGTAATACCTTTGTAAGAAATAGTTACCGTTACTTTCATCTCACTAACATTCAAACCAACCAATCACAATACTACAGCTTAAAACTGTAACCAATAGGAGGAGGGTCGAATCGTCGGAGGAGGAGGCCGAACTGCTGGCGGAGGCGCCCGAGTTGCTCGCCTTGCCGCCGAGCTTAGCGGCACCACCGCCAACTCTTCCAACGTCACACCTCGACCATCTTCCAAGCCTAAAGACCTCATGCGATCCGTCGGTAAAATAGAAAGAGATGACTGGAATATGAAGGAGATAGAACGCAAGATCCAGGAGAATCGATTAGGCAGGCCCGAGCCGAAGACTGCCGAACGAGTGCCGAAGTGGGATAGAGAACAGGTGAGAGTGAGATGTCGTTATTTTTATAAGTTTGTAAATAAAATGATCTTGCATCTGTGGTACCTAACCTCTCAAGTTTGTTGCCTTCAACGAGCTTACAAGATATGGTTGTTCATTATAACACCAGAGGGTGTTTTAAGAAACGTAGGTATGTTAAGAAAGTTTGTCAACGATCACTGTTGAATTGATCTTACAAAAGTTGATTTTAGTCGAGATGTTCTGTTGAAACCTGTTAATTTTTTTCAGTTTTTGGGTCGTCAGCGTAAACTGAAAGAGGGTGAAGGCAACGAGGAGAAATGGGTTGAAATCGACGAGACCTTGCACAAGCTCGACCAGAAACTGAAGGACTCTGGCAGACCTGACCAGGGCACTAAGAAGGTTTGTATCTTTCACAATATATCCTATTCTGTATTCGAATTCATGATTCAAATTGATGTTATCTCCACTTAAACACATACCAATTTTATTAAAGTATACTGTAAGTTGATTTCAGGATTACTTAAACCCGTGTATTTCAAACTTATACTCATGTTTAGGTTGCTAATCTGGCGACGAAATTCGTGAAAAAAGAACCCGAAGCCGAACAATCGAAAATGCTGCCGAAAGAACTACCGAAGGAGGATGTATGTATATTCCTTCTCTCTACATTATACTCTTTATTTTGAGTGCCTTAAGGCTTTTGCGCATTATTAATTTTGAAGAAGTTAAGCTACTTCTATGGTAAAACAAATTACGTACAAACAAAACAATGTTACTTGTGAAACGCGCGTTAATTGTAATACGTCACAGTTCGGACGTCGACATTTTTACCTTTGATAATATAAAAAGGCAATCAAAGTGTCGCTCAGATGGTCATCCGAAGGCGACCAGCACCCTAATTGCGTAATACACGATCTATCACAATCTGGATCGGTTTGAAACAGATTGCTAATCCATTGCTTCATAAGTTCGAAAAAGAAATCTGCTTCACAACGTAAATAACGCAATGAATGTTGTTGAACTGTCAAAATGAAACAGATTAGTCGGAATCGTTTACGAAATCGTTATACGCAATTAGATAGCGGAACCGCGAACCGCAATCGGCAACTCCAAATCGCAATCGCGACCGCAGACCGCAAGTCAGTAGTGCCGTCATTGACCGTCACTAACAGAGCGACAAGGCGTTTATTTTTTACACTTGAACTTGAAATGGCACTGCTGTCGAAGTTATGTGTCTCGAGCGTGACGTCGGGTAAAACCGAAACGGCGTTTCAAGATGCTACAGTCTGTCATTCTCATTGCAGTTTGCGGTTGCGGTCGCCTTTGGAAAAGCACCTTTAAGGTTTTATAAGTCGACTGTACCCATGTTAATATACCACTATCCTCTATTTATTATATCCTTGGTAATCCTACCAGGCAAAGAAAAGCTGGCGCGGTCCCGCGTTCACGGGCATGCAGTGCGCGGCGTGCGGCACGCGCGTGTTCGCGGCCGAGGGCGTCACCGCCGACGGGCTTCATCTACACCGCGCCTGCTTCCGCTGCGCCGTCTGCAAGACAGTGCTCCGACCGGGGTGAGCACACTTCTGTTAGATCTGAAAATGTTCGCGGCCGAGGGATGCGCCAGCAGGGCCTCAGCCGCGACGTGTCGCCGAGCCTCCGCAAAATAATGTTAATAATTAACGTGCTTTCCGAAGCACGGAGGAGTCTCGGTATGTAAAGATGGTCACCCATCCACGGACCAACCCGCAGCTTAACCTGATGGATCGACCCGTGCGGCTGTTATTACTTAGCCACGAGCTCCTGAATAATGTGACGTCAACGTATATAATAATTTCCTCTCCACAGCAACTACACAATGGAGCGCTACGGCAGCCGCCTCGTCTGCTTACGTCACTCGGGCGTGAGCGTGCCCGACGCGGTAGCCGCTGTAACCGCGCTGGCTCAAGCGCGTGCTCCGCCGCCGCCCACGCCCGAACGCATCAGCGTGGAGCTGTCGGACAGCGGCGCCAGAGAGATTGATGAAGACGAGTGGACCGACAGGAACTTCCTCGCGTCAGAGACTTCGTGTGCCGGTGGACTGAGGTCAGTATTACATAAATAACGTGCAATAGTTTAACATGTATGTGTGTTATAATTTTTTTTTCGAAAAGAAAACTGCCCCTGCAGAATTTCAGCCAAAATTTGCCAACTATGCAGGAGATACCGCGAAAACAAAGATCACTTTTGATCTATGTCACATTAAACTCGTCTTTGTTGTGTTACATGTTTTACGGCGCTATTTGCTTCCTATTATGACTTGGTTCTAAGTATGATCAAAGTTTACTCAATGATTAGGCGCTGAACCGACAGTATTACGTTCTATCCAAGATACATAGCTGGGTATCACACACTCAAGTTCCGAACTCTGAGCTTCATTTTAAAGATTAATTGCCTGAGTTTATGTGTGTATGCTAATCTACGTGTCTCAACTTTCAGTGACGAGGAAGAATCAAGCTCGGACGATTATACGGATGCGGCCGACAGTGACGTCGAGGCAGCGGCATCCCCTGGGCCCCAGGAGGCGGTCCCCCGGCCCCCGCGGGCCCCGCACAACGAGTTGTACTTCTCCGACGATTCCTTCGGTTACGATGACTACTCGGATGACGGTGAGTGTATAGTACTCTCACTATCGAATCTTATAAAACATATATTTAAATCGCTGATTTTGAGCCTTCTGCAATAGTGTATTATTTGAGGTAACTTCGTTAATCACTTTTAGAATGGCGTAAAACCCATCCAGCGCTAAACTAACCACCTATTAAAAAAACCGTCACCTTTGGCTATCCAAAGTGTATGCACACATCAGCATAAGTTAATCCTATCCATGGTACTTTACAGGCGCCGAGTCTTCAGGCGCCGAGTCGTGCTCACGCATGCGCGAGGCGCGCGAGGCGCGGCGACGAGAAGTGCCGGCGCCGGCGCGCGCGCCCACCGACAGCAGCGAGGTACCGCGCTGCGCAGTCGGCTAGGCGCGTAGGGAGGTGCGGTATCGAACGCCGCCGCCCCACCAGCAATATACATGCATTGCATTTTAGTTAAACGGCTAGGATACAAACAATAAAGGCCTTTCTTCAGTAACAAACCGTGTGCCCCGTTCCATAAACAAAAATTACGAACTTCCATACAAACTTGTAACCTCATCTGGAGACGGATTAAAAAAAAAAACCTTTTTTGCTCATGTATGGAACTCTTGTGTAAAATTTCTAGACCCAGCAGTTCAGGCTGTCCGTTCTGTCTGTCATTGAATTAATTTCATATATTCATTAGGTAAATGTTTGTTAGGTAGAAAGGCCATTAAATATTTTCACAGTAGATCGAGAGAACAGACAAAGTCATCAATAAATAATACCGAGATCAATACTTTGTTTAATCTGTAGAATAGCTGTATTTTAGAATAGGAGATAGCGAATGTGCCTGATATATCAAAATATACTTGACGTATGAAAACTATAACCAAGTTATTGTCAGATAATATACGAGTATAAAATAAGGGAACAGTAATCGTACATTCTGAAAAATATTCAATTTATATTTGAACTAGAGTTAAATTCTGGTCGTAAAAACCAAAAAACTACTCAAATTATTTAAGTACTTATTTCGCTAACTCTGATCGATATTTTTAAAATCGACAATCTGTAAAAAATACGATGAATAGTCCTTTTTGTGGCTGCGGAATATTGTAACTTGTTACGATAGAGAGATATTACTCAAAAGTAACTTAGCCGTGTTTTCCAGCTCAAATTAGTTCTAGTGTTAGGTGTAGTTACGATCAGTAGGCGCATGCGTCATATCATCATCCGCTAGATAACAGGGGCGGCGGCAGAGGCGCGGTAAGCGTATAGTTTGTCCACACTAACTTCCGTCAACGGACTACTGTTCTATTTTGATCAATGAATTGGCTTTAATTGCGGAAGGAATAAATCACTGATCCCGAGATCGAGCCATTAAAGAAACGAATTAAAAATGGCGGTCAAACCAAGGAGCTTATCAGATGTGCAAGTAAGAGGATGTCATTTCCTTCCTTTAAAGTAACTACTAGGCCACTAGTTACGCGGGTACTATATCACCCGTGCGTCAATACAATACATCAAGCTTCGGAGACTGCCTCACAAGTGTGTAATAAAATTTTGATATTTACCCGGTCTGTCTACTTCAAGTGAAAAGTGGGTAATGAAAGAAATATGTTTTTGCCGATCGAAACGATCACTCGTGTGTAAAATAATATATAAATAACGGCTGCTCTTCCTATCACTCAAAATAAAGTTCTTCAAAAGCAATACAAGAAATATTAATATTTGATAAGTTCAAAATAAAACAGTAAGTCCGTTCAATCGATGGCGCTTTTAAATGTGTTACGTTTATGTACAATTAATATATTAATTCGTTATATTTACATAAAACCATAATATGTGTGTATTAGCTTTTATAACATATATATATAGTTATGTATTATAGCGCACTATATGTACATATAATATTTATATCATATGTAAATAATGTCTGTTGTTTTTGAGTTTTTTTTTTCATATCTATCTTTGATTTCAATCATTCATGTATCATTTGGAAAGTATGTGACATTTAGTGTTATGTCGATTAAATTTTTAATATTTTGGTTGTTCGATTTGTATGATAATTGTAGCGCAAAATGGTACTTTTAAATCCAACAAAACTTTAGTTTTTTTATAAAACAGCTTTAGTAATTAAAAGTTATACTTTCGATTACTTGAATGTTTCCAAAACTTCGACATTAAAACTATAATTTAATCATCCCTTTCGCTTTCTTAATATACTAAGGAACTGTTTAATTCTACCGTACTGTTCTGTGTTGCTGTCAGTGTGGCTCACTTCCGCTCTGCTGTTTTTGTAAGCTGTACTCATATTTTGATCTAGAAACAGTCACGAGAATAACGAACACTAAGTGTCACATACATTTCAACGTTACACATACATTGTATATACATATGTATAGTACTCTGTGACGTAGTTCCGCGACGTGATACCGCCATCACCGACGGTAAGTTAGTGTGGTTTGTTTGTGCACCTTCCTACGCATCCCGGCGCTCGCTTGTAACGCGCTAACAAGGTTCCGACACCTTGCAGAGTTTGTACTATAATGAGCTTCAACACAGGTGGAATCTGAGGAGGAGAGCGAGTCCAGCGACGAGGAGGTGTCCTCCGCCACCGAGGTGTCCACCGACAGCGAGTTCGCACGTGAGGAGGCCGCGCCCGCGCCCGCCCCGCCTTCCATCCTCGTGACGGAGGCCACGCCCCCGGCGCCCCCGCACGCCGCGCCCCCTGCACCAATCGCGCCCCCTCACGAGTATCCGCTCAGCCGCACGCGCTCAGCCGGTGGGCTTGCCACCAAACGCGCGCTCGAACTCAAGCGACGATACCTGCTCGGCGAACCCTCACCTCCCGCAGTCAGGAAGTCGGACTCCACCTCCCAAATAGACACCAAGTTCGAAGCCTTCAGATCTACTATTACAGAATTCCAAAAGATGCTACACCCCGCCCCCGTGCCTACGCAGCAACCGCAGCCACAGAAACCTGTCGTCACCTTCCAACTGTCCACCGAAGACAAGAAAGCTCAGCCGATGCCCGACATCATAAAGAACCTTGTCGCCGACGCGCCGGTCGATTTGCTCACAAAAGTTGACTCTCCTCTCATCAAAGACTGGAGTTCGGAACCAGCCAAAGATGAAAAGGATCCGGACCTAGAATCAGACTCGCTGTCTGAAGACGACTCGTCCCACACCGAAACTGCTCCCAACCAGTCAGTACCTCGCCTCGAGGTTCACGACGAGGGAGGGGAACTGATTCAGTTGGACAGTCTCATGCTGATCAACAGCACGGAGGATGAGAAGGCGTCGGGCACCGCGACCGGCACCACTGTAGTGGCCGCTGCGGAGTCGGAGTCGTCAGAATCGGGTCGTGATGCCACGACGCTCGCGCTCACCGAGACCGAGCTGTCAGATTGGGCAGCTGAGAGCGGCGTGCTCGACGACTGCGGCCTCGATGACAAGGACGACAGGAAGCGCCGCAAGAACCCGCGCACGCTCAGTGGGCCCAAGCTCATACACGACGCCAAGAACATCGCCGCCGTCGCGTCGCACGTCTGTGGCAGAACCAGCCCCCTTGAAGCAGTCGTCTATTCTAACGCTCTAGAGCACTTCGAGTTCGCCGACGAAGGGGATCAAGACCCGTCACTAGAGACCCCCGTCACACCCAGAAACGAAGGCTACATGGAGCTCGTCGACAATGACTACGACCCCTACTCGCCCGGAAACGACCGCTCCATGAACTTCATCGAGAGGAGTTTCTCCGAAACAGTCTTCAAGCCAGCCAGCCAAGAAAACAGCTACAGACAGAATTTGTGCCCCATCGACTTGGATGACATAGAAGACATAGACGCTGATACGGAACCTATAGATTTGAAGTCGCCTCACCTTTTGAAGTCAGTTGACGACACTAGTGATAAATCTACGAGTGGTAGTTTGCAGAAAAGTGACAGTTTGCACAAAAGTGACAGCTTACAGAAAAGTGACAGTTTCCTGAGAACCGACAGCATACTGAAGACCGACACCATACTGAAGACTGACACAACGAGCATTCAGAAAAGTGACAGTATTCACAATGACAGCGTGCGAGTAGAACAGAGTCCCGAGCCGAAGATAGAAAATAAAATAGAAACTTTAAGTTTATCAGAAATTTCGCCGCCATTGGAGAAGGATAAAATTGTTGAGACTGAAAGTTCTGAGATTTCGCCGCCACTAGTACCTGATACGCCTAGAGTGAAGCACCCTCCGCCGAGCCCGTTCAGCGGCCCGTGCCCCATGCGCCTGTACTCGCCAGCCGTGTGCCGCTCCGCCAGCGACACTTTCCATCGCTCCACGTCACGTAGCACGGACTCGCCCACAAGGAGCTTCGAGCTCTCGGTATCCATAAACCTAAGTTCAGGCTCGCTCTCCCCAGTCAGTCCGAGCCCCGCGCGCGACACCACCGACAAAGTACAAGAAATAAAGCGAGAACGAGAGGAACAGACCGAGGTTGTGAGGAGACTGGTCCTCGAGAGGTTGGGCAGCGCACCAAAAGCCGGCCGCAAGTCGAAGCCGGCAAAGAGGACGCGGGCATCGCCTGCCGCGATCCCGCCCCCGGTCCCGCCCCCGCCGTTGCTTCCGGAGCCGCCCCCGCCGATGCTTCCGGAGCCGCCCCCGGCGTGGCTTCCGGAGCCGCCCCCGGTATGGCTACCAGAGCCGCCGCCACCCCCGCGCCCCATACCCCCCGTCATGCCTCTCCCCGTGAAGCCTTCCTTCTCAGACCCTGAGCTCGCTCGAGAGAGTCGAAGCAAGAGCATCATGAAAAGCATTTCTAGTTACCTGAACCGAAGGCTGGGACCTAGAGCCAAGGTAGGCACTCACTACAATAGAACGTCCAACGTTATATTATTGCATAGTGAACAGAATGTTATTTGTGTATATCAGTCGTGGCCACTGCGAGGATTCTCATGAAATAAGTTTTAACAAACGGAAATGGGAAACGCGATGTACCATTTTAGTATGATCTCTTGAGCAGAGAATCAAATAATGTGTTGAAAATACTAATATCAAAATCATAGCATTAACAGTGGCTACGACTCCACATTACAATCATCCATCAGAACCATTTTACTTAAAATAAATACCGACTCATGATATGTGGCTGAGAGTCGCAAAGATTGCATTTTGGATAATATATAATTTTGAGCACCACATCAAACAAATATGACTATTTGATTAGAATCCATTATATTCAACTTAAGAACACACTAATGGTTTTTAGTTGTACGTGAACGTCTCAAATCCTCAAATTCAGTTTAGTTGTCTTTATTAAAACTGTTTTGATTTATTTGAATCACTGATTTTTTTTTGTAGAATAAAATTAATAAATTATTCTTTTATTTCTTTAAATTAATTTATTCTTTTTTTGCAAAAGGAATTGTAATTTCTTGACAAATTACATTTATTATGCTACTAAATATAATTATAAGTTGAAAAAAACGTTCATTCTTATCGTACAACAAAAAGTTGTAATTGTGCTCAATTATCATCAAATCAATTCATATCATCTACAAAACCATGTCATCTCACAAATATGTGAATATTGTAAAAATAAAGTAGTGATTCAAGTCGGGGTTGGTCGTAACATGTTTATTAGTAAGGGTGTCCACGATTTGGCAATATAACATGCGACACGGAAGAGGAAATAACTTGTTTTGGGCACTGTGTTTGTTTCGTGCCGGATTAAAGTGAGCAATGGGTAAATAATTCACTTATGAACGAATGATTCTTCTTTAGTCATTTATTGCTTTCAACTGAAACTAGACTGTGCCGGACTCATTACACAGTCACATCACAGTGTCCTTCGAAAGCATATCAGAGAGGAATATACATCTTCTGTCTATCAAATATGGTTCTCACTCGTATTTAAACAGTAGACGCCTACGACTTCCATTGATAACAAAGGTTTCAGGTGGATCCGCCGTGGTAGCCCGCGAAATTCAAATCTTCTTACGTTCTTTGCTAAGTTAGATTTGTTCCATAAAAACAAATCTCATATGGAACAAATCTAAGAGGGATTAGTGATTGTAATGATTTTAATACTGTAAATACATATCTGTTATAGTCGCGAATTATATTTTGATCAAGATACAACCTGACACTGACCTGCAAAATGCAAAAAACTGCGGAACCGCCTTGAAGGCCTATCAAAAGCAAAATGAGATATCATTCAATTCTACCATCTAAACCCTCGATGAACTTTAATCCGGCACACATAATAATTAATTTATCAAAATTCCGTCGTAGCCGGACACCTGAGTAGACTAACACGCGTTGAATTTTCAGTCATTCTCGGATCCGGAGCTGCCGTTGCACGTAAGCAAATATCCGTACAGTGTCGTACTCGTGAGTCGCATGCCGTGTACGTCTGTCACACCACTTGGTCGTGTTGTGTGCCCGCCCTTATTAGTGTGGCGTTGGATCTGAATGTAATTGATGCATGACTGTCAGGGTTTGTGTCAAGGATTATCATGCCTATGTAAAATTGGGATTAGATTGATTAATTATGGGAATTTTTGGAGTTTCATTATGAAGACAACGCTTATTGATATGGTTGTTGTATTGTGAGACTACTTTTATTATAAGTATAATGTTTGAACGTAAGCAACTTTGAACAAAGTGGTTGAGACATGAATCTGAGTTGAACAAATAAAAAGTGTTCTATAAAGAATCAGATAAATCACTTGGGAAGTTAGTTAACGTTCTAACATAATACATAGTAAACGAATTACTTTGATCCAACGTCAACGATTCGTTCTGTGCATCTGTCTGTTTACGTGAATGTCTTCGCTTCATCTGTCGCTCTATATTCTAGCTCGGTGGTACAATATACAGCATCGGATATTTGATATCCGTACCATATTATACTAGTCCGTTTAACTAGATTCTTCAAATCATTTCAGGGTAGGATTAAAAAAGAATGCTACTAGTCCGTTTAACTAGATTCTTCAAATCATTTCAGGGTAGGATTAAAAAAGAATGCTAATATTATTTTTAATCCTACCCTGCACCTCAATTGCGTAATACAATCACAATCTGAATCGTTTTGAAACAGATTGCTAATCCATTGCTTCATAAGTTCGAAAAAAAAAAACTGCTCAACAACGTAAATAACGCAATGTATTTTGTTGAACTGTCAAAATGAAACAGATTAATCTTAATCGTTTACAAAAATGTGTTACGCAATTAGTTAGCTGAAATGATTTAAAAAAAATCTCAAATAGCAGTAACAGAAATAGCAGTTTATTTATTTATAGTAGTTTATTTCCACAAAACGGCACGGGAATGCTTATACTACGATACTTCGAAGACGAACATCGGAGCGAACATCGGAGGCGTCGGGGCCGAGCAGTAAAATACTGATCGGCCTAGGTTTTAGTCATCTATACCCTGAATACCCAGTAAACTCATTTAAGAGGTTTTCAACTATTTGCTGAATATTGTACTATCGAAGCGATCAATTTCATGTAGAGGTAAATAGCGGTATCTGTGAATTTTATATGTAAATGAATGTGCATGATATCGCTTCTGTGTGCGTAATCTCGTAACTTTTGCTGTCAAGTTTACAATTTCAATAATTCAATTATAAAAGAGCTAAATAACGTTGGCTTGTGAAAGCTTAAAATATATTAATATTTTTGTTTATGTTAAACTTGTATTAGATTTAACAGATTTTTTTATAATGTCGTAAAGAAATTAGCTTTAGCAAAAGTTACATCTTAATGTTAAGCTATAGTGTCGCAATGCTTGTTGGAATGGCCTGTCTGTGCCCGCCGCTATGCTAGTGAAATATACTACCAAAGATATCAAACGTCTTTGGGATTACATTTCATACACTATACAAACTACCTATCCAAATGTAGTAAGTGATTTTGATCTTTATTACTTAGAAATAAGAATCAAAATGACTTATGATGTTTGGTAGGCTTTTGAAGGTGCGTTATTAAACAATACTTATAAATCCCCGTTATTTACTAGAAATGCAGTGAAAGTTGATTTAGATCTTTTACTTATTTAAACCTGTTTGAAACTATCTGTAAAAAAATCTTAGAATTTGTAATTAATATGTTGCTGCTATGAATTACAATATTCAACTTTTTATTAATTAATTGCAAGCTCCTTATTCAAATAATCCACCAAACACATTTTTTTAATGCGCCTATTAACATTAATTCTTATTAGAGTCGGGGCAATTACGTTAGAACACAATTTAATGTACATAGCCTAACTACAAGCACAAAATATTTATGGTACCTTCTATAAAAATAAAAATAAACTTGTATATAACTGGTAGTTTTGGTCCCTTCAATCCAAAGCTGACTAAAGGTATTTTTACCAGGAGTCGCAGACTACAGGCGCTCACAAGTCTACGAGCGCCTTACAGGAGCCGCCGCCCGTGCCGCCGCCTCCACGAAGGTACTCACCACCCACACCACCTTCCCCCTATCGCGAGCCGCGGCAAAGGCAAAGGCCAGGTTAGTACTGGAAAACTGTATAATTTTGATATCGCCATGACTAAAGCCCCATTTTCATGATGCAAGTTATTTGTCGGTGACGTTCAATAAACGTGAACAAAAAATGACTTGCGTCGTCTAAACACTGTTTAAACGACGCAAGTTTAGAATCTTTTATTGTTCCACTTATGGTATGTTCGCCTATTTTCTATCCACGTAGGGACGGGTTGCACGACGCACGACGGTTCCTCATCAAAGCTGTCAACTGCGAGCATCTAGTACAAAATGTATGAAAAAACAAACTGCCGCTAGCTGACTGTCGTTTTTCATGATTGTATTTTCACAGTCGGCAGCCGACTTTACGCTTTTTGCGGCCTAATATTTGAATAAAATATGAAGGAAAATTGTACTTGTGAATTCGGACCCTTCCTATCGTGAATGGAGATTAACTAAATGGTTTCCTTAATTAAGTCGTGACTAATTAGCTGTCTGGAGCATAACCAGAATTAAATTAAAATGTTCACTGCTTACCCATCGTCTTTCAACTCAACTCAAGTCAACAAGCATACAATATTAGCTTCTGTGTTGTCGATAGTCACATACTTCATTCAACTTCAAAGAATTATTCCGTACATCAATGTAACACTATCATTGAAAATGTACGTCTTAGGGCCTGTTTCACAATGTCCGTATAACCACTACTCGCCAGTAAAATTTAACGGGAACTAAACTGAAGGTATAAAATAGACGTAGATATATTTACTAAACTATTCCGCTTTACTATTCTTAAAGACTCTTAAAAAACCCTGTAAGAAATCGACACGTGTTTCACCTCTCAACGAGGCATCCTCAGGACGACGATTGACTTGTTGCGAACCCGTACACGACGTGTTAACACGCCGAGTGCTGGACGTTGAGTGAGCCACACCGTTTTTTTTTAAATGTTTTATATCTCGCAGATCAACCTAGGAGGTTATGTCTGCTTAGCCGGACTATCCTGAGCCTACTTTTAGGGTTTTTAAGTCTAAAAGCCTCCAGCCAGGGCGCAAAAATATGCTACTATGCTAAGATGTGACGCTCGCTAAGGGCACCCCCTGTGGGGTACGGGCCTCGGCTTAGGGCGTCGCAATCGGGAGGACAGCAAGTTCAGGGACAGGCTGGATCATAATATGAGCCACACCGCCCGACAACCTCACTTATATAGGATCTCTTATCGGATTGATAAGACTCTTTAAAAATAGTAAAGCGGAATAGTTTACTAAATATATGTACGTCTATTGTATATTATAATGGATTTCCGCCAAGTCACGCCTGAATAAATTAACTGTCTTAATCTGAAGGTGGTGAAACAGGCCCATAATATAACGGGTGTAAAACGATTCTTAACGAAGCTGAGCGTCACCGAATTATACTCCCCGTTATTGTGATTATTTTTACGAATAAAACACTTCTATTTACGGAGATATTGAAGGTCAAAGCTCCAACTTTCTAAACTTTTTTTCATGATAAGAAGTTAGTTATAACCTGTGGTTATAACACTAATAACTTAACTTTAAATACCCTCACAACTCATGTATTACGGCTACATATTAAGCTATACATTTCCAGTATAAGCTGACGTCTCATTTGTACAGCAATCCTATTCAATGCGAGATCAGCATATACTGGAAATGTATTGCGTGATATGTAGCCGTGTGTACCTTTACATGCACCCATAAACACATAATTAGCGCGCGTTACAACAAAAATAAAAGCCGTGTCCCAGCAACAACTTTTGCTTGATGTAATATAATTTACAGAATGCGTAAATGTAAATAACGGCTATGTGACGAATCTGTTTACACTCTGCATATCCACTGTGTCGTGGTTAACATCCACATAACATCCACACGATCATCTTACTAAGCACTAACAACAGATCACGGACCGGGCAGCCTCGCAGACATGGAGCATCGCGATGCCATGCAGCTGTGGTTCGAACAGAGGTGGGCCAGGCTTGTTGCCAATCGGAGGACAAGGGAAGACGAAGAGCAACCCGAACCCATTGCCCGTCGCCTTTCGAGACTTGAGCGGCGATTGACACGACCCCTTTCTGGTAAATTGTGTTGCAAGTTCAGTGAATAGCCACTAGATGGCGCGGTTTACTTAAGAACAGTCGTAAGCGATGGTGGGTTTGGGCTTTTAGCCTAACGACGATACCAGTATAAATTGAACGAAAAGTTCAAATTACTATAATATTATTTATAGAATTTTACCTTAGATTTTATAAAAGAGAAGTACCTACATTTTTTCATGATCTCATAACGCTATTCATTATTTGTTTTAAAACCCCCTCATTTCACATTTGCTTCATGTTGTGTATGCCAGTGTCACGCTAAGCCGTTAGCTTGTCCCGAGGAAAACTGAGTCGTTATTTTTAAAACTGCGCTAACACGGCCAATATTCAGCTATTATTCCACAGCCACAGAGGAATTCCTTAAAATTGCATTTAAACAGTATCATTGTGCACGCCAGCAAATAAACGTTGTATGCTCATATGAGCGTATTATGCTGGCACTTCATTTGGCGTATTTGACGAAATATTTGCGTTGCTTGGGTAATCAAAAATATACCTCACTCAGTTAATTTCATATAAATTAAATAACACAAATACGTCATCACCTGCCCAGCATTTTCTCAAATATGTTGGGGTCGGCTTCCAGTCTAACCAGATGCAGCGCAAATACGTCAAGTGCCAGCATTATATTGTATACGATGTTTGGCGTATGATCATGATGTGTTACGTACAATATTTCAGCGGAGCAGCAGGCGGCGACGGTTGCAGAACTAGTGCAGGTCACGGCGCAGCGCGAGGCACACAGAGCTATGTTGTTGGCTGATAGGTACGTACAAGTAAAATATAAATAATATGAATTGCCAAGACTAATATTGCACCTTCAGAAATCAGAACAAACTTGAAGGCGTCTGCGATTATAATTTATTAACAACTTGCACTTACTTTGCACGTTGTTTAAGACTTGATAAAACATCGAGATTTCTTTATTATATGCAAGTTAAATTTAATTTATTAAAGCTACACATAAACCTTGCGGAATAAAAATTCTACATAAAACCGTATCCAAATCAGTAGCGTAGCTTAGAAGAACGACGCGGTCGAACAGATAGACATGACAAGCGATTTTGTCCCACTACAAATGTCTCCGCATACTCTTCCAATTCTATTTATCTTTATCCTTTTCCGGCCAATCGGCCAGGACCGAGTTCAAATTCACGCCAGCGGTTCTTCGGCCTGCGTCGGTGACGACACCCGTCTTCAGGCATTTATACCATTATTGGGGTATACATTTTTCCTGCTTTCTTTTCTACGCAGAAATTACTATAAAAACTACAACTTGCAGAAGGAAAATGGTCGAATGAATGTTAAACTACAGTATTTAAGAGCAGTTCTAGTTGCCTCAATTGTATTCACGTTCGCCTTCTGGTATGTTCTGTATTCTGAGACTGCATGTAAACAATTACATAGTTTTTTAACCCTCGCCCTTCTACCGATTAATATAATCTTCCCTCTGTAGATATGTTACTAATATAGCACCCTAAGCACTTCGCTACTAATTCCAACGAAGCATGTTACAGTAACATAAGAGCAAGTTTTGTACTAAACGTATTGCAAGCCGTATGATTGGCCTATAACCCCTAGCGTTCAATAAGTAGGGCAGGGTGGATAAAAGACGGCCAGTGGAGGGAAAGTACCCCAAATATTGATGGCCAATTTAATTCAAAATAAAAAAAACTGCTCATTTTTTTTACCGGACTGCTGCGAATGCCAGAAGGATGGTAATGTTTTTAAGTTAATATTAGCCTATGTAGGCACGGGTGCTTTTATACTGCGCACTCGCATTCAAGTCTCGAGCTTAGCGCCGAGAGATGAAAATCCAACTGCACTTTTTAACCAAAATCCAATGCGCGGTAAAAAAAAACGATGCGTTTAATAAAGCGAACGTGGGCTTACTGCAATTCAAACATTTGCCAACTATTTCACACCAATGTGTAAAAAAACAACCGTGTTTTTTGACACCTATCTTCAATTGAATGAGATTTCAAGGACAAGCTTATAACAGTTATAATTATTGCATATAATTTTTTAACTCTAACGATAACTTATTCACATGGTATAATACTTTCTCTCCGCCGACCGTCTTCTCTTCCATCGTGTCTGTGCCTTGCCAACAATTCCCTTTCTATCGCTTGCTGTGTCCTTGAAGGGTTCGGGTGTTGGTATTCTTACAGGCGGCTTTGTGGCCTTCAACGAATTAGGAGAACGGGATCGCTTCCAGCGCGGCTACCCATAGATGGCGTTGACGACATCTACTCAACACCAGGTGGGCCGTAGGCTTGTGAGCCATAGCCATACATTCATATCATGCACACTCACAAGCAAAAATGCATTCCCCCATAAATAAAACTTGTAAACCGACTTAAAAAAAGGGGAGGTTTTCAGTTCGTTGGAACCATAATTTTTTTTAATTGTATTTTCCTCGGTTACTCGAAGACGGCTGGACCGAATTGGAAAATTCTGTTTTTTTAAAGGGTGCAATTGGTCCCATTGTCATCAGGTCAGCATCTGATGATCAGATCCTGGAGAAATCGAGGGAATTCTACATTTATTATACCTATAGCTATTTGGGTACTTTTTTTATAGTAACTCGTGCATTTGCTCTCGGAAAGCTCCATTTGGTGAGGTGGAACTGATGATAAAGGCCACAGATGGCCACCGGAACTACTTAATAATAAGTATTTCACAGGTTGCATTACGACTACTTTAATATGGTTGCCAAACAATTTATGCTCGTCGCTGTACTGGAGGTCAAGTACCAGGATAACTCCTCAACAATTAACGTTCCTGCATCGGGATACGCAATATTTTGTTACAAAAGAAAACAACCAAAAAACCACTACATAGTGAAAAATATTCAGTATTCAAAGTAGGTGGCAAATATCGTAAATACAAAACCAAAGACACTGACTGCCGAAATTTAAGTTGTTTTTCACTTTGTAGAGTTTTTTTAAATCATTCTTTTTTGCCCCACTGCACTGGTGGGTAAAAGCGGACTGCCTAAAATCTTGCTGGATTCTGCCCCACTAGGGTTGGCACCTTAGAAATTGTTTAGGTAGGTATGCTCGTATCATATGTGTTTGGAAATAAAAGAAATGTATGTATATTTCTAAACAAAAGGAAACTAGGGTTGGTAACGATGGACTTAGTTCATAAAAGTACAAAAATAATTGTTTGGAACTTTTTATTTATTATTTGTTCTGGAAGGAATCTGGTTGTAAATCATCTTCGTTCAAGAGTGTCAATATTCCTCAACAATGATGACACTGAATGCAGTTTAGATGTCCTGGTCGCATTCAGTTTCCATGATGAAATTAGACCTTAGTAGGAATCAAAAGTTTGAAATACAAAAAGTGGTCCTAGGTGGAAATATAAACATTGTTTAGCCAGAAGGCCTAAATAGTTAATTATTAACAATGGAATAATCTGGTTTTCAGGAGGCGGAGTGCGGGCAGCAGTGCTGCGGATTAATCCAAATTATCTGCCGGACTACTTCGGACCATCTCGGTGTCACTCCGCGTAAACTCGTCATTACATTTAACTGCGATCGACTGATACTAAACATGAAGTTACTGTATTTCTTTTCAAACACGTTTCTTGAGGTAAAGGAACAAGTGGATAGACAGTGTAGTTCATTTGCCCTTTATGTCAGATACGGCGATATTTTTATAATATGTGATGTGTGATAATGATGTAATAGATATCTTGGTGCCAATAGTATGCTCCCAAATCCTTCGTTTATGTTCCTCACAGCTTGTCTTTGACGCTGGCTTGTATTAAAATACAGTTTGTTATCTTTGTCAAATCACCGTGTATTTGTGGTAACGACAATTTTATTTCTGTCTTTGATTGCGATTATCACAATGCTTTACTTAGTAATGACTTTAGAAGAGAGAGTAAGACAACGATGACTTATAGTAACTTCGTGTTTCGTAAACAGATATCCTTGTTCCTTGCTACGATCATTTGCATAGGTACGAATTAATACGAATTAATATTCGATAAAAATAAAAAATAAAACAAATTATAAAATGTGTGTAAAAAATCCTTTTTTATTTATCTATGACAAATGACGTATCAATCGTGGAATAAAACCGTTAGTTCATTATTTTAATTTTAATTAGAACAAAGAATGTTGTGACTGGACATTGCTGCTATTTTAGGGACAAAATAATCACGTTATTTTTAGTACCAATTATGCTGTAGCTTAAGTTTAACTTTTTTGTACCGTCGGCAAAATGGGCGCGATTGCTGACCCTACGTATCGATTCTAGGGGGCTATGTTGGTTAATTAAATATAAAACAAAATGAAAAAGCTATTCAATTATGATCAAGACCAAGACTGTGCAGGTAGGAAAATAAATCAGAGAACACTTATTTATTATTTTGTCTAAATAATAATTCTATTCTTTAAATTTTTCTCTAGTTTCGGAGAAAATGTTTTAAGAAAACAAAAAACAGCCTATCTTTACTTCCTTTTTCGGGGAATATTTATGTTTGATTGACCGACGCAGTGTTTTCTTCGCGTTGAATTGACACTTGTATTCAGAGCTTTATTTTTAATATTAGTAGAACATTAACCTAAGGTCAGGTACCTTACTGGGCTCGGTGGCAGACTCGGTCACAAAATACCATGTGCACATTTATTTTTCACTTTGCCAAGAATTTAAACAGTAAAGACTTATGAAATGCAAGCCTAGTTTAATTCTCGAGATTTTAGTTAGATTCGTTTTGTTTATATTTTTGGTAAAATGAATATAAATCGAGTATATATTTTGACCCAATAAATGGGTATAAACAGTGTGCTAGATATGCCAAATGTGTTAGGTACATGGAGATATTTTTTTATTGTATAGTTACGACTAAGTACCCGTAGGTAGAGATAGAAGCATTTATAAACGCTGTTTAACTTTTTGTTTATTTAACCAATTTATTGACTTTTAAGTATGTTATTGTAAATACGTAATGTTTTTAAGACTATGAAACATGTTTGCCTCGTATTGATCAATATCGCAGTAAAATCACTTAAGATACTTTCTCATTTCTAGTATTGGGGCTGATTTTTTCTCATCTCCAGATATCCGATAACTAGATATCTGAAGAATAATTTAGAGATTTTGCAAACTCAATTGTATTCAAAGGTTAAAAAATATCGGACGTGGGAAAAATCAGCCTTAAATCTGATAGATGGCTTCTGCGTATTTTAGAAATAATAAACATCACAATGTGCAAATGTGTTAAAAATATTTTTCGTTGATTTTTAAAACAAGCGTTTATAAATGTAGTATTAAAATTCTATGTAACAGAGCTGTTTATGGACTTGCTTATCGCGTGCTTTCAAAATGACGTGCGCTGTCAAAGTTATACATTTGACAGAAAGCTGTGTTCCAATTGTATTCTAATCTCCCGCGCGAATCTGATTGATGTGTGTAGGATTAAAGGTGGCCAAGTTCATGTAGATCAAAATATAATATAAAATATCAGGTGTAACTAACTAATGAAGATTATTTTAAAGATTTAGACTACAATCACACGCCATCCAAATATGTTTTAACAATGAAACTTCAATCAAATATCATGAGCTATACTAAACTATATAGCCATAACTAGAACATTACAATACGCGACCGTTAACACAACACATCGAGTTTTTGAACAATGACGTGTTCGAGCGTTGTCTCTTTCCAAACCTCGACGTGTTATATGAACGCTCGGGAACTGTACACTTTTGATCCTGCATACTTACTGAATACTTCCCGTCTAACGCAATGTTAAGCGGAATTCGTGATGCTGTCGCAATAATGCACTTGTGTCGCTTTTAATATAGGAAGCAGGTTCAAATTCTCTTGATTATTCATATATTTTACTATAAGACTAAATAAACGTTGCAGCTGTAGGAATTAATCATTAAGTATTGTCATGTTTATCATAATATGTTACATGTATTTGGGTTGTGGTTTTTTCTCGATAGCAGAGCAATCTTTCAACTTAAATATTAAACAACAAAATTATGTATTTAAATAAACATAATACCTTTTTTATTTGTTTTTCTTTTTAACTTCTGTTTAAATTTTTTATACTTTTTACCGAATAATAGTGACGTATGATAAATATGGCAATTGCTAAGATCATGGAACTCTGTCGGCTTCGTCTGTTGCTATGCGAACAGTGCCCCTAGCGCGGACTACGTTATCAGACTCGTGTGTCTATGAAATCACTTGACATGCCCTTGGTAGCCTGTTGGATACTTTTTTGGTTATTGAGTATTTCAGAAATGAGTGTATAAAGATGTCGATACTTTTGGCGATGTTACAAGGCTGCAAAGTCTATTGTGACTCGATTACGATGTTAGAAGTCCGTGCTAAGGCATACTGTCGGGTGCCTCTCAAGCACGTAATACACTTTTTCTGTAACTGGCACAAGCAAGTAGTTTGCATGCCATTGGTACATTCACCAATCAGAAGTTGTTATGACTCAATGGAATGAAACCTACTTGCATACTTTTGTGCAAGTTACAGTGTGTATTTGCGGCTTCAACTTTGCCTTAGACAGCTTACCAAAAGCAATACTTTATGTGTATTGTATTTTATTATAAGTAGTTGCGAATATATTGTAATATATAAATATATTATTTGTATGTGATGGGATAGAATGTGTTTAAGTATTATATGAGATGGCGTCGACTTGGCACTATTTCAACACTATTACTAGTGGTGCCATCTATGGTGCTGCTTTTAGACCCTAGACAAACATTAAATATAGAATATATGTATTTTATTACTAAAATATCTTAATATTTCACACGTACCATACCGCCAGGTCGTCACTATGAAGATCAAAATATTTTTTTACGTATTAGAAATTTAGTCTTCCAGAAAAAGTTTTCTTATTCTTAATTTAAAATCTAGTTTAATTTGGAAAGCCAAGTCGACGAAGGATTTGGCCTTTTATTTATAAATCGAGGTGTATAGTACTAGATGGTGTATATAATTTGCTTCACTTTGTTTTGAGAAAGTTTGATCCAAGCGTTTATGCAGTCGCGCGATTGTGAATCTTATTCTGAATGGGGTATTTGACTTGATAAGGAAAAGTATTTAGCTCACACCGCATTAATTTTTCCTGAAAATCATTCGTATTTTGGATAAAAAGTCATGTAAAAGTTTGAATAAAAATTAAGGTCTGGCGATAGATTTGAATGTTCTTTTACTTATACATATATTTGTTTTCCGACTGTAAAATTCATCTGACAATTTGCAAAGCGAACCAATAGTTTAGAGCGACGTCGCGATCAAACAATACCGAAATGATGTATAAATCTTACAAAGTATAGTCATATTCTACACCAGGATCCCTGCTGCATGTATGATTCTAGTTGAATTTGGTGGCGACAAGTAAATAAACAAAGAATGTTGTAAGATTGTTGTTCTATTATTATACGATCCGAACTTTCAAATCGTAGAGCATTAAATAAGAAATATCATATACAATTTACTAATTTAAAAAGAAAAATTACAGATATGATGCAACATTTTTTTAAGTAGAGGCACAATTTATTAAACATTACAATTATTCGGTCAATTACAGAAACACCGTCATAATACTAGTTCTAACTTCAAAGAAAAGTATTATAGCATATTATAGCGCAATAGTATTTTCGAACTATAACAGTGTGTTCCAATTTGTTGATTGTTAAAAAAAAAAAACAAAGTAGAGCCTCTTTTTATACCTACACGATCAAAAGTATAAATAAATAAAGTAATGCTCAGAAAGATCTTGATGTCTAATGAGGGTTTTCTGCAATGACATTCACTAGATGGCAGCACTGAGACGTCAGGTCTTCCCGTCCTGACCTGTCAAAAGTGTCACGGTGATGTTTCTTAAGTCGTGACTGAACGATGAAAGTCATAATCCTAACTAATATAATATATGAGTTTGCTTGTTATGTTTTCACGTTAAAACGGGTATTATGGATATGGATGAAATTTGGCACATGGGTACACCATCACCTGGGTTAGGACATAAGATACTTTTTATCTCGATGTTCCCACGGGATTAAGACGTATTAGGGTAAAAAAACGGGGTGTTGCTAATATATTTTATATTCATTGTCGAAATGGAAGACCTCTTGCCAAAGTGGCGCCAACTGGTTGCATGAATTTTCATAAAAACCCTCATTCATTCGTTCTCTTATGGCATTGTTATAAGATACAAATCGGAATGATTGATCCGCAGATCTATTCTGTAAATCTCACTGTTAAAAGTTAGGTGTAGTGAGCTGTCATTCTACCTAATGCTAGGGATTGACACAATTGACAGCTCACTTCACCGACGTTTTAACGGTGAGATTTGTACACACTAGATCGGCTGGACACAAAAGTATAGGTAAATCGGTAACTGTAAATACCTACATTTTATAAATTATTGCGCGACTGAATACTCGATACATACGTCGTAATAGAATAGTATTCATATCATAATCATAGTATTTATTAACGAGCTATAATATTTATTGGTGCGATGTTCTTTTTATATCATTTCCTTGTTATTTTTATGTATAGATTTAATAATAAACGTCTTGTCTTTAAGATAATACATTTCAATAATGGAAGCATCTCGATCTAAGGGCCCGAAGATACTCTAACATTATCTTAGGATCGAACCTATTCTTTAAGTTTCCCTATTCAAATCGTATGGTAATCCTGAAAGAAATATCTTTACACAATTTCGATTAGTTTATTTTGTCAAATACTATAGTTTGACCGAGACCGCTGTACCGCGCCTTAGGAATGCATCGCGGAGCAGCGTTGACGAAGGAGCGGCCTGCACTGCCGTCCCGTGAGTCGCGCACATACCTGAGGCACGTTACAACGGTGAGGTCAAACCATAGTTTGAGAGTACTTATACATATTTTTTTATCGCTCGCCTTAGTTCCCGGGAGATTTTTATAAAATATTATTTATATTTTTCAATTCCAACCTTTTGTGAATATACACTATTTACATCTGATGCATGAATTATGTTCAAAATCTTGTAAATTTGACCTCGAGATTCCATCATCCCTCGGTGGCCTACAAACAGAGCTTAACACTGGCTTCTAAAATTATGGTCTAATATTATTTTATACTTTGAATATTTTTTTTAGAGACTTTTACAATTTGCAAACACTAGTATTACTTTTAATTAAAAATCATAACAGTTAATTTTGTAAGTATACGCATCTAGTAAGAACGACGTATAGGGATACGCAATCTATTGCATTGATAGTTCAGAACACAGTGTACATAAGGCTTCTTTGTTAAATCTTGTATATTGAGCTGTGTTCGCAATATGTTAAGCTTTAATTTTATTGTATTACAGCAAACGCACTTGTACTGTATCTAGGTCTTTCGAACTGGTTAAATTTGGGATGCTGCGGTTACCTAAAGGAAGTTAACAGCTTATCCTCATTTATATTATAAAACGCAACGTCTCGTTTTCTGTCCGTCCGTTAGCGCGCTTATAACTCAAGAACTTTATCTGATTTACGAGATTTGTTGTTTTAATTCTTAGACGGCTATGGCATTTTCTCTGGCTATTTTTTGTACAGCTTGTAAGTTTTACAATTTCATTGCACATAGCCATGTTTTCAATGCAAAACTAGGTAAGACCGCAGCATGCCTTAATTTAATACTTATGTAAGACATTACTTGTGTATTTATACTTTATAAACATAGTCACTCGTCTTTTATTACAAGTGTAAAATAATAATAAAAGAGGAGTTTCCCCTCTCTAGAGCCCTGACCACCGGCAGCTTGGACTCTGTTCCTGATGCCGAAGGGCCACTATTTTTTATATTTTTAAATGAATTTTAACGTTTTTTTATAAAAATATTTAAAAATGTAATTAATATGTATGCAAATGTAATAAAGGAAATAATAAAATAGAAGCTATGACAAAAACAAACACCATTTTGCAGAGATATTGTGTAGTAAGTTGAAAATAAATATATTTTATAGCAATAGCAGATGCTTTAAAAATGGATAGTTGTAGCGTTACACCAATTAGAGCATATTCCTCTAATACTGTTATTTACATATATATTTTGAAGTTGAGATTATATCCAATGCAAGGATTAAACACAAAGCAATGTACCTCCTTTTGTATGCGTAGTTTATTTGACAAACTAATAAAAAAGTAATATATATTATTATTTAGTTTTATTTATCTTTCTATTGCTTTTATTTTACTCCTAAACTTTATTCAATCCGGTGAGCCACACACACGGCGTCTTTATGCATACATACTTTCCTATCGCAGGTATCCTGGAAGAGATTTCTTTAGAAATAAGCATCACCATTTTAGGTATTTATTTTTTTGTTCCTTTAATAATCTCGTCTGATTATAATATGTGCGTGCATACATGGTTAAATAAATAAATGAGGTTCACGGCGATTGTCAAACTATTCTATCGATAGTAATAATTTTGTTAAAAATGAATAAACCTGGATGCACACAGTGTCCGGATAAGGAGACCCCCAACTTGATTCAGCCACTGCGACCAGAGGGGTCTAGCTAGAAGTCCCCTCTAGAGAAATCGCATATAAAGCCGATCTGTAAAGTAAGCGGCAGTATACGAGCACCTAATGGGTAAATCATAGGGTACAGACAGACAGACAGGTATAGATAAATGGACAAGCTTCAAATAAAACAAGCTGATTTAAATTATCACAAAATTTAATACTAACATGATTCGGAATTGATATAACTTTGATCTTTAATATTGATGGTGTACAATGCTAATAAATTCTTAGTCATACACTAATATATTCTATTTCTGAACTAATAGGGCTCTAATTCGTTTGTTACCATTTTCGTTTTTCTTTCAGTCTGACAGCATTTTTCTGTTAAATCCTTCGTTAATTCGTAATAATTCGATGTATTGAGCAATCGTTTGTCAATGTTTGTGTTACATAATATTTACATATATTATAAAAACTATTTACTCGTACATACTTAATAAATTAAAATAATAACTGAACTGTGGACTTCCTACCTTATGTCTGCCTCTGTAATGGCACATTGGATTACTTTTTCCATTTAAGCACCCGTCGATATCGACTTGTACTGACATTTTAGCGTTGTCGTATTTTTAAATTACTTTGTACCATACATAGTAGATTTTGTATTGGTGAAATTTTAGAAGGAGAGAATAATGACCCGTTCGTGGAAACTTAGAAAATGTTGCAGATACACGTAGCAAGATATTCTGAATCAATTTACATCTACAGCTCCAAACACCACAAAGTCGCGTCATTAAAATCTCAATTAAAATTATAATTGTATCGATACTACTAACGGACACATCATACTCACAGGTTCTTTACTACCTACTTAAATAATTTATTGACAAACATTAATATAAAACAGACGGGAAATTAGAGCAGCTAACAATGATTAACTTCAATCTAATCTTATGTACTTAAAACTAATATTTCATTATATACAAATCTTTATAACTGCTTACCAACTATATTATGAATTTGAAATACGAAATAATACAATATTTATATGATTATATTAAGAAAAGATCAAGGTAATCATAGTCCAAGCAGGAAAGATTATACGATAAAATACTGTATGTATATACCTAGTACCTAAGTCAGGGAAATTAATTGTCATGCAAATTGACTACCAACTTTTAATCAAATTACAATTGATATTCTTTGACAGTTGTATGTATGAGATGGATTTATCACAGCAACTTGACGTAGGGGGTCAATTTGCATAACCTGACTGTACCTATTAATAAATTTATATCGAGTGTATGAAAATATAATTCTTTGTCATAATAATGGTGCTCAGTTCTAAACTTATAAGATTTATCAGCATCTTCAAAAACTACCTAGTTCTGATTTTGTTTAACAAGATTTAACAGTTTCTGTAAAATTTTGAAAACAATTGAAGAACTATTGGAAAAGTTCGGTATTCTCGTAGTAGTTAGGTAAGTATACAAAGTTAGGTAGGCATGTGATAATGTCACTAATATACCTATGCTCAATATATTGGTCAACACATAAATAACATTTAAATAAAAGACATTACAAATAAAGCTATTTGGTACATTTTGTTAATATCGACTGAAAAGTTCTTTCAGTACTTGTCTACTACTTCTCTACGTGAAATATTTGAATAATAAGTGCATGATACAATGCCAAAAGGATAACTTTATAGAAAATGGAATGAAATAAATTATGTCATAATAATGATTACTGTTCACATTTCCGATATTTTGGTCGAAAATATGTCTAATAAAATACAACGGGTGACGGTTCAAACGGCTTCTGATTTTGCCTACAAATCACAGTTATGCCTCTGATACAAGCGAATGTACCCTGTTCGAAGCGATAATATCTACGTTTTAGGACGATCGCATTCTACCAAAACTCGCACTCAAATAAAGTCCAATAAATTCCGACGACACAACAGCTACAACATACATTCTTCATTAATACCTAGGCTTATGATTATGGTGGGGGCGATGGGGCGAGTGCCAGTCGGGGTGGCGGGGCTCACGGTGGTGGTGATGGTGGTGGTGGCGGCGCTTGTCACGAGAGTGGGGTGCAGGGTACACGTCGGAGACCACCAGCTCGGAGCCGTCCTTGGGCGCCTCGCGGTCGTGGGGCCGGCGGGGGCCGTGCTTGGCCCCTGCGGCCTCATGCAGCTCCTCCCAGGCCTGGCGGTAGTACCGGTTGAGGCCGCTGCGCGACTCGGACGAGGACGAGTCCAGTGACCCCACGGTGTTGCAGTCAGGCGACACGTGGTGTCGGTACCGCTTGCCATCGTTGTGCTTCCTGCTAATTATTGCATTTTGTTTAGTATACTGTCCTACATAATTATTTTCAGGCATCTTAATAGTTTCAGGTGTTTGAATGGACTGCTGCAGGCTGATAATGATAATGATGAAGGGATCGTGGGTGTTCATACCGGTTTTTTAACAACCAGATTAAATTATTGGTTTGGTATCTTCAAACGTTGGGTGTTTGAACACTCAGTGATTTTGTTAACTTTGCTGAATCAGTAGCTTGGTAGCTCCTATAGGGAGAAAATTTCTCTACAGACCTCGGAAACTGGGCAAAGGTCTAGAAATCTGTTGTCTCGTAAAATACTCATAACATTCATAAACCTTGTAAGACAATGGAGCTACTGTAGTTCAATAGTCTCAGTAGGCTCAATGTGTTAGATAAAATTAAAATAACTGAAACCTAGGTACTAATGTTTTAAATAACTCGCTTCGTTGTAATACAATATAAAAATACCCTTATTTACAATAATGTGCTTGGTGTTGGTAGTACAGTAGTGATATTTTAAATAAATACGTTGCGTCGTTTGGCGCGAAGCGTTCATTGTGCATGTCGGTAGGTACCCCTTTACCTACAAAATGGTACAGGACCCAGCCGGTGAAATGTGAAACGTGAAATGTTTTAAAGCATTGTATGTGAGAAGTGTGTTCCTTTTAAGATTCTCCATCTCGCCAGGTGTGAAGCTGTGTATTGATATTGATTAAGACATGTAGGTAAAGAAGTTCACGTTTATTTGATAAAACTGTTTTTTGTTTGTGATTTTCCAACATGGCGCGTGCTTTCCAAATCCCGGTGCGTGTAGCGATGACATGGTGGTTGGTTAAACACAACAGATACATATACATTAAAAACACAAAACATAAATGTACACAAAAAATTGTTTTTGTTTTAATAAATCTAAATTGGCAACACTGTTCGCCGTATTTGGCGCCATCCGCCATTTTGTTCTCGTTTAATCGCGGGTGGTCAACCACCATGTCAACGTAGTACCTTAAAACAACGCACTGGCTATAAGGGGTTGGAGAAGTGTCCGGCCCGATGCGTGTGGCGATGTGTTCGGGCGAACTCGCGCCTGCCGACCTGCTGGTCGGGGAACGGGAGGGCCAAGAGCGTGTACCACCGGGAGGGCAGCTCACGGACCGCGGGCGGCGGTCGCTTTGGACCCCCGCTGCCGTACCAATCACTCATGTAGTGTGTCGCTTTAACCTGATCTTTGTCTCGCCTGGTAAGCGAAGAGCTAACCGTTTACTTCAAGTATGGTGATTATGAGAAATACTGTAATCGTTATAATATGAAGGTCTAACGTCTTCAGAATTTATTCCTTTGGCGCCAGTGGTGACATTTACAAAATACAAAACTCTCTGTGCGTATGTAACGGTTTCACGGCTATAAACCGCAGATTTTTAAACCGCGGAAAGCACACATTTATTCTATAAATCAAACGCTAAGACGTTGACAAACAAATGCCTGGTTGAAGTGTGTATGGGGTAAAGTTAAACCGCTTTTAGAATTTGTATGGTCGGTGTAGAACACAACAGGATACACAGAAATTCAAATCAAACAAAAAAATTAATTATTCTACAATTAAAATGTAGTAAAAATAATAATTTACTTTAGGTATGGCGTTTTCTGTCATAGTAACCGTAGGCGTCCCCGACTTCGATTTATCAAAATATGTCCCGGTAAATTGTGATTAGAAGGTAAGGTAGGTACCTATGAGAATATAATTGAAACCTCTGTATGTAGTAAATATAGGTAGGTATCTATCTGTACTAAGTATATCTGTGTAGGTATATAAAGGTCATAAATCTGTATTAAAGCTACGTACACTTTAAGGTACTACCTGACAAAGGGTCTCCAACTTATTCTAACTACCCATGTTTTTTAAACAAAGTAATACCGTTGATTACCTACTTGGTTCTCCTAAATCTCAAGCGACCTCGTCACCCCTGCCTACTTTTCTAAATACTTCAAACAAGTCAAATCAGTGTGCTCTCACCTCCTGACGAGGATGACGATTGTTGTGATGATGGCTATGAGGAACACCAGCGCCCCAAATGCGCCCAAGGCGACCACGGCGCCTATGTTAAGCCTGGCGCCCACGGGGTCGCGTCTCTCTCCGTCGACAGACTGCGGCACGTTCACGCGAGGTGTCTGCTCCGCTCTAATGTTGTTGCCGCTGCCGAGGATCTGGAAGTGTGTTTGGATAAGTTTCATCGTTTTTTTTAAAGCACAATTAGGTCAATCACGAGACTTCTCTCGTGATTTAAAAAGCCAATTTTGCACGCTCGACGCCAAAATTGTCTTAGCGTCATGAAGAGATGTCTGGAGCGGGCACCCGCTCCGTACGCCCGCGCGAGTTTTAGCAGTAGGTCACGGGATGCTTTTCTGCGGGTGCCATGCGCTGGCTACTAAGTTATGAAGATTAATAAATGCTTAAAAACTAAAAGCAAAGTAACTTACCTGGTTCTCCCTCGGATGGCTTGCCACAATAATATGCGGGATATGGCTTGTCGGGGAATCCTGATTATCAGGCACAGTGGTCTTCCTCTCAGGTGGGCGCTCATAACTCCTCGTGGTCGGTCGTTCTGTGGTCGGCTTAGGCCTTAGTCTGCGTGGGGGCTCCGCTGTCACAGTCGCGAAGGGTGTAGGCGACGACAAGGGCCGAGGGGAAGTGCGTGGTCGTGTCGGCAGGATGAGCCGGGGGCTGGTCGGGGAGGGAGCGGGCGCCGATGTTGTGGTTGCCGGCGGATTCGTGGTCGTCGACGGCGTTGTGGTTGTTGGACGTTCTTCCACTGAAAATAAAGAGATAAGTAGATATAATACTCTTTATGATGTCCTCCTCCATAATAAGATAATGAGCTAATTTAGATTGACTACGAAATGATGGCTTGTTCAATAGGTACGTGTAATGATGATTTGATTTTAGTGGCAGAACATATTAATGAATTCCTGCATTCTCTGGGAGAGTCTAACCTATTTATTTATTTATTTATTAAAGGCAAACCAACAGCTTCTGTATACAGCATTACATAAGAATAATAGTTAAAAAAAAAAAGCATGAGACTTATACAGTCGCCAATAATAGGTCGACCAACATTCTTAGTAAGTAAAATAACAATAACCTATCTCAGGTGGAGTGATAAACTTTCCGACATTCTGACATCCTACATTCTCTTTGTTGATAAACTTATTTCTATTTCTGTATGAACGGTTATAGAGAAAGAAAACCTAAGAAGCGGCACGCAAAAAATTTCGAGCTATCTTGGCTCGCTCTTGCATCCTATAATTATGCTAAAGTGGCCTTAAAGGATACAGATTTCCCTGTTTATGGTCATGATTGTCAAGCTGTAAGCCCTGTTTGTCTCTTACCGCTACCTTGCGGTGGCGGTAAGTGACAAACAGGGCTTTCAGCTATGATAATAACTAAGCTCATCAATTTGAATTCTGACTAAGAATGTCTAAGAGCGTATATTGTTTTTTTTAATGATTTTCCGTAAAAAGAATTAAAACCACTATAAATAATACTCTTTTTTTTCTAAATCTGTACTCTCTAAAAAGCCTCTCTTAAATCATAAATACTTTATTTCTTCTAAATAACGGTAACCCTATCCCCTCCCGAAATGAATTCCTGGCTACAGGCCTGATTTCTTGCCTCCTTACCTACACTCTTACATATTTACTGTTACACCCCCTTTCTTCTATCACATAACTTACGCTGACAGTTGGGCGCTGGCTTATCCCAGAGGCCGTTGGCGAGGCACGCAATTCTCTTGGCTCCCTGCAGCCTGAACCCTGCAGCACAGGAGTACTCAGCCACCGAGCCGAACACTGAGGTGTTGTGGGTGACGGAGACGCGGCCGTTGGGAGTCGGAGGGGGCTCCTCGCAGTGCACCACTGGTGAAAAAAAATAATCATCAGGAACATTTAGTAAGAACATTTAGAACATTGAGGCTGGTACAACGATATATGGATCTTTAGCGCCTGGCCAAAATATAAACTAACATCGCCATCTTGTTTTTTCAATACAATTTCTGTGCCAATTACACATAAGTTTACCAACAACACGATCTTTGTCATTAATTAATTCAATCTACAACCTCTGAATGCCCCGTTGGTCTAGTGGTTGCAAGAGGTACAGCTGAGCATGACGTTCTGGGTTCAATTCCCGGGTCGGGCAAAGTGTTATTGAGTTTATCCAACTGGAATTTTTCAGCAACTACCCGGAGTCTGGATTTGTGCCCGGTTGATGGTAATAGGCTCGATCCCTGTTACATAATATTAAACATAACTGGCGAAATGCGGGTGTACCATACTCGTAGATGCACCTCTGCTTAACCCTTCGGGGATTACAGGTTTGATCTTATGTTATGTAAATCTAAACCAACCGTCACATCTGGGCGGGGGTCCGTTCCAGCGCTCGTCGATGTCGCACACGAGGCGGGCGCGGCCCACCATCTCGTAGCCGGCCTTGCAGGAGTACTGCACGTGCGACAGGTAGGCTACGGATCCGTTGAGCAGCTCGTACGAGCCGTGCGGGATCTCTGCCGGGAAGCCGCACTCGATACCTGCGGGACACGGACAATTTTAAAGAAAGAAAATAAAGAATGACATTTATTTGGCAATAATTCATGAAAAACAAATAATAATAACCCCACGGCCATATATCTCTATGTTGACTTCGTGGTGGAGCTTGCGCGCCCCTATTGACTCTAGGTCTGTACCGGGAGATTTTACATTACCGAAACAGGTCTAGGTCAGGACCCAGACCACGAGAGATACATAATAAACGGACAGGACAGCATGTGGCGAGCTGAAATGATGCTGAAAGCTAAGTCCAATATACAATACCCTCACTTCTAAGTATAACCTTCATTTTTATTTTTGCGATGTTTATTAGTTTTCCTAGAGCTGTAAAAAATTCTGGCCTATAACTTTGATGCGGAGGGATACTCTGATCTTCTAAGATACAGGTACTAACGTAGTTTAGAGGTCAGGGTTTCAATGTTTTACCACCTGGCATAAGCCTCTCAATGTATATACTTCTACTATACCATTGTAATAGTTATTTAGGCTTAGTTCAATAAAGATTTATGTTTAACTATGTTATGTTTATGTTTAATATTTACATAGGCAAACACACAATAAACGGTACGTAACATTTGCCATGTACGGTTTACAAGCTTCCAACAATTAATTGCATGGGACTTAAACATAACGGGCAAAACGGTGTTACACTAAATCCCGGGTTGCTAAAATGAAAAATTATCTATCGAGAAATCTAATAACACTTTGCCCGACCCGGGAACCCAGGACCAGGAACATTTTTTTTTTTAACTGTAGGAATTTTTCGAGTAAAATACTGGAAAAAGGGTACGTTTACAAACATTTAAAGTCACATACACAAACAGCCAGACCCGGAACAACTACTTGTAGGACATACAAATGTTTGTTCCGTGCGGGAATCGAACCCGCGACACGCAGCGCAGCAGTCAATCGCTTAACCACTGCGCCAACCGTGCCGTCATTCCAATTCCAACCTCTTTAACTATACAGTTTTTATAAATACATCAGATACTCACGTTTACAAACCGGTGGGAACTCATCATAGAAGCCGGTGTCGAGGCAGGTCCGCACCGTGGGCCCCACGAGAAGGTGTCCATCATCACACGAGTACTCCACCGACGCACCCACTTCGAAGCTGTCAGCTGACATGGTGGAGTTCGGAGGCTGCTCAGGACGACCGCAAGCTTTCGGTTCTGTAACGAAGCAGAGGAATCGTGAGTCAAGTGATGAGGAACCTGGATAGCCAGGGTACTATTTAATATTACAAAGCGACATATCTGTCGAACAGTGATAAAATTGACACATTTTCAAAACAAGTACTGTTTAATAAAGCAGAAAAATATAACACTTGAAAAATTCTGATTGCCGGTTTGAATATAAAGCCCCAAATGTCTCTTGGCAGCAAATAATAAAAAAAATAACTTTATGATCAAGTTAAAGTCGCTAGCAAAGTAGGTAAGTAATTAAAAAACTAAAATTCAAGTAGTTGATGTGGAGAAAAGCTACCGGATCAAATGTGAAAAATCGGCCAAGTTTGGTATCGACACAAGAAGCGGCAGGAGTGTCGGTTCATTTCGGTGATAACTGATTACAGATATGTTTGTTATAGGTTCCAAGTTCTCTAAAAGATTAACTACGTTAATCAACTAGTAGGTTTCCACCTTTTTCAGAAAATGATTTTGTGTTTCTTTTATACCACAAGTGCTGAACTGATTGTAAAGAGGATAGTTACATATATTATAATTGCCAATTAATTGCATTGAACATAATTTTTTTATGAAATACAAAATGGTTTGAACCGACCTTACTAACTGGCTGCACGTACGATTTTCTCTACGTCTCTACCCGAGAAGCGATTGTTTTTCACATTTATTTTTTAAAATACTTGCAACGGAATAACTTTTATGTGTAAAGTACAAACTTTAAAATAACTGAACTGACAGCCTGAAAATGGTACAGTATACGTATATAACTACCGAATAGGTTATAAACGATTTCAGAACCAAATCAACTAACCACGGCCACGTCACCACGTGGTACCTACCGACCGAAATACTTGGCTGCCTACCTCTAAAGTTTTTTAATAAAACCGGAAGCGCGGAGGAAATGCGGTCTGCGGCTGCAGTAACGAGGTAAGGCATTATGGTGCACTTTCCGCTATCCCGTAGAGGCGTAGAAGACACAAAAGTGAAGGTGAAGATTTATGCAGTGCAGTAAGTAAGTAAGTACGCCTAGTAACTACCTACCTTTATACACAAAAAAAACTAGACAGAGCCGATGGGGAAGATAAGATAGTTGTTATTCTGGCTCTAGAATGGATACAGCAATTATAAATTTCCTATAGGTTGAAGAATGGATGACTGAATGAATATTTAACGATGAGTTTTACAAAAGTAGAATTTAAAATTAGTTGGCGACATAACAACTAGATGGCGTGGTGACACGTGAGCTCTACTTAAAAACTATGAAAATTTTGCCTCAAGTCAAATTGAAGGACAAAAACGTAAAACTCACAACTCAAGTTCATAACGCGAGTAGTACCTAAGTATTGAAAATTGGAAACAAAATATTAATAACTAGCTGCTGCCCGCGGCTTCGCCCGCGTGAGTGTCGGAAATTACCCCATACATCCCCATGGGTTTTAAGTATAAATATCGAGTTAATCGGACAGCGCGTTAAAATTCTTCCATACAAACACTGACACCCCCCAACCCCCCTTTGGGGGGTAATTTAGAAAAACAAAAACTACAAACTTTATAATTTATTAAGGACTTTTCAACTTCATTCCCCTTTTTAACCCTTCGAGGGTGGAATTATCAAAAACGCTGAGACACGTATACATTAATTTTCAATCGTTAGCCTAAACCCAAAATTTGAACATCCTATCTTCAAAACTCGCGGACTTTCATATAAACTTCCATCCCCTTTTTTACCCCTTTAGGGGTGGAATTTCCAAAAATCCTTTCTTAGTGGATACTTGCTCTTCAGAAGGAACACACCCTCCAAGTTTCATGTCTCTAGGACCAGCGGTTTGGGCTGTGTGTTGATATATCACCCAGTCAGTCAGTCAGTCAGTCAGTCAGTTTATCATTTTATATATATAGATTTAGATAACTATTCGTGCAAAGTTTCATGTTTATTACCTCAAGGAATAAGGTTTTTCATACAAACTTTCATCCCTTATTTTACCCCCTTAAGGTTTGAATTTCGAAAAATCCTGATACACGTTATTCTTAATTTTTGGGTTTAAGTATAAATATTGAGTTTCGAGTTAATCGGACAGCGCGTTAAAATTCTTCCATACAAACTTTGACACCACCCAACCGTAGGATAGGATACTTTTCCGGGATAAAAAGTACCCAGTGTGGTGCCCAGGATATCAAAGAATAATTATACCAAGTTTCATCGTAATGGAACCGGTAGTTTTTGCGTGATGCCTGAACAAACAGACAGACAGACAGACAGACCGACAGACAGACAGACAGACAGACAAAAAAATTTTTAATCACATTTTTGGGTTCGGTGTCGGTCTAGTAACACCCCCTGCCATTTTTTTTTTTGATATTTTCAATGTACAGAATTTTCACTTCTACAGATTTATTATAAGTATAGATATGACAAGTCTGTAACATAAGATTATGGGAACCAGCATTCTACGTTAACGTAACACATAAAATTATATCGCAAAAATAGGTGCACAAAGAAAATATAATTATAAAAAATACATTCGCAAGCATGTAAACTTCATTTGCAGTGGCCAAAGTATGTCCCTTCCCTGCACCTAAGAGGTGCACGAAATATAGAATCACGATCAAAAATCACAATTTCGCAATCGTAAAACATACATAAAATTAACCGTTCATAAAAAACTTGGCAAACTCCACCGAAGAAAGCACCTCAGAAGTTTGACCTGTGTAGGCACAGGTCAAACTTCTGAGGTTCCAGACGTAAAGAAAAAGGAACTTACGGTGTTGACAGATATAGTTGAGTCTGGCTTGGCAGTCGGTGTCTGCCCACAGCCATCCCTTGCTTCCGTCAAAGCGTGCGCAACCCTCGCCTCCTCCAGGAGCGTTCCAGAAGGACACAGTAACGTCATTACCGTTGACCCATTTCCAGTTGGCAGGGTCTTGGGGGTCTCGAACTGCCCCGATCCAGTACTGGCTGCTACTGTCACTCCTGCACAAAAGAAGAGCTGGTTTGATGACGTGTTCCTTTAGCGGGTCGTTATGTGGGATGGGAAGGTTCTTAGAAAGCTGTTCAATAAATAAATAAAATCATAGTGAAATATTTTGACGGAGTTAACTATTTATATTATTAATATATAAATCGGAAATTGCCAACCCGTCTTGAGCAAGCGTGGTGAGCAATGCTCATGGCTTCTCTGTATGAGAAGAGGCCTTTGCCCTGCAGTGGGACGATAAGCTGGTATTATTATTTTTATCTATTTATTACATAATATGTTAAAGGAACATAATAAAACCAAACAAGTAGGTGTACATTGCAGGGAGTGCCTTATCAATGGTCATTCGGTGCAGACCATAGATATAAGAAAGAAGGTGCAGACACTCGCAAAACGATGACCTGCACTTTGCGAATCTTATGCAATACTGAAATGCCATTAAAATTGCGAAAAATATCGTTGTCGTTTTCTTTGCATTTTGTACATGTTTATTTTTATGCATAAGTGTTTTAGTTCTTTACACGTTGTGAATATAATATGCTAAAAAGTTCACTCGTTTAATTGGGTTCATTATCGTCTAATTTTATATAATTTAAATCGGGGAAAACGTCGTGTTGAAAGTGTTGAGTATGAATGAGTATAAGAGTAGGGAAAGAACAAAGAAACGATAGATGGATGGGCTAGAAAGGGAGTGACTACTGAGATGAATAATAGAGAAAATAACCGAGAATAATATCCGTGGTTGGGGCCCAACAGAACCAGGTGGAGAGAGATCGTGAGGCCGGCAACGACTACACCTGCGATTGGTCACAGATCATCGTGACCACGACCTGTCAAGAGCGAAGCGAAGAAGAAGAAGATGGAGGAAACAAGCGTAAGCGCAAGAGAATGACGGTAGTGATGATTATCGTCAGCCAAGTTATCTCCATAACACAGATGGTCAAGGAATCGCTTTTTGACACTCTCTAATCGCTTGGTATATATAAACCTGGTAGTGCAGATTCTTTCAAAATTATTGGATGAACTATAGATAGACTAACATGCTAAAAACATTTATTCTTGTACTGCTCTTGCTAATTCTTTACATTTAGTATTTACTTATTTAGAAATGAGAATGAAAAAATGTTAAATATTTTAATTAAGTATAGTAACAACAACATTGATTTCAATTTTGTAATATTCCCAACTTTCGCAGCATGCTCGTACAAGCATTATCCAATTTCACGCCAGCAATTTACAGTAACCCTGAAAACATAACACATGATCTACAAGAAATCGCAGACATTTCGCAAAGCACACAGCAGTAGCAAAAATCAACAACTCAATTTGAATGTTCCAAACTGTTCGTAACCCCGTCGATATTAGTAAATATTTGGTCCGTATTTCAAGTAAAATTCATTTGTGGTTTAGGTACTCATTACAAAAATATCCAATTCATTGAGCCAGACAAATCGAATCATGAAATGGCTTAGCAGAATAATGACTAAACTGTTGATATATTGGTTGTTGGTAGATATTCCTCTCAACAGACAAACTTGGCCGCCATGGGGTGGCGGTCGCCAGCGTCCCCACCAGAGCTTGTGCCGTGTATTATATATATAGCTACCTAATGGAACAGTATTAAATTTCCGTCCTTTCCCCGCACCCCGCGCCTCGCACCCCGCGTCCCGCTACCTGTCTGGCTGGGCAGATTATTGACTACGAATCAAAGGGGAAATTTAAAGGCAGGTGTGTCGAACATTTTCCAGCTACTAAATCATTTGCTCTTTAAAAAAAATATTTCCTACTTTGAGACGTGGATATGTTTTTCTATCTCTAGTGTGCCAAAACTGGTGATAGACAGATTATTGGGTACGGCTGCTAATCATATCAAAATGTTCACATGAATAAAAGTTTCTTTGGACAATGTAGGTTCCTTGGATCCTTACTCAACGTGGTTTGATACACGTGCGCTTACGTACTTAGATGTCGAAACAACAATTTTTCTGATGCGGAAATAGAACATGATTATGTGACTTATCGACCTTTTCGATCGACGTACTTCATCCTACGAAACACAGCTATACAACTTACATAATATTAATTATCGAATTTAAACTCATTACTTTCTCTAAGAGAAGCCTAGTAATGAAAAGTTGTACAAATATGACGAAAAGGCTATTTGAGAAAATGGTTTTAAGCTGTGTTTTAAGTAACGAAAATAAATAATTTCGTAACACAGACTGGTCCCTTGATCCTACGTCACATGGTATGACTAACTTAAGGATGGAAATATACATTTTCTTAGAAATACTTCTCAATGTTCCGAAATGTAGAAAAGTTGTACAAATTATTGTGGATGAACGAAAAGTGACCCGTGAGATGAAAAGGGTATTTTAGGAAAAATAAATGATCTCGTAACACAGCCTTCTCCCTTCACCCTACCGAACATGGTATGAGTTACATAACGAAGGAAAATATTGGTTTACGAAGAAAAACTCCTTGCTTTTCCTAAGTGAAGCCTAGCAAAGAGTTTTATGTTAAAAGTGTAGTTGGAAATGTTCGTGGAAGAACATAAAGTGATCGGTGAGATGAAAGATTATTTTAGAAAATTGTTGGCCAATTTGTGTTACGGCTCGTACACACTGCACTGGCGCGATATCGAGGGCGCGACAGGCAGCGCTACCCTTGTTGCGCCCGTGATCAGTCAGTGCGTCAGTGTGTACGAGCCTTTACGCATTCTTTTGTGTGTTTCAAAAATAAATAATGTCGTAACTAAGTTGGCGACATGTTGTTATTTTCAGTGATATGGGATGAAGGAACACAGGAGTAAATGAGTATTTAAAATTTTTGCAGACGAAGAGTGTAGTAATACTAATTCTTAGGTATGGAAGCATTGCTAAGATAAATTACCTATGAGTATGCGTGTAAAATGTGATTTCCGTTAGGATAAAGAAAGATTTGAACCTATAAACAGAAATAAATTAATTACATATAATTACTTTAAAAAAATTAAGAATATAATTAATTACATTTTAATTTTAAAAAGGTTTTCAAGCCCTGCGGCAAGGAAATATATCCATAGCAACATGCATAGTCGTGGTTTGATTGAATACGAGTACCGACGCAGACAGGGGGTTGCATAGCGTGTCGGGAGGGTCCAGCGGATGCAATTATCTAGTACTCAGATGAAAGGGCTGGAATGTTGTGTTTGCAATCACTCACGCGCACACACAGGATTATTACGATGCTGTGTTTTGGTTTGAGGACCGACGTTATGCAATAAAGCTTGAGGAGAAGCCTCAAAGCTGAACCGCGGCGCGGCGCGGTGTAAGCAATTATGGAAATATTATGGAAATTATCGTTGTGACTAATATTGACCGTAAAGTAGCTGCTAACAACAACATGGGACAGAAAACAATCATTACGTAAGGTTGGAAACATTATAATTATCGAAGAAAAACTCAAACTTTATCAAAGTGAAGCCAGGCAAAGGATTTACGTAAAGAAAGTTTGAAAACTCGTGGAAGAGCCTGGTCAAATGAAAAGGCAATTCTATAAAATTGATGGCCTGTTTATGCGGGTTTAATTTATGATTGCGAAATGTGATACAAGTTTCGTACAATCAAATTGAAACAACAAATGACTTGCATCGTCTTAAGTTCTTAACACTTTATTGAGATTGAGAGATTTAAGATTGTACTTTATGACAGTCTGTCAGACTGTCAGTTATGTTTAGTGCTGATTTACCTTTCAGAAACTGCACCTCAGTTTTTTAACACACTTTCAAACACAATCTGAAGGATAAACATAATATAACATCACGCCTGTATTCCCCGAAGGGTTAGACAGAGGTGTACGCATTGTACACCCACATTTCGTCAGTTATGTTTAAGTCCTATTGCCATCAACCGGGCACAAATCCAGACTCCAGGCTGCTACTGAGCAATTCCAGATGGAAAAACCCAATAGCACTTTGCCCGACCCGGGAATCGAAACCCAGGACCTCAAGCTCAGCAGTAGCGCTTGCGACCAGTAGACCAACGAGGCAGTCGAAAGGATCTTGAAGGAAATTCATCCCATTGCTTCATTATATTTGAAAAATTCGGCTGCATAAATGTTGTTGAATTGCCAAAAAGCAAAGCATTGGCATTGCAAGTGTGTTAGGTACCCCGCTGGTGTAAAGCATCTAACATACCTAAATTACTCCTAAGACAAAAAATAATAAACAAAATTGAGTCTTTACCGAAAAGTGCATAACAGAATCCATTTGTTATTTGATTCCAATTAAAGCGCGGACGCTGCCTCCCCCATGACGCCAGACACATAAGGGTCCTATGTAAATAGGATATTCATCAGTCCTTTGATAGTGCAAGCAGACACATAAACTGTATATAAGGCTCTTTGTATTGGCACTATTGATTTTAGGGTGAGGAGTTTAAACTTCAGAGGTAAATCTGGCAATATTGGATGGCAAACGCAGACGGAAAGCTTTTGTCGATCAAGTTAATTATTATTTCTGTTTGGTTTTAAAAGTACACAATATTATTATTTTAAACACTTTATGACTAATTATATGAACAACGAGAAAATAATACTTTCTGTGCTTTTTGGAAGTCCACATGTCCACACGTTCGCGAGACCAGGCTTACCCTGATTTAAGTAAACATTACGCTTTTTTAAAGCTTATGGTCAGAATTTTTAAACCGGTCTTTGGGTCAATTACTCGAAAAGCTCGCTTGATCTTCTACGCGTCCAATACAATAATGTTTTTGGGATGCTATTGTATCGTTTTTGCAGTGCCACAGGAATAACCCATACCGATGGATTTCATGCCATCATCCGCAAAAAAACAGCCTTACCCCGGAGCAGAATAAGAGGCAGTCACAATAGCATACTGAAGACTCTGGCGGTAGATACTTTCTCCGCCATAATAAGGCAATTTGTGCGAAGACTTATACCATTAGTTTCCATTTCTCGTAGTGTCGTAGATGTGTAGTAGTAGTATTTGAGGAAGCCTTCTCATTAATTCGTCTTTATACAGGGTGTCTCAAACGTAGTCGTCTAAAGGTAAATGAGGTAAAGCGAAGGGGTCGACCTATCATTAAAAAAATTAAAAACTGGGATATTCTGAACAATTCAGAAAACGCTATTATTATTTTCAAGAAATTTTACACTGTTAGTTCAAATCTGGCTGGAAGATGCCCAGATTTTATTTCTTGAAAATAATAATAGCGAAATTTTCACCCTGTATAGTTTAAGTTACTAAACAATAATATTTTAAGTGCAAAACTGTTATTAACAATTTATGGATCCTTCCGTTATCCGTTGGCGGTCTCTTAACAGAACCTTCGGATGGACGGAAAGTAAGGAGAGACATTGACATCACTTCATGTAGACACTGTACATAGTCGGATAAGTAGACAGGTATATACTAGGTGCCTACCCATAGACACGTCCGTGGTTCGCTTCAAAACTAGCCACTGCCGCCTGCGGTCGCGTGGAAAATAGGTCTTACGAACACAGACATGCTATATTAATTGCGTAATAATGCTGCTTTATATAATCCAGGCATTATGGTAACATAAGCCTAGTACTCACAGATTTATACCGTTAATGCACAGTGAGTGAGCACACGCCCTATAATCACCATCGGTCACTTCCTACGACATGCATTATGCATTTGGTGCTAGTTGGTGGGCAGCTCACTCATGTGTGACTGGTTCTATTAGGATGATAACTGATTCTTTTGTGGTTCTAGAGAAGGTAAGTTCTAGAAAACAATGTGTTGCCATTCCAGCTCGCGAAGTTCCAGCAGGCACGGCTTTAGTGTATCTTATGCAGCTCGCACTCGAATCACATCAATATTGTGGCGGCATCTACAACGCCACTTGCGAACTACGCATCAGAGACTTGACGTCACACAAATCCTGCATCGGGCAATTAGAATTTACCGCGCGATCGACTTATATAAGACTTACCGACATCAGTCGTTGGTCAGATACGACACCCGTCTTGTCGGAGGATCCACCCTTTTCTATAGCGGATGAGTGTACTTTACACCCTGTTCCTAATGCCTCTAAAATCTCATAGTCTGTAACTATGATATTTTGCCGTTGACCAAAGAATCGATGGATCGATGTAGGTAAGCACTAAGGAAGAATTTTTTAATATTCTTCCCCTAAGGTTTGATAACGATTTGAAATCACATCGGGCACACGGCTTGTAATAATCATATTTTACGAGAGGGACCATCCGCTTTTCAGAATATAGCATACAATGGTGCCGATTCCCTTGTTCACAAACTAAACTAAATTTAAGTTCAGTGCATCTTTTCATCTATTTCTATTTCATTAAGAAAAGGACAGAAGATATATTTTAGTTTAGTCCTGACAAATTAATCAGCGCCTGACGTAAATTGATATAATTTTAGTAGGCAAGTTTTTAATCACGTCTAAACTTTTATGGAGTAGTGACAGATTTGACAGGATTAAACTTAAATGTAGCTTCTTCGACATCTAAAAGAACTCATAAGTACCAGTTTAATTAATGAAAGTCTTCAACTAATCCGTGGTCCAACTGCGGTACACTCGAAGACACCACAAACCTTTCGCCGTTATTCCAAATTGATCATGAACGTAAACCGTACCGCCGGCCGTAACGTTCGACATACGGACCGAATCGGATTGGAGACGGCGGCCCGTACGGGACCCAGCCCGTTGTCTTAAATATACTCGTTTTGAACCGTTACGTGCCTCCGAGAATGGATTCTAGTGGCTTTGGATACTGTACACCGAGTACCAGTGAAGTCTTGCAAGATCTGTTGTTGGCAATATGTAATGAACGGACTACCTCGCTAGTCTACGGGTCACAAGCGCTACTGCTGAGCATGAGGTCCTGAGTTCGATTCCCAAGTCGAGCAAAGTATTATTAGGTTTTTTCATCAGGAATTTCTCAGTCTGCCATCTTCAATTTGTTAACCACATTCAAGGTTATGCAGCACCATCTTGAATTCCGTACGGAATTACCGACGCCACAGTACTAACTTTTGCAATTATTATGAAACCCCTCGTGAAATTGACTGGTAACATGTATAGTGAAAACTTATACCATCTGTATTGTTTGTTAGACGTTGACAGATGACGCGTGCCGCCGTATATGGCCTGAGACCATTTGTGTTTTATAGTATGACGAAATCGCTGTGAAAGTGGATGGTAGTGCAGGGCAGAGTGATCTATATTTAGTCGTTGCTGATAAACTGCTGATTATACTTTTTAGTCGGAAAAAGTCGTAAGTCGTTTCGGCGAAAAATTAAATATCTATGAAAGATGATTGTGTCGCAACAAGTATACCTACAAATATTGTATATCTACGAATAGAATAACTTCTTGAACCAATCACATCACAAAAATCAACAGCTTAAACTGACAAAAGCATTGCTAAAAGTAAAACAAAGCTCACTCACCGGTGTCGCCTCCAGAGCTCCCAGCTGATGAAACCCTGCAGCGCCGGGTTGCTCTCGTCAACCAGCGTGCCGCCACGCGACCGGCAGAACCCGAGAGCATCGCGGAACGACGCTGGTTGCCGGTCGTAGAAGATGTAGCACTTCCCGTTGTATGTCGCCGTGCTGCCCGGTGGCTGATCCCGGAATTGAGGACACCTCTCTATCGGCAGTGCCTGGTCCGTGTAAACAAATGCTTCGCAGATCGACAGCTGGGACGGTGCTGAGGATTCCAAGTGCACGCTGACGAAGGCACCCGGCATGGGCGGGTTGCAAGGCAGGAAGAGCGGCTGCCCCTCCTCGATGAAGCCGCTGAACCGATTGCAGACCGGGTTGGTGCCCAGGTCCGGCCGGTTGTTGCCCACTCGTACCACGATGACGGGTTTGTTTGCACCTAGAAGCAGAGAAGATAAGTTTTTAGGCTAACGTTTTAATGGAAGAAGATGGGATGGGAGGGGGAAATTATAAGTGAAAGACTAGCGCGATAAACGAATTGTTTTGGGACTGTGAGTTGTTTTAGTACAGCTTAAAATTAGTCGCGAAATTTAAAATAACCCATTTATATTCAAAGCAGAAAACTAAATTCATTCATTTATTTTTCATCCCACCATCTCGGAAAGAGTATTTTTAATCTTCAATATCTGAGTGGAAAAGCCGTTTTTATTCTCTAGAGGATAAAGTAAATTGAATTTAGAACATCGTGTGCACTAAGTTTGTGAATTAAAAAAAACATTAAACCTATTTACTGCTACCTCTATGGTGCCGAATATATCATACAACTTTTTTTTAATTTGTTAAAAACTCAGACTCGGAACCTTCTTGGTGTTCTTTTTTCAATTTGCTTTGTACGCGGTTCTTTACGCGGCATTTTTTCACGTCATTGTTAAACCTTATATTAAAAACAAGAAACTTGAAAACAAGTGAAAAAACTAAAATGAGTGATTCTAGCGACGAGGAAGTTTGCTTGACGCCAACAGAATTAACTGAAACTGTTAATAATGCGCAAATGAGCTTTCTCCCTCAACAATCACGCGAGAAGTATTTAAAACAGTACGATATGTTCAACACGTGGCGACTAGCAAAAGGAGCCAAAACTTTCTCAGAAAACGTTTTGCTGGCATATTTTATAGAATTATCCGAGAACAAGAAAGCAAGCACTCTATGGAGTACGTATTCGATGCTAAAAGCAACAATAAAGATGAAAAAAGACAAACATATCGATACCTATCCTAAATTAGTGGCATTTTTAAAAAGAGCCTCATCTGGTCATCAACCAAAAAAATCGAAGGTTTTCACAGTATCTGATATTGAAAAGTTTCTTAACGAAGCACCCGATTCCGTATATTTGGCGGCAAAAGTAAGTCAGTTGCACATTCAGTATCTACTTAAGTATATTAATCTCAATTAAATAGTATACTTAGTAGATGTTGATAGGCATAATTATGCGTTCATATCAATTTTATTCATTTATCTACTACAATACTCTTTACGTTACAGGTTGTTCTTATTATTGGAATAAACGGAGCATGTCGAACTAATGAACTAACACAACTTAATGTCAAAAACATTGAGAAACATTCAGATGACTTACTATTAATTAATTTACCTAATACAAAGACAAAAAGAGACCGCAACTTCGTCATTCGCAAGGAATACGTAACGATTGTTGAGAAATATCAAGCCTTACGCCCGCCTAACACTCCAATCAATCGATTTTTTCTACAGTATCGCAATGGAAAGTGTGTTAGACAGCCTATGGGTACTAATAAAATTGGCAGTATCCCACGAGAAATAGCAACATTTCTTGAACTTCCAGAACCCCTGTTGTACACGGGTCATTGTTTCCGACGAACTTCAGCCACACTTTTGGCTGATTCCGGAGCTGATCTCCTGTCCCTTAAGCGCCACGGAGGCTGGAAGTCCAATGCAGTTGTAGAGGGATACATAGAGGATTCCATCCAAAATAAGTCTAAAATATGTGAAGGCATCGTAGGAGCCATTACACTGAAAGAGCCTCAATCGGATCCTTGGACTGGCCCTTCTACATCAAAAATAAGCCGTTATGAAACACCTAACCATCTCCCTCTCTCTCCAACATTCACGCCAAGGGAATCCGATGAATCGGTACAACTATTAAGTATGACAGATAGTTTACCGAAAAACAGTACACAAGTGACTAACACCAATATTACAGTACCAAACAAAAATATTACACTCAATTTAAATAACTGTAGCAACGTTACTTTAAAATTTTCTTAATTATACCTTAGTAATATTTTGTTATAATTTAAAGATTATTCTATATTACTTACCTGTCATAATGTAGTAATTAATACCTAAACTGAAATAAAAGTGTACCTATCTTGTGATTGTAAACGTTTTTTTTTTTGCATTTAGTCATTTCCTCGCTGAGGTGGAATGAAAAGTTACGTGTTGCACTCGAGTGCAAAGATTTTTCACCTCGTGCTCTTTTGATTCCCTCGCTAACGCTCAGGATTCTAATTTTGAATCACTCGCTACGCTCGTGATTAAATTTTAGAATCCTTCGCTTGCTCGGTCATCAAAATTGAACACGCGGTTAAAAAGCAACTTTGCACTCTTGTATAACAAATAACTATTAAAACCCGCTGCCAATGTTTCTCTACCGTTGTTGTGCAACTCGCGACGTGCGACCCGTGTTGTGCATCTTGACTTGCACAACATTTGCATTATAGTGTTCGTGCTTTACACATCTCAGAAAATGGGGCAGTGTTGCAAAATTAGTGAATTGTTTTCGGTTTTCAAATAAACAGTTTGGTCTTTTTTCTTATTTGGTGAACGGAGTTAGGAGTTCTACACATTTGTTCGCGTATTCGGCACAGTCACTTAGCTTAGCTCGAATAGTGCTAAGCCGACTTGAACTTGATTCAGCGAGGGACGTTACTGATCGGTATTTGCCGATCGGCACGAGCCGAATGAAAGCCGAATATGTATAGCAATTGTTTCGGGTCGACTTTATTGTTCAACAAATACTGCCAAACCGAAGAAGTGTGTCTGAGCGTAGCACCACTTAGAAAACATTGTATTGTTACGTATCTATTCGCAATTTTAAGAAAACTCAGTTTTTTGCTCGTTAAAGCTATCAATTAGCCTTTATAATAACCACCTTGTATGCTATACACGACACCTCGCTTACAATAGGCTCGCCGCCTATCACATGGGGCATAAATATAATTGGCGAAATGTGGGTGAAGGTACACTTCTGCCTAACACTTCGGGGAACACAGGCGTGATGTTAGTACAATTGTGCAGTGTCCAAGAAAGTGAACCTCACATTTAACCTTACAGAATAGAGGTACACTGAGCCACAAGAATAATTTTACGTCGACTTCGAGAGACTTCCACAGAGCGCGCAGTGTGCGGTATTGCGCTTTCTAACAGCCATTTAATATAAGACGACCCTTTACACTGTCATTACGGCTTTGACAACGAGCGGCGACAAGCACCGCCGGGCGCAAATCACTAGTCTGCAGTGAAAGTTATCTGACAAAATTGCAGGAAAGTTAAGTTACTGAGATATTGCGGAATGATGGTTTGACAATAAGTGGCAATTTTAGATTAGTAGCTTTGGCTTGAAATATGTTTTTTAATTTATTATTTGTTTAATAACTTTATCGGATTTCTAAAAGGCTAATCAAGACAATATGACACATCTTTAAACTACCGGTTAGACTGGAAGCCGACCCCAACAAAGTCGGGAAAAGGCTACACAGGTTGTGGCAATGATTTTAAAACTTATACATATTAACTAGTTACTGTGATTTCTGAGACAAGAACTTACAGCCAATCAAATTAAGAATTTTCTAGTCTGTATTTTAGCCAATCACAGAAGTTAACACGAGTTTGTTACTTATTTAGCCAAATCAGCTTATAAGAACCCTTGAAACCGGATAATTTATGTAGGTACTTAGATGCTTTTTTGCTCTATTGTAACCCGTTATAATATAACTACTTTTCCATTACGTATTATTATAATCTAAGGGTAATTCAATGATAAATTGATAACTAGAAAGCGTCACGGAACTCCTTCCGCCAATCATCTGGTAAATTATCAACGGAAAATTGCAGATAATTGAAAAAATACAACTCGTATTAGGGCAGATGATTTTGTTCGAGTTTTTTTACTTTTCACTGAAAGCATTTTCTTAAGGGTATTCTCAGAGGTCTCAATAATAACAGCTGCACGGGTCCGCGGTCGGTTCATAGATGGGTAACCATTCATTACATATCGTCACACCTCCGTGACTTGGAAAGCACGTTAAGCCGTTGTTCTCGGATGTCATTGGTAGATCTTTGACAGTCATTACGGAGTTTGGAGTTTTACCAAGGGATTTCGTGTTACGACTCCAACATAGCTATGAAAAGTTTAGGCAGATTGCTTGCTTGTCAGGTTTATTTATACCAGAGACAAAGCTGGAAATACACCGAAGACATCGGCTCCCATATACCTACCGTTCAAGACAGAAAAGAACAACTTGGGTGCAGAAATGAAGACCGATGAAGGATGCAGTTGAAATATATTCTCAATACTGCCAGGCCAATTCATGTACTTAAAAAACGTTCAAATTCAAGTCGCAATCTAAACAAACTTGTCAAAAACAATAATGAGTACATTATTACCTCAATGGTAAATAGATTGTATCTTTGACAGATTGTGGATGAGATTATTAGAATATATGCGAACGTTCTTATGAATACGGGAATTGCCCGTCTAAGTCGCAGCATCTTATACACGAGTCTCCGTTTAAAGTTAACACAAGGTTAACTCATGTTTACTAAGATCTAGAGATAAAATTAACGTCCTTTTCATTACGGCCGAGTTCCGTGCGACTTCGGAAGTGTATTGTCTTCTAAAATTGTATGTCCGTGATGAATTACAAATTACGTAGTGATTGGTGTCTTGTGGCACTTCCTTGTTCCTCTGAGAATGTAGGAACTAGTATAATATCGCCTGTCTGAAGGGTTAGGCACAGTTGTGTTGTACCTACCTACATCCATATTTTTATTATCACGTAGGTAACTACTTGGCTGGTTCGAATACTGGGTCATTTATCAGTACAAAAAATTGGCCAAGTGCGAGTCGGACTCGGATACGAAGGGTTCCGTGCCACCGTACAATTTTTAACGCTACATTTTTTACTTTATTTAAAAAAAAACATGTTATTTTTTAGGAACCCCCTTTAATTTTTAACTTTATTTCATTTTTATTATTTGTTGTTAACTTGTTACATAGCGGCTTTCTCTAGTGTGAGGGTTTTAACAAAAATAAACTGATGCAGAAAAAAAAAAACAGGAAGAAATTCGGTGGAAAAAAACGAAAATAAAAAACCAAAGACACCGACTTCCAAAATTAAAGTAATTCTTCGAAGTCGGTTTTATTTTCTTTGATCCTTGCCCAGCAGTGGGACAAAACAATGGTATAGGTTAATTTTAAAAAGTTTTTATTTATATAGAAGATTAGTTTAGATAAATATAAATAGTTTCCAATGTGATATGGCGAAACAGAGAAACTATGATGTTCACAATCCTTTTAGGAAATACTGACAGATTAGATGTAAAAGAATAAAGGCGAGAGTGACAGCCGCTAGAAGTCAATGAGGGAAAGCTGCGCCTGCGATTGTTATATGAAAAGATCTTCAGTTCCATTGTATCATTGTAGTCATATTATTATATCTATTTAATATATTTTTGTTTTGTCGGATTTATGATCATCAGTTCTGTACTTGAGCTTTCGTATCGTATATTTTAATGAACAACCCAACAATGCATGACCTTGCACCTTTGTTAATAAATGATTTTTTAAATACCTAACTACCAAAGCTTGTTTACAGGACTTTTTGAAATTATTTGGCGAAACTTCACTGATACGATGGGTTTCGGCATCTCTTAACAACATAATACAAGTAACTACGCACGACACGAGGGCGTTGACCCCGTTATTAGTATTTTTAGTAGTTATTGGTATTTTAAATATTTTTCCATTGTTATAGGATCATCTTTAAGATCTGGTGTACTCAGACAGACATAAAATGACAATTGATCGCAATGGATTCCATTTTGAGAGTTCACTCACGTCCATTGCGTTATTTACTTTGTTAAGCGGACGAATTATCCAAACTTATGAAGCAATATCTTTCAAAACCCTCGGATTGTGATAGAAAGTGTGTTACACATAACAATCATGATATTTGTACAGTCAGCCGCACATCAGTGGGCATAGCAGTGGCATCACTTGCACTAGGAAAATTGCCCTTACTGATACGACATAAAGGCGCTGTCAATGTCAAATCGTTACCTCTCATGTATGGCTGACTGTACATAATCACTCAGAACAAAAAATAAACAAAAATAATTAACTAATGCTCTTCACTATTGAAATATTAAAACATGATGAATTATGCAATTTGTTTAGACTCAATCATGAACAATTCTTGAACATACAACGTATTGGTAGTCAATGAAGCATGTACTAATTGATTATATTTGCATTTATTAATTAAAGACGAGACTATGTCCAATATGTTCATCCTGTCTACTTTTATTGTCTGCTAAGTCGATCAAGAAACCATAGCAAGCGAGGGCGGTGTGTACAAGGACATTTATTTTTAATAATAGGTACCTACATATACAAAATGTTAACACAACTCCACCAAGTATTATTCTCGTTGAAAAGTTCACCTTATTTAAGGAGCATCCGCAGTGGAAGCCCACATAATTCCATTTTTTTTTACGTTTTTGTAGGTCAGTGTCTGATTATATCTTGATCAATATTTATGATTCGCGACCTTAAGAAATATGTATTTATAGAATTTTAATCATTAAATCATCTCTCTAAGTAAGATGTGTTCCCAAATGTCATGATTTCATGAAAAAGTCATTCAATGGAACCCTCCACCCATCTTCCTAAATCTAGGGTTGCCTAGAATCCTGCAGGGGTTGCGGGAAAGTCCGAAAGGGATACCGTAGCCCCTGGCAACACAGGCAACTGAAGGAACACGGGTGGGTTTTAGTCAGTAAGAGTCTGACACGCCCTCCCGCTTCGCCCAGAGAAGGGAGAAGTTAATTGATGATTTCCCACCCAAAAAAAAAAGGGTTGCCTAGAATAGTGATTCCTTCATATTATAACAGCCGTTATGATAATCTGTAATTTTCACCAGGATTTGACATAAAAAACGGTCTGTTTTAGACAGCCGCTATTGTGTGACCTTTCACAGCTTTCGTAGGAAACCTAAGCTCGTTACTAGATCCTTTTTTCAAATGATAATCAGCCTATGATTTACATTTTCTCACTATTTGGAATCAGGCTTCTCTTTCCCTGTACACACGGCTACATATCAAGCTATACATTTCCAGTATAAGCTGATCTCGCATAGTTTAGGATTTCCGTACCTACAATAAGAAGTCAGCTTATAGCCGTGTACCTAATCCACAGCACAGGTACTGTGTGGGTTGGTGAATGGCTTCAGGACTTAACGGTTTCGTCTTGATTCCATATGCAATCTAATTTCCCCGGTTATGACAGAAGAGACTGGTGCACTAAACCTACGGTTTCCTAGAAGAACGCGCACTTAACGGCCCCAGTTACGGCTGTCACGAAAATGATGACTTCGGCAAAGATTTAAATCATTAGATTCGCCCTACCGCGTCAAAAGATAGCCGCGTTTCTGTTTTGTTTTGACACTTCTGACACACAATGACGCAGTGAATACACTTGATTGTTACGGAAACGCTATTTAATTATGTGTGAGCTCGCTCTTCTCAGTAACCTGGATACGTTTTCGCGAGATCTATTACGGACATTACGGTGAGGGCAAATCTAGCGATTTAAATCTTTAGGCTTTGAATTACGTTGTCAAAAAATGCTCTCTAGGCAACACACACACACGACAACAAAGACACGAACTTATTTTTTGTAAACAATGTTTCAGTGACGTTATTCACCCGTAAATGCGAACACTGCTCTTCTAGGACACCGTAGCGACAACTACTAGACTTTTTTTTTAACTCTATGTATAATAACTACCGGTAAGTCACTATGTACATAAACAAGGAGGTTGTCTATCGCAGACAGATGGTCGATTATGTTCGTTTAACACCTCGCCACGGTGGAAACGCAAGTGGGCCAGCTACCACCACACATCTTGATGAGAAAACGAACCAACTTGTTGACTAGCATTCAGAGAAATACGCGAGTATCGGAGAAGGGAAAGTTCATTCAGATTATACAGTATGTAGTAGGGTAAGCAGAATGTTAGACTGGCATCGTGCCCACTGTGCCATGCCAACTTTGGCAAAGTACTAACTAAATCGCATCTAAAGAATACATTAAAAAACCGATATTATGATTTTATAAAGAAAAATGCAATTTTCTTGGCAAAATAAAACTCATTTCCAACTTTTTTTTCAGACTCTGAATAAATGGACTAAGTAAAACCAGTTTTCGGCACATCCGACCGTTTTCCTAATTAAAAGTTATGGCATTAGTGTAACCATATTTTATTTTTATTTATTTATATGGTTACACCTTCTGCATATAGCCAGACGTAATGAGTGATGACGGAATCAACGTCAACCCACTTGAAAAGTTTCCTGATTTCTTCAGACTTGGATATGCTTCAGCTAAGTTTAGAAGTAAACTTCAGGAGGTTTGACGTTGGTATGTCGTAACAGCAGGCGATTACGTCATTTTCAACATCACCCCTCCCGAAACTTTTCTGATTTCTTCAGACTTTGTTGAGCTTCAGCTAAGTTTAGAAACATCCGCCAGACAGAAGGGTCGTTGCGCAACTCAACTGTATTTAAAACGAACACAATAATTCCCAACATAACAAAGAAAAAAAAGAAAGAACAGAAGAAAGTAAATCCGTTTATTTGCGGTAAACGTGACGCAAAGAAAGAACATTAAACAAAAAAGAACAAGTTTGGGGAAAACAGTAACAGTTCTGCTGATTCTTCTTATGTTACATAGCGAGCCAGTTGTTTTGAAAAGTGCTCTAATTTCTTCAGAATTTGATAGTCTTCACTTAAGTTTAGAAGCATTTATAACGTCAAAGCCAACTTGAAGTAACCCAACGCTATTTAAAATCAGAAACTCATTCTTTTCAAACTTTTATACCTATGTAACGTAACATAGCTCGCTTACGACAATACCATCGACAAACCTAAAAAAAGAAACTGAAAAGTTTACTGATTTCTTCAGACTTTGTTGAGCTTCACCTAAGTTTACTTAGAATCGTCGGTCATGGGTAAACATTTCTATGACCTTCACTTCTGAACTTAGTTGAAGCTCAACAAAGTCAGATAAAAAAAACACTAGAAAGTGAAAAATAACTTTAATTTCGGAAGTCGGTGTCTTTGGTTTTGAATTTTCGTTTTAAGCCACCGACTTCCGAAATTAAAGTTATTTTTCACTTTCTAGTGTTTTTTTTGGAAGTCGGTTGGTTTTTTTTGTAAAAAGTTTTTATTTTTCACTTTTTAGTTGTGGTACCTACCCCCTATTAGTTCGAATATCACGACCTGCTATGTAAATAACAGTGACAGGAAAATGTTAAAAGATCGTCCATATAGGCTAAGTGGGAAAAATACGTATTAATGAAGCTAACTCAAAAAGTACTCAAGCTAAGTTAATAAAATTTATATGGGACCACCTTGAGAGCATACCCTTTCAAACAAAAAAAGAATTTTCAAAATCCGTCCACAATTGACGAACGCGCACGCGCACGAATACGCTACGAACATATAACCTCGTCCTTTTTGGAAGTCGGTTAAAAATTAAGGAGCGGTGAAGTTGATAATGACATAATAGCCAGGGGCCTAAGTCTACTAATTTATAAACGTTACAATGATCTCTCAATGGTGAGGTTTTGACAGTTTTTGTATGGCAAATCTGTCAAAAACTCACCATTTGGAGACCATTGTAACGTTTCTAAATTAGTAGACTTAGGCCCCTGTTGTAACGGCATACCAAATCAACCCGTTAAGTTTTCCTGTTTCTTCAGACTTTGACAAGAAGGGTTGTTAGTTGTTACGTAACTTAACTTATTCAAAGTAAGCACGATAATTAGCAAAATAATATTACTGTGAAGTATTTTTAAGCTCCAGATTGTATATTGCATTTCAGGAGTCTGTCTGGTTTTGTTACGTATCGATGGGCACCGTGACGTTCTCATTTCAATTTTATTTTGTATTTAGCTGGAAGTTATGTAAAACTGATTAGTTGCTTAACGATTGCTGAGCGGTCATAATTTAAAGGTATTCGATTACCAGGTCGGGAGAAGTGTTATTTAGTTTTTCATTATGAATTTTAAGTCGCAGCCCGGAGTCTGGAGTTCTGCCCAGTTGTTGGTAATAGGGTCGCCCTCTGTTATTATGGAAAAACATTTTTAAACATAACTGGCGAAATGTGGGTGTATATACTATTGGTATTCCTCTGTCTAACGCTTCGGAATACCAGGGGTGATTTTTAGTGGGGCAGCTGGATCAAGTGCTTGATTCAGAAAGCGGTACTTCTGGACACGGCTCGCATTGTTAGGAGGTTCCTCTCTCTGGAGCCCTGACCACCGGTAGCTTGGACCCTGCTCCCGATACCGGTGGGCTACTCTTTTTAATATTTTTAAATGTTTTTTTTTAATGTTTGTTTTTACGAAAATATTTAAAAATGTAAATAATAAGTTTAAAAAATGAAATAAAGGAAGTTATTAATATTCTTACCACAGCACTGCTTCCCGAAGTCCAACCTCACAAGCTGCACCATGTAGGGCTCCAGCAGGTTCACGTACCACCAGGGAACCCTCTCAGATTTCGTGAGGGTGCAGGTTTCGGCGTTGAAGATGGCTGCTGTGCTGCCGTCCAGGGCCCGCTGGGGAACCCCGCCGTCTTCCGTGGACGCCTGCATCGGGGCCTTGCCTGCAGCCACGTTGAGAACTGCGGAAGAAATGGTGGAATTAGCGTAGGTATTTTATGGGTAGACCATGGACTTGTATTTCTGGATAGATGTATATAGGTAGGTAAGTTTACTGCTTGATCTGTGTTTGTTACCGGATAACGAATGTTTGTGAACCAGGCGAATGTTTGTGAGATGATTAGTGATACTCGACATAACATCAATTCTGCAATACAAATTATACCACCCACTGACTAATAACGTAGAGCAGGACAGGTAGCTTTAGTTATTCCTAGCATCCTCTAATTATTTTACAAAATTGTTTATTATTATGATTTATATTCGGAGGAAAAAAAACGGAATTGGACCACAAGAAAGCTCCATTTTCTTATTAATTATGTACCTACTTATAGACGTATTAAAACTTGTACAATTGCACAAACGCCCAGAGCCAGAGCAGTTGTCTGTATGGTCCGAGCAGCCAAGTCTCTTAATTAAACGAGGATACTACCAATATTTTGTAGTTAAATAGCCGATTTCCTAGTATATACTAATAGATCCTGGATTTATTAGTAAAACCCTTAAAAAGTAACAGAACTCGAAAACTAGTTGACTACGGAACCCTAAAAAAGGGAGTATCTATTATACATTGTAACAGCCGAATCAATTTTCACGCCTCTCCTTTAAGATAAGCCAAATATTTTTGATATTTGGATATCTGATGGAATGATGACCTAAAGAGGTGCCATAAGGAAAATGAATAAAAAATATGTTTTTAATCCGCGAAATTTCGCGGGTTAAAGCTAGTTAACTATAAACATTCCATTATAAATTACATTTAAATATCTTCCGACAACGTTACGCTCACTGAATTGGCCCGACAAGACGAGCCCGCCGCGTACTTTCAAGTGAAAAAAGATATAATTTCGGTAATACGACATACGTTTTTTGTTCCGCCATTTGTTTCCGTCATTTCTTATATATACTGTGCAAGGAAACTACATATCTATTAATATGGCAGAGAACTACTAGGTCTGTATACCGTTAGTCTATCGATCGTTCAAATTGATTGCTACATTTATAGCTTTGTTATTAGCTGCGGCCATTACCGTGGTCGGGTTCGATTCCCGATGGGTGTGAGTTACTGACAACGGTTGTCAGCGCCAACATGTTGTAATTTAGTTGTTGTAACAATTATCGGACTAGAGGTAACTGTAAATTGCTCCTTTTTGATGATATGCGTTTAGTTTAAACTTTCAAGTGGGCTGTTGTTTTCTACATTAATAATTTTTGATGTAGGAGGTTTAGTGCGAATTTCACCAATGACACTGAATGCGATCAGGACATCATAACCGAGTTCAAGAGCTGTCAGTGTCAATATTCCAAAGAAAATAATGATACTGAGGCCGAATTTCACCATTGAAACTGAACACGATCAAGACGTAAACCACGTAAGAGCTATCAATGTCATTATTTTCTTTGGAATATTGACACTGTTAGCTTTTGAACTGGGTTTAGATGTGCTGATCGTTCAGTTTCATTGGTGAAATTCGCACTGAGAGCTCTTAAACTTTGTTTATGCGCTGATCGCGATCCCTTAATCTCCGAAACTTAAAAAAATCTTTCACTGATAGAAAGCTACGAGTAGGTATACGCTATTGCCGAGTGTCATAGGTTATGTTGTATGTTAAAACTCGCGGGCGCAATCGCGGCTAGTATGTTGGAGTTGTGCGTGCTGGTTGAGACGGTAGATAAAGTTTTAGGAAAAACATGCAATGTTAAATTAATTCGCACAGGCAAAATGTGGATTCTGCATAAACCACCAACTTTTTAGAACTGGTAACACCTGTATTTTCTGCAAATAAATAATTGTTTCTTCATTCTTTACAGTTTCTGTCCAAAACTCTACTTGAATTTTTAAAACGATCGCGTTGCGCGTACTATAGCCACAGAAGATAGTGTGTTTGTACACACGGCTACACATCAAGCTATACATTTCCAGTTAATGCTGATCTCGCATTATATAGGATTTCCGTACAATGCGAGGTCAGCTTATACTGGAAATGTATAGCTTGATGTGTAGCCGTGTGTACATAGGTACAGTAAAAGAGTTTAGTACAGACGTACTCATGATAATGCATAACTAGTATTATAAGACCAATTTTCCTTACATTTTGTTAATTTACTGCGAACATGGTGGAGCAGCTGTTTGTTTTTATGACCTTTCCCAACTATGTCGTAGTCGGCTTCCAGTCTATCCGGATGCAGCTGAATACCAGTATTTTATATGGAGCGACTTCCTATCTGACCTCCACATCCCCGTTACAGGGTAACACGATTCTCCTTGGTAAGACTGGTTGTCAGACTTTTGAGCTTCACACTACCCGTAACGACTGTCAAAGAACTACGAACGACAGCCGGGAACACGGCTTAACGTGCTTTCCGAGGCTCCGAGGGGCTTCGATATGTAACGGATGGTCTCCCATCCACGAACGGACTGCGGCAAGCGTAGCTTCACCTTCGATCGATCTGTGCGGCTGTTATCATTTGGCCACGAGTAGAACTGCGTCTATCAATACCATAATATTCCAGTAGTCGCCCATACCTGTCGCCGATACCTGTCGCCTATCTACGTCGTCGCCGTCAATCGGTGACAACTGACAAGTAACGGAACTAGGGCTGCGCGGATTAAATTAACATGTCTCGGTCTAGTGATGTGTTGTCGATAACTGTCGATAATTTGCGCAAACGATCGACTCACGCGGCCATAACGGTATTCGGTTGAACGATATTATATTATTTTAGTATTCAGTTTTTGTTGGGGTTTTGAGACGAAATGATTCGTCGTTTTTCGTTCGTCGTGGGTTCCAATTCGGTGTTAATTCCACAGATTTACAAAATTAGAGCTAATTTATATCCTTGATACAGTAGCCTGGTTCTAGTCTATAGTCGCCTGGTTTAGTGGTTGCAAACGCGATTGTATAGCGTGGCATCCTGGGTTCGATTCCCGAGACGGACCTCCTATATTACAGTTATAACACGTATGGTACTCTTTTCTTGCCGTTTTTGGCATTGGTTTTTCTCGTCAACATAAATGTGTCGTACAGTCCGCACATCAACATGAGTCGTACCGTCCGCACATCAACATGCGTCGTACAGTCCACCATCAACACTTGAACTACAAAAACCGCTATAACTGCTACCGAACCGACTGACTCTGACTGTACACGCGGTATAATTTACTTTTAAACGTGCGAGACTTCTCACGATGCAATCTAAACTTCTGAATATTTAACTTGAGTTATTTCACGCTTGCATTGCAAAATGGTTGGCAGTGGTGTGATAAATAGTAGTAAGTATTAGAGCACTTTATAAAGGAGCTCGTGCGGGAAAGTATTGGCGCTAAAGGTATCTATTTCTGCTGCTAACCACCGTTGCTGTGTTCTGTGTGCCGGGTGATTTTGGGCAAACTGAAAGTCTGTAATTATTCTGGTAGTTCTACAATAGCTTTGGCTTGTAACTCCACATTTCAGCTTTTGCTCTGGAATGGAAACGCATCTGCTGCAATGGCTTTACACGCGTAGTTTGGGTTTTTATCTACGGCGTGTTTTATACGCCGTACTGTAAAGAAAGCGTACCGTGTACAATGAGCCTAAGTATGTCTATTTTTCGTAGAGTAGAGATAGAAGTGGCCATAGAGAAGATGTTTATCTGTCATTTTGTCTATTCTTCCGTCGATAAAACCTGTTTTTACGGTGGTGACACGTGCTGGTATTGCAGATAGATGTTGATAGGCGCTATCGCTGTTTGTGTACGGCAATATATAAAACAGAAGGTGAAAGTTTGCATGACATGACTCGCGATCCTATTGTAGGTATTGATATATATTTGGAAAAAAAAACTGAAAGAAATCGTGATAGGTTCGCGTTTTTTCTGCTACGTTTATTTTTAGTTTCGCTTTATTGCTAGACGGGTTCAGTACTTCAGTTTTTCGTTATCGTTCTTATACGTAGGTACTTACGTACTTCTTTTTTTGTTATTTATAGTATTTTTATTGGTTATGTTTTGCATGGATACATACAAACATGCACAAGGTCTCCCGTGTGATTCACGTTCGTTGACCCCAATTCAGTTGTTTAAGAAATTCGTTTTTTTTTTGCTTTTGTACGATAGGTAAGTACTCAATTCGCCTGAAATCTCTGTGAAAAATATCTTAACTTATAATTCCAAGCTGATGACGGGGTCAACGCCTGCAAGTCGCGCGAACTGCCGCGACCTTATGTTAAATATATTTTTTCTTAGAAATCGAAACGCATCGCATCTTACAAGTTTCGCTAACTAATTAAAAATAACTTAAATAACTGAATGCAGTTCGGCAAACATTATGCATGCTTATTGTTTACACAGATTTTGAAATATAAAAATAAATAAAATACTTTGTATTAAGTCCACGCGAGAGACGTTTAATTATATAAAAAATATTATATTGATTTTAGTGTATATTCACGGTGATGTGAGGCACTGGGGCAGAAGCATAAGTCCCGCGCGGTCGAGATGGAAAGTGGCAGTCCGACCGGAAAACGACAAAAACGTTTTAAACCCACCACTTAAAGTTAGGACTTCAGGGTATATAAAATTATTAAACTTAATCAAACTGACAGACGACAGGTGACAGGCGACAATTCGACAAATTTGTCAATTCTGTAAAAATCATTAATGTGACCTGCAATAATAGAAGGCACCTGCTGACGGATATGACATTTGTGTCAAATATGACTTCTTTTGACAAATATGTCACATTGTAAGTTTTAATAAATAGGGCCAAGGGCGTTGACTCCGTTATTTGCATAATTAATCAGTTGCTAAGTTAGAAATTACGATTTCATTTAATTGAATTGTCATCGACAGTATTGATCAAAATGGTTTATACTAAAAACGTCGCAAACATGCAGACAGACACACATTCGCATTTAAAATATTAGTAAGAATAGTAAAATTAAGAACCAAATTCGCTCTGCAAAACCAAATAAGTCTCATTTACGCCAATTTACTTCGCGTTTGCACTAAAATGGGAGTTCACGGTGTTCGCGGTCGCTCGCAGACCAAGTTTAAGATTATACGGTTGTTTTTTGGTAAATCTTATTTTTATTATGGTTATAATGTAGGCCGCATACCGACTGCGGAATGTAGGGAAATACACTACTTTGATCTATGAGGAAAACAAACTGTGCTGTGAAACTAGAAAATGTTCTGCTGGGGATTTTGTTGCGCCACTTTTTCTTCCCAGCTAAAGCACTAGGAAGCGGTGAAGGGCGGGCGTTTTGTGGACTGTCATTATGTAATTTTGACGTTAAAAAATGCTGATTCTTACCCTAGTTTAAATAAATGAGATTTGATTTTGATTTGATTAGAACAGCTATACAGGGTTACTTTTAAATTGACTGGCGAAACTACAGAGCATTGATGGAAATAAGTATTAAAAAAACCCATTAATAATCAAGTTAGATAGGTACTACATGCGAAACGAGGGCGTTGAACTCTTGTGATTAGCTCTTTACTTTTTAAGGTGACGTTTTTTAGTTGTTTTTTTACCATAATAATATGAGACTATAACTATGACTTGCGCTGACCCCAAAAATATTGGGATAATGGCAGGAGAATGAAGAGTCTATTTAAACAGCAATTTTCGTAATGTTAATTGCGGGAACCAATTTTATTCATTGTTTATTTAATAGTTTTATTTCCAACATTAGAATCAGCTTAGAAAATGAAAGCGTGGATGGTCCACACATCTGTGATGGTTGTCTGTGACGAGACCACACAACAGATTCGGGGTAATGCCGTTTAAATTGTCCACAGAAAGGGACAGTGCTGACAAATGTGAGTGTCAAAACATTTGCACTTTTAACTCAAATGGCGTCACGGACTTAGTTGTAAGGCGAACATGACTGTAATAGGTACTTTGTACATTATTTCAAGTAGTATTGATGTTTGTGTTATGATTACACCTCTGCCTTTTAATCGACTTTAAAAAAGGAGGAGGTTCTCAGTTCATCGGATCTTTTATATATCTTTTTTATGTGTGTTCGGTCGGACCGATTTGGAAAATTGTTATTTCGAGAAATTAAAAAGAAAAAAATAAGTTTTAAGCTTGGGTAGTTTTTGAGTTAGTTTCAATAATAGATACGTATTTTTCTCACTTTATAATAACTTCCTGTCACTGTTAATTACATAGCAGGTAGGTACCTATTCGAATTTGTGTGGCGTAGGTAGGTAAGTTAGTAATACAACAAAAAAGTGAAAAATTAAGACTTTTTACAATGAGAACCAACCAGCTTCCGAAATTAAAGTTACTTCACCTCGTACCTAGTGTTTTTTTTGGCACTTGATATTTTTTGTAACAAGGTTTTTATTTTTACTTTTCAATTTTAAAAACACAAAGAGCTGACAGTTCGTGAAACCCATGTCAAGTGACTTTATCAGCCGTTTCAGCAAATCACAGAAGTTAACATGAGTTTTAAAATCTGAGTAATATGTGTTTATTATATTAGCCTTTTAGAAACTGGATGTGTTAGTGTAGTCTTCGATGATGCGGGTGGTGGGTCTGCAGTGCCCGTTTGGCGTACCTACCGTAAGCCTTTGCACGGCAGAACAAGTCAAGGTGACAACCAATAGTTGCACTGCATGGAATTTCCCTTGACACTACAGTTTTTTCAAATATTGATCAGTAATACTAGTATGTAGTGTAGTAGCGGTGTCGGAGTGGCTTCGCGAGCCCTGCGCCGGCGCCGGGGGCTAGCTCTCTGCCGACACCGTTAGCGACAGCTTGCGGCACACTTCTGTTCTCCGTTACTTGCAGGCAGTTGCAGGGCTGGCGGATGAGTGACAATTGTTCTTAACGTTCAGTAATTAATACTTCATTAAAATTATTAATCGAGATAAGTATACCATTCAAGTGTATGTAACTTTTTAAATGAAGAAAGTATCGGAAACACGTTGTTTTTTATTTGAACTTGCTATAAGTAGACTGATATTTAAACATAATTATGGTGACAATGTACACTCCCTATTCATCACATGAATTTACGAGTGAGGCTAATATGCGAAGCACGGTAAAATCTCATCGAAGCACTATCTCTCCACACAACAAGTTTACGCATAGTTGCGAGCGCCACTTATTTCGGCGCCAGAGATAATATTACGACGGCAAAATTTTGTCGCACGCACTTGTTGGATATTTTTCCAAGTTCTCGCTACTCGCCAGCCCTGTGCGCCCGCGCGCTGTGTTTACTATGAACGGTGCATGTCAATGGCGGCATACTCGTTGTGTTCCACTTTACACTTGTCTTACACTCTCGCCACTCGCCACTATCCGAGCATCTGCTCTGCAAACGTGCGTGACCATAAAACTATGATAAATCTTTGGATTGACTTATCATGATTACCTATCACATCCAGCGGATTCCCGCGACCACCAGTTCACTATTATTGGAAACAATAGGTACATTAAAAACATTGTTTAATGTATTGGAACTAGATTATCTCCCACACACACACAGATTTGGAAAGGACTGGCCGGTTATAGCACAATAAGGAATTGTGTGGAAAAGGGAGATAGGTAAATCCTTTCGGTAGGAGTCCAAGCTCGTCTTGCCTTCTTCGTTTCGGCCTGCCTCGATCACGTCTTGCGTGTAATGGGACCCACTCGGTGGTGGTTCCCTGCATGTCAGGGAACCACCGAGTGGGTGGGCAGGCAGATATTTTTTGCCAATATCGCTGCGTGTCGAAGGGTTCGATTCCCGCACGGAACAAGTATTTTTATTACCTACAAGTAGTTGTTCCAGGTCTGGCTGTTTGTGTATGTAAGTTTCAATTTTTGGAAACGCACCCACAATACAGGAGAAATTCCTAGTGTGGGTAAGTTTAAAAAAAAAAGCAATGAACGTCATAGGGATTTGATTACCATGACGAAGAGAATAGCCTGATCGGTTTAATGGTTGCTAGCATGACAGCTTAGGGTGGGTTCCTGCCTACAGCAGTGTTATTGAGTTTATATCCATAATTTCTGGCTTTGGGCCTAGTTAGTGAAGACAAAGATGAAAACCGTAAGAAAGAAAATACTTTTTATACCTACCTATAGAGTTAAAGGCTCGTACAGACTGCCGCGATATCTCGGGTGCGACAAGGGTCGCGCTGCCTTTCGCGCCCGTTATATCGCGCCGGTCTGCACAAGCCGTTATTCTGCCATTTGAACTCGCGAGTTCCCCGTATTAGTAATATAATTGTACCTACTTACTTAAAATCGATCAAGAAATAAAATGTGGAAACCTATTCTACGACGCAAACTCCATCCAAAGGTTGCCATAAAAATACCACAGAAATCAATTCATCATGAATTCATTATTTATTTTATTAATAAAATAAAATAATCAGTAGATAACACCTACAGAGTAGAAATACCACATCAATCGCAAACAAATGATAGCTTTCGAGTCATCAAGCTAACGGTAGCCACGATCTTTTATTTAATACTTCTCTCTGTTGGGATCAAGGGTCACAATATCTCCTAACACAAGAGATAGTTATCATAAAATTCACCGGTGCCAAAATCAACACATTATACGTCAGCTGCGGTTACACGGGCACATATAACAATCATTTTCCAGCACCAATGGAGGTAGTGTGCAATTATTTTGTCAATATTATAGATAACCTAAATATATTCTATTTATGTAGATATTGCCTAGTTATTGCTCCTTATTGCACAATATGTTCTGGGGCCTAAGTCTAATATAATTTATAAACGTTACAATGGTCTCTCAATGGTGAGTTTTTGACAGTTTTTGTATGGCAAATCTGTCAAAAACTTGAGTGACCATTGTAACGTTTATAAATTAGTAGACTTAGGCCCCTGGTCGAATGTAGGGATCATAGCAAAAGTTAAATATTTCGTTGTTGACGTGACGTCATGTTTTACAAATATTGTCCAGAATTGAGCACTTTTAGTTGCCCGTGTAGATACCGCTGTATAATTAGTTAAAGAGACAACGGTTCTAACAACCGAACGTCACACGTTACCTGTGGTTCAGAGTAACCAGAAGTAGGTCAATCAGAATCCTAGGGCTGATAATTGCAAAAGATAATAAATAAAGTCTAGTAATAATATGATTGTGTAAAATATTTCAAAGGGAAATACTAGGTAAACCTTACCTAATCATGAAAACAACAGGAACAAGGTGAGTTAGGCAGAGGAGTTAGATCGATAATGTCTCAAATTGGCGCCGTAGTTCATGTAATATTTAAACACCGTGACCGGCACGGGGAATTTATTATGTAAATTACTGCATTTTCAGTCGCCTTCGTGTTTCTTGAATTATTTAATTCCTTGTAGGTAGTTTTTAGGTCATTAACCGATGGTACGTTAAGTTTGTGACAGGTTATTGGACATGACGGGGGTTAACTAAGTGCCACACAAGAAGACAACACTGCTTATTTTCTTGACAATACGTGAGCTAATCTGAGTTTAGTTCTTCTCATTTTTAGAAGCACTTACTTAATAGTATGGATAATTAACGCTGATTATTCTAAATCTATTCAAAGCATACGTTTTTGATGTATTTGGACTGATTTTGATGGATAGTAGGTACCTAATATTAACATTTGGAATATTGGATTTGTTTGTGCAATTAACTGAATTAATGATGCGGGAAGCACAGGACCGGCGGTGCTTGGGGGAGGCCTATGTCCAGCAGTGGACGTCTTTCGGCTGAAATGAATGAAAAAAAAGACGAACTGATTTAATGAGAGGTTATGGGGTAGCTCATTTTGACAGCACAAAGTCCATATTATTATGATCTCTGCATGTCATTCTACATCCACAAAAAGAGAGAGGCTGTTTCCTTCTTGTTTTTATTCGACCAGCGGTGCTATTCTATAAAAATATTACCGTGAAAAAAACTTAGGTCAAGGGATTTTATAGTAAGCTGTCATTCCTCCTCATGCTAGGGATTGACAGCTCACTTCAAGGTCACTTCAACTAAGTTTTCACGGTGATATTTATACAGAATAGATCGGTTGTATTCTTAGCAATCTCACCCAAAATCTACCTCTGCTTTAACTATAGATAGTAAATAATAAGCAATCAGTTTATAATTTTCCCACGAGTGACGGGAGTGAGCCGTAATCCACCACGCGGGCCCGGTGCCGTTTGGTGGATCACCAAAAAGAAAAAGTTACCTAACCACTTGACAAACTACTCCACTTCACCGTGATATATTGTCTATTACGTGTGTACCATACAAACTAATCTACCCGATAAACAAGGACAATGGCCGTCGATTGACACTAACATACGATTCGGTGACAATGGCGTGCGGCGACATTTGCCATTCAATGCTAATTGACGCCTTCGCCTTACCTGCTCCGGAAGTCTTTTGTGAAGAGTCTATTAGGCTTTCTTTGATAGTCAGCACTTAGTTTAATAGGTGGGAATTGAAAGTTATTAATACTAATAGAGAGTTGGTTTTTACTAAGTCGTTGGACGATTTAGGAAGGATAACTATTAGGGTTTTTAGGTTGTATTGTTCCACTGTAGTACAAAGGCCTGTCAATCCTTTTTTTACTCACTATTAAGGATTCTTAGTGGAAAAAAGTTGTTGCATCCCTCAGTTACATGAATGGGAAGTAACAACCCTAATTATTATTTTCATAATTTCTCTGCACCATAGTTTAGCGGTGCACCTTATTTCCAATTGTCATCGATATGGTGCAAATAGTCTCCGAGTAAAATGACTGTGCGATATCCGGACAGATGGACATGATTAAATTAGAAGGGTTCCGGTTTTGCCATTTCACTACGCGGAAACCTAAAAACAAAAGCCTGAATTTAAGATAACTAACTTAAGAATTTATCATATCCCAGCTACCATATCCCAGCAATAATAGATCATATTTTGCTGTTGATGTGCTCAATCGGCCTCATAGTTTATATACCTTATTCGGTGATCCTCTTCCCACACTTAAGATACGAATTGAAACTAGATCGAATATGGATCTGACCACCTCCGTGCTTGTGACTGCCAATTGAAGGTCAAGTTCAGCAGAGACTGTTGGCCTGTTATGATAATGAATTGATATGACGACAAAGCGCTACGTTAGGTGTTGGTCTCTTTTTTATAGTCCTGAATTTTCTTAGAATGAGCATGCATACCAACCTACAGGGTGTAAAAAGACCCAGCACATACATAGCCGTTACCTAAGCATTCTGTATATCAAAGTAAGAAATATACTAGAGATAACATTCTTGCAAGAGACTTTTATTTTTGATGAGAAATATCGCTGTTTACGGCAACAACCAATATAACCGCACGCAAAACGTTGTTAGCGCTACAATGAAAGAGCTTGTAAAAGATGTTTTTTTTTCTCTACGGTATTCTCTTGGCCTGCATCTCACCTGATGATTAGTGATGATCAGGCCGAAGGTGGAAACCAGCTTCAGCCGGAATCCCCAACCACAGAAGAACTTGTTATTTTACCTCTAACTGCCTAAATACAACAATGCTGTTAACAATGTTGTTCCTACTTAGATAAGATGGTGGTAGCTAGCCTGGCGGACTTAGAACAAGCACTACCACCAATCAAACCGAGAAGAAAATAAATTATTAATAATAATCTAAAATCATAAATAACACTCTCAGTTACCGTTACCACTTGTATTACACCCACGCAATAATTAAAAGAGGTCCGGCGATACTCATTAGTAAACACAGAAATTCCGTTGCTAACAAAAAAAACACGCATATTTTTCTGGCAACACCATTGATTATTAATCACTTGTCATTTCTTAGTAGGTTGTGGACCCCATCGGGCGCATCGGGGTCACAGGTGGAGGACTCATGGGCGCGAATCGCATATAAATTAAGTGATCGTAGTGTGGAACTGCCGATTCTACTGTCGCGTGTGTTTGATTGTGTTTGACCTATTTTGCTTATTAGGTAAAGAATAATAAATATTTTTGGTGTAGTTAACAATGTTGTCACAGCTTATTTAGAGTTGTCAGACTTGCTATAAACAGTTGTCATTAATCCAGTTATGAATTTATGGCACTTAAAAAGTGGTGCTGTACCTAAAGCTTTGGTTTTCTAGGAAAGCGTCCGTCTTATTCTAACGGCCATCGTGTAAACTCGTCATTTTCACGAGAAATGAAGGTGTCAATAAACGCTCTGTACTTCGACTGCCGTTATTGTACGACCGTTCATCGCTTTCTTAGGAAACCCAAGCTTCAGTTAAACTTTTTTGACAATTCTAGGTAGCTCCTAGATGATTCTTACTTCCAAGAAAGTTGGACAACAATAGAAAAGCTCGGTGTTAGCTGAGGAGAACAAACCGAGGGCACAACAAGTCATCAACAAAAAGCCTTAGCAAAACACTACCTACAAACTATGATTTGCTACGTCCACATCAATCTCCGAGCCATAGGCGGTATAATTGAATGGTACAGATGAGCATAACGTAACGGTATTTGTGAGTTACAACTAATATAGTAATAACTATCACTACAGGTGTGACCGTTAGTGGAGCACCGAGGTACCTTCAGACAACTGAGCAACTGAGCCCGAGGTGCGGAATGTCAGTCAAGAATGTCAATCTGACTGATTGCTTTTGTTACAGTATGAGGGATCGGTTAAGAGCTCGAAGGTTAATTAAGTCGCTTTGTTAGCTTGAAATTGATTTGTGGTTAATTTTGGTTAAGGGTGGATTAACGGAAAATCGGAACCTTTATATAAATGACTTACCTTACCACATTAGGGATAATCACAAAATCGTATTATTCGCAGATGACACTTCCCACATTTTTTAAATCAAACGTCAGTTAGTCAACTTTGAACAAGTGAACGATGCACTCTCTAAAGTTGTGCATTGGTTTAATGTAAATAACCTTCTACTCAACGAAAAAAATACTAAAATAATTTCAACGCCAAATGTCAGGCAGCTAACCACCAATGTTCAAGTGAATGGAATAGAGTTGGACCCTGTTGAGTCGACAGTTTTTCTTGGAATAACGATTGACGGTGAATTACAATGGGGCCCACACATAGAAAAATTGTCAGGAAGGCTTAGTTCGGCCGCCTATGCTGTTAAAAAAATGAAGATAAAAGAATGAGCTCCTTAAGTTCTGAGTTGAGCTCCACAATTACTGACAAATGCTTGCACTGACTGGACAGGTCCACTCAAATCTGTGTGGTTCTTTCTTCAAAAGACCATTTCAGACACTTATCTAAATGGTCCTCATATGGCCTGACCAAGATTATGTCTGGACTTTAAAAGAGACAGTGACCTCTGAGTTTGTTTCGGCATTTCTTCTCAGAGTGAGAGAGAAACGCCGACCTCATCTAGCCTAGCACTAATATATTTTTTATTATGACGTGTAAAAGTGATTCCGATATCCTATTTACAGAATAAACAATTTCATTTCATTTCATTCACCAATGAGTAACCAGGATATCACAGTAATAGTATTTCACACGACGTAACCAAAAACTTCATCATAAAGTTATTTTAGAGCGGGGCCAAAATCGGAAATTAACTGCGCTATCTTGTATTGTCAATACAATTTCTGCGACACAATTTCATAAATGTTTTCTAACACAACTACTAGTACCTTAGTAACATAATATTTTGATTTAAAAGAGTGTCCGTGGAGTTTCTTGCCTGTTCTTAAGAATCCATAGGAACCTACTACGCTTTGGAATGGGCCACTAGCTTCATCTTTCTGACTGACAGACCCCTTGACAATTCAAAAGTGCTTGTAATTGGTTTATTTGAAATAAATGCTTTGAGTTTGAGTTTGCGTTTGAATGCCCTCCTGTCAATGTCAGTCAGGCGCCAAATTGTCCTTGTAGCACATTTGTACCACTTTACATATTTAATAATGCGTTACTAGGTCGCGTCGTGGACGATCGGCCTGAAAATACGCAGTAGCCGTTCTATTCGTATAAAAATCTCACCGTGAAAACTTAGGTGAAGTGAGCTTGAAATGAGCTTTCATTCGGAGCTGCTATTAACACTATTGCCAAACTCACTTGAACCTAAGTTTTCACGATTAGATTTTTACAAAATACGTCGATTGGGTGTGATGGGAAAAGGGTCGTGGCAAAATGGTAACAGCCGCAGGTGTCGATCAAAGGTCTACGCTTGCCGCGGTCGGTTTCTGGATGGGTGACTATCCATTGCATATCGAGACCCCTTCGTGCCTCGGAAAGCACGTTTACCGTTGGTCCCGGCTGTCATTCGTAGATCTTCGATAGTTGTTACGGGTAGTTATAAGTAACCGAAAAGTCTGACAACCAGTCTTACCAAGGGGTATGCTACCCAGTAAGAGAGTTGTGGAGGTCAGATATGCAGTCGCTCCATTTAAAATACCGGTATTCAGCTGCATCCGGTTAGACTGGAACCCAACCCCAAAATTTTGGGAAAAGTCCAGGCAGATTAATTTTTAATTTTTTACCATTATAAAAGTTGAATTAAAAGATTATCTATACTTATAATAAATCTGTAGAAGTGAAAATTCTGTACATTGAAAATATCAAAAAAATAAATGGCAGGGGGTGTTACTAGACCGACACCGAACCCAAAAGTGTGATTAAATTTTTTTTTGTCTGTCTGTCTGTCTGTCTGTCTGTCTGTCTGTTTGTTCAAGTATCACGCAAAAACTACCGGTTCGATTACGATGAAACTTGGTATAATTATTCTTTAATATCCTGGGCACCACACTGGGTACTTTTTATCCCGGAAAAGTATCCTATCCTACGGTTGGGGGGTGTCAAAGTTTGTATGGAAGAATTTTAACGCGCTGTCCGATTAACTCGAAACTCAATATTTATACTTAAACCCAAAAATTAAGAATAACGTGTATCAGGATTTTTCGAAATTCAACCCCTAAGGGGGTAAAATAAGGGATGAAAGTTTGTATGAAAAATCTTATTCCTTGAGGTAATAAACACGAAACTTCGCACGAATAGTTATCTAAATAAATTATAAAGTTTGTAGTTTTTTGTTTTTCTAAATTACCCCCTTTTTTTTTTTTTTTTTTTTTCTTTTTTTTTTTTTTTTTGCGTGGGAAATCATCCAATGACTTCTCCCGCTCTGGGCGGAGCGGGAGGGCGTGTCAGACTTTTACTGACTAAAACCCACCCGTGTTCCTTCCCTTGCCATGCCAGGGGCCACGGTTTCCCCTTAGGACTACCCGCAACCCCGGCGGGCAATGGTCCTAGCGGACCCCGTCAGTTTTGCTGACATCTCTTTGAGGCGCGCGTGGAACACGACGCGCCGTCGACCCGGGCCTGGTCCTTATCGGGGGCGAGCTACCCATTGCTCACCGCCCGCAAGCCCGCGCCTACGGTGGCCGGGAATCCTCCAAGGAGTCCCGACGCCCAGGGCGTCTCCTACGGCGGCTAGGCGCGTGAGGGCGCGAACTTTGCCTCTCCCTCACGCGCTCCGCCTCCTCCTTCAGTGTTTGTATGGAAGAATTTTAACGCGCTGTCCGATTAACTCGAAACTCAATATTTATACTTAAAACCCATGGGGATGTATGGGGTAATTTCCGACACTCACGCGGGCGAAGCCGCGGGCAGCAGCTAGTAATAAATATTACCATTGCGCAGGTTCAGCAACCCTGATCTTCAGTAGCACGCGCCGCTGCCAATGCCAGACTAGGGCTGCCCGCTATTCTAAATTATTATTTTAATTATTGTGAGCTAACAAAAAAGTTTTGCTGTCTAATTCGATTTTATAATTAAACGAAGCTACAATCCTAACAAATATTATAAATGTGAATGTGAGTTTGTTTGTTACTTTTTCACGGTAAAATGGCTAAACGGATTAGAATAAAATTTGTTATATGGATAGACCATAACTAGGAGAAGGATATAGGCTATACTTTTCATCCTGGATCACAGACGAAGTCGCGGGAAACAGCTAGTACAGAAATACATGCGGATCGAAATGTTTCGTTCAATATTCACAATTTCGTCGTGATAAGTTACAAAGGTAGGAGTGGAGGATAAGTTTTTGAGCGTATTAATTAGGCATAGGCCGACTCATAATTTAGCCTACATTTTTTCTAGTAAAATGTTAATAAACTGATCTCAACAATGCACAATACGTTTAATTAAATTACAGTACCGCACACCCCTGCTCGCTACCCATGACCGGCTTTTACTTTCTTCGTGAAAACACTTCACATGGCTGTGAATGGATTCTAAAAAGCGGAAGATTCTTTGTCATACAGTCCCACAGCTCTCAAAGTCTCGAAGAAAGTATACGCTATGCCCTTTGTGATTTTTATTCTATTATTCCATTGAAACATATATAATACGATTTCGTCACGTTTTTCGTTGATTATGATTAATTAAATGTTCGCGCCGTTTGGTCGTGGTTATGTTGTGTTATTGTTAGGCTTGGCTTCATGAGTTCGTAATGTTCTTGGCTACCTATTTTACTTATATTTATTTTACTTTTTTATTTTAAGACGCCGTAAACACAATGACGTTAACGTTATCATAAAGGGCGTTATCATTAGCCTGTAAACTGATAACTACCATAAATTCAGCACATGATTGCTGCATATCTAGAGTTAACATTTTTCGTAGATTAGTATCGAAAAACTAATCTATTGTTTCAAACAAAACTGTAAAAGTGTACGCGGTCAAAATGTATGAAATACTGTTTTTTTTCTTAGTAGGTAAGCGTCAGAAATTTTCAACGCCGCTAGAATCATGTGCTGAATTCATAGTAACAGTTAGCGCCTCCATGTCCCCTAACAACGTGTATTTTTTTTAACTTAACTGTACTAAGTTGTACATTGCGTTTGATTATGACATCGACCGTTCATTCATATCGATCCAGTGGTTATATATGATAACTGGATAACGTGTATCGATCGATCGACCATCGACTACTTATGTTCTTTGTTTTGGCCCCATCAACCACAATCTAGTAGAATCTTTTCCTCTTTGAACTTTATTGGGAATCGATTTTCATATAAGGCCCCGGTAAGGAAATTTTATGAGTAGTGAAATTCATACAAGTGTTAACTTTTTGTATTGTGTTTTATTAGTAAATAACACGGATTAGAATCTTGAAAAAAACATATTACATATTTCAGACTTCGATTTAGATATTTCGGTCGTGTGATACACGATAATTTGCACTTTACTGCATCCAATTATATTGCAAAGACAAGTCTAAATTATGATCTAATTATTGTTTCATTTGAGTTATCCTAGGCTTTGAATAATAAAACTTATGTATGTGTATACTATACAGGGGGTGGTTGCGAGGGGGGGTTTCAGACATGCGTTTATTTACCCTCTTTGGCTATTGCATAAGGAGTAAACTCCAGTCGTGCGTTGGAGCTGACACACGCACACTTTTTTATTTCTTTATGCTAACCCAATTTCTCAATACCTAAGTACAGCTACTTACCACAAAAAGGAATGCCATCAGGCGTCCACTTCCCGTTGGCACCACAGGCTCTCCTGGTGGGGCCCAGGAGTTCGAACCCTCGCTCACACTCATAGGAGGCGACGGTACCCTCAGTCAGGGCCTCCTCGGAGAATGTGACCCTCGAGTGCGCAGGCGCGCCAGGAAAGTGACATGTCGTTGCTGATAACCCTGGAAGAAGGAAAAACATAGTTCAATAAAAACATGAAAAATTATGAATTCAGAAAATAAAAATGTTTTTATACTATAATGGATAGAATAAGAAGAACAATGGGAAGTCTGAAAGTATAGCACCGGTGACTGAAAATTTGTTTGGAAATCGGTTGTCATGGTATAGGCATGTGTTGTGGAGGAATTAAGAAAATGTCGTGTGGAAAGTTTTAAGTATGAATGTGGAAGGCTATACGAGTACAGGAAGAACAAAGAAGCGATGGATGGACTGTGTGTAAGATGATATGGCTATAAAGTGGGTGATGCCAAGATGATGACTAATAGACAAGTATGGAAGAAAAAGACATGTTGCGCCGACCACAAATAAATTGGGACGACTGCAGGAGAACGATGATACTCTAATGCAGAAATATTACATCAAGATGTAAAAACCAAAGATTGTGTTCAACCTTTGAAGAGCACATTAATAGCAGACCTCTTAAATTATAGAACAAAATCTGTAATCTGACGCAGACTTTTATTAAAAGGGGCTGTAGAACATTAATGAATAACAACGTAAACCAGACGTTCTGCTTACATCAATTAATACCGAGTCGTTATCATTGCGAGTACTTCAGAAGTTTTTGAACGCATATTTTTTACGAAATATTCATGATCGTTGTAAAGACTGTGTCATTCCTGATTCATTATGTCTAATGTAATAAAATGTAAGTCTGCTACATGCTTGCCAATTTTAGGAACAATCCTTTCAAGTCTTAAAATGGAGGTAATGAAATTATCATTAGATATATTATATGAACTTATGGGTACTTGAACTTCTACCCAAAACATATCAAATAAAAGTACTGACAGGACCTTACTCGACGGTGGCGCCAACTAGTGAGCACGAAAACGATAGCCCTCATTTTAAAGCAGGTAGGTACTCAAAAGTAATGCTAAAATACTTGACAAGCCAATTCAAAAAAGGTGCAATATCATTCTATCAATTCGAATCCAAAGAGTATAATCACTCTATAGACGCCTTGCTCTAGTGGACCTTCTACATTCTCTATGGATTCCATCTGTCATGTCGTCACGTACGATATTCGATCACGATATTATAGTGGATGGAAAATGAACGGTTCATATACTACCGGCACCTTCTGGACATGACTGTGAGAACCAAACTACTACCAACATGAAATCTACTGCAAATACCAACTGACTTTGGAAAGTCAGTTGGTATTTGCAATATAAATGAATACTAAAACAAGGAAGAATTGCACACAATGTGCACACTGTGTCCTTAGCGGTACCTACTTAACTTGAATTCAACGCTCACAAGACAACTGATATGTATCCAACACTTGCTGGAACTACAGATGTTATTGAGTTTAAATCTTCCATTATGTGCTATACAGGTTGCCAGATAACATCTATAAATAAGCGAACGCAGAAAAAGGCCGAAGATAGTTTCTTGCGACCTGCGAGTGCTGAAGGCATTATCTATATCGGCTAGACATACAACCTACAACACAGATGTCAAAAAAGCTTCCTTCATGCATCGTTTTTCATTAACAAAACCTAATATTCCAAGAAGGATAATATATATGTACCTATAACTCTTCAGTAGTCAAGCATTTTGGAACCTGTTTAATTTTCGAAACAGATCAGCACCTACCGCTTTTACAAAAACAATATGAAACCAAAATGTATAGTGGTACGGAGAGAAATGTAACCCTGTCTCTACGCTTGGTTGGAATGATGGTTCTGATGGCTGTTCTGGTGATGCACGTCCGTTCCCTGAGGGTATTCAAATGGGAGCAGACGGTGTCCGGAGGAGTGTTGGTGACGTATTTCTTAGCCATTATCGGCCTGGCCCTGTGTGCGGGGGTGAAAGTCTGCGAGGCCAGGGCCTTCCAGGTATTACTTCACTGTGCCAAACTTTAAGGCCATCCGCTGCGTTACTTGGACGTCCGTGATTGTTTCCTGACGCGACTACATAGACTTTTACGAAGGTCGGCCCGCTGGACGAAGGGGTGGTTTTTGATTATTCCAGTAAGAAACCCGCACGCGGTCCGTCCGTCGAGGACATCCGCGTACGTAGCGGACGGCCTAAGTTACTATGTGTTACATATTATATACTTATGTGTTAGATACTATATTCCATCGGTTTAGGTAATTAATTAAAGGTCAACTAATCGTAAAAAAGTTTTGAAAGATGAAACTTTATTGTTTAAAAATACGTTATAACAAAATTAATTATTTTATACGATAGTTTCGTCTTATATTTATGTATGTTTAACTTTATAATTTATTCTTAGACTACTCTTTGCAGATGTAACTGCTTGATCACAATTTGTTTGTTAGATTTATAATATATAATTTAAAAAAGAATAGTAATCTGTCTATAATGTAAAGTGCCGAATAGACGGGTTTTTCAAATGTCACGCACGTACTTGCGTTTCGTATTTGCCGTAGCGGAACAAGCCCGATCAAGTTTCTTGTATTTTTGCAAAGCAATGTGCAAGAAATCATCCCGACTGCACATAACCGCATCTTTACCATCTCCTTAACGAAGATTCTCATCTCCTTCCAGGCCTACTTATGCAGCACAGGTTCCGCTCTGCTCCTGGTCAACGCAGGAGCTATCTGGCAACGCTGGAAATATGCCAGCCAAGCGACCCACGCGCTGGCCGAAATCCTGTCCTTGCTAGGGGTGCCGCTAAAACGCCAGGTTATAATGAAAGTGGTCTTATGTTCAGTTGCCGCACTGATCTTTATGCTGGACCTACTTATTGGTCCTCTCGTGAAAGCTATTAACACAACACCGAAAGTATAGTTACATGTCGAGTTTCATTTTATTTGGAGGTATATTTTACCTGCTTTGTAAAGTCATGGAAATTAATTGTTAAGCAAATTGACACCTTTCGTCAATTTACCGTGATAAAGCCATTTCATAAAACTGTCAAAGACTGACAGTTCTGATATTATGGTTAATTTCTTAGTTTTTAGTGGGTAGTCTATTTGCTTAACAATGAATTTCCTTGACTTTACATTGTAATGACAAGGACACAGAGCAATGTCTTAAGCAGGGACCGAAAACCTTCATTAATTACGGTACAGGTATCAAAGAATTTTGGTTACTTCTACGACTACGGTTACTGATATCTGGGTAACCCAAGAAGAAACATGTTACCTCTTTTAGGTTACCGTTTTAGTACCGGTTACATACACAGGCGATCCGCGCCGTTTGACCAATGCCGCCGCGCCGGCCAGTACGTGTAAGACACAAAACCTATAACCTTTCAAAATACCTGTAAAAAATATAAATGTTGTAACCGAAAACCGGTTTAGGTCCCTGGTTATAAGACACGTTCTTTGTCCTTTCTACGAATCCGTCTCGTCTAGAGGGTACAAAACATTATTACTACCTCAGCTCAAATTCACTCAGTTAATTGATTCAGGCGTGACTTGGCGGAAATCCATTAAAAAATACAATAGACGTAGATATAGGTATAATTAGTAAACTATTCCGCTTTACAATTTTTAAAGAGTCTTAAAAAACCCTGTAAGAAATCGACACGTGTTTCACCTCTCAACGAGGCATCCTCAGGATGACGATTGACTTGTCGAGAACTCGTACACGACGTGTTAATCAGCGTCCAGCGCTTACAGGGTTTTCTAAGACTCTTTAAGAATAGTAAAGCGGAATAGTTTACTAAATACAGTGTGAGTCTTCATAATGTGCACATATCGAAATGGGGGAATCTATGCTTAATTTTATCGACGGAAAAAATAAAAAATAAAATCTAAATACATTTTTTTTTATTTAAAAAAATTCGTCTTATTGAATTTTTTTTACGATTATTGTAAAAATTGATTAAAAAAACAGATTTTTGGACGAAATACCTGTTTATTTTCAATTGAGGGTTTTTTGGGTTTAATTGGGAGGGGTTTTTCCCACAATTTTCATTTTATAAGAACACTTAATTACTACCAATCATTATGGAGTTGAGTTTGTTTCATCGCGATAGATCATTTAAAAGTTACACCGTTTTTTACATTGGGGTAAAAAATACAAAATAAATAAAAAAATAAAAATAGATTTTTTTAAATATTTTTTCCGTTTGTCAAATTAAGCATAGAATCCCTCATTTCGATATGTGCACATTATGAAGACTCACACTGTATATCTACGTCTATTGTATTTTTCAAATTCACTCTTCATCTCGCTCGCACAATGCTGCTCGCGGACTGATTGAGAGCGAGACTGAGCGGCGACTGGGAGAAGGCGAAAAATTTAATTAAAAACTAAAAACATTATCTGCTTGATTAAATACTTTGTTCAGTTATTATGCAAAGTTTCATGATCTAAATTGAAGTATTTTTTTAATACTAGCGGTTTATGGTACGGTTTAGAGGTAACTTTGTATTTATTTTCTGTCGAGTAAATTTTATGGTATCGTGTTTTCGTTAAACATAGTAAGTACTTAACATTAATCCCCAAGTTTTCCATATATTTATTTCAAAATTAATGTTGCAGTATTTTCGTTATATTACGGAGAATTATGCTAAGGAATTTGAGGTATTATAGAACCTTAAATACTAACACCCCCTAATATAATAAAGTGACATTTGTTTATATTGCGGAAGATTCGAAAGCCGTTCGACATGGTACATTGCGACGAATTGTGTTTACCCGTGAAGCATTACGAATAGAGTGATCTGAAGTCGGCGAAAGCGAACTAATTCGATCACGAGCCATATTTTGAACTGATTTGAATCTGTAGCAACAACATGACCACTCTAATAAAAAAAGTCATCCCATAATAAATTCAAAAAATTAGGCTGAGAGCGTGAGAGCTCTTTTTGAAAATCAAAAGTCGACAGCCCGTCGCAACCTAGTGGTTTAGCTGGGAAGTAAAGGTTAGCGCAGATTAGGGCCGGCCGCATCGCAACGCAGCGCATTGTAAAAAATCCTCCCATAACACTTTCGTACCTATCTAGCATGAACCATCGCACACTACAGGCGGGCCGCACCGGGCGCAATGTTGCAATCGACGCGGGCAGCGCGTCGAAAGCCGCGCTCAAACAAACTTCCCAGCAAGTAATGCCACTGCACCAATGGAGCCTTTCCGGGGCACAGAGGGGCCTCGATAAGTAATATATGGTCACCCATCCACGGGCTGACCTCGGCAAGCGTAACTTAACCCTTAATCGACCCGTGTGGCTGTTGTTATTTAGCCACGAGCCTCATAAAATTATATAAGAAATTAAATCACAACTATTATTTTATAAAGCTTAACACTTACGCTGACATATATAATTTTGAACCGCTTAACGTTAAATCAGGAAGTGGAAAATTAGCGGCAGATCATGATAATGCAGAGACAGTCGACTCCGAAACTATTAGCTTGATTAAGAAAGCGTGCATGACCTAGCAGTGTAGGCGGAGAGCGGTGTGACAGAAAATAATCATCTTTAGCGCCTAGCACGCACGTTGTCACAGTTTTGTGTCGCGTTTTTTATGATTTAACTTCAGCATATTCACTTATTCAGTTAGTTACTCGGTATTATGCATTTTTGAGAAGACCTGAAGTTAGGTAAAAACGGGGGACCAGGGCGTAAAAAGAAAAGGGCGCCTTAAAGTTTGCCCACAAGTCTTTGACTATATAGATCACGAACGATAACTCATTGTTCAACTGACAATTTGTTTTTTGTTTTTTAACTATCCTACGCTGTCTCGCTCCTAGGCAAAAGCCTCCCTCCACTCCTTTCATCGATCGCAAGCCCGCGCGTCCTCCTTCCAGTTTTGACTGAATCAGCTCGTCCCGCCATCTCCTACGTGGTCTACCGCGACCCCGCTCGCTGATACTTGTACATTTTTATATTCTAAAAAATACGTAAAAGTTAATTTTCAATATCCTGAACTTTAAATCATTATCAACTTTAAAACTCAATACACACTTGAATTATATTTACAACTGTCTGTCAAAGGCAAAAATGTAAAAAAAAACACTTGAAGCTTGAATAAAATCTAAGCAATTGCGTTGAAAAAATGTGTTGTTAATTAGTGCTTATAACGTAGCCCGTAACCTATACCTAAGTGTTTTTTTTTATAACACAGCATAATTTGTTAATTTATCGGCCATTTTTGAGGTAGCGCCGCCTGAATCTGAGTGTGATCGATTTGCACGGAGGCAATATAACCCCGCGTCCTATTTACAAGCGAACGTCGCGCGAATACGCGATTGTCGCACTCTTAAGTGACTTTTTTAATCGGAGAGCCGGTAAGCGCCCTCTGTCATCGCGACCACGTGTTTAGGTTCACCGCACAACAAGTAAATTATGAACACGACAATCGCGTACTCGCGCGACGAACGCCTTTAAGAATCGGTCTAAACCGCCCTAGCTAGACAAAACGAAATTATAATAAAAAAGCACAACATTATTTTTAAAATCTATGCATTTAAATGAAGTATAGAAATAAAATATTTATTTAAATGAATAAACACACCTACAACATTCTTCGCGACAAGGTCACCGCAGCGCCTTTCTCAAAAAACTTTCTACCCTGCGGCCGGCGGAACAAAAACTTTGTGGGTCATACCGCAGGTGGGGTCGATGACACCGTGACTCATCGAGATTAGATCATTTTCATCTCAGCAGGAGATCGTAGGTACGTGTTTATCAAAGATTTCGCCAAGACTTACTGAGGGCTCTTAAAATACTTTTTTCTAGAATAGACTTTTTCAGAAAAAAATGCGAATTCGTGATTTCATGGGGAGATGAAAACAGGTTATCCCAGATACGAAAGATACGAAATGTAATGCCTGTAATGCTATTCTGTAAAAATCTCACCGTGATTTGCTACCCAGGCGTACGAAGTAACCACTCAGTGTTGAACGCCCCAATCAGACGGAGATCAAACTGGTTAAAACTTAGGTGAAGTGAGCCGTCAATGGTGTCAATCCCTAGCATCGGGTGGAACGACAGCTCACTTTAAGCTCACTTCACCTTAGTTTTCACCGTGAGATTTTAACAGAATAGCACCGCCCACACTACGCTTGCTAAGCATATACTTGCATATTTTCTTTGCTTCGATCATCACTTGTTTCGATATAAACTTAAGTTACTAATTTAGCTTCACGATAAGGTAGTCTAAGCAGAAAAAAGTGCCATAAAACTTCGTTATCAATCGACAAACAGGACATCTACGACAACAATAGATTATCACTAAGTTTCTCTTGTGACACATCGAGTAGGAAGTAGTAACTGTTTACATTACAATCGTTCATTCACCCTGATGCTGCAACGCCTGCAATCCCTTATCAAGGATGCATGTTATGAAACAAACTTTACTGTTTGTAGGTAAGTTATGATGGTTTATGTTACCTAGGTATGCAACCGCTTAATAGAAACGATTTTTAAAGAAAGAGCCTTTGCAGTTTTGAGTTGAACTATGTCGACAGCACATACATAAGCCATCGTGCTGTTCTGCTTCATTATAAGGAGCTCAACCATCCATCGCAGTAGGGACTAATGACAATTATCGACTCGGCATCAGCTTCAGCAGATCATGACGTATCATTACACTTATCGCACTATGTGTACGGGGGTGTCGAACGGGTTTATAATTGAGAGATCGATAATCGAGTCCCGTCATCCGAACCGAAACAAGGAAAATTGTTTTTTTTTTCGCTTTTATCGATGAGCTGGTCACAGCTTGTATGTCCATGCTGGACTATACAAGCCGGCTCATCGATTCCCGTCAATAAGTGTGCTCACTATACCCTACGCTACCACATCTGAGCGAGGAAAAGTAAAGTCACCGTGGTGAAAATGTAACTTAAAAGCATGTCAGCAAGTTCGGCAGCAGCTTAGGACTGATAGTCCGAGCGATATATTACACATTGAGTTTTCGGCTTTGCAGAGTGTATTTTATAGATATCACTGTTGTTTTTCAACCTGTATTGTCACAGGGCTGCGTCTCCCCCATAACTTTCTACTCTTCCCTATGTATTGCCTTCTGCAAACGATAACCCATAAACGCCTCTAGGTCATCACGCCGGCGTGTCCTAGGACACCCACTGCGTGACGAGTATTACCTATCTGTCCCGATGCATCCTAGTTATTGCTCACATCGGCATTACTTTGAAGCGTATCGTGGTATCTATAACGTATATACGCTTGAATACGCTACTCGATGTCACTACTCTTAGCCTGTATATTTGAACGTGAGTGGCTCTGTCTCTTTTTAAGCTCGAGGTCCTTACATTTACGTCCAGATACTTGTGCCGTCGATCAACAACAATCAAACGTCTGCGTTAAGTTAAAACGTTTAATTTTGCATGTACCGCACATTAACATGCAACATGTTTACTGCCATGTTAACGTTTACATATCGTGCCAAGCTGGTTCGAGCTGTCGAGCGAATTGCTGGCTTCGTGCCAACAAGCCAGCTATGGAAGTAACAAGTTGTTGCACCTTCTGTCGTTAATAAAATCTTACTACTATAGTACAAATCCTGACTCCGGGTAGCTGCCGAGAAATTCGAAAAAACCAAACAACATGGCCTCAATCGTAAACCAAACCCATGACGTCTAATACTGCCCATAGATCTATGGCACTGCCTATCATTGGCCCTACCATAATCATTTACCGAACAGGTCGAGGTGACAGTTTGGACTTTTGGAGTAGGTATGCACTTCGGTTTTGGTCTTATAATGGCCTGATATCATAAGAGTGTATATAAGCCCCAGGTGTGCTTAACGCAGATGAAGCCACGGTACACTGACTGTTGATATATCTGTTCAAAATACTAAGATATTCCCACGCCAAATCTGGATGCGTTCACTGGGCTGGGTACCTATATAACCTCAGACCTACGCTGTAGGAATTCGCACTGGTAAGTATTTAAAGTAATACTTACATTCCCATGTCTAATTTATGCAAAACCATAAAAAGTATTAGTTATTCAAGTAACTTTGAAGTCAAGTGTCTAGTTTCTCCCGGATTATGATCTAGGCCCACACGCATAATGTATTCCTAGACATAAACACAGTTTTAGTGCCTCATGATTATGTTTCTGAGCACTGGTTTCTCTCAGGGTTACGACCATGCGACCAGGCGACCAGCGACCTAACCCTGCCCTTGCGCGGACCGGTCGAAATGACCGGGTTATAAGCACAGTTAATATTAATATGCTTTTGGGTTAAATTCAAATGTAGGTACGGTTTCAAAATGGTATGGTATAGCGACACAACTTTTTTAAGAAAAATAGCATCGATTAATTTCCCGGATATTATATTTATTAAAATTCAACTTTCAGCACTAATGTTGAGTTGCCTAAAAATATAGGACATTGTTCCCCGTAGATTTATTTTAAGACAACAATATTAATAACCTCCCAACATCATATAATGTTTATGCAAAAAAGATTCCGTTAACACCAAAACGTGTGCAAGCGACCGACAATAATATTTAAAGCACATGAGTACATATCACGCGAAGTCACCAACTCTATGAAACAGACCGGCATGAAAACTACACACAAGACAAGAACGCTTCCGTACGCCTTCTGAGAAAACTTTCATAGCATGAGTAAGATAATCTTGACGCAATCCCATCAGCAATGTGAAAGCTTGCACAACCACACAGCATTAACAACCTTAAAATTGAACTGGTAGAGTTGGAACTTGTCCGGTATTAATGTAGGAGGTATTATGAGAAACTTTAGATTTTCCCAATGAAGTCATTCGGGTCGGATCGGCCGGGTTTAGCCGATTTAGCAAAGATAGGGTTGATTGTTAGCGATGTTAGCTCGAAGAGGCGTTTAGTCAAGTTGTTATTTATGTGCGGAGGTGAATCTCGCGCATCATGCATTAGCGATTGTCGTCCTTATCGCATGCTCACACACGGCATACTTTTGTATGTCCTTCAATCGGGTCAGTTTTTTTTTTGTATGACCTTCAGGACGTGTTCATAGTTCATACATTTGATCTCTACTGTTTCATTTAGCTCCTACAAAAAATCGGCTATCGATTGTAAGCCGTCTGCGAACGCTCTTAGACTCGTGATGTACGAATGACTTGTACAGTGTACTGAGAATACAATATAAGTCTGGATAATGGCACTATTTTATACGCGACTTAGGAGACGAGCGACAATGACCCCTGCGCACCAAGCTATGAGTGTAGGTGTAAGCCGAGATTCCTTCCAGCTTTTCTCGTCTGCGTCTGGGCTTTGTTTTCCGGGGATGAATTTAACAACAATTTCGAGAGAGCAATTTAGATAGAGTAAAAAAAAATTGAGACCTTGTCCGATAGATTGGTCATTAAGACTAATGTAGTTCGAAGATAAAACTGTTAACATTTCGACACTTAATTGTACTAATGATATGAATGGGGCATGTGATGAGGTAGATTGAGGGCCAAGTCCTGAGTATGAATGAGCTGGATACATGCCAAATAATTTGGGACTGTCGTAAAAAAAAATGTGCGACTCTTTCCACAAAAGATCATCTGAGAAGCTAATCTGCATGGTCCTCACATGATGTGACCAAAACTAGATCTGCCGGTCTATTAAAATCTCACCGTGAAAACTTAAGTGAAGTGAGCGTGAAGTGAGCTGCCAATAGTGTCAATTCCTAGCATCGGGTGGACTGACAGCTCACTTCACCTAAGTTTTCACGGTGAGATGGTTACAGAATAGTACTGCTGAACTTTAAAACAGACCTCTTAGTTTATTTCGATGTTTCTTCTCAGAATCAGATAGGAAACACCACCACATCTAATTTAAAAATATATTTTTTAACATGTAAAAGTGTTTTATAAACACCTACAAAGAAATGAATATCATTAATTATTATCATTGTATTCCTAACCAAGTACCTTTAGGAGACCCTTTATTCTTTAGAACCGTTTACTGGTAGAGCTTGTTCGATTTGTTTTTTGACAGTGTTGTATGACCCGACACGTTTATATGGACATGCTTTAAAAATGTTTATTGCAGAGAAATCAGGAAATGCGTGATTCATTACTTTATGAGACACTTTTTTCTATGTATGACACCTGCGTGAATCATTTGGCGAAAGTAAAGAACAGAGAAAGGTTTCGTGTCAACGCCGCGGCAATGGAGGGCGAGCAGACTTGAGGCTGAACTTACGAGAGGCCTACGTCCAGCAGTGGGCTGAGATGATCAGCGCGCTGTTGGATTAACAACGCTCGGCTAAGCACCGAACGTCGAAAGTCCATCAGCACGGTTTAATTTAGGGGTTCAGGAAAGCATAGATCTGCACCTTTATTGCGGAACTACCTTCAGTCACAATCTGAAGGATTTTGAAGGAAATTCCTACACCTAATGATAGGAATTTCCTTCAAAGTCCTTATCTTTAAAAAATTCGTCTATTCGACAATGTTGAATAACGCAATGACTAATGTTGAATTGAATTGTTAGGTAAGGTAACACTTACGCAACTACCCCAGCTTTTTAACATATTTAGCACATCGCATAATAAAACTATGGACACGTCAAATCTAACTATAAAACAGTTACAAAAAGGCCTTTCCATACAGAAACATCCGTAGAATCTAACAACAGTTGTAACTTGTAATATAAGCCGTCCCATTTAAATAAATTCCGAAATCCGTAATATGTGAGGTGTTGGTTAGCGGGCGGGGCCACATTCTTGCACCGTTATGATTCCAATGCGCAGTTAGTTGGTCGTAATCAGGTCGATGGCGAACTTGCGCGGCGGTGGAGAGCGACACGCGATTGATTCGTGTTACGTCGACCATTGATGAGACAGGTGTTACCGGGGTATCGAATGTATCGATTCCGGTACTGTGAATGTTATCTATGTTACACTAGAAATTGATGAGTTGTTGCAGTTCTACATAAGTTTTTGAGGCACATCTATCCTACTTATATTATGAAGAGGTAATTGTTTGTTTGTAAGTTAGTTTGTATGTAGCGGGTAATCTCCGGAACTACCAGTCGGATTTGAAAAATTATTTCTGCATTGCCCAATTCTTGGAAGGTCCTCCCTCCCAAAATCCTCCCAAGGAAGGTTATAGGCTATGTAACATCACGCTACGACCCTTAGGAGCCGAGCAAACGGAAAAAAAAAGTCAGAAAGAACGCTACGCAAAAACGTTACAGCGCGGACTCACCGCGTCACCGCGTCACATCCCATCGCCCGATGGGATGTGACGCGGTGAGTCGGGGGCCGAAATTTCACGCGGGCGAAGTCGCGGGCAGAAATAAAGTTTAAAAAGCCCTTTCCGTAAATCACGTAAAAAGCACACATAAATCACCACCGAATGACTGATAATTTTTTAGAAGATTTTTCAAAACATTGCCTATATCGCCGTTATAAAATAACACTTCCGACAGACACCCGATTGATTTTAAATAACTGGCGAAATGTGGGTTTACTATAGGTACACCTCTGCGTAACCTCTCGGGGAATACAGGCGTGATGTTATGTTATCTATCGATAGTTCCCTCAGCTCGCAGCCTCGTACCTTACAACGGACGTATTACAAGTTCTCATGTAATACAGCATTCACAGCTGTGTGCGGAAATCATTGTCATTCGCGGACGGGATATTGCAGCCTGCAATTACTGCAGTTTCACTATGTTTACTGCCTATATTTCCCTAAGTAACCTTTTATTAAGGAACTTTGCTATAAATACTGACCCGGAAGAGTGGATTTGGATTAGATTTTTTATTCTGTTTGATACCCTGCATTTCGTTCTACGCTTTTTGGGAAAATATTGATAGCTAGATAGATCATAATAATAATAAAACAGGAAAACAAAATAAGATAAGGAGGTCATAATATTTAGGAAAACTAACAACATAACATAACATTACGCCTGTTTATGCCCCGTAGATGGCAATAGCCTCGTTTCCTAATTTCATGCAAAAACTAATTCCATGCTACCATGATAGTACATGCTAATTCCATGCTGTCATGTTCATATTCTAAGGTAGCCATCTTGTGTCAAACGCATGGTAGTGTGTGTAATGTTTTTTTTACTAATTGAATTTATTTCTAATGCCTATTGTATAAAATATAAGCTTTCTGCACTCCTTCTCTACCAAAACTTTAACTGTGCTAAATTTCATACTCCTCCATCCGCGTAATTTTCGGAAAAAAGGGCACAATTTTTTTGCTTAACGTATTATGATATAGATAATCAGCCTGTAACGTACCCACTACTGGGTTTTTGCCGATAGTAGCTCAAAAGAGAGCTAAATATATATATTGCATCTGACTTGGCAACACTGCCAGCCTTTCGGGCATTTTTCCCATTGACAGCGATGCGGATGAATTTTTTGATGCACAATGAGCACTTCTTTATAAACTTGTACTTATTATATACTAGTTACATTTAAGATTTGTGAAGTGTAATTATAATAAATATTTTGAAGCAAAAAAAAACGTTCCAATTAAAAACATTCAATTTCTCGCACATTACGAGCGACAGTGTAAACTCTACGCCATATTTATTTGGATGTTTAAAGTTTTATTCGTTACATTTTTCATATTTACAACATCCTTTCATTTAAAAAAAAAAAAAAATAAGTAAGTAATAAATAAAAAAGCTATAAAGACATTAGTGACTAAAATTAATAAAAGAATCAAAAAAGGAATAATAATAACTAAACGATAATTAAATAAACAGGTCATTAAACCAAAATAATCATCTAAATACCTACTTTATAAAGCAAAAACACTTTCGTCTCGCGCCACTGACGCCGACTGCTACTGGGCGAATACTTTCGTTGATTTTCGCTACACGCATACATTACCAAAAAAAATTTAAGTTCAAACAATGAGTTTCTCATAACGGACTGTAGGTGGCGTCACGAGTTACAAAATAACAGATAACTAAACTTAATTATGATACTTTCACTCGGCATCTTAACTAAAATTACTTTTACTTGCATGTGCTCCGCTCGCTTGGCGCCACACTTTTAAAATAGCGTAAGACACACTCATAGTAGCTTTTTCTTAGGTTTTTAATTACCTGTTTATGATTTACTTATTCAATCAATACCTCTGAAAGTTAGAGAAAGATAATAGGTACCTATGTCTAGAAAAGGGCTGAGACCGCGACTAAACAAGTAGGGACAGACAATGATGATGAGGACCGCTGAAAGTATTGGAAACGCCCGTACAACAAATTCTTAGAAGCTGTTATAAATCAAATAACCTTCTCGAGCAGAACAGAAAGCGAAATTGTTCCAAAAAATATTCAGTACCTAGGTACAGCGAACCGCACATCAGTGGTAATTTTTTACCCGACTACGGAGAAGCAAAAAGGAGGGTTATGATTTACATTGACAGATTAGTAGGCTATGGTACAAATTAGTTGATAAGTAGAATATGTATATATGTTCAGGATTGATCCACCGCTAAAAGCGGCTTACGAATATTTAGAAGTAGCTGCACCCCGACGTTTCACCCGCATAAGTCTTGACCCCATGAGAATATCGGGATAAAAAATATGCTATGTCTTACCGCAAGTAATGGTCTACCTATGTGCCAAATTTCATACAAATCCGTTCAGCCGTTTTAGCGTAAAAGCGTTATAAACAAACAAAGTCACTTTGCATTTATAATATTGGTTAGGATTTACAATGATTATCAAACATAGGTATAACACCTAACTTATACTCAAATAAACTATAAAAAACACTAATAATCACCATAAAAAAACACAACACTAACAACATTTGCGTCATAATTAAATAATATTCCGTACGAAAATATATTTTGAAGAAGCCATTTTTTTTTTTTGTTGGAATCACTGTGGTGCGTTAGACCTTGCTATGGTATGACAGCCCGTATCTATCTCATACTCTTAAAGCTTTTAAGACATCTCAGAAAAAACAATAAAAAACAAGAATGTCATTAGTCTAGCAAATTAATGTCAGCATTAAACAGTTGAGTGCAGAACTCATCGGAGCATATTGCCGTCTTCCTCGGGCATTTCGCTCGCTGCACAATGTTCCAGCTGAGCGGAAACCGTGTCTACATAGGTTCAGATAATTATAACAAATAGCAAACATTTTGACGGGATACAGACAGACATAACGCATCGATAAATGTCGCGAGTATTTAGAAAAACTACTCTTCTTTTGTTTGAGTCGATATATACCTACATATTGTGTTATCTGTAATACAAATTAGTAGGTATGGATCGAGGTATTGTATATGTCGAGTATAATGTTCAGAACTACTGATCCAATTCCGAAAATCTTTCACTAATCGGAAGCTACAGTATTGCCGAGAGGACACATTTTATGCAAAATCAAGAAATTTCAAAATCAGTCGCGGGCAAAAGCTAGTGTAAAATATTTTATAATGTTAGGTGGTTTGGTCCCAGTAAGTGGCCACGCTAGTCGCGGCGTAAGGCGTTTTAGGTCTTCAGAAGTGCAGGTGTATGAACACTTTGGACACTCCAACATATTGGAAAATTTGTTTTTTAGATAAAAGCCTATCTCGTTGGTCTATTGATAGCATGCGCGACTGCTGCGTGGAGTGAAAATTAAGTCGAATGCACCCATCGTAACAGAAAACAGAAAATTAAGTTCTTAACATTATTGGATTCCAAAGACAAAGGAATTTTCAAATCGCCCCGATAGTGCAATTTGAAAAAAACCTTTTTAGCTTTTTTTGAAATCGAATAACCTAGGTAACCTAGATCTAAGTAATATTTACCCTATCAAAAATATACTTACTTTTAGTGTTCACGACATCTAAGGAGAAAAATAAGGACATCTAGACATAATTTTTCCCCCAACAAATTAGTGTAGACAAAGGAAATCAAACTCAGCTACAAGTGAGGTACTTAGTACAATCTAGATTTCAACATGAGGTTTGTAGATGCTTTAGAAATTGATAGGTGACGCATATTCAGCTAGAAAAACCTCAATATGAAAGTTATTTTCCTAAGCCTCATGAAGTTTATATGAGTTGTGAGAACAAAGAAAAAACCCAAAACTTTCATGGCGTATGTAATACTGCGTTTCAGAATGTAACTTTTAGCTCTGACGACATCCGTTGCAGCAAAACAAGACTTCTAATCCGTAATTTTGGTCCAAAACTAATTAAAAATCACAGTTTTGAAGACAAAGGAAATCCTTCATCACATATAACACAACAATTATGCCTTTCAGAATGGAACTTTCAGCTCTCACGATATTCGAGGCAGTCAATAAAGACTTCTAAGCCCTAATTTTGGCCTAAATACTTGTTAAAACCACGGTTTTGAAGACAAAGGAAGTGTCTGTGAATCCCGGGCGAGGCAGGCTAGCTACTTTGCGTCCTTAAATAGCTAATCGATACAGTTTGCAACTGCGCCCTGAGTGCAGGGTGCATGGTATGTGTGCTAGACAAAGCTAGGCGATGTATCATGCGCACTAGTGCTCTTAATATCGATCCATTTGGCCCGAATACCCGATGTCCTGAGGTCGTCGAGCCGTGCTGATTGCATTTCTCGGACGAAAGGTGGGTGAATTTTATTCTTTTATGTAATTAATTTATGTAGCTTTTGTGTTTTGTATGATGGTAATCGTAATTTGGTAAGATTAGCTGGGTTTAAGCAATTAATTATGAGTAGTTTATTATAAAAGATCTGTTTTTACTTACAAAACTTTTTCAAAAAAAAAATCTTTAGATGTAATTGATATTGGTTTGTACCTAATTTTATAAATTACAAAACTTTGCCATAGAATTGAAACTTGTTACAAAAATGCAGTGGGCGATGACAAAATGCTGCACGTTGTCGTCACGTTTTTCCTATATGTTTCCCGGGGTTCCTATATTTTACCGTCCGTTGTTGTATTACCTACTGGTCACTGGTGCATTGTCGTTCCGATATCAGAGGTTCCCACAACATAGATGTGGAACCTCTGGGTGTTTGTGATAGTCATGCCTTAGTTATTTCGACGTTTATGTTTTCTATTTATTTTCCATCTTATATGCCAAATAACAACTTAAATACTCGAACAACTACCGATACCTAAGCATTAATAAAAAATGCCTAAGTTAGATTTTTTATTTGTATACTCCTGTATACAAACTTTTGAAAAGTTAAAGTTATGAAAGATTTTTTTTCATAAACAGGCTTTTAATTTCATTACTTTCTGACTACCCATAGAAATGCTCCTATTTTTGAGCAGTCGTGTAAAAATGAAAACAACCACGAGTAGGTATCTATTCAAAATCTACATAAGGTTTCGTTAACTATTCCAGGGACCTCTGTGAACCGTGCAACAGCGCCTTGGCATCAGCTAATTACACGTTACTAAGTTTCGACAGTTACTGTTTTCTAAGGGAAGTTGCCTAACATTGGTCGGCTGCTGACATTCGATCGTTGCTTGATTGTGGTTACGCTCCTATTATGATTTGTGATAGGCATATGTTGTGCACTGGGTATAGTTCGGACAAAACACCGTTTAACTTCATTTTTTTTACCCATAACATGTTGCACAAAATCCACCGTAACTTTTGTGTCTAATTTTACCAAAATTGTGCAAAAATATGTTTGCACAATTTTGGTAAAATTAGATTGTTCTTGGCTATTTATCTATTTTGACTGGTAACTAAGATATTTATTTTAAACTTTCATGTCGACGTAATGTCTATGCTCTACACGTTGTAAAAATAAAATAAGAATGAAGTATATCTACTTAAACCGACAGTCGTTACCCCAATGACCTTCCGAACTCTTACTTGGCTGTTTACGTGCTCCGAAGTGTATCAAAACATGCCATTAAACCGAGTCTAGTTCTCTACTGTGATAGTGAAAGTAGCGCCGAGGCTACCACGTACCGGGTCACTCTTCAACTGTTACAGAAACGAAAATATTTGTCTAGAGTCAGCCGATCTATTCTGTAAAAATCTCACCGTAAAAACTAAGCTGAAGTGAGCTGTAATTCCACCTTCACTTCAACTGACTTCAAGCTCACATCACCTAAGTTTTCACGGTGAGATTTGTACAGAATAGAATTAGAATTAGAATGTATATTTAATAGATCGGGAGATGGCATTACAAAGGCGAGTAGTGGTGTTACTTACCTAAATGTAAAGTCAAGGAAAAGGAGATCCGCCAAATCCCATACAAAAAAACCCCAGGCCCGGCGCAAAAGAAATGTATCTCATATTTTAGAGTAATAATAGTAGAAATATTGTAAAGTATCGCTATTGCCAAATTCGGTGGCTAACATAGTTTTTTTGCCCGGTGAAGTTTCATAAGCGCTAGATGTAAAAATATCTTTGTTCTGTGCTTAACTGTCGGAAATATGTCACTGAGTTGACTAATCGGGGCGCCAGCGCCGCCACCGCCTAGCGGCGCTCGACAGAGTCTACATAACATAACGCTCGACTGGGGGTGAGCAGAGTTGGTCGGTTATAATTTTACTCGAACTGCAAACGGTTTTTAACCGACTTCCCAAAAAGGAAGAGGTTATCAATTCGGCTGAATTCTTTTTTTTTTTTGTATGTGTGTTTGTTCACAACTCCGTCATTTATGAACCGATTTGGAAAATTATTTTTATATTTTTAAAGGGTATACTTCCCAGGTAGTCTAGTTGTCATCAAGTCAGGATCTGATCATGGGATCTTGGAGATATCGAGGGAACTCTTCAAATATTATAGGCACACCTATAGCGATTTGGGTATTTTTTATAGTAACTCATGCATTTGCTCTTGGAAAGCACCATTTTTCACAGATGAACATATTAAAGTAATCGAATCGCAACCCATAAAATAATTATTATTGAGTAGTTCCGGTAGGCATCTGTGAAAAATGGTGCTTTCCAAGAGCAAATGCACGAGTTACCATAAAAAATACACAAATCGCTATAGGTGTGCCTATAATATTTGAAGAGTTCCCTCGATTTCTCCAAGATCCCATGATCAAATCCTGACTTGATGACAACAGGACCACCTGGGAAATATACCCTTTAAAAACCTAAAAATAATTTTCCAAATCGGTTCATAAATGACGGAGTTGTGAACAAACACACATAAAAAAAAAAAAAAGAATTCAGCTGAATTGATAACCTCTTCCTTTTCGGGAAGTCGGTTAAAAACCGTTTGCAGTTCAAGTAAAATTATAGCCGACCAACTCTGCTTATCCCCAGTCGAGCGTTATGTTATGTAGACTCAGTCGAGCGCCGCTAGGCGGCGGCGGCGCTGGCGCCCCGATTAGTCAATTCAGTGACGTATTGCACAGAAAACAGATATTTTTACATCTAGCGCTTATGAAACTTCACCGGGCAAAAAAACTATGTTAGCCACCGAATATGGCAATAGCGATACTTTACAATAATTGTACTATTATTACTCTGAAATCTGAGATATATTTCTTTTGCGCCGGACCTGGGGCAATTTTGGCGGAACCCCTTTATTGCAATAAGCAAATTGACTACAACTTAAATTATTGTCTTTGACAGTAGTACGAATGGCTATATATATCATGATAAGACGGTAATAATCAGAGTAGGAGACGACAAAATAAACGAAAGATAGATTTTTTGGAAGATGATGTGACTAGAAATGGGGGGACTACTTGATATATAAAAGAAGAAAACATATTGAGATAAGGGCAGGTGGATGATATGATCATGAGCTGTTGCCAGAGTAGAGAGGACTGTTCTCAAACGGATAGATTCACATGATTTCTAAAACAAAACGAAACCTTTCCAAGCCCCGTATGCAAAAGGAATTCTCCGATTCCTATAAGTATTACGCCATCGCCATCATCACTTATCGACATAGGAAACAGAACGACAACAACACTTTATTTTTTGTAGCCATCAACACAAAGCTATCCGGCCGGGAGGGGGGAGGGACAGGCTATAAAAAACACATTCTTGCTCTGACACACTGGGTTACAATAATCGATCCTTTATCATGAAAGTGCCATCGCTTTTTGTATACAGCTATGTCAGAAATGTCACGTTTTAAAAGGAATTTTGTTAAAGTTTGTGTGATATGCTAGTCTAGCATGTGCATGGCGACAAAGTTGTATCGACGCATTACTGGGCTCCAAAACGAGGTGACACTGAATTTACGCTTAGTCGGATCTCGTTTCTACGCGAGATATAATGAGGCCCAGATTTTGTCGTCAGTGTAAGTTAGTCTGTCTGAAAAAAATCATTTTAATTTATTGTCTATACTAATATTAAAAAGAGGTATTTGTTTGTTTGTATGTAGGAAGTAATAACTCCGGATTTTAACAACTAGCAGACGGATTTGAAAAAATAATTTTATATTGGATAGCCCAATTCTTTAATATGGCTTTGTAACATCACGCTACGACCCTTAGGAGCCGAGCCAAAAGAAAAAAAACAGAAAGAACGCTAAGCTTAAACGAAGTAATAGCGCGGGCGGGCGATGGAATGCGACGCGGTGGGTCGGGGGCTGAAATTTCACGCGGACGTTGTCGCTGGCAGGAGCTAGTTATTTATACGCATCATTATTACATTTGTAATGTCCAATAAATACATACAACAGCCATTGACAGGGACTAAAAAAAATGCCATGTATAAAATTACAAACGAACTTTTCGACAAGCAATCCCAAAATGTTGGAGCTCCCGAAATTATTCGGTTACAACGGGTCAGTTGTCTCCACCGGAAGCGAGGGTGTTGTGCACTTCCGGCGCAGGCGCAAGGAACTTGGGGAGAACGACAGTTATGTCACTGAATCATGCAAGTGTTTTATAAAACAATATATTATTATTTATATTTTTATGTCGTCTTGCATGTTCGACATTTTAAACGATATAAGAAATGAGAATGAATATTTTTGAAAGTTTTCTCATACCTCTAAACATCAATAATAACAGTAAAATACTATACTATACTATGTAATACTACAATTTTACTAAAAGTAAAATTTAATTTGGATCAAAAATATTTTTTATTAACCTTCAACTTTCAAAACACAATCTTATCTTTTTCGGTTCAAGAGCCACAAAGCTACAAAAGTAATATGCGACGAATGTTCCGAAAACTTAACTGTCAACCTGGAAACATTAGTTATCATAGTGCTAAACGATGACGGCCTCACATGCCCACAGTTACACACACTCCGACAGCTTCATGCTCTAGTTAGTGAAGAGCAAGATAGCAGTCACATTAAACCCGCTGAAAACCCTACCAGTCTCTAAAGGAACGTTAAGGCAGGAAACCATTGCATAAAAAATAAAAATAAACCGGCCAAGTGCAAGTCGGACTCGAACACCAAGGGCTCCGTACCGTATTAAGATCGAGCAAAAAAACGCCGGAATAAACACGTTTCTTTAATTTATTATTTTTTATTATTTGTTGTTATAGCGGCGATAGAAATACACAATCTGTGAAAACTTCAATTGTCTACCTATTACGGGTCATGAGATACAGCCCGCTGACAGACAGACGGACGGACAGTGGAGGCTGCTAGTAATAGGGTTCCGAATGGCACCCATCGAGTAGGGAACCCTAAAAATTTAATCGGACGACATAATCTTAAATTACTTCGGCATTTTAGATAGAAGAAGGACGTGGTTGTACATCAAGAATTTACGAATAATGGTATCAATAAAAGGTAGGTCATATCCATAAGAAACTACAGATTTGAATGGGTAATTCTCTTCATGAAACATGGTCTAATAATCTTGAAGGAATTTAACAAAGAAGCCTTTCAATGGAAGAATAACCCTATTATACGTATAACTACATACGTGCCTACGTAATAAATAGTAATAATATCTACGGGTTGCTTAAAACCATATTTCTCATTCTCTGGACTATCAGAAATTACACTGTCATACCCCACAAATAAATTCAATGACAATAAATTATTATATAACTTAATAATAAACTATCAATAATAATGTAAGTATTATTAATAATTACATATTCATTGACAGTTTACCGTCAATCCTGAACTCATGCGCATTACGTTATACCCATTTTGTCACGGCTCAAAGCGGCCTAATAAACGGTTATCATTCGCGTCTTGTAAATCTAGCCGCTCAACGATGACGCGTGCGCATATAGCGGGAGATTTCTTGTTTAGATCTACATAATGGAGCAAAACAACGTAACATGGAGGAAGGGAACTGGGTTAGTGTAGTGCTTTTGCATGATTTTATGCAATACTAGCTTCTGCCCGCGACTTCCCATGTGCTAACCCAGGTCGTGGTCTACCCATGTGCCAAATCTTATCCAAGCCGCTCAGCCGTTTTAGCGTAAAAAATAAACTACCAAACTCACTTTTGCATCAATAATATTAGTTAGGTTAGGATAGGTCCATCATTTAATGTTAATATTGTAAAGAAAACTGGGAATAGATAATTTATAAACACTCGTAGCAATATAGATCAAAATTGTGGTATTTGGGGTAGTCAGAAAGTCTGACAACCAATGTTTTCAAGAGGTGTTACACAATAACTGGGTTGTGGAGGTCAGATAGGCAGTCGCTCCGTGTAAAACACTGGTTTTCAGATCCAGCTGGTTAGACTGGAAGCCGACTCCAATATAGTTGGGGAAACCTAGGCAGATGATAATTGTGGACCCTGAAGATGACGTGAAAGGTGTTTTTTATTGATATTTGGTGCTGTCGACCGGGTTTGACGCATGGGACAATTCTGAGCCCAGTTGTGTACTGGCGATATTTATTTTCGTACTTCTGAAGATCTTCAAAGAGATGAATAGCATGATAGCAGACGAGTTAGACTTGTAGATCAAATCGAACTCTTAACACAAGTAACAATGTAACTTTAGCATAGAAATATGCTATGCTAAAGTTACATTCTTAACGAAAAGGATTATGTTAGGAAGTATGTTTAATGATATATGTCAGTTTTGCTGACAATTCCCGAACATACATTTTGAAATGTGTCGTCATTGATGTTATATCCTTCTTCTTCACTGCCGATTGATTTCAATATTTCAACAATTCAAAGTTGGCTTTTGAATAAATAATAAGTTTTTTAAATATTAAATACGTTAATTTAAAGCAATTGAATCACAAACGTGATATTCTCATTTCTCTCAGACACAGTCTGAGCAATTTAAAAAGAGAGATGCGAAACAATATTTGACCTACATTACTCGGAAACGAAAGACGGAAGGAAAGCAGACTGTACGACAATAAATAAAGAATCGTTTTAGAACAGATGCTGGTCTTGGTCTTGTAACCCTTGGGAGGTCGAAAGGGTCGTTGAGGTCACAAGCGTTGAAGGAAATTTTCGAAGAGAAAAAGAAAAACAAGCATACATAGATATCATCATAATTATGTCAGCCGTATATTTTCTAGATTATGTGTTTACTTATCGGGAATTAATTTTGAACGTGTTACTAATAATAATGTATTTTTGTTTGCATAGCAGGAAGATTTTGCCCAACTTTCCAATAAAGGTCTTTAAATATGAAACAACTTATTAAACGTAAGTGGTATATTTAGCACTCAATAGGCAATATCATTTACCACAAACTAACAGTAAGAAAACACGAGATGAAAACTGAGCCTAGCGCAATCATCGAACCCACATCCCATGAAGTTTGAGACACAAACCGCAGACAGTCACCTGTGACAGGCATCATGGTGACCTCAATACCCATAGGAAATTACCCCACATTCACCATCAACCGAGCGGAAAACCATTGCAAATAACAACCAAATACAAACAATAGTATAACCAAGAAGAACACACAAAAAAGTAGAGAAATCTCATCACAACGCATCTCTTCCCAAGAAAGTAGTACAGTGAACACTATGGATATATGTTAATGAAAAAAAAAAACAAAAACCAACCTTGAAGGAGGGACAGGATAACACAGATATACAGAACATCCATTTTGATAAATCACACTGTAATAATTTTAAACACTCGCGGCGTTTTCGTGGGGCGCGCGGTCATGGCGCGTGCAGCGTGGCGGGCTGTCGGAAAGCGACTGAGCGAGCGCCGCGACAACAGGTGCGCGCGCGCACGCAGGTACTTTCTTCCCCCCCTCCTCTCCTCCCGCAAAGCTTTCGCGCGCTGAATAACCAATTTCTGGCGCTCCAGGGTATTCCATACGTGTTTTGAAAGACAAAATAATTGGGTTAGTAGGTGTAACTTGGTATTCTAATTACGATGGCTTTAGGTTGGATTATATGGCGTTCATCGCGGCCGGTGTATTTGTTATACCTACATAGCTGTATTGGTAATTATTGGTTAGTAGGCTATTGGTGACGTCAGGAGATTTAGACCCCAGAGAGTGTATGACAGTGCTTCAATACAAGCTGATTAGATTTATGCGCTGTACAGTATGTAAATTTTTATTCAATCATGTTAGGTTTTTGTTATCATATAAAATTTTGGTGTTTTTATTAATGTTTTAACGGTTTTTTTTATTAAATTATCGTTTTCGGTAACATATTCTATAAGAAAATAAACTTAGTACAAAAGTTAGCGTTGATGTCTTTTGTATGAAACTACGAACTAAAAATGCTACGAAAATTGTTCTATGTGTTTTTATGATATTTTTGCAATTATCAATTTATTTTAATGTTAATAAATCAATCAATTGTAATAAAAGGTCTTTGTGAAGGCTCCTCCAGGGGGTGTACTACCACCATACTAATTTCTGTGGGTTTTAGGGTACGAATAAAATAAACATTTAATTCAAACTATTTTTGTCTATTTAAAATAATATGTCAACGTCGTATTTTCTTAGTTTTAAATATGAATGATTGGTTTAAATGAAAATGATTTACTCGTTCTTATCAATGACACTTAGATAGGTACTCACATCGAGAGTCTCTATTGCTAATTTATCTTCGAAACTATGTTTTTTTGGAATTTTCTTGAATTTTTATATTATTTTTACTTGAAGAAGAAAGAAAATATATTATTTAAAACACAGACTAAAAGGTACACAATATAATATACAGTAGATAAAGAGATAAAATAAAAAGTGTTAAAGTAAGATGAAAGAAATTAGCAGGAGAGTGTGCCTCACGGCTGCGCCAAAAAGGCGCAGTTCAGCAAAAATGCCAGATAACTTTATGTGCCTGACGCTGGTTTTTAACTGGACAGGTCCAGTGTAAAGTGTAAGGTGACGGATGTAAATCAGTTTTATAATGCACCGTGTGTATGCATACTTAAATAAAATAAAGTGTCAGATAAAAATAATTACGAATATATAACATAAATAGTGTGATTGTGTATTAAATTGCAAAACAAAACAAAAAAGACTAATAAATAAATTATTAAATGAGACTTACAGCATAAAACCTTAGAATGATGAGACATCAAAAGGAAACATTACAAACAGACTTACATTTGTTATTTTTCTTTTTAAATTAAAAAAAAAATAAAGTCTCAAAATAATTTTGAAAATAAAAATACATTATTTCCGCAAAACAGTTACCTACCTCATTAACCCACAAACTGTATCAAAGAAATTTCTTTAAAATAGAAACCAAATTGAAACGAGAATCGATATTAATTCACTTTCTCGAGAGAATCGATTCGACAGAGTTGCGTAACTAGAGATCGTGATGGCGGACGATTTGTTTAAAAGTGGAGTACCATCACGCTATAGTCCTTGTGAATGATTATACAGGCTGACTTTGAAAACACGCAACCAAATTTAAGGGCGTAGTCTACCCATCAATATGAACAACTTTTACTACAGGAACTTGAATTCGTAAAAAAAAATTACTTTCCTGTATAATGGTATACCCGGTAATATACCCAATTGGACCATTTTGTATAAGAAGGTCGTTTTTTTTTTTTCGATTTCTTATTTGGTCCCATAATAAAAGTTGTTCATATTGATGGGTAGAACACCCCCTTAAATTTTGTTGCATGTTTTCAAAGTCAGCCTGTATTAAGAATAGCACAAACATACGCCAGGATTATACGAGGCTAGTTTTTCAGGCTAGGACAGAAAAAAAGTGCTAGCTGTTAAGCTAGCATGCCAGTCACACTGTCCTCGTCTATATAGAACTATCCTCATATTTAGGCTAGCTAGTGAGAAAGATAGTAATATATTAATTTAAGTAACACCCAAAATTTAAGAGCCAATCATTGACTAATCAACCAAACTAAACTCATGCTTGAAATAAGTGCTTGTTTGAACGTCTAACCAAAGAAACTTAGTGCTCGTGTGCCAGCACTGCCAGCTTTTGCTCAAATGCTTGTAAGTCATTGGTCATTCGTTCATCACGTACAAATGCTCGCGATTGAGATACATATTTGGACTATGTTGTCTGTAAATCTCTCACGGAACAGATTTTTATTATCAGGAAATTTGTTAAGTAATAATGAATGTATATTGCAGGACATTTGCATGCCTTTCTTTTCTCCACTCCTCTAGATCTTGTGCAAGTGTGCCTGTAGGGGTCAAGCTCGTCTACCATCCATTATATTAGCCCTTAAGCAGTTATCCGTATGACTATCTAATATTATAATATAAGATAGTTATCTAAATAACTACTGTCATATCATATTCCTAGCACGAACACGCATATCCCGGTGAGATCTAAAACTCATTTCTCAGATGTGGGTCTTTTTGAACATAAATGTCTGGAAAGTCCACATTTGTAAGACAATTTCTCATTTTGTTATTTAAGCTCCATGTTTCCATGTGACTGTGAAATGGAAATACTTGGCAACAAAGACGAATTCACAACGTAACAATTACACAATTGAAAAATAATATCCGGATTTGTGCCCGGTTGATGGCATCTCGCCCCATTACATAGGACTAACTGGCAAAATGTAGGTGTAATATACAAAGGTACACGTCTGCCTAAATCTACGGGGAATACGTCATGTTAATGACCATTTTGGTGGTTTATGATAGACTGATCTTTGTTGGTACGATCTTTCTGATACCGCTATGGTAACTCAGTCAGTGGTTCGGAGCAAGGCCGTAGGCAGGGGCGCCTGGTCAGAGCTCGACCCGTCTTTTTTTGGAGCATGTTGCGGATTATTGGAGGTAGCGAGTTGGACTCTCGTTCGTGTCAATTGTTTTAAAATCTAAGTGTAAAATAAAAAAAATTGCTTAGTTTTGCGCCCGATCCGAATTCAATCCTAGATTGCGGTCGACATAGACCAGTCTATATTGTTCGCCTCGAAATTCAATCGATGGTCGACTGCCATGCACCACATGTTGGACCAATCTGGCTTGTATCGGCCGCATATTATGTAGTTGCATGTGGCACTGCACCCGATCCGATGTACTCGTATACAGCTCTATTGAATACAATTGTAAGTAAACTTGGTTCAAGTTACTAAAGAACAAGAAAAATAAACTGATGGTCACGAATTTATGTTCATTCAATGATTATTTTGCTCAGATTTCACGCAAGAACTTAACAATCTAGTACAAGATACATTCCTTGATTGGAAGTTTGGCGACACCCAAACCGATTGCTGATGGTGGCATGTTGGTAAGGCGACGGAATATAATTATTAGTATTTGGCTTCGTGATAATGTTAAATTTAAGTCAACTTTGCCCATAGTACTGAATATAATATACCCGTCTTGAGCAAGCGCGGTGATCTCTTCTCAGTATGAGAAGAGGTCTTTGCCCTGCAGTGGGGTTTACCTACCCACTTGTAAGGATGAATAATGAATACAATTTAACTCTTGCAATAGGACTAAACTTTCTGTAAAAGGCAATGGAACATTACTTGGATGAAGTTGGACACTATACAAAGGAGTGCTTCTGAAATGATAGTACAAACGTATGCGGATATTTAGATTATACTCGTGTATTTTAAAAAACGGCAAAAGTAGGTATGAAAATACTTTGTTTTATTTTAATACTTAGGGAGCTTTGTGCTGATAAAAATATCGGCCAATATTGTACCCTAATCATACACGGTCAATCACAATCTGAATCGTTTTGAAACAGATTGCTAATCCATTGCCTCATAAGTTCGAAAAAAGAATCCGCTCAACAATGTAAATAACGCAATGAATGTTGTTAAACTGTCACAATGAAACAGATTAGTCGAATTAGATTTACTCTGACAGTTTCTGTATGGAGAAACTGTCAAAAAATTCAAAATTTATTTGGAAGAGAAAGCTTATTCCGCGGATAAAATGTATTCCTGTTTGGTCGAATCCGACCTTAATCGTTTACGAAATGTGTTACGCAATTAGCTATCAGGTCAAGTTCTGATTGTACGGGGGCAGACGCCCCAGGGGAAGCTGTACGTACATCAGGTCCTACGTCAGAGGTAACATTGGCTACCTTAACGTACTGCAACACTAGGAATGCCACGTGCGGTCGAATGTACTTTATTGTCATCGAACCTCTTTTAATGACCTCTTTCATTAAGATAATGCCACTCAAGCCTTGAAATAACAAAGTGCCACTTGAGTGGCATTCCAGTCACGGCGACAATCTTGGCACTATCGTGGTACTACGCACCAAAAGTGCTGCAAGTAAAAGTCACTGACATCCGGCACTGAAAGGATTTAGAAATGTTTCACTCACCCACTTTTAAATGTAGGAGTCATTTAATGTTAGAAAATATCGTTTGTCCTTTTGTCCTGCCATTATACTGAATGACATTATTTACCGTCTCATAAAAAAATTGGCATAATAGGTGAACGGAGTAGAAGCAAATGGAAATTAAATCAAATCAAATCACTATTAAGATTTAGCATTATTATTTTTTTCGAAAAAGAAAGCAAAAAAATCGAAATTAAAACCATTATGCGACTTGCGTATGATTTGAATTTCTTTTCCTTTGTTAAATATGAAAAGTTTAATTCTTTGTAGCGTTTTTTGATGAAAGATAGATTTTTTCTAATACCTATACCCATTTTTTTTCGAGTCATAATTGCACATATATTTTATTTCTTAAGTCGAAAGTTGTAGGTAGATATTCCTAGTCACTTGCTTTGCGAGCCCCAAACGAAACGGTTCTCCCTCAGCAGGCTCTTGACTAAACACTAATAGCCGATTCGATCTGCAGCTGATCTTCGGGTGATCATCAATTACGTACATATCGAAACCATTCCGCGAATCGGAAACACTTTTTTTTAAGGTGGATCCTCCACGGAAGCCGCGAAATTCAAATTCTTCGGTTTCTGCAATTTGCAAGTCAGTCTCAGGTTGTATGTAGTCACAGCTAGTTGTTGTGACTTGTTCTTTAACTGTGCTGGAGTGTGGATTGTGGAACTATGGCTGCTTTTAAGCCAGTTTGGCATCAATAACATAAATAGCAAGCGAAGCCAAGCTTCAAACCTAGCGACCGCGATAATCAAAAACGTTAAAGGCAAACAATTGTCCATCAAACCATTAGGGACCATAAACCATTCCAGTATCACCCAACCAACATAGGTACCACTACGCCTTACATTATCCTTAATACTTCTGTATAAGACTTATTTTTGCTTAATTTATATGCAGAACCATGGGCTATCCTAGAACACCTGAACTAACTGATAGCTGCATTTATTATGTATCTTTAATACCATGTCATAAAGTTCTTTTTTGTTTGTGTCAAAAAGCAACCTACCATGCTTAAAATGCAGTCGTAATGACTCTTACTGCTATCGAACTAAAGTCCATAGCAGTGTGTTCTAACTATGGGTGGTAGTATTGTGGGTTAATAGTTTCCTATCGTGAATTAAGGTGCTGGAATGTAAGAAGCACTTTCCCTTATCCTTATTATGGGATTGGGTCTTTTTAGGTCCATAGCATCCATAGGCGGATAATGTTATGCGAAGTCCATAAAAAGTACAAAGGGCTAAATATTTCCATTAATATTGTAGCTAATTTATTTTCCTTGTGCTGCGATTGCCATTTTTGCCACCCCTGTGTGGCTCAAAAGATTTATAGATATTTGCTAATTTAATTTTTCCTTGTAAGCAAGTAGATTTTAATAACTCTATTGACGCAATTGCTTTTCATGTACCACCAGCCAACCCGTAACCTGGGGTAAGGGCGTATAAAAACCTCTCCAAAAACATTCGTGATAAATAAATTATTCCTTATTAAGAAAATGAATTTATGTAAGGTTAGTGACGTTATTGCTTTGAGTACTTAAAAAGCTCAATATTATTCTGGCTAATTTTATATTTTCCTTCTGACGCCACCACTGCTATTTTTGCCACCCAAGTGGACAAAGGCTCAAAATGTTTCAAAAGATTAAGAGTTTTGATCATAGTTTTCCTCTTGAAAAAGGTCATTTATTGCCTTTTCATTCAATAAAGTGGGGTACGGGCTTAAACTAAAACTCTTTAATGTTCGTCATAATTATTGTTTACCTTACAAGAAACTGAATATACGTAACTTTAAATGACGTAATTTCTTCTATCAATAATAGTTATTCTGGATTATTTTATTTTACTCCTCCTGACGCCATTGCTATTTTGGCCTCCCTAGTGGGTTCGAAAGTTTCCAAAGTTTTCGTCTTGAAAAATTGAATTTATTTAACTCTAATGACGCAATTGCTTTTTATGTAGGTACCTACCTACAGCCAACCTCTACTGTGGGTAGGTATGTACATGCTTTCCGAAGCTTTCCAAAAATGTTCGTGCTAATTATACTTTTCCATATAAGAAAATGAATTTATGTAACTAACGCTTTTCAAGTACAGCTAAACCTCAGCGTGGGTATTATTATGTTTTCCCTTCTGACGCCATTGCTATTTTTGCCACCCCTCAACCAACAATTAGAAACAGCTCCAAAGATTACAAAAATAATCGTGCTAATTTTATTTTTCCTTTTGAGAAAGTGATGTAACTCTAATGACGAACATAATTGCTTTTTTTTGTTTACCCAACCCTTACACGACGCCGGAGTCACACCGGACGGCGGCGCCGGCGGCGGCGCGGCGCTGGACCACACGTTTGTGTATACGAAAGAATATCGCCCGCTAGTAAAATGTAAATGTTCGTCTTCGCTTTCAAAAAGCAAGGAGATTTTCTTCGAAAATTAATATTTTCCGCCCTTATGTAAGTCCTACCATGTGACGTAGGACGAAGAGAACAGTCTGTATTGCAAAATTATTTACTTTTGTGAAACAATAAATCGCCGTCGTAACTGAAAACAATCTTCTAAAATAGATTTTTCATCTCACGGATCACTTATTGTTCTTCCACAAATATTACGAATTAATTTCTTTCAAAAACTCTTTGCTAGGCTTCAATTTGGAACAATTTAGAACTTCAAAAACAAGAAGTGTTTCTTAGAAAATTAATATTCCCCACTGGGTGAAGGGAGGAGTCAGTCCTGCGAAATTACGAAGTATATAGGTAAGTAGGTACATAGTATGTAGAAAATCATTTTTAAAAGTTGCCAAGTACCTATAGGTACCTACCTGCCTGGCAACTTTTAAATCCGTCTTCCAAAGTCACCATGCTTAGATAAAAGTCTAAGCATGGTGATTATGGAACCGCTAGGTACTTAACTAATAAGACGTCTAGATTATATTTATTGGCTGATATATAAAACAATGGGAAGCAGGCACATTATTTAGTTACAAACCTACAATTACTTGTGTTAGTGTTAGGTATTTGTTTTAACTGTAAAACTATAAACTATCCTACAAGATGCCATGTCCCAGACACAGTCACACACACGCTACACAAACATATTTATTGGTCGTCCGTTAGTACTTAGGAAACTCCTGCTTTCGCCCAAGCTCAGACGAACAAGGTAAAGATTAAGAGGGTGCATCCTAAAAGTTGGCAACGTCGTAAATAGCTGTCAAATATTTACCTGTTTCGATTAATTTGGAAATAATACTGTATGGAAATAAGAAATGTGGCTAACCAATTGACTAGAATATTAATAATGAATTGCAATTATAACATTGAATTTGATGTTGTACCCGTTTTAGGTGAAAAAAAGGCATTTGGAAAGTTACCAAACACTTTTTTTACATCTAAAACTAACTATTCGGTGTTACGATATCAATTATTGCATTTCATAATCAATATTCTAGTTCGCTAGTTAGCCACATTTTTTATTTCCATACAGAAATATTATCAAATTAATCAAAACAGCGAAATATTTGACATCTATTTGCGACGTTGCCAACTTTCAGAATAAACCCTCTTAAAGATGTTATAAGTAGCGCCATCTATTGTTTTACTTATAGGACTATATTACCGCTATACAAAATCTGTTTTCAAGATGTGGACAGCTTACAGCTTTCTGAGCGACGACGATTTCTGTTCTGTGTTGTCCATGTTTTAGTTTTATATAGCCGTAGGTATCTATCAAATGCCGATGTTTTGTTATATTATTATGATTGTAATTATATTATTGAAAGGTAGGCAGTCGTTCGTCAGGTACCCTGTATTGGCGACTTCTTATAGTAGGTACCTACCTAGTGAAAACCCCTACTGAACGTACTCTGCATACAGGAAAGTAATAATTATCTATATATACGGTAGAAATCTGTCTCTGTGTGATCTATAGACTGAAAACACTTTATTTTTTTTTTGTCCTACCCACTATCTTTCAGGGTGAGAGAAAACGCAGTCACGCCGGTCGCGTGGTTAATTTAATAAGTAATTTAAAAGTAATTAGATAAGTAAAAGATATTTAATTCAGCAAATTGGTTAACAAACACTTAGTAGGTCTGTAGAGTGCGTTTCATCAAATAGTTCCTATGCCATAATGTTGGCTCCACTGTTATAGGACGAACACGAATACGTTACGGCGCTACCTAATAGGTCCGTTGATAAAATTTAACAGTAGAGCCAACGTTACAGCAAAGGAACTAGTTATTTGATGAAATGCTCTCTATAAATGTTTTATACGTCATAAAAATAACCATAGAAAACGAATGAGGTTTTCATTGGCGTTCATTCCGAATATAATACAAACAAACGTAGGTATGTTTTCTGAAAGGACACACTAAGGTGCGGCCGTAAGCCCAGGTTCGCACGAATGCGTTTTTATCGCGGCGATGTTTGTTCGCACATTTGATTTTCAACGCTCTGCTCAGCGCCGAGAGTTGAAAATCCAACAGTGTCTTTTCGAGGCGCTGGGATGCACTCTGTTGGTTTCTCAACGCTCGGCTCGACCCCAACTCGAGTTAAAAATCCAGTGCGCGATATAATCCCGCAGCGATACTTTTACGTCCAGAATAAGAAAAAAAAAAAATGAATTAATTAAGAATAATAATTCGCACGTCCGTGCGAAGGTGCGAACGTGGGCTGTCGATCAGTCGAGAGAATGCTTTCTTGACACCCAGTGTGGCCAACTCTTAAAGTTGAAATTATCGAGTTCCCACGTCGAAATTATCGATTTTTGGGCAACATTATCGTACAAAAAAAACGGAATATGTTACTTTATTCAAATTGCTATCAAAAGACAATGAATATTAATTCTATATTATAAGAGTCATAGGGGAAGTATAAGCCAACTTTCACCACTAGTGGCCCTTGCAGCACAAACCGTAAACATGTTTTGTCATAGTTGATATTTTTGTGTTTTCACTGTAAAAAGCCGATAACCAATTTTTTATTAAGAAATCCTTAGCTGTCTCTGTCTTTTAGTGTTGAAGAGGACGGTTCAAGACACTTGCAACACACGGAAAAGAGGGAAGCACACCTAGGTATTTTTGATGTAAATAAATTCTTTCGTCAAAACCTGGTAATGTAAACAATAAAACAAATCAAGATGCATCTGGAACCGCTCTACTAATCGCTTCTACGGAGATACCTAAACTTTATAAAGAGTATTGGGTATTGTCACTTTTGCTTCGTTTTTATTCACTTATTGTACATTTGCTTCAAAATCTGTGAATGCAGATGAAAATGTTTCAAAAAGTTAAGGACAGTCTCCTAAGAATGTTTTCTTCGTCCGTTACTGCCCCATCATAAAAATCCATCCTATGAAACTTATTCGCTACTAGAATTATTTTGGATTTATTTTGTTTTTCGGGTTTCCCCGAATATTCTAAACTAGAGGATCATCTCAGGATCTAATTTGAATATTTTTGTGATCCAGTTTCATTTTTTACAATAGAACGATTACTTTTTATAAATGTAATAATATTAAAACAATTGTTTTAATTTTTTCGCAGAAAAGATTTTGAAGTTTTGCCGCCTATTTCTTTTGGCGAAAAGACACCGACACAGACAGTGCAAAAAAAGACAGACTATACAAACATTTTCACTTCGAATGATCGCCAACCTGGTTTAGTTAGGTCCTATACACAGTGGTCCATGTTGGCTCATTGGCTCAAACTCAGTATACTCAAATATCTACTGTCAAACTTTCAACCACATTTAAAACAACAATGGATATACATAAACTTGATAAACCATTGGGCGCGGTCTTTGGGTGCGGCCATGATAGAATATATATAGTAGTTATATCTAGTGCTCTAGTTTAAGTCTAGTCCTCCTGCGACCTGGGCCCAGCCCCGCCCAGTGCCGAGCATGCGTACAACCAGTATTCGAATTATCCTATGCGTGGAACGAAGCGGTCATGAAACGCGCAGCTGTCAAAAATCAATATTTTGCCAAAACTAAACATTGTATAGGTAGGTACCCGGCTGCTGTGTTTCGCCGTTCCGCCGCCCGGGGCTCCGAGCTCCAGTGTTCAGACGGCACTCCAGCTAGCTAGTCGTGTTCTCTCGACGCTCCCGTGGGCTCCCAGCTTTCAGTTTTTTCCCAAGTGAATTAACCAAGTGACTAAGTGGAAGATGGCTTCTGGCTTATACTACTTTCGACTTGCAAATATTATACGAACTTGATCCAAGATGGACCGCGATGGCCTGCCAGAAGACCCTGCGAAACAATGGGAGGTTCTTCTGTGCATCATCGCCTTCGAGGAGAAGAAGATAGACCGCAGACCAGATGGCGCGATCGAAACGTTGACTTATATCTTCAACCATAAAGGAATCCGGTGAGTACATTTTCTAATTGCAGGATTATTTATTAGTACGGCGTAGTACTTCGGGCGCCGATCGATACGCTTCGCGCAGGTCATCTAGAATCTAGGCTATCTAACTTGTACTTGTCCTCCAAGACTACAGTTGGTGCGAAGGAGAGGCATGAAAACTGCCTGGGCCATTTTGCGTTTGCTCTTTGTCACACATTTGCTAAGATTATGTTTACATTTAAGATATTATTTATTATAAGTTAAATTAAGATATTATTAATGAGTTACATTATGATATAATATGTTAAATGTTATTGCGTTGCTTTATTTAGATCAAATATGCTGCTTTAGCGTCATGATAGGTTTCTAATGAACATTGATTGAACATATCATATCAAAATTATGATTATGACAAGTTGAAATTTAAAATTGTACTTATAAGAAAAAAAACGAAAGCAATAAATCCACAATTTTATGTATTAATTAATTAATTATTATTATATTAAGGCATCCCTGACTTGCGGAGCTTAAGGCATTTACTTATTTTTTTTCATGTTTATTTGGGGCTGAGACAGTATAATTATAAGAGACCACGCTACCACATTAGGTGATGAAACTATAATGATAGTTATAAGGGAAAGATAAATAAATAAATAATTTAATATTTTTAAGTCAATAGCAGCAGCGAAACTGGGCAAGAGCTGTGAGTACAGGCTTCTGCAAAAGGGGCTGCAGGTTCAATTCCTGCATAGAAATAAAATAAGATATAGTGTAGATAATAAAAAGTCTATGTCTAATTTCAACTCATATGTCAGTAATGCTAGCGCAGCTTGCGTTCCTTTAATTCATACTCAATTATAGTCCCTGACTTGCAGCACGCGTAGCATAAAGGTTTTGTTGATGGAAGAGTAGACAAAATTACAGATATTTTGTCTATTCTTCCATCAACTAAACCCGATTCTATTGTGGTCAAGATATGCATGCTCAAGTTATGGAGTAGGAACTCTTTTCTTCTGCCTCTAGTCCCAAGTTAAGAGGTAACTTAAATCAAGAAAGATAAAATAATATCCAAGATTGAAATTATGATTTTAAAGAAAAATATCTGACAAGTACAATATGAAAATATCACATCATGCACATTTATAAGACAATAATGACATCCACATTACACTTTGTTATCGCATTGTAAATTATGCTACTGTAGCATTTAGGCTCCGCCAATAGCCCACGCGAAGTTGATTACATAATTCTAGTTTTATTTAGTACCACTATATCCGATATAACAACTTATTCAAGTCAACTTTCTGTTTATTAGGCACATCTTCACGGAATGGATACGCCAAATGAAACTATGCTACGACAAGCAACTGGCTGATGATGACACCTCGCGGAAGAACGATGAAATTGCGCTGCTGTGGCGTCAACGTGGAAACGTCAAGTTTAGAGCCGAGCTGTTTGATGAGAGCCACAAGCTATACACAAAGAGTGTGCTGTACGCGAACAAAGACAGTCCTCTGTACTCTGTGGCCCTCGCTAATAGATCAGCAGCATCGTTGAGATTGAAACGATTTAAGGTTTATAAATCATTCAATATTTTCTTCATTGAATACCATTTAAAAAATGGCTTGCCTTTACACACATTACTGTTACAGGAGAGTTTGCGTGATGTGCAACGCGCCTTGAATCACAAGTACCCGCCAGATCTCCAGCATAAACTGTACCTACGTCGCGCTGAATGCTACTTTGAGATGGGCCAGAGACAAAATTGTGTTGAGGCTATGCGCCAAGCAGTGAGGCACAATGAAAAAGTTGAACTGCGGGGCATATCTAAAGGTTTTATTCTTATAATAAAGACTTCATGAACTGTGTTTAATTTAATACTTGATTTTATCATTTGATATTTATACAAGCATATGTTAACAGTTGAGTTCGACAAATCATACCTATTGCTGGAAGAAAAGTTGCTTAAACTCCGCCATGATGTCCCACCCGACGAGCTGAACTTACCGGAGCTGTTCATGGGGGAGAATCCTCAATTCAGGAATGCTTGCAATGCTGTTGAGCTAGTGTAAGTGTTGTACCTTATTATTTGAGACGGTAAAGTTTCGAAACTGAACTCAAACAACCTCAGGGTTTTATCTCGCTCGCACCATACTGCGGACTGAGTGCGAGCGAGACGGAGGCGGCTCCAAATTGGCAAAAGGTTAGGTAATTGCTTTTTACGGCGAAAATAAAGGTAATTAAAAAAAAAAACATAGTCGCTGCTTTATAGTTAGTTCAGTTAGTGTGCCAAGTTTCATGATCTAATTTAAAGTATTTTTTTAATAGCAGCGGTTTATTGTTCGGTATGGAGGTAATTTTGTTTTTTTTTTCTGTTGAGTAAATTTTATGAAATCGTTTTTTCGGCTAACATAGTCGCTAACATTAATCCTCAACTTTAACATATATTTATTTCAAAATTAATGCTGCAGTAGTTTCGATATAACGGAAGATCATGCTAAGTAATTTGACGATTTATAGGCCCATAATGACTAGGAACACACAGCACGGAATCTACAGGCAACTAAAGGGCTTTCAAATAAGAGCGGGTCGATGTTGAAATAGAATAAAACTAAACTGTGTGCCAGTTATTAACAAAATTATTAATATCTCGTACGGGTGCAGGCCTAAGTCCCGACGCAAAATTCGCCAAGTTGAAGTCTGCGAAAGGCCGAGTTCTTGTGCACGGCGAAGAGTTGACTGCCTCGGGTTCTCCTGCACACTTTCACGGACAGCGGCTATGTTCTCGGCTGACCTGGCATTCCTTTGACGTACGGGCGTTGGTTGATGGTTTACCGAACTGGTCGCCTCAAATTTGGAGCCAAACATTGGAGAGTCGACTTTGAATGGCCACCGTGTCTGTCGTAAAATGGGCGCAACGCGCGCAAACTCATTTTGATAATAAAGTTTTATCATTAGCACGTGTTGCTCATTCGTGTAACTTGCCATGATGATTTGGCATCAGTGACTGAATAATAAACTACAGATTTGACAGATCCCGCCAAAACAACATCTGTCAACATCGACCCGTTCCTATTGGAAACCCCTTTACTAGAGATAGAGAGGCCTTAAATTGTTCGCGGCCGCTCAATTAGCGCTAAGCGCAAGTTTCTGTCACTAAGCATTGTCAGAATTGTAATATCGTCTCTGGAGCGGATGCATTCTTTCTATTTAATGACCTTTTTTTAGTAGACCACTACAAATATTTTTAAATTTACCTATAGATCATTCAACACAATTGGCAAAAAATTGCTCACTTACAAGTAGTCATATTAGCCATGTATTACATGGTAGCTGTTCTAGGATAATTATGGCACTTCAAAACGGGATGGAAGACGAACGTCCCAGTCCATCAGTTTTCAATATTGTTACCATTAGTCATATGAATTCTGATGGATGGGGACGTGAGAGGCATTCATCTCAGCGTGTCGGCGTGCCGGCGGGCCCCACCCTGCCTCCTTGGAGGTGGTGGTGTAAGCTATGTTACATCACTACCTTCAAGGGGGCGGGGAAGTTGGTCTTCGGATCGGCGGATCATCATAACGTGCACATCAACATTACATCATGAATTTTATTCTTATGTCAACTCTATGATATGTCGTCTAACAAAAATATTTTACAAGGTAATGAAGGAAGAGTACTTTTACTATGAAAACAAGTCTTAAAAAAACGAAAAAACATTCACACAATATGAAACAAATATTTTTGTTAGACATTGTGTATTCATTTTATCTGATTGATGTACTTTTCCAAAGGTTCTTCTGTCGCCTTGTGATATTCGTCTAAGTATTGTTTAGCAAAGCTTTCAGCATATTATTGGATGAAGGAACTGGTCGAAACATACTAATATATATATATTTTTTTAATAATTTATGTTACGCCCATATGCCAACCGTTTCTTAGCTTAACCTGCTATTGGGTAAAAATAAATTAGATTTTGAACGTAAGTTCTTTTACAGCCGTAACGATGAATTCGGACGTCATGTCCTCGTAAAAGACCCAGTGAAGAGGGGGGATGTCATATTCGCAGAAGAACCGTTCGCTTCCGTGAAACTACCGGATAAAGACCTGCCCCATCCTTACTACTGCGACTATTGCTGCAGCAGTGACCCGGCTATGATAGGGCAAGTATTCCATCTTACACACTCACATAAGTGCAAGACCAACAAACCGCCGCGGTCATCAAGCGTCCGAGATATCAAATAGGCGTTAACTGAAAAGTCAAACTTGCATTCATTTCAATTAAAACATTTACAGGCCCTTTTGAATTGTCAAGGAGTCGGTTAGTCAGAAATATGAAGCTAGTTGCCCATTCCAAAGCGTAGTAGGTACCTATAGAGAAGAACGGGCAAGAAACTCCACGGACACACTTTTAAATGAAAATTTGTTACAAAAATATTGGTTACATCATTCATGTTGAAATTATACATGTGAGAGCAATGTAGAAAGACGTGAATGTTAAAAGCGGCCTTAATAAAAAGATAAAAACAAAAAAACAATTCAGCAATTAAAATAAGTCGTGGCAGCTAAGAGATGACGCGCCAACTGACGACGCCCGTTCTCGAACATGACGCGTGTTCGTCTCAATTTCGCATAGAACACAGGACGCGCCGTTGTATCTGAGTTCAACCTCATGGATCGCAACCGTGCACGCCATCGCAAACGCAAGTTGTACGCGTTGGTTGGACCGTACCGTTATACTTATAACTACCATTTTCCATCAGCATCATTTAATGATTCTCCTTTTTTGCAGGTGCAATGATTGCTCGCGCATAGTCTACTGCGACGAAGCTTGCCACTATCTCAGCAAGAACTTTTACCACCGCTGGGAATGCGCTGGAGTAAGATCTAATATATTCCCTATCATAGGGATCGCGCACCTAGCATTCAGGTAAGGTTTTTAACAAAGTTATAAGGGACCAAACTTCTGACGGGCTGAGCTAGACATTGGCACGTCCTAAAGGTACAATCTAAGGCGATGGCAGACCAAAACCTCAGAGACAGAGCGGATTCGACCAAACAGGAATAAATTTTATCCGCGGGATAAGATTTACTTCTGACAGTTTTCGTATGGAGAATAAAAAAATCAAAATTTATTCGAAACAGAAGGCTTATTCCGTGGATATAATTTATTCCTGTTTGGTCGAATCCGCCCATTGTCGTTTAAATTCCGAACGCGACGTCACAGCTTCGACGGCAGCGGCATTTCTCTTCTTTAGTTTCATGATAGTTATTTTTCAAAAAGAGGAATTTTACCTTAGTAAATAAATGAAATAATATGAATTGTTTATAATATCCAGAATTGACACTAGAACATTTTCAGGGTTATGTTAAAGTATGCTCATAAGGGGTTCCCTCGGCTGCCCCCGGAAGTGGTTACTCCCACGACCGCAGCCGGCCTGATGGCAGAGTACGCCAGAGTTGACACCGTCAGTATCTACAGGACAGATTTCGAGTCATTCTACAGCATGTTCAACCTTTCGTCGAACTTGGACAGTTCGGCTAATACTGATAATATCCAGTATGCTCTGGTGAGGATTTTTTAAATGTATACGGTAGGTAGTACACACAAAAAATAGAAGTTTTAGGGCAACTTATCACTTTTAAGGTGAGTATATACTAGCGGATTTACTTGTAACAGCATATCGAGCAGTCGCCGTTTTTACATTTTGTCGAACAACCACCTTATTTTAAAAAACAACGAGGGTATTCTTGTAACATTTTATCGAGCTAAGCCACGAGCGCGGGCGACGCGGAGTGAGTTGCGGCCGAGGACAGTGCAGTCAAACGCAGCGTCGAGCATACGCAGGAACATTACATGGGAATGCTTTTTAAAGCATTGTAAGATCGTTACATTGCATGGAAATGCTCTACAGAATGCTCTAATGTATACTCACCTTTATGTACATTTTGAAAGTTGCCATTTAAATTAATTTTACGAGACTATCTCACTCTTATTGATTTTTTTTTCATAGTCTGTGTTTTTTGCCTACATTATACTAGCACAATAATAAATATATTTGGAGCATTCCCTACATATTAAGTTTATTTTCCAGTCATCTACCATGCTCACCCTGTATCTTGAGAACTACACTAAATTCTTCGAGTATTTCCCTGGCCGCGTGGGGTACCCTCTGCCTATGAACGAAATGAAGTTGCTATGTGCAGGCCTGATATTCCGCACTTTAGGCCAACTCGTCACCAACGCACATACTGTCATGGAACTCAATACTGGCCAGAGACGGGAAATGCCGAGTAAGATAGTTACTTGTTTAAAAAAAATGCTAATTAAAACGATTTTTTTTTGTTTTTTTGTGTAAGTCTTCTAGACTTCTTTGTATAAGTCTAGAAAAAACAAAATGTTATTGATACTTTTACCTAATACCAATTAAAACTAAACTGATATGTTATTGAGAAATAGAATAGTTTCTTAGTAACATGTCACTTGAACAGATTGTTTCCTAGTTCCGTGCACCACCAGCCCCTGGCGTAGGATAGGCACTGGTGTGTACCCAACAGCCTCCATGATGAATCACTCGTGCGAACCGAACATCACCAACGTGTAAGTGATTTTGACAGAATTTATTCAGATTTATAAAAAAAAAACACTTTCCGCTTCGTGCGTGTAAATTCTTCCTCAGGTGCCGCAAACACGACGATGTTTTCATACTTTCAAGATTTTTTAAATCAATCTGTATTTCCTGTAAATTTCAAATTTCCGCAATGTACAATAATTACGCGATGAATTAATTATTTTTGATATGGCACAAGTATTTAAAATATTTTTTATAAGTTGCTAAAATAATGCAGTCTTCTATAGAGCGCAATAGAAGACTTCGTGAAAACAGAGCTGGCAATGTAAGTACTAAGTCGGACAACATTCAACAACACTTTCATTCGATGTCCAGGTTTTACAAGAACCATCTGTTCGTGAAAGTGATCCGCGAACTCCCGAAAGGGGGCGAGATACTGAACTGCTATGGACCTCATTACGCGCGCCAGTCCACCGAAGTACGACGCGAAACACTGCGCACGCAGTATGGGTTCAACTGCATGTGCCCCGCCTGCCTCGACGAGACCAGGAAAGACTTTGTGGTAAGTATAAGCACCTCCTCCCCGTGTCAGATAGCTAGGTAGCTTGATTAACTTACAGTAATTTGAACCCTGAAAACATTTATTTAGTTGGCAATTAAACTTAAAAAGTAAAAGAAATTGTTAATTCTAGATAGGCACTTGTAGTCTAGAGTTGTTGCCCACTCGTAGGTAAACGATGTTATAGTAAACTAGACAGTTTTATAGAATCACACATCCCTTAACATGTACCTATGGTTTCTGATCCCCTGACTCGCGTTGTCCACCAGTCGCTGTTCTCTGCATACGCATGTTCGTCATGCAAGGGACCTGTAACGTGGGTGGGCACTCGAATGTCTTGCCACCAATGTCCAAATGAGTTCCCGCTGCAAAGAGCCCAGAATGCTGCTGAGACCGCGGACGCCATGCACGCCATAGGTAAGGTCTTTAATCCGGGTCGCAGAACACACCTAGTGTTCACACGCGTTAGCTGTCGGGTGTAGTTAGACGACTGATACAACTCGTAGGATAAACACTACTTGTCAGGGGCAGGTAACGGTAGCGCGTCCGATAATGTTATTATATTTTATAGCTTTACAAATTATAATATAACGCTGTAAAAAATTGGCTTACTTTGTCGGTCCGTCGCGCGTTTTTTTATTGCGGACCGTGGGTAAACATATTATTCATAATGTTGCGTGGTCAACCTGGAAACGCCTAAGCAGTTCCAGGTCCCAGATTGGTCGATGCAACGTCATTTTAATTTCGACGAGGGTTCCTGTTGCCTTTTTCCCATGAAATCTATGAACTACTTCTGGTCATCGGAATCAGTCCCACAGGTTAGCCACGGAACACTTTTTGTGGCCGCTTTCTGATAATATTTTTTCTAATTATATTAACATATGTTGTCCCATTAATGGGGCAAAGGCTTTTAGGTATTGCAATAAAACATATACTCATTAGATTTAAGATTATTGTAGGTATCTTATCGGAACATATAAGAGAGTTAGGTGATTACTAAATGATAGACCAGAAGAAGCGTTCGTGCCAGATGTTATGTATATGAGTCGAGTCGATGTCAAAAGTTAACTTGTATAAGGAGTAGTGTGGTGTGTGGTGTGGTGGATGGAGGTACCAAAGGTTTAATAAAAAATGAAACGCAATATCAAACATTTCTACGTAGAATGCGAAAATCTGAGCACTAAACCTGTGTTTGAACATGCTCTAACGATATGAACTACCTACCTAGTTCAGTTTCAGGATTCCGTCCCGAAACTGAAATAGAGAATCCCAATAAACACGTTGACTGTGGAAATTAAGACTCATTTGTAACAGCGGAAGGCACGTTCACAAAATTATATAGAAGGGATTGTTTTGTACTAAGAAGATATACTGATTGGCAATAATAGGGGAAGTCCGGCACCGCATCGCTACGAAAAATTTGATAAAACGGGCAGTTTTTAATCTGTAATACTTATTGGATATTTACTATAGGCGGTGCCGGTTCCGCCATTTTGTACAAATGAGTTTAGAAGCAAGCCGCCCACGTACGACTCCACGCGGCGCTCTGCAATCATCGTGTTCAGATGTTCTGTATACTCTGTTGGCGCCATGCCAGTCTGATACAATTTCTTCTCTCTCTCTTATATGTTCTGTGTTAGTCTACTGCAAACGCTGCCGTAAGGACGTCAGGCTTCAAGACATAGTTTCCATCTTCACCAGTGGTCACGATTTCGTGCACGCAGGTAACGGTATCCGGTATAATATTTACGTGAATGTCTTCCCATTTCCTGTTGCAAATGCTGTTGACTGCGCTCCAAGGTACCAAGGTACAAAGGGAAAGGTACACGAGCTAAGTACCAAAGTATGAAGTGCTGAGTACCAATTATAGAAGTTCTCTGGTACCTTTTCCTTCGTTAGTATGGTAATTAACGGGTATCTTATGACCATCAGCTTATGTTTGTACAGTATTGCTTTTGATACTGTATGTTAATTTGATTATTTTAGAGTTTTTTTTTAAGTTACTGTATTCTTTGAAAATTATTATTGATTTGCGTTATGTTATAAAGTGATTTTATTTTTGATGTTTTTATAACTGAACTAAAGTGCTATTTTATTAGATGATACTTTCAGTCGTTTATTTGTGTTATTGAGATATGCTAGCGCAACGCTTCGTAGATAGAAGTACCTATCTACTGTCCTATTTAATGTCTTGTTGGACCTAAGGTGCGTACAGACACTCGCCTTCAATTTTATTATAATCCCGAACAATAAACCTTGCCTGATTTGATCTGTAGGCACTTTAGGGCAAAATTGTATAATGTTGAACGTATCTGAAATTCCAGGTCAGAAAATCCCAAAATTCTTTTGTCAATAAAGTCCTAAGGAACGTCTGTATTTTTATTCGTTATGCTTTTAAAACCAACCCCTCGCAACATAGACTAAGGTTCTTAGCAAAAAAGTTCTTATTAAATGTGCTTAAGTTTAAATGGTCAAACTAAAAAGTATTCTTATTCAGCTAGGCCATGTATGAGTGTGGTAACATTTCCGGCTACAAAAATTCATTTTATAAACTACCTATATGCTTTTTAGCCATGCGAGCTAAGTCCAAAGAAGAGCGATGCAACCGAATGGTGCGATCCTACCGTTTGATGCAGCAAGTCTTATACCGCCATCATAACATACTGCGCAAGGCTTCCGATGACCTGGCCATGCTCTATGCTGCTATAGGTAAGTAACTCCAAGAAAAATGTCTCAATAGCCTAACGCGCTATCTTACATTAAGAGCCCATACAACCTCAGGTTTTTATCTCGCTCGCACCATACTGCTCGCGGACTGAGTGGGGAGCTGGTGGCTCCAAGGCGCCAATAGTTTAAGTAATTGCTTTTTACGGCGAAAATAATGGTTATAAAAATAAAAAAAACATAGTGGCTGCTTTATAGTTAGTTCAGTTATTATGCAAAATTTCATGTTAATAATTTGAAGTATTTTTTTAATAGCAGCGGTTTGGAGGTAACTTTGGATTTGTTTTCTATCGAGAAAATTTTATGGAATCGTGATTTCGTCTAACAATGTACTGAACATTAATCCTCAACTTTAACATAATTATATTCATTTCAAAATTAATGCTGCAGTAGTTTCGATATAACGGAGGATCATGCTAAGCAAAATTGAGACATTTATTTTAATGGGAATCAAAAGTTTGAGATATGGTGGCTAAACTATGTTCAACAATACAGCACCCTAATGTGTTTGTATTATTTCTTAGGCGAGTACACGAAGAGCATCGACTTGATAAAACAAAACATTCAGAGTTTCGAGTACCAGTATGGATCATTCAGCGTCGAGGTATGTATCCGTAAAATTATTTCATACTAGGTTTTGCCAGAAACGTCGCCCGCGTGGATGTCAGAAAATATCCCACGAGAACGTACTACCGGGATTCAAAGTACCCTATGTGTTAATCTAGGTTATAAACTATCTATGTGCTAAATTTGATCCATCCAAATCCGGCCCGCCGTTTTCGCACCAATCCGGAACATACATCCAGACGAACGGTCGAAAATTCTACAAACTACGTATATATTTTCGGCATCAGACTGGTTCTCGCGACTAGACCTCGTTCAAAAATATTCGATGTATAATTTTGACTTCGTTACTATTTTATTATAATATAACATCATGCCTGAATTCCCCGAAGGGTTAGGTAGACAGGGTTGATTGATTGATTTTGTATAGAATTTTATTTTTAAAGAAACCAATACTTATGCCGCATTTCCTTTTGTAACAGGTAACAAACGAAATCAGGAAGATGGCGAATCTGATGCTGGGTCGCATCATGAAGTATTTGGACAACCCAGAACTGGAGTAAGTTCAGATTGTTACATACAAATATTACAAAACGCAACGCCTCTATCTGTCCCTCAAATTGTATATTTCCATTCATATATAGGTTCTATAGCTAGGTTGTAGTTCAGTCCCCACAGCGGAACCTGCGCATAGTCACGCTTAATCTGTCTAGATTGATTTATTGATCATTTCCTGCGACAATATGGCGCGGGTATGTATGGTTCAACGTTACATTGGATTGGTCAAATCCCTTAGGGACACCAGATTTGCACAGTCGAACATGGAGTAAAGTTTTAGTGATCTTTTAGTTAAATCATCGTCGACGTGGCTATTGATGTCTTGATAGTGTAGTCTCCTGTGAATGAACTCATCAGCTTAGCTTCAGACAGACGGTCAGCAAAACAGTCATTACAGGTTATATACTTAGAAACCAAATGACCGTCATCCGATATATTCTATCCTGACGAAAATCTTCGTTTCCTAGCGAACGACAACCAATGCCGATCAAGGACTGGATCCGCGAGACTCTGAAGATAGCCAAAAAGGCGAATCAACTGATGGAACTCAACTTCGGTACCTGGCAGCCGATGTACAAGGCGCTCAAAGACAACGAGGAGGTGTTGGAAGGTATGCTCGCCGGGCCGCGCTTCCACGACCACACCGAGTGCTACAACTATCGGCTGCAGAATCTCAACCTCATTTAACAACCTAGGTGCACGTTATTGTAAGAAGGCCTAGCCTTCAGGCCTGGAATAGACAAACTACCATATTATACAAAAACGTGCAATATAAATAAACCAACAACAACCAAAAATACTTTCGTAGCATGTGTACTCCAGGTCTTACATGTGCACGAGAAGTATGAACTATATAACGGGATGAAAAGATGTGATTTGCCTAAAAAAAATTATATTAAGATGCGTGACTACACAGGGTGTGGCCTGTTTAGAGGTTTTAGATTTATGAGGAAGAACTCGAACAAATTCGAGACGTTGGTAGGCTTTTTTCTACGGAACCTATTCTTAAACGATCTTGTTTTTTTTATTGTAACACCTTTGACCGCCGCTTTCTACAAGAACTGTTTAAAAGGCGGGAAATTTCGACATTTAAAAAAATTACGGCTTTTCATTTAACTTTTAGGAACGTATTTCTAGAGCTATATTTTCCATCAGGTTCGAGTAATCAAGCAAAAAAACATAAGTTTTATAGTGTTTTTTTTTTCAAAGAAATTGATACGGTGTAGGGAAAATTTAATCATCATCGGGATGAGGTCTCGAAATTATTTCGGGACCTCATCCCGAAATAATTTCGGCGGGTAGATATTTAAGTAAATAAAATCGCACACTAAACGGTGATCTACGGACACCGTGAGCTTTTCTCATAGCTCGTGCCCAAAAGTGAATATCACACCTTTTGTGTTACAATCACAAACTAAAAAGTGATTGGTACGTAGCGCAGTGAACATTTGAGTAACGAGATTGTAACCTGTCATTCAAACGTTCACTCGTTTAAGTGAACAAAAAAACGTTCATTCAGCGAGGTGATACTGTGTTACCACCTCGCTGAATGAAAGTTTTGTGAACACGTACGGCCGTGTGGTCCCGGCTAAGAATAGGACCACCCCCTTTCCCGTGGGTGTCGTAAAAGGCGACTAAGGGAATACCGAGAGGACGGGCAGCAGCATCCTCTTGTGTATTAATAACATCTTACTGCGATCACCAAGTCACTGGCAAGACGTGGTGATTATGTCGAAATTCTCTCTGGCGTCAAAATGATAGTATCGAACTATCGATATGCTGAAAAATTTTCTTTCGACTAATAATTTGAGGAGAGTTCTGATATAAATCATATCACAATTGCGAGATGGTGGCATGGTACAAACATAGTTGTTTGGCTGAAGATTTTATACAAATTGCGCTTTGGTGAGGTCTTATCATACAAGCTGTTCGGAGCGACAAATTTGGGTGACAACAACATAATACTTAATGCTGTATAGAGTGACATATTGGTCTGAGTGGCATTCACTATTTAGTCTCGTTGGGGAGAAACATAGTAGTTATCTGGGTGATTATTTGGTAAAAAATTTAGCTTCGATGACAACATCATACAAGCCGTATAGACTGACAAATTGTGCTTGGGGTACAATAACATGCAAGCTGTATAGAGTGCCATATTGCGCTTGCGATACAACAACATACAAGCTGTATAAAGTGCCACATTTCGCGGGAAATACAATAACATGCAAGCTGTATAGAGTGCCACATTTAGAGTGACAAATTGTGCTTGGGATACAATAACATGCAAGCTGTACAGAGTGAAAAATTGCGCTTGGGATACAATAACATGCAAGCTGTACAGAGTGAAAAATTGCGCTTGGGATACAATAACATGCAAGCTGTACAGAGTGAAAAATTGCGCTTGGGATACAATAACATGCAAGCTGTACAGAGTGAAAAATTGCGCTTGGGATACAATAACATGCAAGCTGTACAGAGTGAAAAATTGTGCTTGGGATACAATAACATGCAAGCTGTACAGAGTGAAAAATTGTGCTTGGGATACAATAACATGCAAGCTGTACAGAGTGAAAAATTGCGCTTGGGATACAATAACATGCAAGCTGTATAGAGTGACAAATTGGTCTGAATGGCATTAATTATTTAGTCTCGCTGGGTAGACACGTTATGTAGTCATCAGGAAGATTTTTTGCTTTGTCTTGCGCATGGGGGAAAACAACGTACAGGCTGTTTAGAATGACAAATTTAGCTGACAACAACATGATAATTATAGGTTGTATAGAGTGACAAATTGGCCCGAGTATAATTATATTTGGTCGTGTTTTCACAATTTGGCAACTTGAAAATTCGGTCAAACACAAACATGAGATGCAAAGGGATTTTTTTATTTCAATTATACTAAAAAAATCTCCGAATCTTGGCCAAGTACTTAGTGTTAAATTCTAACTCCTTATAATTGAATAAAATCAAAACATACATAAAACATTTTTGCGCCCCTCTTTCTCACTTCCATAAATGTTTTATTTCCCCCCTTCACGAACTAAACCCTTAAAATTCTGGTTCTTATCTTGGAGGATACTGGTGTGATGTAGCGACCTTGTGTTGTTGTGTTTCGTGCGGTGAGTGACGAATACCGGAAGCCCAAGTCTTACCTTCTACCCCTCCCCCACTGCACCCTAATTATATTCATTCTCTTCTTAGTCTATCATCTTTCTCACCACTTTCGGGCCGTGATGGTTGTGAATCTTGAACCATGCATTAATAATGAAAACATCAATTAAATATACTTCATATCCGCGGTGGAGTGAAGGCGTATGCTGAAACTTGATGATCAGAACATGAGACACGTTGTTCAGAAACAAAAACACAGCTTCTGAATGAACACGCCTTACGCGTTCATTAAACTGAGGATGCGAGAACTGGTCGCTGAGGAGTACGGTTCTTATTTATGACGTCACGGCGTTCTATTTCTTAAATAACTTATCAATTGTATATTTTCGTGTAACTTCTCTTCTTGTAACACTGCCATCGTGGCAGATTGTATGTATTCTTCTCTGTCGTTCCCTCAATGCTGAGGATTGCGATCACATACGTCGCGGCTCCAAGCTATGCGGTCTTTTGCTGTGTGGACCGCTTGGTAAAAGCTAACCTCCAACAGCCCTCTTGATCGCGTCTGACCATCTTGCCGGTGCTCTGCCTTGAGCTAGTTTTCCTTCCGCCCGGCCTAGTATCATAAGCCTTTCCAGACCATGCTTAGGTGAACGCACACTCCTGGCATATTGTAGACAGCCGCTTGGTGATTTTCAGTTCCTCCAGTATGGATTCATTCGTTCTCATGGCGGTCCATGGTACACGAAGTAGCCTCCGCCAACAGCACATGTCGAAAGCCTCGATCTTACTGCTTTCGGGCTTTTAATGCACCAAGTTTCAGCTCCATATAAAAAGATGGACTTTACTAGAGCACGGGTCAGCTGTACTTTGGTATTCCGACGGATGCCACGGTTCATCCAAATTTTCCCTAGACTGGTCATTGCACTTTTGGATTCAAGATACACCAACTCGCTGACTTTCTCATATCCGTCGAGTAGATTTGAACTCGGAAGAAGATGAGCACGGTCTGTCACCATTACTTTTGTCTTGGCGTGGTTGATTTTGATTCCAAGTTTAGCGCTAGATTGTATGTATAGTTACTTGTTAACTACAGCACCAATGGATTGGCTCGACCGGGGTTTACCACGCGTGAAGTTGCGACCTTGTGTTGCGACGTTTCCTGTGTTGAGTGACGAGTACCGGAAGCCCAAGTCTTCCTTCTCCCTCCCCCTTTCCTCTACATTTAATCCTTTTTGTATTAACTCTCTCCAAATCTGATCATCGTCCTCACACTTTCCAGGCGTGAATGTTATGAAATTTGACCCATGCCTTAATAATGAAAACATCAATATACTCTGTATCCACGGTGGAGTGAATTCGTATGCTGATACTTGATGATGAGAAAATGAGACACGTTGTTCAGAAGCAAAAACATAGCTCTGAATGAACACGCCTTACGCATTCATTAAACTGAGGATGCGACAATTGGTCGCTTGGGGACTTCAGTTCTAATTTATGACGTCACGACCTTCTATTTTTAATTAACTTTGAATCTGATACTGTTCTTGTTAATTCGCTTCTTTGGAAGCACAACTCGTACCCCCGCCCTCTCCATTGATTATCTCTATTTTATTCCTAGAAAGACTCTGGGTTTCTCGCAGTGAGTGACTAGTACTGGAAGTCCAAATCTTTCTTCAGCCTCTTTCATATTTCCCCTTTTCATTTAGGTAGTGCACACTATCACCTACCTCACCCTTAAAAAAAATAAGCACACTCTTTTCACCACCACCCCGCTCCGCTTCTTCTTTCCCCCCACCAAATATACCTTTTCCTTTCAAAGACTTAAATCTAGTACCTATCGTAGCTAAATTCAAATTGCACACACTATTTAACTACAGGATATCTTTCTCACCAATTTCGGCGCGTGAATGTTCTGCAGCTTTTTCGAAAGGCCAACTCACGCCCTCCCTTACTATTCTTGACTCCCTTTATTGCACCTCTTTTTTTCCTTACAAAGACTAAGTCTTATCGTAGAAAAACCTAGCAGTGGTCGCTCGTTGACTGCAGCTCGTATATGGGCTGGCTCTACCGGGGAAGTACCGCGTTCTCACAGGAGACCGGCGTGAAGTAGCGACCTTGTGATGCTTGGTTTCGTGCGGCAGTGGCGAGTACCGCAAGCTCAAGCCTTCATTCTCCCTCACGCACCCTTCAGCCTTATTATATTCATTCGCTTCTAAGTCTGATCATCTTTCTCACCACTTTCGGGGCGTGATTGTTGTGAATCTTGGCCCATGACCTAATAATGAAAACATTCATTTAATATACTCCGTATCCGCGGTGTAGTGAAGGCGTATGCTGAAACATGATGGTCAGAACATGAGACACGTTGTTCAGAAGCAAAACCAAAGCTTCTGAAAGAACACGTCTTACGCGTTCATTAAATTGAGGATGCGAGAACTGATCTCTTGGAGAGTATTCACGACGTCACAATTTTGAAATTTTATTTCACTTATTGTAAGTTTCGTTCCTTTTTAATTCGTTTCTTCGAAAGCACAAGATCTTCTCCCTCTCTTTCCCTTGATTAATTCTCTTTTACCCTGCAAAAATTCTATCGTGGGAGAGCCTAGCTGTAGTCACTCGTTGGCTGCAGCTTGTAGAAGGGCTGGCTCGACGGGGAAAGTACCACGCTGTCACAGTAGACCGGCGTCAAGTAGCGACCTTGTGTTGCTGTGTTTCGTGCGGTGAGTGATGAGCACCGGAAGCCCAAGTCTTTCTTCTCCCTCCCTCCCCCACATTTCATTCTTTTTGTATCCATTCTCTTCTAAGTCTGATCATCTTCCTCACATTTTCCAGGCGTGAATGTTGTGAAACTTGACCCATGCCTTAATAATGCAAACATCAATTAATTATACTCTGTATCCGCGGTCGAGTGAAGGCGTATGCTGAAACTTGATGGTCAGACATGAGACACGTTGTTCAGGAGCAAACTCACAGGTTTATGTACATACCTTACGCGTTCATTAAACAGGATGAAAAAACTAGTCGCTCGAGGGGTACGGTTTACATTTACGGACTGTCTATTTTTTTTTAACTTATGATCAGCACTTTATTTTTGGTAATTCGCTCCTTTGGAAGCACAACTACTTCCCCCTCCCTCACCTCTGATTGTTTGTCTTTTTTCCCTTCAAAGACTGTAAAATTCTTATCGTGGGAAAGCCTAGCTGAAGTCACTCGTTGACTGCAGCTCGTGAAAGGGCTGGATCGACCAGGGAAGTACCACAATCTCACAGTAGACCGGTGTGAAGTAGCGGGACCTTCACTTTCTGTGTTTCGTGCGTGTGGTGAGCGACAAGTATCGGAAGCTCGATTCACTACTAACTAATCCTTTTATCTGTTTCATATGCTTATCGTTTATTTTTTGGATTTAACACTTATGTAGATGTAGACATGTTTAGGAAAAATTAACTTGAGGAAACTAGGCGAAATAATAAGGCGTCTCGACATAAAAAAAAGTAAGACGAAAACGTGGAGAAAAACGGCATGAAAATTTGTGCAAAAAAAATGGAGATTATGGCTGATATATTTATTAGAAGTTTAGGAGTTGAAAAATATTACGAGAATATCTGGGCCGCAATTAATATTAGGAGCCTCAGGCGCAATTATATTGATTAGAACGGGGTGAATTTATTGTGAGGCAGATATTATGGATGATATTGTTATGATGAAGATGTATGCAAAATTATTGCCAGAACTACCAGGGTGAAGTAATTAGCTAACGGAAAAAATGGAAGAACATATTATGAGGGCGTAGAGTGAAATTAAAATGAGGAAGTAGTAGGCGAAATAACATGAAGAGGTTATCAACGTAATTAGTTGTGACGAGAACGTGGTAGAAAACATGCGGAGGCTAGGCGGCAATGTCTGGTAGATTGGTGAGTAGTCTGGATAGAAATACCGATAAGATAACTTTTTGTTACCTTGGTGGCAAAAAGTTTTTGGATTAAATGGGAGTACTCTATTTCTGTTAAGTAAGAGATCATGGACAATGTTACCGAGTTCCATATGAGTGGCAATTAATGAAACGCGGCGGTCAAGGATGATTTTTGATGAGCAGATGCTAAGTTATTCTCTAGTAGTAATTATTACAATAATGAAATACGTGTATGTGAAAGCTAAGGACTAGAATTAAACGGTGAAAGACCCGTGCATAGTGTTAAGATGCTTTGAGGCTATCAGATGATCAGTGTACCAAGAATGTTCAAAATATGAAATAATTAAGTTTACGAAGTCTACTTTGAAATCATCTGTATTTTTGAAAAAAAAAAACGTTTGAATTGTTTTTTTTTGTTTTGTGATGATGTTTGTATAAATTCTTGCTTTGATCTTAAATTTAACACTGATAGCTTGCTGTAAGTGGCTATGTCACTTGCAATAGTATAAGGATCTTCGGGTCGACAATTTTTATGATATACCTACTTGTATTTAGCGATACGAATATTGGGCACTCCTGTTTTACTTTACCTTATATGCAACTTCTTCTTTTTAATGGTGTAACTACTAATCCCACCCGGTTAAACTTTAGAGTATTTTCGATGAGCTACTTGAAATTTTTCAAAAGGAGGATCGGCACTGATGTAGTAACTGGAATTTGCCGCAACACCTAGATCTGCAAGACCAAGAAACCAATCTTAAGCTAGAGAGAATAGAGACCAATGGAAAGATGTTTTCAAGGAGAACGTCAGTAAATACAACGACTTATGTCAATTGTTAGCCGTTTCCATCCGAGCCCGAGCTAAAGAGCTCTAAATATGACTACCTGGGTTTACACGAAAGTATCGGAAACAACCTAAACACCCACCAACCAACTCAGCCAACTGTCAATTACAAGCCAGTAGCCAGGTGGAGAGAAGGAGAAGAAAAACCCGATGGCCCGAATCCAGCAACCCCGTCAACCGCCAACTAGCCATCTCAGCCATCCAGGTATGCCATACCAGCCATCTCGATATAGTGAATAAACTCCATATCTGAGGATGCGAGAACTGGTCGCTTGAGGAGTATGGTTTACATTTATGACGTCACAACTTTCTATCTTTATTAACTTATAATCAGTATCTTATGTTAATTCGCTCCTTCGGAAGCACAACTACCTCCTCTCCTTCTCTTTTGATTGTTTCTTTTTTCTCTTCAAAGACTAAGTCTTTATCTTGAGAGAGCCTAGCTGTAGTCACTCGTTGACGGTAGCTCGTAAATGGGCTCGACAGGGGAAGTAACACGCACTCACAGTAGACCGGCGTGAAGTAGCGAGCTTGTGCTGCTTTGTTTCATGCAGTAGTGGCGAGTACCCGAAGCTCAAGTCTTCTCCCTTCTCCCCACCATTCACCCTTATCATGCTCTTCTAAGTCTGATCACCTTTCTCACTACTTTCGGGGCGTGATTGTTGTGAATCTTTGCCCCCATTCACTCAGTATCCGCGGTGGAGTGAAGGCGTATGCTGAAACTTGATGATCAGAACATGGGACACGTTGTTTAGAAGCAAAAAAACTGCTTCTGAATGAACACGCCTTACGCGTTCATTATACTGAGGATGCGAGAACTGGTTGCTTGAGGCGTACGGTTCAGATTTACGACGTCACAACTTTCTATATTCAGGTATTAACTTATGATCAGTGTCTTATCATGTTAATTCGCTCCTTCGGAAGCAAAACTACCTCCCTTTCCTTTGATTGTTTCTCTTTTTTCCCTACAAAGACTAAAAGTCTTATCGTAGGAGAGCCAAGCTGTAGTCACTCATTGACTGCAGATCGTAAATGGGCTGGCTCGACCGGGGAAGTACCACGCTCTCACAGAAGACCGGCGTGAAGTAGTGACCCTGTGTTGCTGGATTTCTCGCAGTGAGTGACTATAGCACCGGAAGCCCAAGTCTTCCTTCAGCCCCTTTCCCCTTTTTTTCATATTCCTCTTTTCATTTAGGCAGTGCACACTTTCACCTACCTCACCCTAAGAAAAAAAACAAGCACACTCTTATCACCACCACCTCCCTCCGCTTCTTCTTTCCCCGCACCAAATATACCTTTTCCTTTCAAAGACTTAAATCTAGTAGCTATCGTACTACGCTCTCACAGAAGACCGGCGTGAAGTTGCTCTGTTTCGTGGGATGTGACGAGTACCGGAAACCCAAGCCTCCCTTTTCCCTCCCCCTCCCTTCTTTCAGCCCTTTTATATTCATTCTCTTCTAAGTCTGACCATTTTTCGCAGCACTTTCGGGGCTAATCTGGACCCATACCATACCATCCATTCTCTTCTAAGTCTGATCATCTTCCTCACATTTTCCAGGCGTGAATGTTGTGAAACTTGACCCATGCCTTAATAATGAAAACATTAATTAATTATACTCCGTATCCGCGGTAGAGTGAAGGCGTATGCTGAAACTTGATGGTCAGAACATGAGACACGTTATTCAGGAGCAAAAAATACACGTTCTGAATGGACACGCCTTACGGGTTCATTAAACTGAGGATGCGAGAACTGGTCGCTTTAAAAGGGTACGGTTAACATTTACGACGTCACGTCTTCCTTTCGACGTTATTTCAAGCATAATGGGTGGGATCCAAAAAACCTTTTACAGTATTGTTTCTTGGTACTTCTCTTTTTCTTAACCTTTTCACCATCACAACAGTCATCGGCCACCATGACAGAGCTTTATCTAAGGTTTCACTTTATTTTTAGTGCCTATAACATTAGGCATTCATGTTTATGGTGAAAAATTTGTAGTTTTGGAAGTAAGGAGATTCAGTTTTGTTGTCATTTTCTTCTGCTTTTATTATAAAAAGGTATTACCTACCGTGTATGGTCTGTCGTACCTATGTTACAACTTGCTGTGTTTGGTGAAAGGTTATCTAATTTAAGAGTGACCCATTATCAATAGTTTTAAGTGAACATTTATATTAATTACTTAGCAATAGTACGGTTTTTGTCTTTGCACGGTAAGCAGATGTCGGGGGCTTTGAATTTCGTCCAATCAAAAACTATATTCTAAAAAGAACAACGATCTAAAAAAAAAATTGGAAATTTTATCCGTTTATTTGTTAGTTATTAACTTATTACTTACCCTATTTCTTAAGGAAAATTCATCTCGTATTGGGGTATTCACTGCGAAATGCTGACGAAAAAACCTTAACCAAATTGAAACACTTTGGTTAAATGGGGCAAGAACATTGCATGGCTGCTTTTGGAAAAATATTAAAAAGTTCTGGCACGGAGAATTTTTAAACCGGTCAATAGAATTATTTTTGTCGGAGCTCGTGGCTACCTAAGTAATAACAGCTGCAACGGTCGATCTATCAGGTTAAGCTACGCTTGCCGGAGTTGATCCGTGCATGGGTGACCATCTTTACATACCAAGAGTCCTCCGTGCCTCGAAAGAAAGCACGTGAAGCCGTTGATAACGGCTGTCATTCTGGATCTTTGATAGTTGTTACGGGTCGTCAGAAGCCCGAAAGTCTGACAACCATATTTAACCAAGGGGTATCAGGTTACCCAGTTACTGGGTTGTGGAGGTCAGATAGACAGTCGCCCCATGTAAAATACTGGTATTCAGCTTATCCAGTTAGACTGGAAGCCGACCCTAACATAGTTGGGAAAAGGCTAGGCAGATTGATTTTTGAGAATTCTTTTAGCAAGAAGTGGATACCCTGAACATTGACAATACCACTGATAAAACCAGCGCGGCCTATTACTAAACACTGCCAGGTTTTCAATTCAACGAATTTGATATTCGAATTTTCCTTGATCCCGTCCTCTCTGCTTGCCCTTTAGAAAGTAATAATTGTGTGTTGTAATAATGTCGCAGGGCGTTTTGAAATGTATTTGTTATTATAATTAATTTATGATATTTCTGGGTAATGCACGTTTTACCCGCATTCAAGGCTGGACCTAGTGCGAGCGGGGTCACTACCGAAGTTAACATTACCCACGACTAATGTTATTTTTATCGCGATTTTACTCTTCTACGTTAGTTATCATTTTGCGATGTGAGCTCGACAACAAAAAGAAAGATCGCATGGTGTTAGAAAAAAAATGTATAGACCTGGTTGTTAGATAGAACAACAGGAAGTGGGGATATTTTCGAGCAGTACCGAGCTATGATGGAAACAGTGTCTTATGACACAAGGACTCTTCTTTCTATCCTTTCTACCAATCTGTCCTTTTTTTTTCTTTCCAATTCCCTATTCCTTTCACTTTACATTCCGCCAGTTATTTGATGATTTGGTACTCTTTAATGGATAGGGAGCTATTGCCTCATCCACCTCGACCTATGCTTCTGTAATGCCTCAACATCGTGTCAATGTGCAAACGTGACAGCATGGCCTGTCTCGTCTCTGATCGGATCTGGACGTCTAGACACGTCACATTACAACTTTGAACTAAACATAAGACGAGATACATCGTGCTGTGACAGATATACGAGGACTTCAAACTTGTGTTTGGGTTACCTACATGTGTCCAGTAGTGGCGTAGGCTTCTCTTCGAAAGCAATGGATATGGAGAATACTTACTTCTTTAACTCTACTTTCCTATTCTTCCTTCCTTCCTTTTAGGATACACCATAATATTCATCAATGTGTGGATCCATTTCAAAATCAAACCTTACAATATTTCTACACTCTCTGCTGACATTGGCGTTATTACTACCTACTACACTTAGCGCAGATCTTGGGTTTTTGTAAAATCTCTTTTAATTAAGTAAATTTATATCTCTTTAGAAATGTTTTTAATGATGGTAATTTTGTTTTTTTACAATTTCTCCTGCGGCATATCATTGTCTGTATCAGTATAGTGTACTCTTTTAAAATAAATCAGTGTCTATAGTAATATCATGTAATCGCTAAAAATAAAATCGCTTATAAAAGTGCCTTTTCTTTTTATTTCAGTAGTTAGATAATCCTTAACATGTACACACTAGAGAGCATCCTTTACCCAGGAAATAAGATTCATGAAATCTTAACAGTACTACTGTTGAGATGAATCATAATGTGATGATGTTCATGAATCTAAAAAACGCACTAATTTAATTATCTACTAACCTAATCCGAGAAAAACAGATTAGATCGAGTTCCTGGATGCTCCCCCTATTAAATACACAATCACTTGAGATGCGAGCCGAGCTGTAGGCATCGATTCGACATCGGCAGGTAGCGACTCGAGTTGCAGCTATGATTTCTCTATTTGATGTTAAATTAATAGTAAGTACCTATGGTAAAAAAAAAACCCATCCGACTGCTGAAGTTCCAGAGATTAATAAGCGTTCGAACAAACAAAATTATTATAATATTACAAGGTAGTATTCCTATACTCCACCAAGGATATTGAGCAACTCCTTCAATTATTTCCAGGAGGACCATTTACCTAGAACAATTTCTAACACTGCTGGATAGCTTTGCAGACACAGCTCCGCTTGCTGCATAGCGTTCTAATGGTGGGCAGATGTACTGGCAGATGCTGTGCGCATGAGTAATGTTTATCGTATGCTATTTGTATCAAGATGAGAGGTGGAACAACCTGCATTTTTTTCTAGAAGAAAAGTCGTCTGACTTTGAAAATTTTATAATTAAAGTATAGGTACCTAATAAAAGTATTTTTTTTGTTTTTATGAAGTTATGCAACACCCAAAATGCCTACTACTTATTAAAGAGCAGTGCACTATTTTACTAACATAATAAAATTATAATACAGATGTGTCGAACCAACTCACTAAACAATATTTTTTGAGGTTATGATCGTGTACTACGTGAGGTTATAACTACCACTGTAATCTAGATAATATCATAAGGAACAAATCAACATGCGTTTCATTAATAACTTGTATGCAACTGTTATAATTAGGTATTATACAACAGTTGCATAAATAACTATTATTGTTGCTTCAACGTATAGTATGTCACACGCAATTTTATCGCACCGTATATCAGTTCTCTGCTGTTTCCCTTCTAGTATTACAGATATTCCTAGCACATCGATGGTTAAGCTACGTCGGAGGAGAATGCAATTTTACCATTATATTATTTAAGTGAACTCTGCATCACTTTGTTAGTCAAAACCAATAAATACAGAGTTCACTTAAAACTAAAATAAAACAAAAAAATAAGTTACGATTTGCCATTTATCCAGAACTTTATTCAACAACTATACAGTGACGCTTTTTATAATATCTGACTTTAGAATGCGTAATGTAGCTAAATAGAAGCTATGTTACAACACAAATGGTAATATAGACCTAAAACTTACTGAAAATAAAAGTAATAATACACAAGATTGAAAGTTGATCAAGTTTTTGGATGGTAGGTATCGAGGTCTGCGGTGAAGGCTGGTTCATTCCGATGGCAGGCTCCGACCACCGGTACGCTCACACACATGTCGCGTCACACGCCGCACCACGCACCCCGTCGGAACCTCATTTGCTGCTAACTACCATAACTGCGTTATCCTTCTTTACATCTTACATTACCTAAACCTATAGTTAAGTTAAACTAATAACAATATTAAAGATTTACCAGAGCAATTCACAGTTTACTCCTTCATAAATTATAAAGAATCCACCTTCAAAATTAATGTTCGGTCATTTAAGTTGCTAATATGAACTAAGAGGAAAATAGAATAATATTTTATGATTTAACGACTAACGACTTAATTCAATTATATAGATATTTTTTAAATCGAAACTATGATTAGTCTAAGATGCTTTACAGACACAGTTAATAATCTTAAAGTGTTTCCTTCATAATAATGACGACGACATTGAATATCTGGGCATATTGCAAGGTAAACTAAACAGATATTGCAGATTAGGAGACCCTGGCAATATTGTGGGTTACTCCAATATACTCAAACATTCACTGCTTATAACAATAGTAGGTCAGGAAGCTAGCGGCTGTGCGTTGACATTCTTGTTGATAGAGCCCCCGAAATCAATCAATTTTTTTCACAACTTTGTACACGCAGTCATTAGTAACGTGTGAGAATATTTGAAACCCGAAGTAAACATCTAGCAACACACTGGTACACGTTTAACATTGCAGAAATGTGACAATTTCGTCAAACAACACCGCTTCTTAATATTATTAAATAACACAAATAATAATTCAGTTAGCCACTAGCTTCGAGTTCTTCACTACAAATTTTTATTTCCGTATTCAAACGGAATGTAATGTTCATGATTTTTTTTAAATAACTGTACATTGGTGAGGCAACGAAAGTGCGTAACCGTGTCGTTGGATTGCGGGGTAAGTACGTCTGCCGGCGGCAGCGAGGCAACAACACCGTGTATTGTTGAACAGTAACACAAATGTCACGATGACACATTAAAGCAAAAAAAAAAAAACATGTACCATACCGCGCAATTCTTATATTTTCACATAGGAGGTACTAATAAAGCTATTCAATAAATTATTCATAATGCTAGTTACGTACTTTCGTTAATGGCCTCAATTTTATAATAATCGATTGCGATCTACTTTATTTGGTACAATCGACGCGTGAACCGATCTACCGGTATGGCTTCTGGGCTAGTAATCGATTGAAAATTACTTACTACTCCGGGTAGTGTGACGTCAAGCGATCCGCCAGTTCAGGAAAATAATTGGTCACTTGTGGCAGTGATACGTGAGTGACAGTAGGCGAGCCTCTCGATTAACTAAGTTATGCAATAATTATTGTGAAAAAGGTATGAGAAATAATTATATAAGATACGATGTCAATCAGCTATGCTTATACCAAATGGGTAATGTCAGGACCTCATCCACATGCATTAGTATAGGTATTCATCGTTTCAGATCACGAAACGATACAATTGTACTGCTATTAGGTTTCACCTTTTATAACTATATAATATATAAATATATATAATATATAAATGTGGCCCAAATCTAATTTTTCGTATTTTACCAGATTAGAAATTATCTTTGTAAAATTTTCGATTTAATCAATAAACTAATGAACGGGATTCAAAAAGTCACAAAATAAAACTATAAAATTTGGGCTACTAACACTACTAGGTCGTTTTGAACCCTGCATTGCAAACATAATGTGTAATTTATTTTACCAAAACATAGTAAACATTTGGTCCTAAAACATCTATACACCCTATGACCAAAATAATATACACAGTGATTATTCTAGAACATTTAATCAAGACTGGCTTTTTAGGGTGCTCACTCACCAGTAGTGCTATTCTGTAAAAATCTCACCGTGAAAATTTGGGTGAAGTGATCTTAAAGTGAGCAGTCATTCCACCCGATGCTATGGATTGACAACATTGACGGCTCACTTCACCTAAGTTCTCACGGTGATGTTTTTATAGAATAGCACTACAGGTATTCGCGTGTAATTAACATTCCATTCGATTTGATTTTGAGCATTGCGTTAAAATACTACTCGAACTCGGATTCCCGCGGCCTTCACAACGTCACCGGTCCACCTTATGGGAGGCCTTCCAACGCTACTTCTTCCGGTACGCGGTCGCCACTCCAGAACCTTTCGACCCCATAGGTCATCTGTTTTGCAAGCAATATTCTCTGCCCATTGCCACCAAACTTTGGCAATTTTTCGGGGTATATCGGTTCTCCTGCGGATCTCTTCAATTCTGATTCGATCACTTAGGGAAACTCCAAGCATAGCCCTCTCCTTTGCCCTTTGTTTAGTCTTCTAATAACGCCCATTGTGAGCGACCACGTTTCAGTGCCATAGGTCATCACTGGCAACACACACTGGTCAAAGACTTTCGTCTTGAGACACTGCGGTATGTGGGATGAAAAGATATTCGAATCGAAGGCTTTCTCGTAATCCACAAACGCTAAGCAGAGAAGCAGGTTATACTCTTCGGTATTCTGTATAACCTGCCGCAGCGTATGTATGTGATCTATGGTGCCTTTCCGGAATTCGGCTTGTTCTGGCTGGAAGTCGTCAAACCTGTGCGCGTGACAGATGACGCCAATCAAAATCAGTTACTGTGATATAGGATACTTACAGCCAAGAAATCCACTTGTTTTGCTTTTTTTTGTACATTCGCGATTTTGAAACCCTGCGATAGTACCTACAATGTGACTGTGCAAATTACAGGTACGCACCGGAATGCTCCCTCTACGCATTTACTGATGCAATACTCGAATCGGTAAGTGACTACCTTAAGATGTGATCGTTGTCATGACAACAATAAGAAGTCAGTCTGACGCGTTTGAGTAAATGGCAATTGCTTATGACATCGCGTTTACAACTAAATACTTATTTCTAACACCTCTCGAAGTTGAACTGGAATAGATTTGTTTACTTCGTTATTGAATCATTAGTTTATACATATTTGTGACACTGTAGATTACATTTATTTGGTCATAGGCTGTATAGATATTTTGGGACTTAAAATTTGCTTAGTTTTGGTAAAATAAATTGTTTACTATGTGTTGTACTTGGACGGTGGATAGTGTTATCGAACAATGGTTGTAGACAATAAAATTGTTCCTTGTCCGTGTATATATCTTTTTGGGGCTAACTGTACTAGTGCAATGATAAAGTATAAAACATACGGATGTAAAACATAAAGAAAAAACACACAAGTCACACACACACACACGTATAAATGAGAAGATCCTATGAGCTATGTACAGATATCTCGCCTCCTGTCAACCAGCACAGAGGCGGTCAGCCCGCTTAGAACATTATAAACGAAAATATAGAGGACAAAAGTCCGCACGTGAAGTGCCCGTCCATACCGATAGCCGTCCGACATACATACAACAAACTAAACTAAACTCAGCACGACTTTGTCCGTGTAATTCTCATCTTCGGGATCCTCTTCGTCCTCCTGAAATAGGTAAATAGAAAAAAAATATAAACAAAAACGGTAATAGAAACAAAATACAGATATAATATTACACATCCTTTGTATTCAACCATTCTTCCAGCATTTATCCGTAATCATATGTAAAATAACGAAGCTTGGTTGGACTTTCCGTTTTACCTGAATTTGTGAAATTTCCAGAAAACTTTTACAAATTTTCTTTACATAAAAACCTAATACAGATTATAACGACCATTTTAATACAAAAAAAAATAGCCAAACTAGTCCAGCCGTTCTGAAGTGATGCGGTCGCTCAACCAGCAGCAACTTGGCCGCTACCACCAGTACCGGCCAACTTACTTTTTGGTCGGGGCTTCTGTGACCATGATTGCGACCAGTAGTGGTCGTGGCTGTCTAGAGTGCGAGGTCCTTAAATTATTTGACTTACTATAAACTTTTCCTTGGCTTACGATTATAAATATAATTGTGTATCTATCTCGCTCTAACACGTCTGCCCTACCTTACCTTCTTTGTTATTCATGTTGCCTATTAATGTAATATTACATTCTTGGTGCTAAGATAATAAGAATGAACAGCAGTTGTGGAGTGGTACTTACATCAAATCCGAAGCATGTGTCGACCTCCTTCTCAAGTTTGATGCTTGTGGAGGTGACAGTAGAGTCCTTCACTACGAAGGTCCTGTCCTCACCTTCTTCTTCCTCGTCCTCCTCTTCCTCTTCTTCTTCTTCCTCTTCCTCGTCTTCTTCTGTTAAACATAATGTTAAGATATTATTATAACAATGGAAAAACATTTTTTTTTGAATTGATGGTTCTATTGGTATTTTAAACTATTTGGGTATAGAAGGTAGTGTTTGTAAAGCATCGTTTGTATTTGCCATAATATTGATGTTGTGGTCAAAGTGCAGGTGACATTAGGAATGGAATGAAGTTAAAGTTTGTTTAGCTTTTTTATTTGTTTAGTGCATGGTGTGAGTTGAAGTATGAAAGGACGCGGAGGAAAGTTAAATATTTTTTTAAGTTTGTTTCGTTTTGTTCTTGGTGTAGTTCGTGGTTATGGTAAATGTCTACGGTTTTTATAGAGTTATAACTGATGATTTTTAAAATATTACGAATGACTGTCGGCTTCTTTTGCGATAAAATAATATAAATTATGTCTGTTGGACTGCATTTAATTTATAAGTTCAAGCTCAATTGATGTTTGAGTATATTCTCCATTTATTTGTGGTTTACTGGCATAATAATGCTCCGCATAAATCACAAGCTTTCGACGTGTGTTGTGTGCTTAGTTAATAAAGGCATGACTCGCATCGTTCCCCATAGATATGCCACAAGCCAATAAACTCACGCGTTGAATATGCGGCGGGGGCTCGCAATACAAATGCTGACAGGAGCGTCGTAACACAGTATAATGCCGCTCATACAGACACATAACAGCCCCTTTGTTTGGAGCGTGACCGGCTGGACCTGGAAGCGTCTGTAGACGGGAGTCTACATCCTCAGGAGGGAGCGCCGGCTCCCCCCGCCAGGCCTACATGAACGTGCCCGCCACCCCCCCAACGACGAGGACGTAGCGAATACCGACCCCATATACTCAATATTCATTCGCTAAATGAACAATATGTATTCTTTTCAATTAAATAATTAATCCAAATAACTGATATCGAAAAGCCATTAAAAATTACCATTAGTTTCATCGTATAAATACGATCCTAGCCGCAATATCAGGTTGTCTATACAAATCAAATTATTGCAAACATATTGTACAGAAGTTAAAACAAAATTAAAAGTTTCAAACATGCACCCAATAAAGACACGGCACTTACAAAATATTAAAATCAATAGAATAGAAACATTTATTTGCTGTAGCTATCAAATGATATTATTTATTATAAATATAAAAAAATTAGAAGTTTTACCAATAAACACTGGGTAATGTTGTAGGACTCTAACAACCAATAAAGATAAGTTACAATACCTTATTAGATCACTTCATTTTCACAATCATTATTAACTAGCTGCCCACCCCAGCTTCGCACGGATAGCACTAAGTACTTATCTACAGCGTACCTACCTACCCTACCTAAACACCTCCCTCCCTACCTATGTCCGTCTCCTGGTTCTAAGCTAAAATATTCATTTTTTTAAATCATACTATTTAAATTTTTATCAACAACAGCCCCAAAAATATATAACATCACGCCTGTCTGCCCCAAATGTAAGACAGAGGCGTACAACCACATTTCGCCAATTATTTTTAAATCCCATGTAGTAAGAAGGGAATCTATTGCCAAAATAAAAGCAACTCCGAGCTACTATTGAGAAATTCCAGATGGAAAAACCAAATATCTCTTTGCCCAACCCAGGAATCGAACCCAAGACCCTCATGCTCAGCAACACCACTTACAGTAATTGTTATAGTTTTGCATTGGTCTTAAAAAAATCACCCTACTTCTATTTTTACGTATATTTTGTGTGACCAGTGTGTAACTACAAGCCATCTATTCTATAAATATATTACCGTAAAAACTTAGATGAAGTAATCCCAAGCACCAGGTGGAATAACAGCTCACTTCATCTGAGTTTTTTCAGTAATATCTTTACAGAAAAGATCGACTAGACAGCTCTACCATTAGCTTCGTGTAACCCTTTAGTTGAATGTAACCCACCAGGTTCATCCTCATCCATGTTGTACTCTGGTGCCACGACGGCGACTTGCTGCTCAGTGCCGTCCTCCAGTTGAATGACCTCCAGCACCACGTACTGCTGGCCGTCGCCGTCGCCCACAGTCACCAACTCGCCGCGCTTCAGGTCGTTCTTGGTGAGACCCAACTTCATCATGTTCTCAGCGTCGGCAGAGTCCAGGACGCGAATGTCCTGTGGAATTCAATTATTTGTTATATGATAATGTGCACGGATATTTTTTCTTGGATGGTAAAAATAATATGTAAGTAGTAAGGGAATTAATATATTTAGTTTCTCCAACAAGTTAATCATAGTTATTATTACAATGGTTTGAAGATGGGAAACAGGCGTACATATAAGTTAAAGCTGTGCTCCTGGTCTCCATATCTTAAATACGTTTTTTGACACTCCGCACAGGAACAGAATTTACTACATTACATCTTAACGTCACGCAAAAAATTATAATAATTAACAAAAATAATTCATTGATTTGCGGATCGAATAGTACACGACAAGTAGCAATATAATCATAAGAAAAGCGAGAGCGTGCAAAATAAAATAATTACAATGGCATTAAAACTATTACATATTAGCAAATCGGAAATTTTCTAAGTTGGAATGGTTGACTTGAAATTTAAATTGTTTACACATAATATATCATTATTTATTTAGGCTTACACAACTGCAGTGAAGCCAAAAATGTTTATGTTAATGTTGGTTTATACTTATAAGGTAGGTATTTAACATCATGCTACGACCCTTAGGAGCCGAGCAAATAGAAAAAAAAGTCAGAAAGAACGCAAAGCGAAAAAGAAGTAATGGGCCACAGCTATATATATATATATATTTTATGTTAAACAAAGAAATTTCACGCAGACTAAGTCGCGGGGCAGCATTACAATTATTTGGTAATAAGTAAATATCATGATAAATAAATATCGCAATGCTTAACTCGCATAGCGCGAGACTACCTCTTAAATGATATGCTACAGAATAAGTACAATGTGCGCTAAGCAAATTAAAATCAAATTCTTTGCACAGCTTGAAGTACATTCTGTTCTAAGATCACCAGGCGAGCACCCTGCTCGACTATTGTCATAATGTCTGAAGTCAATCTTTCTGCTGAACATAGGGCACCACCCAAAATGCCACAATACCCCTTCGGATTAGTAAAATTTAACGAATTTTGTTACAAAGCAGCCAAAAAAAAAGAAAAAAACGTAGTTTGTCTTATCGCTAAGCTTACATTCTTAAAATAAGAAAACCAGGATTTAGCAATGCAAAATGTTCAGTATTTATTTTGATATTGCAAGCAGTTTTTGTCTTGTAAAATAACAAAAGGGCTACTGCAGGAATTGACAGAGCAAAATCAATGCAATGTGTTTAGGCAATTAGAGAAATCAATAGGGATATAATATTACTATATTATGACAACATGCACCAAGCGCGAGGCAAAATATTCTGTTCGCCTATTATTTCAGATGTTTTACTATAATAAGCAACTTAGCAGAAGGCAAGTAAATTGTTTGATTGCACTTGTTATGTCCAATTAAAAACTAAGCTACTACAATTATTTTTTTATTGGCTACGAGTTTTGGGACACGCCCTTACCGGAAGCAATATTATAAAAACAGTTACTATGCTTCTATAATAGTTTTATAATTTTGAATTAGAAATAAGGTTTATTCTGAAGTTTAAATTTTAGCTGACTGTTTCTCATAGCGTCCATAAGACTGTTTTCTGGTCTTTCTAGTAATGTCTTGGCTTGCAGCCTAAACCAGGTTCATATATTGATGGCACATTATGACTTTGTTGAGTTGCATATCAAATCTATGCCTTTACAATGACACATTCCCATACCACAAGCCATTCCTCACAATAACGTGGTCCCCACTTTGCTGGTACTCAGAAAAGATTCTTCACTACAAAGTGGGAGCTGTTTCGCATACTATGTTCCACCTCTTATCCTGCCCTCTGTGCCCCACAAGATTCAGCCATAGTGGCCTCCGCACTGGCACTGATGCCGTGGATGTGGCGAAGTTGTGGGCAACAAAATTTAATTAATCGACAACACGAAGAAGAGAAATAATAAATAATAGATACCTAGTAATAATATAGTACTCACCCTCATAGGCTCTCCATCGACGAATCGCACCTTCCTCTGGCGGCCGATCTTGAGAGCGAGCGCGCGCTCGTGGTGGCCAGACTCCGGGTCGTGCACGGCCAAGTGGCGGATGAGGTTGCCCTTGTGCGCGAACATGCGCTGGCACTCGTGGCAAGAGTGCGTCTTCTCCTTCGGCGGCTTCGGCACGTAGTTGGGGTTGTGGTACAGGTTCTGGTGGCGACGAAGCAGCTGCTTTTGCCTGAAAAATGATGATTTTTTTAATGATGATTTTGTTTTAGTTACCTTTTATTAATTAATAAAATACTAAGATTTCTTTCAAATAGTGGTAGTTCCTCCTTCTCTCCTCGATCCTATTATTATTTGGGTTGTCTCACCGCCCATTTTATCACTATTATTATCATTATTACCCGACCGCACGATATCAAAGACAGTCTGATAAGCATAAGATCTGAGATTGAACAAAAATAACTAAGTCAAAGTCAAAGATTTATTTGCAGATAAATATGGTTATAAAAGTTCTTAAAATGGTAGATAATCTTGTTTTGAACTTTTAAGTTTCAGTCAAGTTTGTTTGAGTTATGAAATTATGAAACTTTATTTGGTGTGCTATAAAGACTATTCTAATATATCTGTAATATGTCTGGTACCAACCTGAAGGACTGATCGCACAGGTCGCAAACGAACGGCTTCTCATCGGTGTGCTTGAGCATGTGCGTTTTGAGATGGCGCTGCGTGGTCGACGCGTATGGGCAGAGATCGCACTTGTAGCACTTCTCTCCCTCGTGGGTCTGTATAACAATATTTTAAATTAAATAGTAGAGAATGGTTACAGTTAAGGCCAATTACAAGTTTCCACTTTTATTACAAAATTACAAATTAAATCAATAATCTAGACAGTAGGTAGGTTACATATAGTTGTTAGAAAACTAAACAATTTGGATGAAAGACACAAAGATTTTTTATAACCTGGATTAACATATAAGATACTTTTCGGATATCCACGCGGGCGAAGCAGCGGGTAAAAGCTAGTTTTTAATAAAAAATTCCAAATCGGCAAAATGACGATCACAGCATTAACTTTATTCGCCGTTTAATAAGCGATCAATGTGATCTCTCTACAATGGAATTTATTTGAGTCTTGTTAAGTGGTTACTGTTAGCCTGCATCATCCGTTGGGTTTGTCCAGCTAGTCACAGTGCACGGTTGCACGGCGTCTGCCACGTCCTCTTGAGACAATGACACGTCACTTACCTTGTTGTGCACCTTGCAGGAGTAGCGGTCGGGGAAGGACTTGCCACAGCGGCGGCACTTCAGCGGCTTGTCGGAAGTGTGCAGCTTCTGCACGTGGATGCGCAGATCCGTCTTACGGCCACACTTGGCCGGGCAGAGCTCGCAGGAATACACCGGCTTTTCGGATACTAGGAAAATTAAACACACGTTATAGAAAATATGGATTGTGTGATAGCTGATACGTTCTAGCAGGGAGAACATTATAGGCTGTTAAGCTAGTGGTACAAGAATCTTTTGGCGCCTGAATGACATTGATAGGAGGCGTTCTTGGTAAACATTTGTGGTATTGTCACTGTCAACTGTATAGAGAAACAAGTAAGCGGCGTTAGTTCCAATGTTAGCCATGTGCCAAAAGAACCTTGTAGCGCTGTAGGTTCATGTATTGTACTGACCGTTGTGGATGAGCCGGTGGGCCTTCAGCGAGTTGGACTGCGTAAAGCACATGTTGCAGTGTTCGCACTTGTAGGGCTTCTCGCCCGTGTGCGTGCGCAGGTGGCGCTTCAGCTTGAACGTGTCCGGGGATGCGTACGTGCAGTGCTGACACTGGGGAGGTTACGAGACACGTCAGAAATTTATTAAAATTTGCAGGTCAATTAAACCTAGTTGCCTTTCGGAGAAAACTGGCTTGATGATGTATAAACAAGATAATAAGAAGTTTACCTGATAGGGTCTCTCGCCGGTGTGGCAGCGGACATGGCGGCGCAGCTTGGACAGCTCGACGGACGCGTAGTCGCATTCCGTGCACTTATGCGGCTTCTCGTGCGTGTGCTTGTAGCGCACGTGACGGACCAGCTCGCCTATCAACAAACAGCTAAATTAAACATCTGTCATTCGAATTCGGTTGAGGACCCATTTCATCACTTCTGGCTAGCGCAAATTAGGACACATTGTAGAAATTCTATATCACTATCGTACATTTTGATCTGGTTATAAAATTATTACCTCTATTATCAATGAAAAACATCTTTATTAGAATTTCGGGTTTAATCATTCAAATATTCAAACCACTGAATATATAAGTTGCACTACAAATTCGTTTCCAAATCCATGTCCACACGTTTTCTGATTCATTTATTTACATTTTCATCAGATAGCTTTGGAATTATTAAAAGAAAAAAATCGTGAGGAAGCAATCCGAAGGTTTTGACCGAAATCCTAACTAATATTATAAATGCGAGTCAGTTTGTTGGTTTCTTTGTTACCCTTTCACGCTAAAACGGCTGAATGGATTGGATGAAATTTGGCACATGGGTAGGCCATGACCTAGGCTAGGAAATAGGATACCTTTTATCCCGATATACCCACGGGATCGAGACTTATGCGGGTGAAGCCGCGGGGCGCAGCCAGTAGGTAATATAAGTCTGACATAGCCAACCCGTCTTGAACAAACGAAGTGATCAATCCCCGTGCCTTCTCTGCATTAGAAGAGGGCTTTGCCCTGCAGTAGGACAACAATAGGCTGGTATTATTATTTAATAATTGACTCACCCGAGGTGGTGAAGGGGCTGTTGCAGTACTTGCAGACGTGCGGCTTGATACCGTTGTGCATGTTGACGTGGTTCTGCAGCGAGGCCATGGTCTTGAAGCCGCGCTCACACACGCTGCACTTGTGCGGACGGTCCTCCGAGTGCGACCTCATGTGGCGCAGCAGGAGATACCTGAACGAAGACACATAATATGTGACATTTATAACACAAAAACAGAATACAATTAATTCATTTTGTTTCATTCGTTCCTTAGAACAAGTATCGGAATGTTATCTTTGTGAAATGACTTTATGACTTATCATAATGTTAGTAAAATAAACAAAACAATCGTTTTTTTTTGCTTGCTTTAGGAGTGTGTGAGTGGAGTTCATATTTATTATTAAGTATCGAAACACATTTACTATTACTTTTTTTTAAATTTTATTTTTTTATTGAAACCTGATTCTATTCTGGTCCAGCTAGATGAGCCGATTACCTTAAAAAAGGTGTTGTTGGCACCCTCAACAAATTTAAGGAGTCGGGTAGTGCTGATAGTTACCTGCGATGACTGGTGTAGGCGCAGAAATTGCAGGTGTAGTTTGGCCGCATGTGCGCGAGGCTTCGTTTCTGCGCGGTCTTGGGCCTGCCCTCGGTCACCTCCTCTTCCTCTTCCTCCTCTTCCTCGCCGGCCTCCTCGTCTTCGAAGTTGTACACGTCATCGTTGCCTTTGTCCTCCGCTTCGGACTAAATAAACGTTATGATTTATTACGGTCTCACTTACCAAGAAGAGTTGGGTACATTTTTTTTTTATTGCTTTCTACATAAAAATGGGATCAGCATAGCTATTAACAATTCATTCGATACTTTTCCGCGCCAAATCGAACATCAATCAATGTTATCACAGGAGTCCTCTAAACGCTATCCACAAATCGAAAACAGATTTTTTTTGTCAGTAGGATAGAGATAGTAATAGAATCAAATAGATGACTTCTGCTATTCTTAATTGATTCAATATAATAGATTTTAACAGTTTTTTAAGGAATAACAATGTCTTAAATGCAACTAACACCTATTGTGTTGTGTGCCAAAAAAATATTTTATTAGTATGGAATGATAATAAAAATTTAAAAATATAAGCACCTTAACCTGTCCCCGTACCTGGTCCACCTTGAGATCGATGTTGACGACACCCTTGGTCTCGTCCTGTACTACCAGCACGTAGCTAACCTCCCCGTTGGTCTCAGAAGGGACCAAAGTGACCGTTTGGTAAGTTTCCTCCTGATCGGTCAATATCGGGTCCGAACCTTCACCGCCCGCCTACAATTGAATTTTAATTAATGCTTGCTCTAAAGTTGTGATGTTTTCTTTATACCGTATGTGGGGTATTTGTCAAATGCGAAACAATCTAATATAAACACGTCCACGTTATTAGCAATGATCAGATCTTTTTAAAGAGTTTGTAGACATCTGGCATGTACACCAATTAAAGAAGCTTCATCATTTAAAAAATATTATTATTGCGTTTATTCAGTTCCTACTAGTTGATATTGAAAACCTTAACACCTTTTCTATTAGTATAAATATCGGTTCAAAAATAAATTAAATGCAATAACATTTGAAGCTTAGGATTTACATACAAACATAGCTTGTGTTCATTGGTTAACATATTGTTGACCAAGTGATCTATAATAATTCCTATTGATTCTGCTTTATTTTTGTTATTATTTAATAACAAACTATCAATCACTAATTCATTATCAATAAAATGCTTTTTTAAAGTTATATTTTTATATCTATAGAATATTTTTAGCTTTCTGCAGTTTGCTTTAGAATATTTTGTTCATACATCAGTCCAAACCATTTCACAAGAATATATTGGAATTAATAATAAATTGGAAAATTAAGAACACTGCATATTAGAAATGAAATACTTTTACCGCAGAGGGCACTTACCTCATTGTCTTGGTTGCCGTCAGAATTATTCATGACCAAGGCCTGTCCTTCCACCGCTGACTGGTAGTAGTACTTGCCATCTTCGTCTACGTAGTACTCGACCATCCCCGAAGGCAAGCCTTTGTCATCCGTTGCAGCATTGACTACAGAATTTTATTTTTATTATAACATTAATTTTAATCATAATTTTATCAGTTATGTTGTCTACTCTATTCTTTTTTAATAAATAGCAAGTAAAGCCAATGTCAACTATTCTGCCAATGTATAAAGTGAGTTGGAAAAATAAGCGTGCATGATAAAAAATAAAAAAAAGTTAATTAAAAGTTAAAAACAAATAAAATTCTTCGATTGATACAGTTGTCAAATCTGATTTCAAATGACATCTACAATTCTTCTGAGCAAAGGTCTTTTCTATACTTTTCCAATAATCGTGATCTTATACATTACAGCCTGAATAACATTATGTAATTATAAGGAAATCTTGTTCCAACTGCAGATTTTAAAATGAAATATCTATATCTAACACATCAACAGCGTAGTCTTTTTCGAACTATATTGGGGTCAACTTACTCTTAACTCTGTCATCAAAGAAATGAGGCCCGACCGAAAGTATTTGACCCGTCTAAACAAGTTCACACTTCAGGATTAGGGACATTTGTCAAATCGAGGATACCGAAAATGAATCACCCGTAACTACGGATTGCGTATTTAGATAGTACACCCCAGATGCGGCTGAATCACAGCATTTTAGATGGAGCGACTGCCTATTCTATCACTTATTACCAACACCAAATTTTTTTCAAGAGACTCACCTGCAATGACAGCTTCTTGGTTCAAGTATGTTTGAATGAGCGCTTGCTTGCTCTTCTCCTTTTTATCTGGAGGTGCCATGGTTGGTTTTTCTGTCAACCTTTTTTTATCTTCTTTTGGGTTATCTTTCTCTGCGCAATCTTGACTAACCAGGCACTCCTGGCTTACCTCCTTTTGTTGAATGACTTTTTCTTCCCTAGTCAGGCACTCCTGGCTTACCTCCTTTTCTTGAATAACTTTTTCTTCACTAGTCAAGCACTCCTGGCTTACCTCCTTTTCTTGAATAACTTTTTCTTCACTAGTCAAGCACTCCTGATGTACTTCCTTTTCTTGAATGACTTTCTCTTCACTAGTCAGGCACTCCTGGCTTACCTCCCTTTCCTTTATTATTTTCTTCAGAGTGATCAAGATATTCTCTTGTATCTGAATGTTATTCTTTTCGTGGGAAGGTAGGATCTCTAGAGTTTCTTCAATTATCGCCCCCTGAGGGGTTAGTACGTAATAAGGTTTCGACTTAGTTTCTTTGTTCTTGTTTGGGCCTGCCACTCTGCCTAGACTTGCCTGGTTTTGCTGGCCCGCCGACAGTCCCAGAGGCTCGTCTTTAATGCGGAAAGTTCGGCCTTTCGGCCAGGCTAAAACAAGGAAAATATAAAAGATTGTATAATATTGTCGAGTTGTGTGCCCTATATGTTCTAATGTACAGGCCGAAACACCATTATATCATAATGACATGTTACCTCTTAAAAACTTACCGTATATTAGTTCTCGGTTTTTATTGGTTACCATTACAATAGATTATATCTAATTTGGATCTATAATAAGCATGGCTTTGGATTCACTGTTCTTCAAAATTATATTGCAAACAAGCATCCACCTGACTGTATTTGATGATCGACAGAATCGACCAAATATTGACGATATTCCTAGATAAATAACGTCATATTTGACCAATATTGCCCGAAACACAACATAACTGTTATATTTGTATTGCTGGGCGTTTAGTGTCCCTAAAAGTATTAAAAGATCAAAGAGTTTGGCCGCCCACTAGCGCGTCCAAATCGATCAAACTGACCAACGCATAAATAGAACGAATTTGGGGAGAATGCCCCGACGGCGACGGTCGTCCTATTCGCTTCATCGCAAAGGGTTGAATATTCGCGATGGATTGGAAAATAACATTTAATCTCACCTTTTGATTGGCTACTGCTTTTAGGGAATCACGGGATCGATACTCAGGAGTGTGGTTCAAGGTCATTCCAACGATGTATTAAAAAATTGCATAGGTATTCTCTTATTTGAAGGTTAAAGGTTAGAAACGTGCCGCCTCGATAGGGGTAGGGGAGAGGGGGAGAGGGGGAGAGTATATATATCTCATTGTAAATGTTGATAAATTAAATGTAGAGAGAGGTGGAAGGAAGGAGAGGTAGAGGGCAAGTCATGCACCACACCACCCACCAGTTCACAGGAGATACATTTCCGAAAAACGTCTCGAAGGACAAGGTCAAATATGACGTCAAATAATAAAAAAAAAATTATAACTGGGTGAAAACTATTGGTAATTAATTGTTCATCACCTTTATAAATGCTCCTATATGTAAATTTAACTGCTTAAATTGAATGCAGCAATAGGGTATTTGGCAGGTTTTATTATTAGATTTCCCGAAACAGAAAAAAACATAAGCCACAGTAAATAAAAAAGAAGTTAACATAGTTGGTATTTTTTTTGTTATTGAGCCAAATTTAGTTTTTTTTTATATACTACTTAGCACTGCTACCATCTGACGTCACAAGATAGAAGTGTCATAATTTAGCTTCGCGCCCCTCAATACTTTGCGTGGGAGATTTTTTTCTCCTCCCTTCCCTTGGACTTGAGACAACTTTCCTGACTCTTCCGACCGCATCCGTACCGTACCATTTTTAATTGAAGACCTATGTTATTATTGCCTAAGTTGAAGTTCTTGATTTTGTCTGGTTATAAAACTTAAAAACACGTGTTTATTTACTTGTTTGAAAACTAAATCACAAATGCAGTATAGTTATTATAGTGACTGCTAATTACAATTACAGGATGTCGACATAAATAATATTATTAAGCAAAAAGCTTAATAATATTATTTATGACAAATTTAATAATTTCATATAACTTTTTCATTAAGTTTATACTTCAAGGATGTCAATCTTCGTAACACTGTACTGACTATAAAGCTTCATCAGGGGTTTGCGATTTTTTAAATCTATCATGAATTTATCATTTTTTCCCCAGGTTTAATAAAATTTCTAAACAATTTAATAATAACAAGTTGGAACTTTGTGCTTCACTTAGCTTTTATTTGATACCCATAAGCAAGTTGTGTTTAGTCCTTTATCTGTCTCATTAAACATTAAAGTAAGTCTCAAAAACCGCTGAGCTAGAGTGCTTGAACAGCACCATAGCTGGTGGTGGTTTTGCATCAAGAATTTCTCGAGAGTCTGACCCTATTACATAGGACATAAACATAACGGGGGAAGTGTGGCCATACTATTTACTTGTGTTTACCTCTTGGGTTAACATTGTTTTTTACAACATACCTACAATAAACACCTCAGTTTTGAATGGGCTATACAGAAAAACAATATTTTGCTTCTTCAGCTTGGAGTGTTCACATAAATAAGAATGTATGAGACTGACATTATTGTAGAAGAAATCTACAGTCAATATTATACCGATTTCCTGCTAAGGTAACACCACTATTACTTGTCTTATTTTGTTTCCAAATAGATATAATTATGATTGAAATGTTTTTTTTTTTCAACTTTCGATCAGATTTCATTATTCTAGGTAAGTTTAATACACATAAACTATTCAGAGTAAAATATCTAAATTATGTTGAAAACAGCATCAAAATAAGTTTAGAAGAACAATGTGGTCACACACACATACATGAAACGCAACTTTATTATACGGATAGATGACTGTCAAATTTCAATGAAATAAAATCTTAATAGAGGTAATTTGACATAATATCTAAATAAATTGATTAGATGATTTTATTTATTGCCTTCAGAAATGTATTACTATGTATTACTTCATATAAACTTAGGTCAGAGGGTCATCTCTTTCGTAATAGACCTAGGTGGGAGTATTTAATTGTTGTTTTTTTCTTCAACTGCTTGTTTAGTCATAAAAATATAAGAATTATGGTTAATTATAATCTTAAATGCTATTTTGCAGAAATGACCAGTGGTGGTTAATCCTAATCTCAGCAGTATTATAACAGAGACACACACAACAACAGTCACGGAACACTGGTTGAAAATTGTTTGTTTTTGTTACAAGTTCAACTTAACATTATTATTTCTTTTTAGATTATTAATAGTACCACCCATTTTCAAATGCTCGGCAAACACCTCTTCTCCTACAGACAGAGAAGGCCTAAGTATGCATTGATTACCACACTTGGTCATTGTTCGATTGGAATATCAGAGTATCAGACATACTTACCTACATTTTCAGACTCCATGTTATGTCAATGATAAGATAAAGTAAGAAAGTACCTAGCTATTCAAACTTTATTCATTCATATAAAACAAATCTTTGTCGGAAGATTTAATGAGAACCGAATTTAGTAACTCTAATATTTTTTGGTGTTTTGAAATCCTGCTTAGAATTTAGTATTTTCCACTGCCATCAGTTTACAACAATATTATTGTAGAGATATTAGCATTGGAATTTGTTGTTATTTTTATTTACGTACAATACAGTACTTTTTGGTTTTAGATACGATGACATGTGCGATTGCGTGCGATACGTTTTCAAAACAAAGAGAATAATTAGAGAAACTCCTTTATCTCGCCACTTAACACAAATAATACGCAGCTTATTCTGAAAAATTCACAAACATTGCTTTCTACTGGAATAGATACGTACGTTGAACAGAAGTAATATAAAGAGTCATCGTCAGATTATTAGTCCGCCATTTTATCAACGTGTTAGACACTTTCAACCATATTCACCTGTCTTATTGTTATAATAGTTATCTAACGATAAAACATAACAAAATATGCAATTACATGAAAAGTACCGCCACAGACAGATTGAAAACCAAGTTTAGCCAAGAGATAGACGGCGCTAGCGTCAGTCAATACTCAAGTTGAAACGATTTGATTCCACAAGGAAACTGATCAATATTTTCGCATCTATTCGGAATGACCAATAATCCCATGCAAAGTATTTCTATACTTATTCATAGTCATATTATGTAAAGGAAAAAGCACACATTATACCTGTATCTTGGCAGAGCTTCTATATTTTCTCAATGAGGGCGTTTCAATCAATTTATTTTCACTATCACGGTGCGATAGTGACGCCAAAATGGCGGCTGCGAGAACTACAAACTGCAACAAACTGAGAAATCCAAAGGAAACCAGCGCTAGGTGTTGCTATGCTAAAATTATAATTGTGGATCTATGTAACTAGGTGGCGGTATATAGAGGATTGGTAGATTTTGACAAACACATTTTCTAAATTACGATAATTTTTAACCTGGTCTACCTTTTCATTACAGAATGCGACCGAGGCGCGCGGTTTCGGGGCGTTGAACTGCGTAAAATGCGTTGGACGCTCGTCAAACGCAACAAGATTTTGTTGTCATTTTTGAACCCTCAACATGATCAGTATAACTGTTTCATATTTTATTACTGATGCAGAGAAAACGACGAGGAAAATTGTAAAAAAGGAACGTGCGCCCACGCGTCGAGGGCACGCTTAGGGCGCCCTGTGCGCTTGATGTCATTCGTTACATATAAATTCATACAGTTTTATCGAGCGCCCAAAACGCAGTACGCGTACAATACGCCCATCTCGGGCGCATTTCATATCTAGGGCCTTACCAGGCAAAATCCGCATAGTGGCAAAATGAAATAAAGGCGGGCCACACTTATTCATAATTTTCTACGTAATTTTAGGATTAGGTACAGTGGGATAAGGGCAGGAGAATGATGTACAGTCAACCACACATCACTGATAGCACTACGAAAACCGTCCTGACTGTAAAGCCGGGTCTGCTGCGCCATGTTTGGATGTTTTAAAAACATCAAACATCAAACCCGAACCAATCAAATCGCTTCATGTTTGATTTGCGGATGCCTGATTGGTTCGTGTTTGATGTTGAAGCAGTGGAAGTTTTTCGGCTGAGAAGATGTCACCGCGGTATCATAATAATTCCGAATGACTATTTCTTGAAACATGATATTTGAGACATAGAATCTGACACTGACCTGCAAATTGCAAAAAACGTAAATAAATTTGATTTTCGTGGGTTAACTTAGCGCATCCCACTAAGAGCTTTATGGCGGATTCGATTGATGCACGGTGTTCGATATATTATTATAATATGATTCTCATAGAAGTTATATGTTTGCGGTCTTGAGGTTACTAAACTTGTTATATGTACATTCCATAAAAATCTGATTAAACCAAATGGTGATGATCTCCTAGCCCAAATGTAATCCGTAGCACACTTTGCGGTTAAAAAAGTTCAGAATTTATATAAAAAAAAGAGCTTTACTTTATCCATCAAACTCTAGGCAGCAGCACCTACCACACATTTGAGCAGGGTTGCCATTACCTAAACTTGTCTTCCAAAATCTTTCTAGCAATAGCAGGAAAATTTGTAAGGTTAACTTCCGGAAAGTAGTAAGCATTTTAGCAGTTAGCAATTTATTAATTGTAAATAACCTAAACCCAAAATAATTTAGTGAAAAAAACTAATCGACGTACTTCACATGGGAAGAAAAGTCTATGGTTACAATGAGGATTTGATTATAGACAATTATGTTACTTTTGTTTTGACAGGTTTGGTTTTGACGAAGACGGTGACGGAGACGAAGTTGCAGCAAGCGTGTTATTATTGATTGATTCTGAATGTGAAATGTGAACCCCAAACTTGTTTATAGTCGTTGCCGTTGGATTATTGATTTTTCTACCCTGCACCCCTGCACCCCCGTTCATGCACCGCGCCTTGCCGCTCTCCCCACGCTACCCCTCACTGCTCTGACCGCGGCACCCGGCGACCTCGCCCGGTGCGTCGCGTCGCTCAGTGCTCAGTCTAGTCGAGCCTGGTGCACTTGTGCAAGAGGCGATTAACAACTTTTGTTTCTTACAAAATGGCTGAGAATCAATCTAAACAAAAAGCGCCGCCGGTGAACGAAACTATGCCGGAACCATTTTGCCGTTGTTGGAACGGTGACAGCGAGACGGAGCCGGGGGATCCAGACTGCGGCTGTGGTGAAGAACTTGACATTGTAAAATGGCGCTGGGAGGCACGTCGGCGCGCTCCTAAGTGGGTGGACTTGTATCAAGATAAAAAGCAGGTAGTTTTTCATCCATTCTATAGTTCGGGAACTGCTATAGCTAAGGGAAATATTGGCATAAAGCACAATGTGCACTATTACTGGGAAATTAAGATGCTTACCCAACCGTATGGCACCGATATCATGGTGGGGCTTGGTACCAAGGCTATAGCTGATGCCATACGTGACTACACAACTTGTCTTGGTGCTAATGAAAACTCTTACGGATTGTCATATACTGGGGCTATTTGCCAAAATGGAGTGGTAATTGATGACTGCCCTGGCTTCTGCAAGGGAACTATCATTGGTGTAATGGTGGATATGTTTCATGGTACACTAGAATTTTACTTGAACCGGGAGCCGCAAGGAATATCATTTACCGATCTCCGACGTCACAAGACCTTATTTCCAATGGTATGCTCAACTGCTGCCCTGTCCTCCATGCGGCTGACTTATGCTTCCTCATGGAAAAACTCACTGCTGATTAATGCTGCAAAGGTACTTGCAGCATCTGTTACTGGCCAATGCTTCTTCAAGAATATGCCACCGGGACTTGCCCGAGATCTGAAATTGGAATTTTGGATTCCACTGCGAAGTGCTGGAAAAGTACTTGAAGATGATAACACCGAGCGGTACATTCGCAAACGAGTCAAGGCACGGAGATTTTAAAATAGGGCCCCAAATGGCATTACTCCTGCAGTAGTGCCATTTGTGGTAATTGAGAAAAGGAAGCTTGTGCATGACAATAATAGAGTTGGAATGAACCCAACACTGTTCGAGAACACCATTCTGTATGGTATATTCTAAGAGTGTTGTGCAAGAAAAGTGAGGACTGATATTACTGATTGTGATTATAATTAAGGCCTCCGATGGCCTATTGGAAATGAAAGACTGTTTAAACTAGATTTAAGAATTATTTATTGAGTACTTAAGCAGCAATAGGCCTATGGTGGAGTCCAACAACAGGTTCTTTGAAACCTTACCATTGTACTATTGTTGTCAACCCACTCCTTCCACTGTTTCCACATATTTAGCTGAGTGGGATGGGTTTACAGGATTACTAGTTATATGCAACATTGGATGTAGCTAGTAATCAAAAACTTTATTATTAATTAAAAATTTTGAAAAAATTATGAATGTCTATTTATATATTAGTGCAATAGTGCAAATAAGTCTACCTGAATTTTTATAAAAAATACCTTTTGGTGATATTTTAAATATTAAACTCAAAGGGTAATCATTTTAAATGGTAATTATTGTTATACCCTGTTTAGGATAAGTCTTAAGCAAAAATACTGATTTAGTTAAAACCTTTTAACTTTTGTGATGATGAACCTACTCCCGCAGCCTAGTTGCTTAACACAAGATCAATCACAATCTGAATAAATTTGAAGGATAATGCTAATCCACTGCTCCATAAGTTCGACAAATTTGCCTGCTCAACAACATAAATAACGCAATGAATGTTGATACACTGTCAAAATGAAACAGATTGTGATTGATCATGTGTTACACAATAAGGGTGCTGGCTTAAATTCAAGACATTACCGCTCATGTACTTTTTTTTTAATTGCTGGTATTTGTTTCTTTAAGAATACAATTTAAATATTGATGTGCATACTTATATTGTTATTACTGTCACTCCGTACAAATGAACGATTTCCGAAAATGCCAGAATACTTACAAATGGGGGTTCTATGTAAGGGGTTTTGATTTCCGCACTTAGTCATTGAGTGGACCATTGTGCGTGACTTACTTACGAAGGGGAATACTACTTGTATCTGATGTGTGCATACTTACCGGATGACAGCACTTATTACACTACTTAACCTAAATAATGATTAAATAATTATTTCTGTATTAATCACTATTGCTAATAAGGTATTAGATTCTGAATTTTCTTAAAGAACAATCAGTAATTGAGCCTAGTATGTTAAGAATAATTACTTATTATATTCCTAAGCTGCGTCCAGACTACCTGTAACGTAACATGCAATGTAATGCGAATGCCAAGATAAGTAGAACTTAGTTGTTGGTGAACACACTGTATAGGACATGTTACATTACATGTTACATTACATGTTACATTACATGTTACATTACATGTTACATTACATGTTACATTACATGTTACATTGCATGTTACATTGCATGCTACATTACATGTTACGTTACACCTAGTTTGGTCGCGGCTCTACATTGTAAGTTGCCAATAGGGTACACATTTGAATATTGTAAGACATACCAGTAATGAATAACTTAGTATTATATAATAGAAATAGCCCAAGACTGGCTATTCTGAATTTTTTTGCATAAGAATTACAGAATATCTTTGTGTGTGAGCCCTTAGGGTAATCAGTGTAGTGAGAATTCCTTTAATATGTGGTTAGTATCTGATACAGGAAAAGCAAATTTAAAAACTCTTTCATTGAAAGTTGCCAGTAGGGTAAACAGTTTTTAATAATTATTATTTTGATGTGTAATAGCCCTATGTTTGATTAGTTTGCATCAAGTGGCATGCAACCACCTGATCCATTGAACTTATACGATAAACCCAATTAACACCCTTATTGCGTAACACACGGTAAATCACAATCTGTTTCATTCACACAACACATTCATGGCGTTATTTACGTTGCTGAGCAGACAATTTTTTTTTTTTTTCGAACATATGAAGCAATGGATTTATCAATATTCTTCAAAATGATTTAGAATATGATTGATCGTGTGTTACGCAATCAGAGTGCAGGCTTAAAAAAACAGTAATTTGTGTGTAAACATCATTGCTAGTATTTTAATTACAAACATTATAATCATTATGTAATTGATGTTTTAAACAAATTTTCGATTAATAAAATCTGTAGTGAAAAAAGCAGTTTTTTATTTTCTCACTTACAATTTCTAAAAAGACATTATCATGATGAATAGATTCAGAAGGTAATACTGGCTATCCGGAACTCCTCAATAGCTGAAAATGGAGCCATCAAGACACAGGCTCAGTGTATACAGGGTGTAAGGGACAGCCCTCCGCAGACTGATGGGGTGAATTCAGAATAACATAGGTACTATTTAAGATGACTGGTACACGAAATAATTTCAGTAACGTTATGGGACTCCAATAAACCTGATTTGTTTGGTTTTTTTTATCGGCGAAACGAAAGTAGCGAACGGCAGTGCAGCGAGCCTTCACTTCGGCCGCCCGCCGACACGGGGTGGCGGTGAGAACGCGCTAACGCCACTAGATTTATGACGTCACATTGAAACGAGCGAGAGCGTGCAATTGTTGTATTTGTTAAATATGTACCTATTGAATGTGAAGTATTACTAAATATTAAAAAAAAAAAAATGTCCTTTTAAACTATAGGTAGGCATTTATATATATTTTTAAAGAGTTTTAATTTATTTATAAAACTGTAAGTAATCTTTATTTATTTATTAATGAGTTCTGGTAACTTGTTATATTTTTTATAGACATAACTAAGGTACAGGGTGCCAAGTCTACTAATTTACAAACGTTACAATGGTCTCTCCATTGAGTTTTTGTATGGCAAATCTGTCAAAAAATCCCAATGGCGAAACCATTGCAACCGTTTATAAATTAGTAGACTCAATTAGACTTAGGCCCCTGGAGGAATGCAATTTTAGTCGTGAAGTTGGTATGGTTCGTATGAAGTTGGCAGTCATTCGTAGATCTTTGACAGTAGATAAAGGCAGTCGGAACCCCATACGCCTGTTATTTAGTCTTACCAATTGGGTATTGTATTACTCGGTGGTAGCGGAGGTCAGATAGTCGCTCCTTGTAAAATACTGCTGCATCCGGTTAGACTGGAAACCTACCCTAAAATAGTTATGGGTAAAGGCTAGGAAGATTGAATGAGGCGAAAGTTTTAATCGAGAACATATATATATAGTACCTACGTATCGAAATAACATAACATCACGCCTGTAATCCCCAAAGAGTAATGCAGAGGTGTACGTATAGTAGGTATCTACACGCACATTCAGTCAGTTATGTTTAAGTCCCATGTAATATGTAGGGGGCGAACCTATAAATATATTTTGTTTCCCATATACTCGTAGGTACCTACAGTACAGGGTGGCAGGAACATTGACGTCCAACAATTAAATTTTGTTCCCTCGTATCGTGGGGTATCCGAATCACCCCCATGTATGTTCCGCGATTTTTCATAGTTTTCGATAAACTAACGATAAAAAACGAGCATAGCGATAACTAATACGAGTAAAAAAAAATGGGCCGACTAGTCGGTGTTTTTAGCCGACTAGTCGCCGACTACAAATATGGCCGACTATTCGGTACATAACTAGTATTATCAGATGGATAATTTTAAGAATTTTCAACCTCGCTGTCTTTGAAGGCCGATTTTAGCCAAAGTAGCCCCATTAAGTACTACTTTTTTTTAATGATTATGAAAGCTGAGAGTCTAGCGCATTCTTGAAGCTTACTAAGGAACTTTGAAAATTTCAGTCATCGTTTACCGAACGTAAATTGTTCACTTTAGACCGACATTTTCATAGCTTTCATCACAGTTACGAAGCTGATTATTTTATGCATAAAAGAAATACTTATGAAGAATCAGTTGCAAAAAAAAAACACTCGTAAAAGTCTTCCACTTTCTACTTCTCAAAAATTCAGAAAAACATTCATAACTCGAAAACTATGAAAAAACGCGGAACATACAAATGGGTGATTCGGATACCCCACGATACGAGGGAACTAAATTTTATTTTTGGACGTCAATGTTCCGGCCACCTGTATAACATGAGAAATGTCACAATAAATAATATTTTGTAGTAATTAGCTAAATGGAGGCTACAGGCAGAGGATTCACTTTGTTCTCAGGGGTTATCCTTTAAAAATGAAACAACACAATTTCTACATCCATTTATTTTTTCTAACCCTACGACAATAAATATTGCCAAACACAGTACTTACCTAGTTTGAAAACAAAAATATTTTTTTTATCACAGTAAAACTTATTTAGTAATTTTATTTAATATTTATAATAACAACTAACACACTATTTGACTCATAAGTGGTCCTAATAAAAATAAATTGCGTACCTACCTACTTTTCCAGGTAGGTAGGTAGGTACCTACTTATTTCCGCTTTTGGAAAAAAAAATAGGAAATCAAGTCATTTATGCAAACTAGATAGGTTGAGAATCAGCACTTTTTGAAAGTCAAAAATGTCTTCATAAAAACGTGTTTTTGGAAGTTAATACAGACGATCGACACTTATTAATTTTTATCTTAATTATTGAATGAGTTGAGCTACTTATGTTTTGTGTGTTAGTCAAATACGTATAAAAAATGCATCGTATCTGTTATTTCTATAAGTTTTTTTAAGACCACTTGAAAGTCAACGTGTATGCTGGCGCAAAGCTTACATTAAGTATTTAGAAGGATCAGAAAATAAAGATGTACCGTAAAGAAGGTTTAACTCGATGCGTGAAAACGAATTCTAATTATTCGGTTAACAGTGTCCGAAATCGAGTAAATCTGCACCTTTAAGTCTTTAACCGGACCATGCCAGCGGAATTTGAGACAAGCTGTTTCTCACGAGTCCCTTCTGTGTATGCCACCTATCGGGCATTATAATGTACCTAAGTTTAATTAAGTATTACGCTTCAGTAGGTATGTTTTCTGATACAACTAAGACTCATCAAACCATTTCTTTAGAATACTAAAACTTAAATTTAAAATATTTGTCAACTTTACCTAAAATATCGATACAATAAAATACAAAATAACTCAAAAGTCTTTAGAAAACCATTATTTTAATTCCTTTTAAGGAAAGTAGATAAGATCAAATTATTTTAAAACATGCTTGTCCACTGGATACGGGCACTGTAGCGTAGCATAGCATTGCATTGCATTACATAGATGAAAAAAAACAGACATTATGGGGGTTAAATAAAATAAATAAAACAGCAAACTTCAAATTATTCGTTTGAACTTTGCAATTTTATATTTGGACAACAAAAAAATGAGTAGCACACAGTAGGTACCTATATAAGTAATTAGTACATACAAAAAGTAAAACAATCAAAAATGTAGTATTAGTAGTAAGTATTTACATCGTGAGGAAATCGGCATGTCCTAGAACCAAAAATTCGAAGTCATGTGACATAGCTACCAATACCAACCCGCACTAGGTCCGCGTGGTGGATTGCGGCCCACTCCCCTCGAGAAGAGGAGGCCTGTGTCCCAGCTGCTGTGGGACATTATAGGCTGATTATGGTAGTAGACGTATTAAGTATATTACTGTAAATAAATCGGTCGTACTTTTCCAACTAGTTTTTAGAAATTGTGTTGAATTGTGCAAAAAGTCAAATCAAACTAGGCTGAGAATCAGCACTTTTTGAACGTCATTTGATCGAATTTATTGATCACAAAAGTTAATCCAGCGAGTCTTAATTATTGCCATATTTAATAATATTGGTGGCTTTCCTAGCATAAGTTCACTTGTCTTTTTATAGTTTCTAAGTAGGTACCTACCTAATAAGTACGTAGGTAGGTACTTGTCTACTAGGTATATAGGATGGCAGGGACATCGACACGCAAACTGTAACCATGAATTCAGCACATGATTCTAGACACCCTATGCGTCGAAATGTTTGGAATATTTAAAAAAAAAACTTTTGTTTCATACAAAAGTGCACCATAGACATGGGTATTATTTATATTTCTATGTGTAATTTAATACTCATAAACGCGGTCTAAATGTATAGAACTAATTTTAAAAAAATGCAACCGACCAAAAATTTCAACGCAATGGCATTGATGGATGGATGAGGATCATGTACCTACTGAATCCATAGTAACAGGTTACACGTCGATGTTCGTGCCACCCCGTATTAGCGCTTTTTTAACAATTTAAATTTTACACAACAAGAATAGTTGTCTAAATTAACTTAAAGGTGTACGAAATGTGTGAAAGGTACACAGCTGACAGAAAACACAGAAGAAAACACGATAAAAAACATTAATTTTGAAATAAATGAAACATTAAGCATAGACAATGACGTAATATAATAATAAATAAATAATCTAATGTGTATTGCATACACCGAGGCTATAATACAATAATAACAAAAGAAAGACACACAACGATTAATAAGTAGGTAATCTAATTAAACAGTTAGGTATAGGTACGCCAAAACCAGAAGCAGATAACTACAAAACAAACGAATAAAAATAACAAAAATATACAACTTTACCTTAGAATGATTGTAAACATTTTTTTGGGTTTTCCACTTATGTTGCGTCATTTAAGGTTTAAGGGGGGGGGGGAGGAAAACGACTGATTTTGATCAATTTTGTTAGTTTTTTCTGAATGGAAAAAGAATTAAAAACATTATAATTGTGATTTGAAAGGTCTGGTTCTTAGTTTTGCATGTGAAAGGGATTTTTCAAATAAATTAAGTTTTAAGGAAAATCACTAATATTCGCATATTGTAATGAGAAAAATATTCTTTCTCAAAATCAAAAGTAATTTATTTAAACTAGGCTGAGAATTAGCACATTTTGACCGGCAAAATTATATAAGACAGCCCCCCAAAACGCCCGCCGTTCACTAGGTACTTCCTAGTGCTTTACCTGGAATGAGGAAGTGCCACAACAAACGCCGTCATCATCTCCGGTTATTTATGATTGAAAGGGAAAAACTATTGTATCATTTATTTTTGGACAGAATATTTTATAGTAGGTTCAGCCTATGTATTCAGTACCTACCTACATGAAAGGAGCATGACTTTTAATGGAACCACGATCGCGACTAACCTACCTACCTATAACTTACAAATTGTACGTTATCTATGGCATTCCAGTAGTCTGCATGTGATACAAAATCATTACAAACTATAATAATTTAAATCGCAAAATAAAACAAAAATAGAATCGTTAATATTTTTGCAAACGGAATGTAAAACCCCAAATAACAAGAAGAGGAACTAAATATAAATAAGGATTCCGTTTTTCATTCGGACGTGTGGAACCCTAGACATTTTAAAATATTTTTACTTGAAAAAAGTTGAAAAGTATTTTTTTTATAATTAGAAAAAGGAAAAAATAATGAAGTGAGTTAGATTAAAATACTTAAGTTTAAATAGAACCAGTGGTTCACAACAATCTTATAACTAGGATGAAACTTTAACTTTGTATGATATTTAATCATTAGAAAAATGCATAATAGGTATACCTATACTGCTATATTTTACTTAGGCACACTGGTGGAGATATCGCCCTACAGCCTGCACATCTTTTTACGGTGGTCGTTTTTTTTTTAACGTTTTACATGCATTAGGAAACTTATATGTATTCTGTTCTATTTTACTGGAAGGAAAAATTCTGCAATTAGAAGGGTGGGCCACAATTCAGTGGTAACAGAACCAGTATAAGCTGACCTCTTATTCTTTTGAAACTTCCTACTACGGTTGACCAGCCGAAAGCCATAGTGTTACCTACTGTACCAATAGCGAAATTCCACCAGCAGTAGGTACCTAAGGCAAGGCAAGTGTGGTGTCTTCACTAAAATATACAAACATCTTCTTCTTGTTCATGCCCGTTTTTTTTTTTAAAATAACTTGTCAAAAGCGTAACAGTAAATAGGTAATCTAAAAGATAAATATTACTTAACAGCGTAAATATTACAAAGCGGTAATATCAATGGCACGGAACTTACATTACAACATCATTGTACAAAATAATTCCGAAACATATACAGACTTTTCAATCATCATGCTTGTTGGAATAAACAAGTAAACATCAAACAAAAATACCGAGATTTATATTTCAAAGGTCTATTAGATAGAGACACATCGCATTGCGCATAGCAGATTCATTTGACATCGCTGCAGCATAGAAAATAAAATCGCAAACTGGCAACCTGGCAACACACAATCGCAGTGAAGTCAACTCTGCGTAGCAATGAGATATGTCTTGTCTTACCTACTACAGAAAGTCGCCTCTGGGCTTTTACTAACAAAACACCAATTAAAACAATAGTTTAACTTTGGAATGAAAAAATCAGTCTCAAATAATGTAGAGTAATGATGGAGTAGTAAATTCAGGCAGGCTGCGGGCGACGGTTGTGCGTGCGCATGTGGCGCGTGATCATGTCGCGGCGGCACGCGGCGTACGGGCACGACGGGCAGCGGTAGGGCTTCTCGCCCGTGTGCGTGCGCTGGTGCGTGGCCAGGTGGTCGGACCGCGAGAACACCTGACCGCAGGACGCGCACGAGTACGGCTTCACGCCGCTGTGCAGGCGCGCGTGCCGCGTCAACATGTCGGACCTCGCGAACTTGCGGTAGCACACCTCGCACTCGTACGCGCGCACGCCCTCGGGCTTGCTCCGGTGCCGAGACGCGATGTGCTTCACCAGCCGGTCGTAGATCGAGAACTCTTGCCCACAAGCGTGGCAGCTGAAAAGTCCTGTTCCTGTCTCGCGAGGCGACTTCACGCTGAGGTCTAAGGGCACGTCCTCGTCTCCCCCTTGTGGTGTGTCGTGGACGAGCCAGGATGGCGTGGGGTAGTTGTTGTTGTTGTTGAGCTGGACTGCCAGCTTATCCAGTAGGCGGGACAGCCGATGCTTCTTGTGCTCGAAGATGGGTGTGTGCGCGGGCGGCAGCGGCTCCATGCTACCTGCACGCGTCGGCGGCATGCTGGGCCCCGCGCCCGACACCCCGAATGGGGCTGGTTGCCAACCTGCGGAAAAGAAAAAAAAAGATAATAAAAAAAAAAGTGTAATGTAAGGTATCTGTAGTGCTTAGTTTGAATAGTAGGGACTACTTTGGTGAATCTTTATTACGAATATGTTATACTTAATTAATCGTATACAATTCTGTCGTGTATCTACATCGAAATCGGTCGTTAAAATGCCCTATAATAACGGTTCAAGAGAGAGAGGACAACACTTACGAACACATGGGCCGAAATTAGTTTCACATTTGGTAACGAACTTCGGCATTCAGCCGACATTCGGTTAAAAAGTCGAACATTCGAAAAAACAAAATCTTAATAACTCAACTGTTGACTAAAATAATAAAACTAAACCAGTAAAAAAAAACCTGAGAATTTATCAATGTTTGTTAGTTGTTTCATATTAAATAGGTACCTAATTAAATGTATTCTAAAGATCACAATTTTTAATTTTTTTAAGTTTTAAGCAGATGAAATCTTGATTTTCAGCGAAACCAAACTCAGTTATGATTATAAAAGTAGGTAAGTACTTGGTTCATGCAGCAATGTAATAAACCTTCGTACAGAATTCAAAACGTTGATCATGTATCCTCTGAAAGGTATGATTATGACATTAAGCATTGTGTTATGACTGAAAGGTAATTTGACAAACCTATAATAATAATTTGCCGTACCTACCTACCTACCTATAATAGTTAGTATATTTCCCTGAGTACTAGGTATTTACTGTCTTGATAGTGGTGGGAACCAAATCTGCAGCTAAGTGCGTATAAGCGGTGAAGAAATCGAGATCGACAGATGAGGTTTTATGGGTAATCAGTGGTAGAAAACCGTGGCTCCGGAGACACGCTGTAGACCTCTGTTCTCGGGGATCGGAGCTGTTCTTTGAACCACCACATAAACAAGTAGCGAACTTTCGGGGAAATGAAACTAAGCGTTAATTAAATTGGGGGTCCCTGAGAGTGGGAGGGAAACCCAACTGCACAAATAGAATGCGCTTTACTTTACGACCATAAAATCTATGATTGATAATAATGCAATACCTCTCTTCTTACCCCCGTACCACACAACACATTATAAGAAAACAATTAAAATACAAGCAGAATTAATTCGTATTATCTTCCCTTTAAAACAAGCTTCGCGATATGCTTCGCTAAAGGACAGGTGATAATTTTTAAACGTAATTTAAAGTCACGCAAATAACGATAGTAGACCTTATGCAGCTTTAACGCATCTGTCTTTGTATAAATGGCCAATCTTATCCCGCACCTTCTATTGGTACTATGTAAGAAATGTTAGACCAATCACGTCTCAGAAGGGTCATATAGGAACCCCAAATAGAGGGAGCGAAGACTGGTACAACAGATTTTTTTGTTATACTTTTTGTCGTAAGAGGCGTATAAGATATCCGTCTGGGGAGGAGCTCTATTGAAAATGTTGACGTTAAGACGTAAATCGACCGATCGATTCGAAAGGAAACTTAAGTAAGTGATATTTGAATTAAAATTGATGAGATAATTATGCAGAAAGATTATCTACCGGTATCTGATCGATGAGGTAATTTTATTAGGCAAAAAGATTATCTGAAAACAACGGAACTTGGCGGGAATTTTGGAAAATAGGAGCAATTTTTTGCTTGTGTGTCCCTGTTAGAATTAGATATACCTACCGACGACATTGGGCCTTAGTGAATGATTATTTTCAACGAAAACTTTTACGTATTTGGCGGTGAGGCGTTTGTTCGATGCAGCACAGGCTCATTGTAAAAGGAAAGCAAAACAAGGAAATCTTTCAAGTTTGTGCAAACGATAGGCGTGTGTTTGACGGCTCGCCATTACCTATATTTTGTTCGAACCGGGATATTGGACTCGACTTGTATGCTCTGAACATATTTCGTTGTTACTCAGAATGTTCTGGTAGGAGCACGGACGTCTTTTATATTATATTCTATACAACATATTATATATAAATGAAAGTCATTTTACGTGTCTGTTGATCTGTGTGACCGCTTTGTTCTTTCTAATCTAAACTTCGCAACGGATTTTGATGCGGTTTTCATCATTATTTAGAGAATTTATTCCGAATGGTTTAATTGTATACTAATAATAAACTTACATAATTTATAATCAAGAAATTCAGGTTGTCAGGTCGTAAAAATCATGCAAAGTAGGGACGGGTCGCTAGTAAATCTATTTAAGGATAATGGGGCCATTAAGAAGAATGTAGGATTCAAGAGCGAGCGAAGCGAGCTCGAAATCTTTAGCACCCCGCTCGGATAGATTGGGTTTTTTTGGACCATCCATAAAGAAACAGCGAGGTAACACACTACAGTAGCATTGGCTTCTATTTTGACAGTTCAACAACATTCATTGCGTTATTTTACGTTGTTGAGCAGACAAATTTTTCGAACTAATGGAATGAATAAGAAGCAATGTATAAGGAATAATATCCTGCAAAATCATTTAGATTGTAATTGAAACTGTGTTACGCAATTAGGGTGCTGGAGGTAAGCACTTTGTTGTAGGAGAGAATGTAGGATGTATGAGCGAACCAACGCGACCTGTAAAATTTTAGAACCCCGCCAGGGATAAGTTGCCCTAAGTCACCTGGGTAAGTTTTCTTTCGACAGCCATGACAGCACCTAGCTACGACGATGGCAGGCACTAGGAGGCCCCCACAGTGGCCAATAGAGATTGCTTTGGCCCCAAAATCTTTTAAACGTCGTTTAGACTGGTCATCTTGTTTTCCCTTTTTATCTGCGATTATTGGATATTAACTAGCTGTTGCCTGCGACTTCGTCTGCGATCCAAGATAAAAAAGTAGTCTATGTCCTTCTCCAGGTGGTCTACCCATGTGTCGCATCCAAATCCTTTCTGCTGTTTTAGCGTGAAAGCGTAACAAACACTCACTTTCACATTTATAATATTAGTTAGGATTAAGTAGGTATTCTACACGCAGAGCCCATTTTTGCCACTATTAGGGCTCAAACACATAAGCACGCTACGACGACGCAACGTGGCACGTTTCAGTTTTTCATTATAGTTTTCTGCAGAAATCAATAATGAAAAAATGCAACGTGCCATGTTGACGTTGACGTGGAGATGTGGACCGGCCGTTAGGTTCTGCCAGAGAAAAAGCCATGGATCAATTTAAATGCATGCGCGATCGTGGGTAGTCTTCAATTTAGAAAGAAGACGTATTTAATTGTCTATCGCTTACGCTGGGTTCGACCAAACTGTAATAAATTTTATCCGCGGAATAACCCTTCTCTTTCGAGTAAATTATGAATTTTTGACAGTTTCTTCATACGAAAACTGTCAGTAAAGCTCGTGTTTTTTCGAATCCGCCCTTAGTGAAGCAATTTTTATCTGGGGAAAAGGTTCTACCACGTAATAGGAAGTTTTCCTCTTATATTTTTTTTTTCTGTACGTACAGTCGGCCAAGAAAGTGGTCTATCAGTTTTGACAACATTACTTATTAAAATAAAGTCCCGCTAAGGTTTTCAACTGAGATGCATGAAAAACATGTACCTACCTAAATCTTTATTGCTTCATGTCGTACCTACTTGAAATTAATTTCAATTTTAGAGTGGAAAACCATTTTTTATTTTGTCCAAATATAATTATGTAGGTATTTATGTGCCTTATGCCTAAACTTTTTTGGGTTAGTTTTTCTAATTTGAAATTTATTTATTTTTATTTTTCCATCAATTGGCTTGTAAAATAAGAATTATTTTAACGTAACATAACATCACACCTTATTTTCCCGAAGGGTTGTGCAGAGGTGTACCCCAATAGTACATTCATATTTAGCCAGATATAATAGGAAGCGAGCCTATTGCAATAAAACACAAATCCAGACTGATACTGAGATATTCCAAATGGAAAAACTCAATGACACTCATTTTATAAGAATTATTTTAAGTACCTACGTACTTAGATATAATGAGTACCCCATGTATATTACACACAGAACAGAAATAAATAATCTCATTTTACACCTTGCAAGCCTTGTAATTAAGTAGGTACTGCAATTATCTTGAGTACTATGCCAATATACCGACATAATTTATATAAGTGTTACCAGCAGCGTGGTATTAGAATGAATAATGACATGCTCTTTGCTTCCTGACGGTCAGACACATCATATTCCTATTTGAAACTTAAGTATTTATAATGTAGGATGTAGTCACGTAAGCACAAGTACCTATTTAGTAACAGTCTTCCAAAAAAGGTTTTTCTTTCAGTTATACTTTTCAGTGTTGTTATTTTTAGAGTAAGTATTTTTATATAATTGTTACAAAGTAAACATCAGAACTAATTTAAAATTCGAACAAAATCATTAGTATTGCTTGAGTTGGCAACAACACATGGTACGTAGTCATCTATACTCTGTTTAACAAAAGTTCTACAAAATGCATCTGAACACCAAACACCTTCCCTTTGCTCAAACATCAGTACCTAATACGAGCTAGTACCAACTGACCACCATCATAAACATGTAAGAATATCCAAAGTCATCTATTAAAACAGTTATTATGCCTACTACCGGTTACTGGCCACCTATGCCTGGTCTAATAAAAAAATATACGTACATATCTCAAGATGTCTTGAATGCAGTTTCCAACGTTGAAAATCAGATGCATCTATCCAAAACGGGCAAATTGATACAATCCTGTGGTGTGTATTTTTTTGATGCACTTCGTTTTAGCACAAGAGGTGCGTGAGTGAACGGTACGTAAGGTCGTCGGGTCGTGCGACCGGTCCAGCCGCCCCCGCGCTCGCGAACATGGAGCATTCACACGCGACACACGTCCGCCGTCCTGCACACCGCCGGGCCGACTGCGGCTCCCTCGTCTCCCGCCCCCGCACACCTGCGCACGCGCAGCAGCGAAAACATTGCGATGCATCCACGCAAACGCATGCGCGTACGTACCGACATCCGTTAACTAATAAACATATTAGTCGTGATTATACGTCACTGGCGAACGCAGCAGTGATTCGGTGAATGATGAGGTGGCTGATAAACAATAGTAGAAGACTAGGGTCAAACGTTAATCCCTTCTTGAAACTTGAAGTGCTTAATTACCAGGTTAATGTAACCTATGTGACATGGTGTTGAGTCCGGTAGAAAGCTAACTACTATGTTCAACGAGGTACTTGCGTGCGGTCCACGCTCTAAAGTTTTGTAAAGGATAGACTAATATTGGTGCCGATTCTCTTTTTAGACAGACGTTAATTGTTGAGGAGTTCTCCTGATACTTCACCATCAGCACCACTTCACCATAATAATATGCATTGTGACGAGCATACATTGCTTGGCAACCATATTAAAGTAATGGAATCGCAACCCGTGAAATACTTAATATTGAGTAGTTCCGGTGGCCATCTGTGCTCTTCATCATCAGTTCCACTTCACCAAATGGTGCTTTCCGAGAGCAAATGCACAAGTTACTATAAAAAATACCCAAATCGCTATAGGTGTGCCTATAATATTATCAGATTTTGACTTGGTGACAATGGGACCACCTCGAGAGCATGCCCTTCCAAACAAAAAAAAAGAATCATCAAAATCACTTCATAATCGGCGGAGTAATCGCGTAACAAACATACAAAAAATACTGTCGAATTTAGAACCTCCTCCTTTTTGATGTCGGTTAAAAATTTGTTGTCATGAACTAAAATGCACACCAACACCTCGACTTCAGTGCAAACAAGTACTTACTGTATCTTTTTTTCTTTTCTTTTGATTTTAACTCGAAAATGGTGTGTCCTATCGCAAAAATAATGACAATTTCGACCCCTAAAACTCAACATGTAGGTAATATTTTTTTATAACTATTTTCCATACAAAAAGTGAAAAATTCCTTATAAAACACGCCGAGGTTGCCCCGCCATTCGATTTTAGTTGTGTCAAAATTATTTTTAAGATTCTCATAGCCAAAAGTAAGCAATTTTAGTGAGTTTAGTTCGGTGTATGTACAAGAGAATCCGCACCATTGTAGGTGATAGTGATAGTCGACGATAATAACTGCTTTTGACAACAATTCCAAGTAAATTGAAATTTCAGTAAGGTTTAAACAATGTAGTTGTTCTGTAGTTACCTACCTACCCAACTGTCACACACAAAATTATACCTCGTTATTTAATAACGTGCAAGTGACATTCAAGTTTTGTCACCGAAAATGTATGACATCTTTCCTAAATTTCATACATTTCCGGTAATATTTGAAAGATTATGTTACACATTTCCTAGAATAGAATAGAATAATAAGTAGGCTCGGAATTGCAAATTGCAAATTGCATTCGGGAATTGCGTACAATAATGGATTATATACTTTTCCGTTAACTATATACTTTATTATATTATTATATTAAAATGTGTGATTAAATTGTGTGTGTCCAAAGGGCCTCAGGTCCTTTACCAGGTACACACACACACACACACAATTTTCTTGCCGTGAAAAACTACAGTTTATACGGTTGTTAGTGTTGTATGGATCATTAGTGAGGGAAGCTTGTTGACAGACACTTTTTACAGCGCGGTTTTTACGCCGTAAACCGTGCCGTGTACAGAGGGCCTTGGGGCGGTAAAGCGATTAAGTTCGACTATAAAAATATCTAAACAAATTCATTTTCGTCCGATACCTCGTCCTAGGCAGGTCAACGAAAGAGAGGTCAACTAAAGAATCCAACTCGGTTGGGCAGTGCTGGGAAAGCTGACGAACGACGATAGTCTCTGCGTGTGCGCAAGTATTGCCAGTGTGACACTGAAACGCGCCATTCTATTCTGTTAAATGCTCACCGTGAAACTTAGGTGAAGTGAGCTTGAGGTGCGAGGAATATATGTGCATCTCCCGGGCCCCGACTCCTGGTAGTGGAGGGAACTGTGGGGTCTGAATCAGTCCGACATAACGCGTGTTATAAAAAAAAAGAGCTAAAACAAAATGTGCAAAGTGGTACCTACCTACAGTATTTATCCGAGAGGATACACTGGGTTTTAATTAATACACACTACACTCAAATAACAAGCCATCTTCATTTTACCAAATTAATGTTGCTGAACTAAGTAAGCACATGAACCGAAAATGTTTTTATTCAAGCGCGCACCCAGAAGCTTGTTTTTAATTAAAAACATGGAGAAATTAAACACTAGTTGTAATAAAAATCATTTCACCAAAAACAATCGAGTCACTATAGTCACTATCACAAGTATCAAGAAAAACTTAATTACAACAAAACTTAATTACAACAAAAATTAATTACAACAAAAAAAACAATGCCTTAGATAATTATTCTAAAACTCACTTGTTTTGAGATCCCTGTCAAAGTTCACAAAATTCTGCCTTTCCATTTTCACAGAAGAAAACATTCTAAAATTGAACTCTGTCACTGATTTCTCAAGAACATGCGCACACGACACTTTAAGTTCCGAGTCGGGGCCCGAACTTACCCGAACTAGTCCGAAAACTGGTGGAGCGAGATGTGTCTCCTTTGAAAACTTGCCAGCGAATGGAACTGGGGTCCGGCGAAATCAGTGTAGGGAGGAAAATAAATTCAATTCTTAAGATGTAAGGGAGTGGACAGATGTAGGACTCGTGGGAAACAAGGGGTGCGCGTGCGACGCGGGAACGTATTAGTAGGTGTCGCCCTTTCTTAGTTCCGACACCTCCCACTAACGGTCTTCAGTTGGAAATCACTTTTAAGATTTTGTTTTATTTTGTTGTTAGTATTTTTTTTATTTCTTTGAAGAACGGGTTGCATCATTATGTATATGTATGGCCCGTGAATCTAATGACATGTATAATTAATAATGCTGTGCGAAAAATCCCCGGAATCAAAATAGAAATTATATATTCAATAGAGACTGTTTTTACTTACAATATGAAAAGTCTAATTATATATTTTATGGTGTTTTTCTCACACCACGAGAGTACGGGGATATAGTTGCGAATTTTCGTAAGGACTGTGGTGGCCATTTTAGGTCTGCCTCTACAACCCAGTAACTGGGTAATACGATACCCCTTGGTAAGACTGGTTGTTAGACTTTCGGCCTTCTGACGACTCGTAACGACCGTCAAAGATGCACGAATGCCAGCCGGGACCAACGGCTTTACGTGCTTCCCGAAGCACGGAGGAGTCTCGGTATGAAATGTAGATGGTCACCCATCCACGGACCAACCCCGGCAAGCTCAGCTTAACCTGATGGATCCCCGTGCGGCTGTTATTACTTAGCCACGAGCTCCTCCAATGATGAAGTGTTGCGCTTGGCAAGCAGTGAAAGCAAAAATGTATAATTAAACATTTTAATTTACAAATGATTAAATTATAATTTTGGAAGCTACAATTAATTTGGAAAAAAAAATAGGTTTTCATAGTTTAAGTTTTCACTTCTGTCGGCAGTCCCCAGACTGCCTATGTTTTTTTTTTACTGTTCAACTGCACTTTTCCTACCGATAACATTCATCGCTGCAGTACACGGAAGAAAACTTTTTACAAAAAAAACCAACCGACTTCCAAAAAAAAACACTACAAAATGATAAATAACTTTAATTTCGGAAGTCAGTGGCAAAAAACGAAAAAAAAACCAAAGACACCGACTTCCGAAATTAAAGTTGTTTTTCACTTTGTAGCGTTATTTTTGGCCTTACGTTTACTTATACGAGTATTTAAGGTAGGTACTAGCGCAGGTTTATTATTTACGCGCAATACAGTAATTACCATCGACCGGCGGCCGTCCTATAGACTGCTCAGTGTAGTTTGGCTCGGAACCCTAAAATTGTAGCAGCCCGACTTGCTCTTAGGCTTGATTTTTTCTAACTCTTGTTTATCTACTTATCTTTTTGCTATATTTCGAGAAATCTAATAACAAATCCTGTTAAATAAACTATTGTTGTGTTATTAAATAGCTAGATAGCTACGAGCTTAAAATGTGCTACGAGCTACGAGTGCTACGGACTACGCGCTACGCCAGCCAGCAGCCCAATTTCGTAATTAAATCCCGTGTTTTTTTCGTACATAATTTGATCCTTATAAGCGAAGCATTAGTGACTCTATTGATCTATTGACTGCTGTAATAATACCGGGTGTGTTCGTTTTTCAAAATCAACGGGTTCGATCTCCGAATACGTACATTTTTCAAAAATCTAATGAATGGACTCTTCTACTAGTATTTTGCTGTTTCAGGTTAGGACATTCATACAAACTACGGATATCCAAAAACAATACTAGAATCACATTTCTATCGATGAATAGTTGCTTGAGGTCACTGTCCGGCAGCCGCTATACTTACATTACCTACCATCATGTACTTCGAGTAGGTTATTAAATACTTGATGTTACACTAACATTATCTTTTGATAAGATCTCTCCACAAAGTTTCGCTTATAATTGTACACACGGTGCTCATCATTAATTGATCTTCATCTTGGTCACCTGGTGTACCAACCTTAACTTGTACTAGATAACGGTTAAGTGACGTCTAAAGTCTCGTACAGACTGGCGCGACGCGTCACCGGTAATTGTTCTACCGTGACAAAAACAATTTCTAAGAACACTTTCTCAGAAAGTGTTTTGTTATAGACGCGTCGCGCCAGTCTGCACGAGGCTCTAAGCTACGTTACCACCGAATGGTGGGTATTAGGGGGAACTTTCAGAACCGTCTTGTAATTCCGTAACACACGATCAATCACAATCGGAAACGTTTTGAAACAGATTGTTAATCCATTGCTTCATAAGTTCGAAAAAATATTCAACAACGTAAATAACGCAATGAATTTTGTTGAACTGTCAAAATGAAACAGATTAGTCGTTACGCAATTAGTTAACAGGACAGGCCTACACTGTCCTCTCATACCTACATTGTAATCTGAAAACATTGTAAAGCCATGTGGAGTTTCTTGCCGGCTCTGCTCCATAGGAAACAACCAATTCGAACCCGTGCACCTAGCATATCATAAGTGCCCATGCCCCATGTAGGTTTATGTGAAATAAAATATTTTGATTTTAATTTTAGCCCCACAGAATTTAAGGTAGCCTACCGTCCTTGACGAGTAGACACGAATGCTCAATGGACAGTCAGGAAAATTAAATGTTTAGCATATCAGAGTCATACTATCGTAATTTAACATGATTCTATAATCACAAGTGTAATCATTATCAAAATTAGAACTTTTATTTTGTAAGTTTAATAATAATATACCTCAATTTGCTAAGCATTAATTTTCCCTAATAGCCTTCCGCTACCGACTTGGGTAGTGTAAAAATTCGCAGCAACTTTTTACAGACGAAATTTGAAAGAAGTGCGCAAATGAATCTCCGACTCTCCGTACGCAGCATCTAAGTATGTCCCTACACTTCCTACACTCATCCTAACGGGACCACGCCACGCGCTCTCAAAAAAACATCACAACAAACATGACGTCACAGCGTTACGTCATACTTTTTATACTCGGATCAATTAGCGACACCTTAGGGGCGGCGGTGGCGGCGCGCGGGCCAGCTGCGCCCGCGCCGCTCGTGAGAACCTCGAGACGTGGGGGACACACGGCTGCGGCGGGCGGCGAACAAACATTATTCAAGTATTATTATTTCATACGTCTTTGTGTTTACTGTTAGTTTCTTGAATGGTTCGTAATACTGTTATTGTGTTGTACGCTTGCTTGGGGCCTGTTCGAGGGTGGTATGGATAATTAATAGACCTACCGTAGTTGCTAAGGGATTTTTGGATGATATTTTTGCGATGACGTCAAACAAAAGAAGAAGAAAAAACATGCTGATACTAAGATGGGTCGCATAAAACTGGTTATAACCTACGAGGTAAGAGAAGGTAGTGAAAAAGTATATGAAACATCTGTTTTTGTGTTACTATTTATATATATAATTTAGTAACATTTATTATACAACGTAACAGCGAATCAATTTTCACGCCCCCTCTACGACAATTATTTTTTGCTATTCGGATAGCTAATGATGAGCGGAAGAGGTGCCATTAAGAATAGGTATGAAATAAAAGGAAAAAAAACGCGAAATTTCGCGGTAAAAGCTAGTAATTAAAAAAAAAATGTATTTAAAATATTTTGAAATATTTTAAAAGAGTAACGGTGGAGTTTCTTGCCCATTCTTCTCCATACAAAATCAATATAGAATCAATTTTCTAGTAAATTTTGACGTTCAAAAGTGCCTTTCATGCATGTGCCTATTTGATATAAATGATTTGACTTTGACTTTTGACTTTAATTAAGTAAAGCATTCTACTCAGTTACTAAATTTACTAAAACTGGTTTAGGTACTATTCATTACTTATTAGCCGTTGGACTTTAAAACTTTTGAGTACGCGGCTATATAAAAGTAGGTGAATACCAAACAAACGATGGATGGACTGTGCGAAAGATGATATAGCTAGAAAGGGACCTAGGTACCGAGATGACGACTAATAGAGAAGTATGGAAGAAAAACACATGTTGCGCCGACCACAAACAAATTGGGATGAGGGCAGGAGAATGATATGATGAACTACGCAACAGCAACAGTAAGTATGAAATTATTTAAGGAATAATCTTGAATATCTTCAAAGTTTGAAGTACCTAAAGGAAAGGGATTATGCATTGTCAGTATTTTTTTTATCAAACATTTCTACAGTATTGAATATAGGTACTTACATCTTAAAATGGATTCTTCCTAAAATCCCTAAGACCACTCTACAAAAATGGTCTATCCAAATCATTGAATCAAAAATCAAAATCAAAATCAAATCAAATCAAATCAAAATCAAAATATTTTATTTCACATAAACCTACATGGGCACTTATGAAACGTCAGAAGCTAGGTGCACTGCTGGTGTGCTAGGTTCAATCTACACATGAGGACCAGCGTTATCAGACGTCCCACCAAAATCGGGACGTCCCGCTTTTTAAGCTAAAATTAAATGTCCACGGGATGTTTTTTGTTATTGTTTTACCGTGTTTAGATATCGATACACATATATTGATATACCTACAACACACAATAAACACACCAAGGTATACCTACCTAGTAAAGAGTAATTATTCTATTTTTATTTTGCTTGAATTTGACCTTGTAGTGACTCAATGTATGCCTTTAAAATGCGAGATAAGGTTTAAATACTGCTAGTATAGTTGTATATATACATACCAAGCACGTAGGTAGAATACACGTTGTCACCACCAGTATTGACGTGTTATACTCACGGCTACATATCAAGCTATACATTTCCAGTATAAACTCACCTCTCATTGTACGGAAATCCGATACAATGCGAGATTTGCTTAAACTGGAAATGTGTAGCTTGATGTGTGACGCAAGAAGCAGTGAGGGGACGCGCAATTTAATTATAATTAAACACTACATCATTCTGTACGGAGACATACAGAACCATTGATAATTTAAAAGAATTGTGTGCTTAGTTGTACGCAGCTACAGGCAATGTGTATCGGTCGCATGCTATCCGAATTGAGACGGCACAAGCCCAATTTTTTTCTTGCTTTTCTTTTTTTTTCTAAGCATTTCGAGTGTGTTTTGTGATGATCCCAAGAAACTTGTTTTGTTTTGCTCTGTAAAGTTCGATGTATACGAAGGTTAACCGAAGATTGGTACCTACTAAGCCCAGCTATCTAATTGCGTAAAACGATTTCGTAAGCGATTCCGAGTAATCAGTTTCATTTTGACAGTGCAACAACATTCATTGCGTTATTTACGTTGTGGAGCAGATTTTTTTTTTCGAAGTTATGAAGCTATGGATTAGCAATCTGTTTCAAACCAATTCAAGACAACTTTTCTCAGCACCCTAATGCTGAGAAACGTTGTCAAATAAATCAGAATCGAAACTTACATTGAAAAAAAAAACTCAATAACTTACTAATGAAAATCTCGATTATCTTAGCAAAAGATTAAAAATTTATGGAGACTAATCATTGTGATTAATAATTAGAATACAGTTTTGAAGATATTCATCATCAGCATCATCGATTTCCTGCCCAATCTATGGGTTTACGCATTGTTTCCATGAGAAAAACAACTGCTTGCTCAAGAGATTTCTTATGAGACAAAATGGGCGTGTCGTTTAGAGCAGGCCATATAATTATATCCTCTAAGACTGACCATAATTTGTAGTCTAAGGGGTTCAGAACTGAGCTCGACGAGGGCCAGTCTTCAGCTCTTATAAAGTCCGGAACGTTGATTTCGAGCCAGTCTTGGGTAGTTCGTGCCTTGTGACCAGGTGCAGAGTCCTGCTGGAAAGTCCATGGTACATTTTTAATAAGTGTATTGCTGAGAGGTTTCACAACACGATCTAAGACAATCTCTTGATACACTATTTGGCTGAAATTTTCACTCCTTTTTCACAAAAATGAAGCTTTGTGACTCCTTGATTCGACACCCCCCACCAAACCATTACTGACGCAGGATGTTGACTACGTTGTACCATTCCGACCACTTGGGCGGCCTCTTCTTCTTTAGAGTACACTTTGTCTTTTAAGAAATCTCTGGAGCAAGCAATGGCAAAATTTCCCATGGAAACACTGCGTAAATCCATAGATTCGTGGCCAGAGAGATTAACGGCAGAAATATTTTTATTTTTTTGCTGAGCCTTCCATAGATATGTACCTACATATACATAATATAAGTTTTATTAAGATTAAGATATGTACATTACTTCATTATAAAAAGAAGAAACATTTTCATTGTTACAGAACTTATGGCCAGACTATAGTTAGGTTTATATAAAATAAAATACATACCTACCTATTTTGAATTGAATTTGCACATTATTATTATAGGAGAGTGGACCCATGGCAGAGTTAGTGTTGTATAAAACTAAGAAAGAACAATAAACAACAACCACTTACGTTATTTCTCCTCCAACATCGCAATACAAGTACAACCCTCCAGTCGTCGCTCGCATAATATTATTACCGGGCGGAGTGACGCGCAGGTGTTGCCTCACGTGAGAACGCACTCCCCTAGCTCGAGGGAGTGGGTTCGATTCCCACGCCGTTAACTATCGGTAGCTTGGAAGCTTAAGTCAAGGTACCCCATTGTTTAGCTTTAGATTGTGGGGTTGTATTCTAAGGTGGTCACCTACATGAAGGTACCGTTAAATAATAAGTTGGGCTATTTGGAAGTTGATTGATGTGGAATATAATTATTTATTACTTTAACAGCTGAAGCAGTTATTTCAATTAAACCAATTACAGCTATTTTTGAATTGTCAAGTTACACCCGTCTTTGGATATCTGCAGCAGAGATGCGGTGCTATCCCAGAGTAAACTTGACACGCCTATTGATGCATGTTACAGTCGGCACCCATAAGTACCTTTCCACGTCTCGCGGAAAGCACGTTAAGCCGTTGGTCCCGGCTGTCATTCGTGGATCTTTGACAGTCATTACGGCTGGTCAGAAGCCCGTAAGCCTGACAACAAGTCTTACCATAGGGGTATCTATTACCCAGTAACTGGGTTGTGGAGGTCAGATAGGCAGTCGTTCTTTGTTAAATACTGGTATTCAGCTGCATTCTTAGGCAGGTATTGCTGGCTTAGGCAGGTGATGATGACCCATACCCTTCACACCGGAACACAGCAATCGCTTGACGGTAGAAATAGGTATGGTGGCATCGGATGCATGGGCCCCTGCGAGCTGGCTTCGGCTACCGTACGCCTTCCAAAGGGCTGGGACCCCAGGGCCCCGAGATATGTCCAAGACGCTTCAATAATAATAATATTTATTGACATAAGCTATAAATGTATACAACACTAAAGAATTCCCTGGGTCCTGAGTTAGTATTATGTCTTACCTATATATATTACAGGAGTCAGTTCTAAAATAGCATAGCTCTCAGTACTCAACATACTTTACTCAACAAATACCTGTTGTAGTTGAAAAAGGGTTACAACATGGTTACAACTCCTTCCTAGGGAGTTTTGCAATGCACGTGCGTACTTAGCGACCCCCCGTCTAGCAATAAATCATATTATTTTGGTAGCCACCGGCCATATACAATAGCAAACGGATTTACAACTTTATTTGAAGAGAAATAGACTTGATATTGGTTTGATTGTTACAGGTAATTTGCATGGTTGTGTTCTAAAATAGTATTTAGCGGTCATGGATTCATGTTACACTTATTTGATTCTGTTTAGATTCGTGAGAAAATGTGCCGGACCTACTCTCAGTTCCTTAATTGTTACATAACAGCAATATTACTTATTATGTAATGTACCAAACATATGGTATGTTTACCACACCTGAAATTAAAACTGTTAATAATTATATCAATGAAGAAATAAATCGAAAAGAATATTTTTTTATTAAGTAGTAACCAAAGTTATGTAATGAACAAAATAACAATAATTCATTATTAATGTGAGAAATTAATGTTTGTTTTTTACTTTGAACTATCAGTCTAGTCTGTTGGTGCTAGAAAAAAGTATTTTTTGAAATTCGTTTAGTTTATGTTTTAGTTACTTACGCATTTTACTGATTACTAAAGGTCTGGACAAATTGGCGGTACGCCATTTGGTGACTCCTGATAGGTATAGATCGTTGTTCTAAAATTCAACTTTCTTAGCATCGCCGATTAGCTATTTAGTCGATTTTCAGAACCTCGATACACCGTACTAAATACTTATTATGTACAACCGCAGACACTTATCTTATTAGGTACATTAAATTAATAAGATGAAAAGTGGTACACGCCTTAAGTAATAAGTAGTGTTTAATAATTATTCATTAAATAACAATTATTGTCATGGGACGATACAAAGTATCGCAAAAAATAATAAAAGCTTTTACCGTAGGTAAATTTAATAACAATTATTGTAATGGAACGATACAAAGTATCGAAAAATAAAGAAGCTTTTTCCGTAGCTCTCGTAGCTGCGTAGGCAGTAGCCACTTAGTTCTACGAGCTCGGTGCTACGGTGCTACGAGTTAATTTATCGAACTATTTTTACTAGAATAAAAATGATGACCTAGTTTAAGAGGGATGTAGTTCGGGATTATTCGTCAGAATTCGGCTCGACTCGGCGCAACAATGATTCGGCTGCGTTTGATGCAAGTAATTGCATACCTATTTAGACTTTTTAAACATATGGGTAGTTTTAACCCCGGTAGTACGTTTCCGTGGGATATGTTCCGACATCCACCCGGGCGAAGCTGTGGGCAAAAGCTAGTTGTATACATTAGTATAAGTGAAATCGCCAACCCGTCTTGAGCAAGCGTGGTGATCAATGCCTTCTCTGTGAGAGAAGGAGGCCTTTGCCATGATGGGCATGGACCTTAATAGACTGGTATTATTATCACTAGGTACTGAATTTAGAAAGAATAAAGGCTCCCGCAAACAGGTGCGACGCGACAGCGCGACGTGACTTTAATAATACGGTCGAAGAATTACCGGTGTCGCGTCGCGAGACAAGTCGCGCCAGTATGCACGAGCTTTAAAACGGTAAATTTAGGCTGTAGGTACCGACTGTATTATATAAAGGGTTTTAGGATAGTTTTATAGTCTAAAGCAGGAGTCACCAAATGGCGGACCGCAGTCCGCATCCGGACCGGCAGATATTTTGTGCGGACCTGTAACTAAACCTTAATCTAAAAAGTACCAGGTACTTAACAAAATAGAGAATGGTCTACAAATCTATAGTCTATTAAGCCCACAACGTTCTCATTTACAATAAAAATCAGTTTCATTCAATTCGGTATTTTTCTTGTTGAAGAAATTTGGATAGATTCTGTGTCTTAACTAACATATACGTAGATACAATACACACCACTAGAACCATTTTGTTAAACCAGCTGATGTTTACAAAATTTCTCAAAAAAAAATTTGTTTACTTACAATACAATAGTAAAATTCATATTATCTAAAGAAAAAATGGTGGCCTTTTAGTAGTGTCAAACACAATCCAGTTTCATTTTCGTTTCAAATTCATTCAAAGTCGTCTAATACCGAGGTATAACTCCCAAGGCCTCCACTTTACGGTGCTTTGTATCATAATAATTCCTTGACTGTAAATAAGGGTCTAATACCCTAAGGTCAAAAAAGGTTTAGACCATTTATCCATTGGTTTTTCCAATTTATTAGTGGTCGGCGCAACAAGTCTTTTTCTTCCATACTTCTCTATTAGTCATCATCTTGGTGTTTACCGCAATACCATCTTTGCAGCCATATCATCTTTCACACAGTCCATCTATCGTTTCTCTGGTCTTCCCCTACGCATATAGCCATTTATAGTCGAAACTTAAACTAATTTAAAGAAGGTTAAGTAAGACTTATGCAAAAACGAGGACGAGCTTGTGGCTAAGTAATAACAGCCGCACGGGTCGATCCATCAGGTTAAGCTGCGCTTGCCGGGGTTGGTCCGTCGATGGGTGACCATCTTTATGTATACCGAGAATCCTCCGTGCTTCGGAAGGTCCCGGCTGTCATTCTTGGATCTTTGACAGTCGTTACGAGTCGTCAGAAGCCCGAAAGTCTGACAATCAGTCTTACCAAGGGTATCGTATTACCCAGTTACTGGGTTGTAGAGGTCAGATAGGCAGTCGCTCCATGTAAAATACTGGTATTCAGCTGCATCCGGCTAGACTGGAAGCCGACCCCAATATGATTGGGAAAAGGCTAGGCAGAACTTATGTAAAAACTTAAGTAAAACTTAAAATAAGTTAGTTACATAGGGTAAATAAGTTAACGAGGACAGTAGATATACCACTAATCAGCTCCTTACAGGAAGGGGTTGAAGTGCGACGAACTCTGTTGTAAGTATCTTTTTTGCGCGTATTGCGTGCGTACGCGCAAATATTTGCAGCCAGTAACCATGATAAAGATTATGAACGACACGCACCTGTAAAACATAATGGCGAAAACGAAAATTGCTAAATTGTTTTTATTTATTTTGCTGAAATATTTTTATGTAAGTACCTATATGAATTGGAATGTCAGAAAACAAAATGGATTCTATTTATAAAAAACCCTTTTGAAAATGCAATTCCTTTTTTTGCCTCAATTTTGTTTCTGAACCAATTTTAATGTTGCGCTCACCGGCCGCTGCCGCGGCACCGCTGGCTTCGCTCGTTCGGCCCTCGCCTAGTTGGTCGCTGTTCTAACCTAACCTAACCCCTGTATGGTTGGAGTGCCCTAAAAGTAGATCGTGCTCATAGTTATATTCCTAGTACGACAGTTATAAACCGTTTTCATATAACTATATTACGGTATAAAGCTATATCCCTAGGGATATAATTATATCACGGTTCCAAACATCTTACTGCCACATATACACCTTTTAGTGGCTGACCGTACTTACCTTCGAGCTCCTCAAAGAGCTTCGAAATTCAAATTCATTTTTTTTTTAAATTCATTTTTCAGTTTCGCTTATCTGTATCAAGGCGGGAGTTAGCGCCATCGCGCATCGTTTCGTGGGAAAAAACTTTGCTGTGCAAACAAGATGGAGTAGGTAGGTATGTAATAGTACCTAGTAGTATACCTTGTACATACGATATTATATCGATGTTGTAACTGTAAACAGTTGTTTAATTGTAGGTACTACACGACACGTACTGTATCGATAAGTTGTGTCAATTTGATATCTGTGTGAAAGGAGCCCGGTAGCACTTTATTTTGGTCGTTTGTTAATTTTTATTTTATTTTTGCCAATTGTAAATGATAAATGATGATGATAAATTATTTCTGTAAATTGGTTCGAAGTTCGACGGCTCACCTCGATGCGGATGCGCTGCCCGCTGTCACCTGTCGATTGATGGCGACTATTCTGTCACCCTGACAGAATAGTCGCCAGCGGCTCCGTTGCAAAAGAGGAAATATTTTTTTGGCCTATTATTATGTATATTACTGTATTTTTTAAACCATTTTGGATTTTTATGGTCAAAATATTTCCATAAATATACTGAGAAGGCACATGTCATTAGCGCAGGTCACATATAAATGGCATCAGGCGAGGACACGGCGCAGACCACGGAAACTGCATAGATATCCAATGTCGTCGAGCGACGACATACCGTGTGTCCTAAATTGCGCTTTATTTCCACGCATTTTGTATGAAGTTTTAATGGATTAGGAAGCCGCCCTGCTATCTAATTGCGTAAAACGTTTTCGTAAACGATTCCGACTAATCTGTTTCAATTTCACAGCTCAACAATATTCATTGCGTTAAGTACGTTGTTGAGCAGATTTTTTTAATGAACTTATGAAGCAATGGATTAGCAATCTGTTTCAAATGGCAAAAAAAATTGCCATATCCGCGCCCGACGCCATTTATATGTGGCCTGCACTTTAATCTCCATATACTCTCTGACAGAGTTTATAAATTGATCGAACAGCCCTTTTCTGCAAAACAAAGATAGTCTGAATGTCAGCGGCATTTCCCCACAACAGAATACCGTACGACATTACACTATGAAAATAGCTCTATGTTAATGTCTCTTTATGTTAGTTAAACGATTTTTTCTACCAGCTTAGTTTTTTTGACAATTTTTCTATATGTGGGCCCCACTGAAGCTAAGCATCAAAGTTAAGCCCAAGAATACTGTACTATCTTCTGGATTCAATTCTTCGCCCTTCATCAACACATGTCATCGCACCTGCTTAACGTGAGGTAGCGTAAACTTAATGCATTCCTTTTGAGATCGCGCTATTTACATCGCGGCATCGTCAGTAACCAGCAGCTGACGTTTAACATAAAAAAAGTAAAATGTCATCCGCAAACAACACAATAATTATCATGATTATACTATATGTTAACAAGTCATTTTATAAATAAAAAACAAATAAAGACCAAGAATTGACCCCTGTGGGACTCCCATTTTTACTAAGTAGTAGATCTTTTTCCATTAACGTCAACGCTTTGAATCCTATTACTCAAATATGAAGTAAGAAGATCCGGAGCGGTGTTCCGGACGCTTCTTCCCCACTGCTCAACTAGATTGCTCAACTGCATAAAGTTGAGCAGTGGGTAATACCAACAGCTCAACCGGTAATTGCTCAACTATGAACAGTTGAGCGATTACCAGTTTTTTACCAGCTTTCGTATATGTATGCAATTTGATGCAGACCTACAATTTATTCTTTCTAACGAACAACTTTTCAAAGTGCCGGATGATCTAACTTTCATCTCCAGTCGAGCGACTAAAAGTCTAGAGATAAACGAAAAGTGTACTTAATTTTAAACTAGAGATTCAGCTTTCATTAAAAGTAGATGCAAAAATCTAGTTTTGCATGAGTACCTTAGCATTTCAAGGGCGGCGTCGTCTTTGAGAAACGAGTGAAATAAAGAACCGTTATTTCTATAGCTTCAATACAAATCCCCCCTCGTTTTCTTTCTCTGCGGGGGTTAGAATAGACAGAGTAGGGTGCGCACGCAATCTGGCGCAATCCCACGACAGTGTTACTATTGTTATTACAAAATTATTACCATTTTCTACCACGCGCCGTTTGGTACACCTGCAACTAACTGTAGCTGGAGTACGCTGTGTGATGCGTTTTTGTGGGTGTTTGAGATTTAAAGAAATGATAGTGAGAGGGTTTCTCTTTCAATTTTTATTCTTGCAAAGAAAAGATGAGCTATTCTTTGTGCTTTGTCATTTTTAGTTTTATACCTACTTTAAATGTTATTTTCTCAAACATGCTTGAAATTCGAGCATTAATTTGACAAGTTTCTTCGAGATAAATCGAAAATTTTGGTAAAATGACATAAGAGTAGGCGGCCGGCAATGTTACTATGAAAACTCATAATGGAACGAACTTTTTACTTCGACACATCACAAACAAGGAGGTAACTGTCAAAATGTCAAGGACTCCACGAGACCGGCACGACCTAGTGTGGAGTCCACAAGTTAACATTAAAATTATGTTTATTTATTTAATTAATAAACGATTTTATTTGTATTATTTATTTATTTTTTAACAGGTTTTATTATTTACAAAGAATTAAACGATTTGGCTTGCAAAATGAAAATAGAGATGTTTAGTAAAGAAGAAGCAAATGAACATATTGGAGCGTGAAAAATTATAGTTGTTCGTTATTGATTCTGGAATGTACTTGTAAATAATTTACTTAGTTTGCATTTCCGCGCATTATTTGAGAAAAGTACTGTAGCAGCCATGGCCGAAATCAAGCATTGAAAGACTCACGTAGGTTTGTGTGCCACAGCTTCGCCTCGGCCTACATTTTCACTTCATCTATCAATGCCCCTGGTGCAGGCCGCGACAGTAATGTAGGTGTAACTATTATCTAAGTAGATAAGATACTTAGACTATTTCGTATGCATACGGGAAAAAGAGGCGGTTAATAGAGGAAAAAGTACACCCAAAAGATTTTTTTTGTTTCTTATTCAAGTCATCTCCATCCTTCCTTCCTTTCTTCCTTCCTTCCTTTCCTTCTATATTATAAATTCAAACATTGTAAACATAAAGAATGTAGGTACAATTATCTGTATTTTTGGGAAATAAAGATATATACTATTAATTATTATTACTATTCATCATAATACAACAACATTGAATGCATGTAGATGCATTTAATGTTGTTTTTTAGTTTTTTAAATAAACTTGCCTCTTGTGGCAATTGATCAAACATACTGTATCTACAAAAATACCTACTTCGGATTGTAGCAGAGAGCTTGCATGGTGCATATAGCTACGTTATATGCACAATGCAAGCTTCATTCCACCTACACAGAGCGGTTATAAACACCAGTCGATTTCGTCCTTTTAACTACCGTAGTTTTAGGGTTCACAAAACTATGCATTCTTTGGATAACTATCCTTCATGAGCGTTAATGGTACAGCTACAGAGTAATGATATCTTTGCAAAAACTTAAAACAAGTGAATTTGATATAAAATACGAGGATGATATATTGATCTTGATGGAACTAAGGTGGCAGAATGAGCTGGACACAGAAAAAAGCAATCCTTAATACTGATTATAAATAGCTCTAGACCAAAATAACTAGGGAAATCATAAGGTAGAATGCTACCAATGAGATTACACGGTCGGACAGTAACAGAACAGCAAAATGCTATCCTCGCCCACTGCCAATAAAGTTACTTGATTCATGTCTAATCAAATAACTCTATAATCAAAAATGTGAAATCAATGTCTAATAACAAAATATTAATGAGCTTGACAACCCTAACCGTAGATCACTTTTTGCACTTATTATTGCGTCTGAGCCGGATCTAAACATAAACTGCACATGCCTGTCCGTCTGTTGGGCACTACGCTTATGATACCGATTTGTATTTTAACATCACGTTACTTTCATATAATATGTGTTATTTGCCTTTTATTTTCCTAATGATTTTATCATTCAAGTTTAACAAACTGCTACATCAATGATTCTGATTGTTTTTATGCAAAATAAACAATATTTCCTATAAATTAAAGAAAAAGAGTTCCTATTCTAAGCTTATTTAAGATTTATTATTCTAAGATTTTAACAGTCTATCCATTCATTCATCTTATACATTCAGTTAGCTAGGGCTATAGGTACTCGCGGCGGCATAAAATTATACTACACCGTGTCGGACGTGGGCAGGATACATGGCTTGATGTACTGTGGTGATTTCTGTCTGCATTTCACAGCCGCTACCGTATTCCAACTTTTTCTGCAAATTGAATCTAAGTCTGACTTCGAATTTCTGAGTTACGGATTCAGTCAATACTTATCGGTTCGGTCGGTCAGTTCATCGTCGAGGTAACAAAGTCAATGCATGATGTTGGATTTTACTAAAATACATTATTCCTATTGGAATTTTATACTAACAGAATATGGCTAGAAATGTCTTATCGTTAGAATTTAAGTCTACTACGAAGAGAGTGTATTTATTTGTCATGCGTTATTTATAGTTTTATTGATAAAGCGGTAGTTCAGGTACTAATAAGATTCGTAGAAATGTACTAACTACTAATTTAACTACTGATAACTTAATGCGTTCGAATCACACAAATCTACTATACCTAAATAATAAAATAGCTAGTAATGAAGACTTTTTGTCCGTTTGTCTGTTTGTCTGGATATGTGTTCCAGATTGTCGCATAAACGGCTGAACGGATTTGAATGAGATGGTTTATAACCTGCATTAATACGGTACTTTTAATCCCGGTAGTTCGTCAATGGGATAACGTTCATCATCCACGCGGGCGAAGTCGCGGGCAAAAGCTAATATAACAAAATATTGACAGAAGACTGAGTGTCGATTATTACGTACACGTAAGTACAATAACTAATAATTGAGTTTATTTATCTTATAGTAATTTCATGATACCCGTCTCTTTCCGCAATTGTAATGTAAATGCCAATAACAGTGGGCTATTCGTTACTAAACACCTCTATATGAGATAAATCAAAATTCAGATGATAAACTTTTAGCGCGAAAATGAACAAAAATCAACCTTCTCCTACCATATTGTAGAATATGGTAGAAGGTTGACTTTTGTTCTTTGTAACATTGTCATAGCTGTCAGTAAATGACAAACGGACAAATGCAAATGGCCTTTGGCAAATGAGAGTTGCTTGAGAGTCAGAGCTGCTTGTATTAAATTTTTCTCTACTCTATATTGAGTTCTCAGGTATCACTGTGTTAAATACATCCAAATTAATTAAATATCAAGTATTTCACTAGGCTTAGTTCAGCATGTCGGCTAAAGTGTTCGAAGCGAAGGAACACTGCAAGGCAGCGGAAAAAGCGTAAGTCGAAATTCATTATTCCCTATTCCTACTTATTTATTTATATTTTAGCAATGATGCTTTTATTTTGTTAAAACTTAGGTTTATTTATTGCTTCAGGTACTGTACTGTATCAATAACTTGCACAGATAATCAAAAATTGGTGCTATGTGCCTTTTCTATGTAATTTATGTTGAATATTTGATTTTCTTGTAGAAGTCGATTTTACGAAACAAATAAGTTTATGTTTTTATTTTATAGCAATTAAGTAGGTTCGGCTTCTTTTTTATCGATGATTGGTGACTAAAATTACATTGTCATGTTTTGTATTCAATTTAAATAATCATTTAAAAAGAGATTAAAGTATATAATTTATTAAATACCTTTTTATTGATCAAATTAGACAAAATTATTGGTAATAATGATTGCCATAGCCTACTAGTGTAGTCGGGATGCTTAATGTTGAGAATTTAGAAACAGATAATGTAAAACTGCTGTACTCCTCAGGAGAAAAAGGCTGAAGTGTATGGAACACCCACATTTCATCAAGTTTCATGTAATGGGGGTGGGGGAACCCTTTGCCAACAGGTTACTAATCCAGACACTTGACTACCTCTATGGAATTCCTATAACTCCTGTCACCTTTTATTTATGGCATACAAAAAAGGCACAATAATGTTTCAGCAACATGATTTTGTTCTGTGACGAGAATAAACATTTGTTTTTTGCAATGGTTTAGCATTGAACGGATATCACTAATTGAAATTGTTTAAACTTTTACTGTTTTTGCACAACACACTAGATTTATTAGCCAAATCATCTGCCTAGCCTTTACCCAACTATGTTTGAGCCGGCTTCCAGTCTAACTGGATGTAGCAAAATGAAGTCACAATACAAATAAAAAAGGCTACATGACATGAGTCTAAATTTTAAACTACTAACAAAATTTAAAGTTATTTTTCCATTTACAAATAGTCAATGATTATGCCAATGGCAGGGTTTAAAATGGTATTGGTTAATATTGAATTATGAATCCAATGAACAACTGGCATTTGCACCGATGACATCCATTGATCACTAAGCTAAAACTGCTAAAAGGGGACAAAACTCTAATGATCATACATCAAGCAGTTGTTATTTACCAGCTCACTTCTCAGTGATATTGATCGCAGAGATAATAATGTACAATTATTGTGATTCCCTCAATTTCCATTGGAATAAATATATCAAATGAAGACTTTATAGAACTTTTAAAAGTATCTATATTAGCTGAATAAAAATATTTTTGGAATCCACCTTAGTCTACTTCAGTTACCTGAAAATCTAGCTTCTTATAAAAGAAGTCACAGAAATAACTTTTAATGATTTAAATTTTTAGAAAATATTCTTGTTATATTTATTTATTTTATTAGGTTCACCAACAATTACACACAACACAGGAATATATCAGTGCATCAGTTACTTATAGGTAAACACCACATGCATCAAACAATGTTATAAGTGCTAATATAGAAAAATTGGTAACACAGAAAAGTTACAATTAAATGAACGTAACATTTATGAAATTCAGTAAAAAAATGATAAAGTAACAAAATAATACAGAATTATGCTTTGCTTGCCGATGCCCAATTTAATGAAAGCAAAATGAATGTACTTTGTTTTTATTCTGTGTTCTGCAATAAGCTATTTCTGATGAAGTTAAAATGCAAACAATCACAATTATAAGTCCTCAGTAAACTTTTATTCCAACTAAATCAGATTGTTCATAACATAGCAGTATAGAATAATCAAACTATTACATTCCTGGTGTACAACAGACCTGGGGCCTAAGTCTACTAATTTATAGACGTCACAATGGTGTCATAATGGTTAGTTTTTGACAGATTTGCCATACAAAAACTGTCAAAAACTTACCATTATGACACCATTGTGACGTTTTTAAATTATTAGACTTAGGCCCCTGCTCTCTGTGAGAGGGAGTGGGATATAATCCACAACTTTGTAGGCTAAGTTTTACTTAGTAGGGTACTTCTTAGTAGTTCCTCTACTCGTTCTTAGTAGTTAGTTAGTACCTCTCTGAGGAATATAAGTCTTCCGTCTTCAGTTGATGAAGCTGTGCGCTGTCTGTCAGTTTGGTATTATAAGTCATTTATTATTTTTCTTTAAGTGTCACATTTAGTGCAAATAAATGTATTATCTTTATTGCTCTTGTTCTAGTCATGAAATTGTTTTGTTTAAGTGTAGTTATAGATGATGGATCGGCAATGAAATCCCTACTTAATATGAAGTTCAAATTTAAAACATAATTTACATTAACATCACGCCTGTATTACTGGAAGGGTAGTCAGAGGTGTACGTATAGAGCAACCGTCCACATTTCACCACTTATGTTAAATAAAAGTCCCATATAATACGGGGTGAACCTATTACCATCAACTGGGCACAGATCCTGGCCAATAGCTACTGAGACATTGTTATGGAACAACCCATTAACACTTTAGTTTAGGAGTTATAAAATTCCATAATTTTATGTGATAGCGTACAACCTAAGCTAAGATTTTAATTAATATTAGACTTGTACCTCTTCCTTTGATGGAAATAAAAATTATTATTATTATTACTTTGCATGAGCTTGGGATCAAACCCAATAACTCATGCTACAGTGCTTGCTACCACTCGAATGAGACAGTTTTATTTAAAAAACATAACCCCATGTCTGCTGTCGCGCTGTCTGGTAAAAACAAACACATTTTCAAAATCCTATTCTATTATCGAGTGGAGGCAGGGGTGATTTAATTGTTTTGTGTTGCGCTGAGTTACTGCACTGCGAGACTTATGTATTCTATAGTAATATGTTTATTTTTTTATGTCACAAAGTTTAAGAAACTAATTTACTAATAACACTTTTTCCGAAAGGATTAGGCAGAGGTGTACCTACAGTACAACCACATTTCGCCAATTATGTTTAAGTCCCATGTAATAGGGGCAAATCGATTGCCATCAACTGGGCACAAATCCAGAATTCGGGCTGCTACTGAGAAATTCCTGTCGGAAGAACCACCAATAACATTTTACCCGACCTGGGAATCGTACCCGGGAGGACCTCATGCTGGGCATTAGAGCTTGCGACTACTAGACTAACAATTGCTGCTTAGCTTGAATTAAATGTATTATATTTGTAAAAATCATAACTAAATAATCTATTCAATGTAATTTTAAAATCCTAAACGTCTTTAGTTCAGATTTACCATACTAACGTTGGATTCCATTACCCCGCATGACGTCACGCAAAAAATATTAATTAAGACAAGCTAGAATGATGCGAACGTTTTATTAATTTCAGGGATATTTTTGCGTAGATATACAGTTATTTTGTTTCTTACCAAAATACCCGCGAAATTTCGCGTTAACTTCTTAATTAGTCGAGATTTTTAATTCACATTCTTTATGGCACCTCTTTAGGTCTATCCTCTGTAGCTATCCGAATATCAAAAAATATTTGGCCTAGGTCTTAAAGGGGAGGCGTGAAAATTGTTTCGCTGGCTTGCGTTGGTCACTTTTTCGTTTTTTAATATCTTAAGTAATGGTAACTAATGCATATGTCTTTGACAGGATGAAGACAGGCGTTTTTCGCTGGAAGCCGGATTATGATTCGGCAGCTGACGAATATAGCCAGGCCGGTAAGTCTTTTCAGTACCAAATAAGTTGCTCTTTAGTGATTCTAACTTCCGTGGGTTCTATAATGTACACGAAATCGCTAAACGATGCGTCATTGGTTACTCAAGTATTGTTTTTATTAACCGACTTTGTCTGCCTCGTTGGTCTAGTTGTCGTCCTGGATTCGATTCTGAGGTCGGGCAATGAGTTATTGGGTATTTCCATTAGGAATTTGTCAGTAACAGTAAGAATTTGGAAGTTGGCGTTGTGATACCTCAGAAAACACGTTAAGCCGTTGGACCTACACCTGATCTCTCCGGTCGTGTCGGATTGCCCTCCCATCGGACCATGAGAGTGAGTGAAGAGTGAATTTACCTGTGTCTGCGCACACGCTTGTGGACTATAATATCTCCCGCGTGACCAGTTTCCGCTGAGATTGCCCGCCATGCCCGAAACTCGGTCTCGAGGACTATCATTATGAGGTCGATTATACAATTACACATTCGCCTTTTCTCTAGGAAAATTCAGTTTCTACATAGCTACTTAATGTTTTTTCAGCTCAATGCTACCGTATTGCAAGAGATCTGCCGAACTCTAAAGAATGCCACCTGAAGGCATCGGAGTGTTTCAAGAAGAACAATGCGTTCTTCCACGCAGCTAAGTCGCTGGAAAATGCTATGATTGTCTGTAAAGAAACTGCTTCGGCCGAGGAGGTAAGTCTTTCCAACTTTCTATCCAGGATCTATAGAGCCTTCGGTGTGGACGTGGATTATACTGGTAAAAGGGTCACTTCTTCTCTTTCGGCTGATAACTTCCATGAGGTCTTTGGACATAAGGAAAAAAGAGCTTGAATGTCTACAGTATTATAAGTGAAGGTCGCAAAAACTTGTCAATTAGAGAGTACAAATATCACCAGACAGACTTAGTTATTTAAAGGTACATATATATCGCTAATTAAGGATCATTTCTGTTATTTTTGTTAAGTCCAGACAGTTCCATTAGGTACTTGTACCAGACATCCTGTGGCGTTACCTTGGATACGCCCTCGACGCGTATTCCATGAGCAACAAAGTGCGCGATCACTTTACAATATCGCTCATTATTTTTTATAATAATATTTAATTTGCTCCGAATGGTATTGACTGGATTGAAAGGCTATCAATTAACAAGTAACAGGATTTCAAATAGAGCAGCCGCTATTTGGCGAAAAGCCTATCCAGTGTAGCTTCCAACACTGGATCAATGTAAATTAGCCTTTATGTTTAACCAAAGAGAATTTATTTAGAATACAATAGAGAGGCTATCAGAAGTTATGTCGTAGAATAACTGTGACGCCATCTAGCAGAATATGGCAAAATTACACTATAGCCTAGTTTGACACGATACAGTTCTGCACACCAACTTTTCGTTACCAACCGTCAGATAGTTCGACATAACACTCGGTCAAACTAACGAAAATAAACCCTAGTTAAGTCCAAACATTTTATCACTACGAGGTTTGCAATAAGACCCACAATGTACCTATAATTCGCCATAAGAGAAAATAATTTTCATCGTACATACGACACGAGGAATAGAACTAAACTAAAGGCAAGGTGTGACCACAGAACATTTTTATATTGGGTGTGACCTGTTGCAGTAGATTTCGATGTTGCTCGGTTTTTCAATCTTCGTTTAAATAATCAACCGATGATGTTCAAGATAAAATTCAAAGATTTTGTTATGCAGTGAAATTATCGATGATGAATTTCCAAAATGTATTTTATAATTTGTACAAATGAATAGTAAATGTCGGTGCAAGTCATTTTAATTTATTCACCGACGAAAAAAATTAGGATTTGTTTCTCAAATCGACACGTATTTTTTTTTAAATGTATGACCACGCATATCTTTTTACGGAGTAGTCCGTTTGAACGATTCTTTTTTTATTGGTGAAGGTATACCTCCAAGTTGGTCCCATGTCAATTTTATTAACTTTTTGAGTTGGCTTCAATAATACGTATTTTCCCACTTAGCCTATGTGGATGATGTTCTAATAGGTTCCTGTCACTGTTATTTACATAGCAGGTCGTGATATTTGAATTTGTGTGGGGTAGGTACCACAACTAAAAAGTGAAAAATAAAACTTTTTACACAAAAAAATAACAACCGACTTAAAAAAAAACACTAGAAAGTGAAAACTAACTTTAATTTCGGAAGTCGGTAGCAAAAAACGAAAATTCAAAACCAAAGACACTGACTTCCGAAATTAAAGTTATTTTTCACACTTTTTCGTTACCCAGGGGCCTAAGTCTACTAATTTATAAACATCACAAAGGTTAGTTTTTACAGTTTTTGTATGGCAAATCTGTCAAAAACTAACCATTATGACACCATTGTGACTTTTATAAATTAGTAGACTTAGGCCCCTGTACTGTCGATCGATGATCCCCTCCTGTCTGCGGAAGGGTTGCAGTGATGTGATGGCAAACACATAATTACAGCTATAACGCTACATATGAACTGCGCATTGCACCTGACGTATTTACATAAAGTATTTATGTTACCTTTAAAATACGGATTACATTAATATGCGCATTAACTTGATAATCTGCAAATTACCGGGAACAATCCGTTAACGGTTAAAGTGTGAAATTTTACTTTAAGAAGCAGATATCTGCAATTTACCTAGTTAAAAAAGTAGCCTATGACCTTCTCCAGGTCATGGTCTGTCTACCCATGTGCTAAATTTCGTCGAAATCCGTTCAGCCGTTCTAGTGTGAAAGGGTAACAAACAAACAACTCACTTTCGTATTTATAATCGTTGGTCTAGTGGTTGGTTCGATTCCCAGGTCGGGCATATTAGTGGGTTTTTCAAAATGTCTCAGTACCAGCCCGGAGTCTGGATTTGTGCGCGGTTGATGGCAATAGGCTCACCCCCTATTACATGGGACTTCAAACATAACTGGCGAAATGTGGGTGTACTACAGGTACACCTCTGCCCAATCCTTTGGGGAAACATGGCGTGATGTTATGAGTGTGTACAATATTAGTTAGGATTAGGATTATTATCATTAGCTGTCCACCAACAGTTAATGAGACCTCATACCTCTAAAGCAACATCATTTTTTTGTAACTGATATTTTAACTTATTTACTACTAGCGTCTGCCCGCGACTCCGTCCGCGTGGAAACTAACTATACCATAAAATTAATCCTATAACATCCGGCAATAGTGTTAACTTTCTACTAGATTTTTGAAATTGGATGAAAAGTTCTAGATAGTACCTTCTACATACAAACTTACAAAGTTTACCTCTTTATAACGTTTCTGTAGAAGAGTGACTGTTTAATATTTTGTTGTACCATAACCACTGGTTGACTTCATTACCAGAGATTGGAAGTTTTGAAACCAAAAGTTAATTAGAATGATTTCTGCATGGGTGAGTTGAGCTATGTCTAATATTATTGATTCTGTCTAGATGCCCTTTAGGTGAATTTGAAGTTAATTAGTAATCAATACCCTTCGTTAACAGCGTACAGTAGGTATACACTGAAGCGGGGTGGCACCCACGTTTCTAGGTAAAACGAGAGGAAGGCCCGCGCGTGCAGCGAGTTACGTGGGGTGGGCGGATTCCTCCCGCCGGTCATCAATTATGATTCAATGCACAGAGTAATTGGACACTGCTTTGTTACGGCTATTTCTGGAATATACAGTGGGTTCGAGCAGCAAAAAAAGCGAACATCACAATTTTTAAAATCATAATTTAAAGAATAAAGAACACTACAATCTGTACAGATGTAAAATTTTGATAATGCCCCTATAACCGAACTGTGATCGATAACATGAAATATAGAGTATTCTATTAGTGTATCGAATAATTTTATGTCTAAATAGTTTTTAATGATGTAACCATGTAAAAACTTTATTTAAAAAAAAGGCAACCGACTTCCAAAAAACACAGTACTAAGGGGTTTTTTGGAAGTCGGTTGTTTTTTTGTGGTACCTACCCCCCCCCTCCCCATAAATGCGGATATAACGACCTGCTATGTAAACGTACACAACAGTAACAGTGACAGGAACTTATTAGAACATCATCCACATAGCCTAAAGCCGCGATTCCATTAGGCAAGTTTTGCACGCAAGTATGACGTCACATTTGCGTACAAGTTGCTTGCATTGGAAACATGTTTTTGAGATATGTAATGTAATGTATGAATGTACAAGTTCAAACTACCTCACAAAAGTTGTAGCTTGTATGCAGGTTTGTTCAAGTTGTATGCAATTTGCAACTTGCATACAAGTAACTTGCCTAATGGAATCGCACCTTAAGTGAGAAAAATACGTAATAATGAAGCTAGTGTTTTTTTTTGTGATATAAAAATCTATTGTTATAATTTGTCCAGAACTTGTTCTATATAATATAGTGTTAGAGACTGTTTAGGGCTAAATGAAAGCGTACTTTTAAACGCTATTTATATTTACAACAGCAGCTAGTCAGCATCGGCTTACTGTAACTATTACACTTGATTGAAGTTATAGACAAATAGTTTCTCAAACAAATTCTTTAAATTGTAATGGCGAAAAAATGATAAGTGATATTTATTCCTGGAAATTGATTCGAAAAAACACTTACATCTAAAAAATAACTTATTTTATGTACTCTCATAACGTAAAAATGTTATAAAACATTTTTTTTACTAATACGATACAGGCACATCCAAGAAGTTAATATCACCAAGGAGTTTCCAGGAGTTCTCATGGAACGCATATACGGGGCCCACCGTTTGGTTCAATCCCAATTTATGAAAGTAGATAAAGTAGTGATCATACACTACTTTATCTACTGCTCATAATTAGGTTTAAAACACTAGTAACATAAAAAAATCAGTTTATGGCAAACTGAAAAAATAAAATATTACTAATTATCCTTTCAGATTTATAACCTGGCCTCGGAGTCTGCCAATCTGTACCAGCAGCATGGCTCGGGCGACAGCGGTGCCGGCGTGCTCGACAAGGGAGCCAAGATCATAGAGAACGCCTCTCCGGAACTTGCCGTCAGGTTGTTCCAACAAGCCGCTGATGTTTCCTCCGTAAGTCTCAGACTTGTAGCTAGTTCGTTGAGAATGCCATGTTTGGACGTCGCAATTTCCCACCAGAATGTTCTCCAAGCAGATCAGACCAGAATGTTGCACTATTTACTTCCAGCGTCTATGAGTATGATCTGTCGCATCGCATTACTCGAATCGTTTATTATTTTATTTTTTGGGTGTTTGTTAACGACCCCTTTTAATTCGTTTGCATGATTAATTTTTATATTATAATTTTTGTTTTTTTCGTGTGCGCGCGGTATTTATTATTTGGCTTAAGTTTTTTTTTTTTTAATTATGTGTAGGTAACTATTTGTAAGTCAACACTGCGGTATTAAAAAGATAAGTGCATTTTTATAATAAATTTAATATTAATAATTATAGTATTTAATGTTTCAGTACTTTCCAAAGAAAGTATTGAATTTGAAATGTTTTACCTATCTGTTCCAAAATTATCCGATGAAAGTTTAAGTAAACCATCTTCAGGCTAAATTCTTCACTCATTTGAGGTAATTAATAACACATTCATCTGTTTTTGGAAGGCTTGCACCTTACTCATCACTTTTTCCAACAATTTTGTTTGAAATCCATTATTTAATTGTAATTGTAAATCACCGACGAAAATTGAGGTTATAAAATTAAACACATTTGTTAAATGTAAACCATCTTTAAGGTGATTTAAATTAGAATTTTACATTTTCATCAGATTCTTTCGGAACAAACCATTAAATAAATATACACACACCGCATCTTAACATAAAAATTTACAAAATACGGTATAATTTTTTATAATTATATCTTAAAATAAGATCACATTTGTATTGTGTGAGTAACATTATTTTATGTAAAAAAAATATTATCTTAATATTTGGGGTTAATAACGGGACCCTATTTCTAAGGCTCTGCTGTCCGTCCGTCTGTCACAGGGCTGTATCTATCGAACCATAATAGGTAGACACTTGAAAATTTCATAGTGTGTACTACTATGGCCGCTATAACAACAAGTAATAAAAATAAATAAAGTTAAAAATTAAAAGTGGGCCCCTTAGTAACATGTTATAATATGTACTGTGAAATATTGTACGATGGTACGGAACCCTTCGTGTCCAAGTCCGACTCGCACTTGGCCGCTCTTTTAAGGTTACCTTGGAAGATGAAAAAGTTTGAATTAAAAAAAATAAAGAATACCAATTGATATCACGCCTTTCGTCTACGTGCTCTTATTGTTATACGTGCACATTGATCATCGTTTTAGCAGGTCCTAGACGTGTTCTATTCAACACTCAATATTTATTTGCATTCCACAATGTCTAAGTTCACAAAGTGCATTACGAAATCGAATACGAAAAGAGAAAGATAGAAAAAAGAGAATGGAACATCAGTTTTCTGTCAAATTATTTATTTATTAATAAAATATTTTTTTTAAACTCAACAAAGTCGTTTAATTTTTAGCCTTCATTTAAATGCTATTAACATGACAAATCTGAAAGTTTATTTGTAGGTTAGACCTACTATGGAGCTCTCCATCATCAGACCCTGGATACCAGCTGCAATGAATAGTACCCACCAGGACGACTAAAATGAGCGCAAACGCGATGAGTATACTAGTAGCCAACTGTTTTATACTTTACCTCAAGAAACACTCAAATATTTACGTGTACAACGAAATTGATAAAACAAACAAAAAAATACATTTAGTTGAAAAAAAATGTGGGATATGTTTTTGTCAGGCCTTCACACAGATGGCCCACCCTCCTCCTTGGCCAGTGTGTGTCGTAGTTTGTAATAGAATTTCTAACTTTTCTGTGTAATTCAATTGTATTATAGGGTCAATATTGCGAGTCTTCTCTGTAGCAGTTACAATATTTATTGAGGTACGTTACAAATCCTCAAAAAAAACAGCGAAATCTGACGCAGGATGAAGCAGAAGAAGACTGGACTCTTTTAACAAACGTTTCCAACGTCTGTTCGTGCCCAAAGAAAACCACACAGGAATGTCTAGTGGTGGGCAAACTTTTCCTGATACTGGTTATTACAATTTTATGATTTAATTTCTATAATAACTATGTATTTTAGTGTATGGAGCTCACAGAGGGAGAAGCCCCGGAGGTGACAGAGGCCGCGATGGACACGGTAGTCTCGGAGGACTCAGAGGCCCCGAATGCCACGGAGGCCTCGGAGGACACGGAGGTCCTGAAAGCCACGGGGGCCCCTGAGGTCATGGACGCCCCAGAGGTCACAGAGGCCCTGATGGCCACGGAGGCCCCGATAGCCACGGAGGCCCCGATGGCCACAGAGGCCTCGGACGACACGGAGGTCCTGCAAGCCACGGGGGCCCCGGAGGTCATCGAGGCCCTGATGTCCACTGAGGCCCCGATGGCCATGGAGGCCTCGGAGGAAACAGAGGTCCAGAAAGCCACGGGGGCTGCAGATGTCATAGAGGCCACGGAGGCTCTGGAGGTCACGGTGGCCCCGGTGGTCAGGGAGGCCCCGGAGGTCACGGAGGCCCTGATGGCGACGGAGGTGCCGAAGGCCACGGAGGCCTCGGAGGATATGGAGGTCCTGAAAGCCACAGGGGCCCCAGATGTCATGGAGGCCACGGAGGCCCTGAAGGCCTCGGAGGTCACTGATGCCCCGATAGCCACAGGGGCCCCGGAGGTCAAGGAAGCCCCGATAGCCACAGGGGCCCCGGAGGTCAAGGAAGCCCCGATAGCCACAGGGGCCCCGGAGGTCAAGGAAGCCCCGATAGCCACAGGGGCCCCGGAGGTCAAGGAAGCCCCGATAGCCACGGGGGCCCCGGAAGTCACGGAAGCCCCGATAACTACGGGTTCCCCAGAGGAGCCGGCTAAAGTCGAAGTCGTCGCGCAGGAAGCCGAGGTACACACTTGCATTGTTAAGCCACGTATTCATAGGTAACAAGTTGAGAAACAGCCGATCAGGAAAAAAGGTAACCGTGAAAACTTTGGTGAAGTGAGCAGTCGAAATGAAATGATTTTATTTTCTGTAAATAGGTTTGTACAAACACTTTTATAAGTCAATAGTGTCTCTCCCAAGCATCACCCGATCTATTCTGGAAAAACACACCGTGAAAACTTAGGTGAAGTGAGCTTGAAGTGATCGTCATTCCACCTGATTGCTAGGGATTGACATTGACAATTTGATAGCTCACCTCAAGCTCACTTCACCTTGTTGTCACGGTGAGATGTTTACAGAATAAGGTCACTTCACCTAAGTTGTCACGGTTAGACCAGATTAGCCTAATGTATCCGCAACATCAAATGTCGCCAGCTCACTGCAACATTCCCAGTTGCCAGCAACATGTTAACCGCAACACAAAATACAAGTTGCTGAAACGATGTTGCAACTTGAATACAGGGTTCTAAACATTTATTTGTAATGACGTCCCTGTGCCACTGAGCAGAACGCTTTTGTTAAGGCTTAACGGACGGCGCGCTAGGTTGCTTTATTTAACTGTCTGCAGCTTCAAAACTATTCAACAACGTATTGGTCGTCTAACCGCTCTGCTTTAAAGGCTAGCGGCCCTCCCGCATACCCTGACCATCACGCATTTTTATTAATGGCAAAATGATACTATCACAATAATCTTTCACGGCCCTTGAGGCAAGGAATAAGTCGTGCATATTTCGTGATAAATTAATTTTGTAATGCTGGTTAGATTTGTACAGCACAATTTTATTTTCAGTCTGGGTTTTCCTCCATTATGATGCCTTCAACTTCGATGGAGTACCGTTCTTCTCCAAACGTGTGCGTTTCTGCTTCCGAAGCTGACGACGGTTCTTTATTGATCGAATACGATGCAGCTTCGTCGGCAGTAGAAGAACAGGCAGAGTTTGTTCAAGACGAGAACGCCGCCCCTGTCGAGAGGGATGGTAGGTACCTTTTTGTTTCTACTCATATTGTCTCTTTCTTTCACTTTCGTAGTGTTAACTCTTTATAATATTTCAGAATACGCTGAAGCCATGAGAATCCAAACTCAAACCATAAAGAAAAACTACAAGAAAATGATAAAGTTACAAGCTAAAATGCAGACGCAATATAAAACCGTATTGCGTTGTTATAAAAAAATGATTCGCAAAAGGAATCGGCTGGGAAGAGGGTCAGTAATAATAGCATGATAATTTAAGTAGTTCTAAAATCGACACATTGACACCCGTGGCGTGCAAACATTCTAATTATTTATTGCTATAAATCACAAAACAATAACGTTTATTACATAACACTTTTTTATGAGTAACTAATCGGCTTTCCTATTATAAGTTTTTACTAATGTTGTATCAATTTGTTTCAGAACGAATCGTAGTCTGGATCAAATGATTGAATACTTAGAGACGAGCGGAGATTTGCTGTGAAGAGACAAATATTCATGGCATAATTAAATTAATTATAAGTGTGTATTAGATATAAGTTTTTTCTCATTACATGTCTGTTTAGCCTCATTACCTGTGTAATACTTGACTAGTCTGGGCAAAGCCCAATATCAATATTGTATTAATGATTAATAAACTCTAGTTGTTTTTCGGCCTCGATTCAGTTGTTTCGTTACCCTGGCCCACAATTTTTTCCTGTTGTGGAGAGCATAACGCTCGGACTTGTCTGGCCTAAAGGTGTCTACTAACCAGTTCTGTACAAATCTGTAGATTTTCTAAAACTTTGTGCTTTAGGCTGGATTAGCGCAAGCTGCCTTTCTACCTGGAAAATAACAGAACTGGTATGGCTCCAGTGTCGCTTACTGATAAAAAAACCGGCCCAGTGCGTGTCCGACCACGCATAATGTAGGGTTCTGTAGTTGGGATAAATTTATTCCAAGAACAAACTGAACATTGTAGTTGGAAAATATTTGCTCCCATACATTCCTACTGCAAATGTAAGTTTGTGCGCACAATATTGAAAGATTTGCCATGTTATTTTAAAACCATAGACTTCTTGGTTTTCCTGTAATCTAAAAGTATAGAACTATTTTCTGTATTTTTTTTTCATACTTTTTGTTACGGAACCTAAAAGTTTCGGAGGGGACATGGTCAATTTTCATCTATTTTATTAACTAACTATAAATCTCTTTATTTTAAAATTATAAAAAAAAAAAATTTTGGACCCTCACTGTAAGGAGGGTTCCGTTTTTTCATTCGGCTGTATGGAACCCTAAAAAATAATTAATACTTGATTTTAAAAAAATACCCCTGAATGCATCTGTAACTATACGTAAACTCACGCCATATACGAGTGTGGGCTAAGGGTGAACTCTCCTATAACCTTTTTAAAATTATTCTGTTTATTAGAAGTCACCGATAGCATTAAATAGGAGACCCAGCTTATTTAACACTACAGAAAATCATATCACCTCGCTTCGACCGTCACCATCATCATTAGGGCCGAAACTGCGCAAAGCGGACGCCCACGCGGTTCTATACAGATGTGCTCCGCGCGGGTCACCCGCAGCAGCACTTTTGTATAGAACCGCGCGGGCGTCCGTTTAACGCAGTTTCGGCCCTTAGCTAATTCTGCTTCGAACACGTTCATAACATATCATCACAACGTGCGACGGTTTCAACTTCGGGTGCTGCGCTACAGCCTGTATATACTTATCAGTAAATAAGTAGGTAAAATAACAGTCTATAGTGCTACAACGTTCTTTTGGCGCGTGGTCAAATCAGCACCCTAATTGCGTAATACACGATCTATCACAATCTGGATCGGTTTGAAACAGATTGCTAATCCATTGCTTCATAAATTCGAAAATAAATCTGCTCAACATCGTAAATTACGCAATGAATGTTGTTGAACTGTCAAAATGAAACGGATTATTCGGAATCGTTTACGAAAACGTTTTACGCAATTAGATAGCGGAACTAAAGCCGCCATCTTGTTTTCTGTGACAATTTCACAATTAAATGTTTACCAACACACAGCGTCCTCCTGTCAATGTCATTCGAGCGCAAAAAGATCTTTGTAGCAGTGTACTCTCAACTACTAACTATCCTCTCATCACGCTGTACTGCAAGACAGTGGTCACAATACCCATCGATCTGACTGAAAGATGACTGCATTCTGTTTATACATTATCATGATCATCATCAGTGCCACCCTGAATAAGGAATATGCATGTTTTTTTTTCCACTGAATCCATGAAGGACAGTTATATGTATAAAACCATGAACAAAAAAAAGTATTAAAAGCTAAAATTCAACTACTTTTTGCTCGAAAAAAATATGAAACTCCAAATATTTCTACCACAGTTCAAACGTCCTTTTCTGTCGCTGTTTGTTTTGTTTTAAACAGTTAAGCTACAACGGTACAGTCCGCGAGGTATAAGCTGAGCTTTGCATTTATGTGACATGGATACACATAGATAGCTAGTGTAGGTGTGTCGTCGACGTAGAGCGCGACGAGTCCTTTGCTTGGTTTAAACCGGTTTATAACCGGTTTACTCCGCCGCGCACCTTCCACTTTTGGTAATCACTCACACAAACGCAAAGCTCAGCTTAGACCTCGCGGACTGTGCAAGGATCGTTTGGCGCGTGACCAAAAACTAAAGCCAATCTGTTTTTTAATACAATTTCTGTGACAATTTCACAAATGTTAACCAACAGCGCACCCTTGTCAACGAGCGCAAAATGATCCTTGTAACACCAATGTTACGATGACCGAAATTCGGTCTAGAATATTAGGTCTTGGATATTAAACAGTAAATGGATGAAAAGCAAAAAGTAAAGGAAGATAATAATTTCTATTAAATATAGACATGGTATCATGGTATGGAATCGAAACTTGGAATTACTTGAATAATACCGACTTGTTGTTCTCTTACTGCAGGGCAAAGGCCTCTTCTCATACAGAGAAGCAGGCATCACCACGCTAACTCAAAGTTGTGGTTGTGTTGATCATCATGCTGTCCTTGTCCCATAATATGTGACTTGATATCGGCGCAACACGTGTTCTTCCACTCTTTCCTGTCAACCATCACGCTACCATTGACGTGAACATTTACGTCAAATTAAATTTGGTATTGGTATTTGCTTGGCATTGGTATTTGTTTGGTATTGGTATTTGCTTGGTATTGGTATTTGCTTGGTATTGGTATCTTAAAGTTGGTAAGTATAATAATATCACAATCATAATAATGGAAGCAAATAATACACATTAATCACACAACACAAAACTAACTTACTGTGGAATCAGGTCATCCAGTTCTGGCTAACTCCTGACAAAGAGAGTTGCATATAAAACTAACAATACTTGAAATAGTTTTTGTAAGGTAACATGTCGTGTGTTAAACCTGAAATCTATGATCAAATTCATCTGGCACTACAGTTCCTGCAAAGATGGCTGTCACATAGCCTGAGGGTGTGCTGCATTAAACGAATTTATTTAGTAAGCTTTTCCAACATCTTGTTTGCCTCGAATCATCATCGCATCAGTTACGTTCATAATTTATCTAATACCGCCGCTCGTCAGTGGTAACGGAACCAGTTAAAGCTGGCCTTTTATTCTATTCAAACTACGTAATACACTAGGCCAGCTCAAGCTTACCACCGTCGTGCGGCCTACCTACTGTGCGTAATATAACCCATACTAACCAATTTGAACTAAACAACATGCATATTGAGTAATCTGAAGCTGGATTCTAGCTGCTGCATACTTACTAACTGGACGCCCTTGCTTTTAAGAAACCTTATAATTCAATCCTTCAGAGAAAGTGTGACCGAACTCTTTATGAGCCTGCTGATCTTCATGCACCAGCGACACGTTGCGTGTCCAGTGTCGTCTCGGATTCGTAAGTAAAACAGCCGGTTTTTCTGTCATTTAGTTCTACAAGGTACTTCTATTAAGTCAGCAACTTGTTCCTAATTAGGAAGCTTTCTTCTATATTTATGTGTACTTAACCCTGCATAAGGCTGCCTGTCCACCGGAGCGGAGAAACGGGGAATATTAACCAATAGGATTGCACAAAATCTCTTCAGTGGACAGAATCCTATTGGTTAATATTTCTCCGGTCCGCAGCCCCGCTCCGCTCTGGTGGACAGGCAGCCTAAGTGTCTTCTGCAACTCAGAGCAAAAGGCGCGGAGACATAGCCCACTCCGTAGCAGTTCCAACCGTCTGTCGTTTTACCTGATGGGTTTGACACTGTTGACAGCTCACTTCACCTAAGTTTACCCTATATTTTATAATTGGAAAAAACATAGCAACTTATGCAGTAAACTAAATAGCTGTGTATATACTGGATCTGTTGAGATATCATTGTCATAATTTTTTTTTAAAGTTTGGAAGACTAATTTGTAAGAGCGGTGTCCTTTATTAAATACACTTAAGGTATTGTTGATCTTGACAGGCATGTATTTGTGTGAGGTATCGGGTTTTGTATGGAAGCATATTGAATTGTTTAGATTCAAAGGTGACAATTACATTAAACAGAGACCAAGAGTTGCAACAACATTTTTGATACAGTTTTGTAATACTTACCTACGTTATTAATTAAAAATAATGTTTATATGCATACTTCGTGTGTCTACTATGTGTGTAGGTACTTAAGTACTATTTTTAATCAATTACAAAATAAATTTATGTGAACTTCTTTATACATATTTTAGAATTAAACTGCGCAGAGGGTTAATAGAAAATTGTTTTAATACCTACATTAAGTACAAGAATTTATATTAAAAAATATATGTTATTTTAAGGTATACAATAAAATATGTTCTGATTTAAATGACAAAACATTGTCATTTAAATCAGAACATATTTTATTGTTTTTAGTGTGTCTCGTAATTTATATTAGTAGGAACCCACTTAATTGTAAATTTTACTAAAATGCGTACCTAAATAAGTATTATTAATGTAAAACTATTTAGCAAGCATGCCCTAAACAGGCAAAATATAGACAGTGCATTAACTACAAGCTTTTTCAACTGGTAAAACCGGTGTTTTCAGCAAATCAATTAATTATTCTTAATCATAGAAAGTATAATTATAAATTACTTATTAAACAAAAAAAATGTGTTATGTTATTTAGTTACACCTTTAATAAATAAGAAACAACAAATGAACGTTCGTTGTCGAACAACAGCGGCTCAGACCGCCGGCTTTTGCCAGCGGCACGTGCCCGACGAGGCCGGCCGGCACTGTGTGCCTTTATAGGTTTTGATTCAATTTATGCTAAAGTTTACTAATAATCGTAACAGCAAACCAACATTGTGTTCTGCAATGCCACACATAAAATAACCTTTTGCATTGTTGTGATTTATATTGTAGGTACCTATCTGATGTGTATCCTTTGTCGGTGATCACAAATAAATAAATAAACGAAGGAACCAAATACTAACTGATTGAATGCTGACTATTTGTCATTTATTTTCCAGACTGAGAGCAGTCAGCACCAGGGCTCGGAGTACATCAGCAAGGCGTCCCGCATTCTGGTCAAGTTACAATGGTATAAACGAATTGTTTCACTTATCCGTCCTAGGGAACCAATAGACTTATCCTTATAAGTCGTAACCTCATCTCCTTAGCGTGTCGATGATAACATCATACCTATATTTGCCCTCAAATAGTTGATGTGTTCTGGTTTTGGCTAAGGGTGTATTCTCACTCAGACATTTCAGCTATTCTCAAGGATGGCAAAGCAAAGTCACTCTCGAAGGTTGGTAACGTTACAAGAAAATAGAATTGAATCTGGTTAGAATCAATTCTATTTTGTTGTAAAAAAAATCAAAACGTGGATTTAAATCAAAGGAACATACACCAAAACAAGAGGATTTTTTTTTTTTATACTCTTGAGATTTTAGTACGGATAGATCAACAACAAAACGCTCTTTCCCTGTTTACAGAAAATGGATTTGTGGGAGTGGGGATAGAATGTGCATTCGCTCGTTTGGTCTAAACCAGGAGTCACCAAATGGCGGACCGCAGTCTGCATACAGATCGCCGATCTTTTTTGTGATCTTGTTTGTGAAACGGATCCCCAATGAAACTAATTGGTGGACCCCTGGTATAAACCGACTATCGAAGGCAGTTTTGAAGAAGCATGGGCAGGAAACTACATATTTATTCTTGCACCTGAGTTGCCTCTGTAATCACAAATGTCTCTCGAGGCGATGAAAATTTAGCCATAAGCGGGCTGTTGGTTTGTTTGCCATCCGGAAACGAAATTAATAAAACACCTTCACTGATTCCAGGTACGACCAAGCCGTGGACAGCCTTCGTCGAGAGATCGGCTTCCACCAAGAGTCTGGTAACACCGGCGCGATCGGGAGGCTCACTGTCGCCATAGTACTTGTCCAACTCGCTAGGGGCGACACTGTGGCCGCTGAGAAGGCGTACAAGGTGGGTTTCCTGTAACCTGGCGTTTTCCTCCACATACAAGTTGTGATACTTGTTTTGAACAATACTTGTGAAACACTTGTCCGAAGCATGTCATGTCATCATAAATAAGTATTGTCATTGTTTCATACATGTTTTGTTACCTATTTTGATAATAAAAACTTAAACGACATAATAATTATTCCTCCATTTTGAGTTTGACTTTCGAGATAAAATACACAAATTATTCTTACAGATTATTAAATAAATAAGTACCTATTAATAATTTAAAACATTAACTAGTACGTTGGGTTGGCGACTTAATGCGCGGAATCGAGGTGTCTATGATCCGCAACCATAATAACTAAATATATTTACAGACTTATAATGAAAAGAATCAATTATACAACTATTTGGCTTTTCTGGCAAGATTTACTTACAGAAGTAACAACCATTTCCAGGAATGGGGTAGCAACTGCGAGGTGGCAGAGATGCAGACCTTAGAGCAGATCCTGCAGGCTTATGACGAAGAAGACCGCGAGTCAGCCAAGCGCGCGCTGGCCAGCTCCTTCATTCGCAACATGGACGTGGAGTACGCGCGACTGGCCGCCACTGTTCCCCTGCCCGAGGCCATGGAACCGGCACCCAGGGCCGCCGTCAGGGAAAACGCGGCCCCCTCCTATGTCAGCCCCAATGCGCAGTCTACTACCACAGCGGTAAGTCCTATCATCATTCTCCTGCCGTTATCCCAATTAATGTGGAGTCAAGTCTTTTTCTTAGTCTCTTCACCCCCTTTATAGTCTTATCTATTTTATAAAAATCTTTCTTTCTTTCTTAAATTCGCTGACAGAAAAGGCAGGTCACTGAACTCACATATAGAAGCAACCAGAATAATGTACCCAGGATTTAGTAATATCTTGATTTAAGAGAGTGTTCTTGCCCGTTTTCCCCCTTAGAGCCCTTTTTGGAATGGACAACTAGCTTCAACTTTCTGACTAAACTGACCGCTTCCTTGACAGTTCAAAAGTGCCTGTAAATGATTTAATTGAAATAAATAGTTTGAGTTTGGTATAGAACCATAAAATGTTGTATATCAAAAGTTAGAATAGAATAGAATAGAATAGAATACTCTTTATTATGTACACCAAAAAATTACAGACATAAATTTGGACATTTTACATAGGGTGACACAATGGGCGGTCTTATCGCTAAAAGCGATCTTTTACAGACAACCTTTGGATGGATTCAAGGGAGAAGGAGAGACAATACTGCAGGTAGTCAGTGGTGTACCATTTACATATACAATAAATACATACATACATAAAGCATAAAAATAGTTATCTGTATAAAATAGTTAGCACTTAGGAAGGATTTTAGAAAATTCATCCCCTAAATCTGCCTAGCCTTTTTTCCAACTATGTTGGGGTCGGTTTCCAGTCTAACCGTATGCAGCTGAATACCAGTATTTTACATGGAGCCACTGCCTATCTGCCCTCTATAACCCGTTTACTGGGTAACACGATACCCTCTGGTAAGACTGATTATCAGACTTTCGGGCGTCTGGCTATCTGTAACGAATGTCAAAAATCTACGAATAACAGCTGGGAAAGCTGGGAAGGCCAAAGGCTTATGGAGGAAGCGTCAGGTTAGCTCGCGAAATTCAAATTATCTAACGTTTCTTGCAATTTGTAGGTTATAATGTTGATCAAAATACAATTCGTGTCCGTAACATAGTATTTTACATAATTATATCTTAGTTAGAATTGATCTCAAATGCTATGATAAGTATTGATAAGATAGGGTAACATGAACTTAGAGGATTGTATTGATGAATTATCTATACATATAATAAAACTGAAGAGGGTCGAAAGTCAATACATGGAAGATATTCGAAAAAAAGTTGGCTGGGGATACTTAAAATCGATAACAGAACAAGTTCCAACAGTTTTTAGATTTTTTGTCTGTTTATTTGATCAAGCATCGCGTTAAAACGTCTGAACCGATTTTGATGGTTCGGGAATACTTTGAACCCTGGGGAAGGACATAGGATACTTTTATCGACATACAACGCGGGCGAAGCCGCGGCCGGTAGCTAGTTAATTATAAGTCTGTAAATACATACTTGTTTTTGTCATGAATCACATTTTGATCAACAACCAACCTTAAACTAACCTACAAACTGCAAAAAAACGTTACATAATTTGAATTTCGCGGGCTACCCTGGTGCTTTCACCTTAACGTAATTTCCGAGGCACGCGGACGGGTTCCTTCTTTTATTCAATATGCTAACCTATTCTTACCTCTTTTCCAGGATGTTTCAAATGAGGAAATAGAGGAGTCTCCGTACGAGCCCGTGACATACGTAAAGAAATCTGATGACGAAGACGGCTTGTGTTAAATGTTCATTAGCCGTAGTTTTCCTGTTTAGTTGCCTTTAGCTACCCCGTCGATGGTGATAGCGCGGTGATATAAAAATGATTTCATTTTCAAGACACGTGTACGAAGGAAAAGGAGTATTGAGGGCTCGTGAAGTATGTTTCTGATTACCACCATAAAAATGGAGTTTTTTTCCAATAATAATCTGACGGACACATATATCTGCCAAAATAAAATGCTTGCGTATTGAATGTACTACTCTACAATAAAGGATTCTGGGCAAATTTGTATGGGAAGTGGTCTAAGCACCAATAGCGATATGGTTCCGATATTTGTATACCCTTGTGCAATAGGGCTTCAAAATCTGAACAGGTAATTTCGAGAGAAATATACTTTTCATATTTTCAGATACTGACCACTTAGATTACCTCATAAACGCAATCTTAAGAGCCATTGAGCCAGTGCGGCCCGCAACGGTGCGACTCCGGCATTATGTAGAGGCAGTGTTACCAACCAAAGGAAAACTCATTATCAATCATTCCGTTATGGTAAATTATATTATTACCGTGCTATCATCACCAACACATCATCTTGGGTTAAGCTATAAACCCTTGTGTTATTTGTGTATATTATGTTGATTAATTAACAAGGTTAATTTAATACACTACCATAAAACGCACCACCATTTTACACAAAAAATCCCCAAATAATTATACATACATAATTATATAGTCTCGTGACTGATCCAAATGCGTATGAAATCATGTTTATAGTATTTTTGCGTAGCAAAGAAAATTAGGGGTAAAAAACAGCAATCTGTTTCAAGCTTTAAACTAGATTAAAAGCTAAACAGTTTTATTGTTCGATTCATAAATAAAAAAAATACAAAAATTGTAAACTTTTCGGGGCAAGCAAGGGTTAATAAAATTTACTAATTGAAAGAATCGTACGCGCTGGCGAATGACGTGCGTATTTCTTCTAAAGCATTCCAAATTTTAAAAAAAAGAGGGTGTGTGCTTATGATCACACGATAAAGAGAACACTTACGACTGGAGCTGAGTATACGCTAAGCGTCACCGACGCGAGCGTGACTGTTCAGAAAGAGCGAAAAGTGCGCCAATGAAGTGAACACTTCATAAAGTCTAATGAAGTGTTCACTTCATAAAGTCAGGTCCCTAAATTCAAAAATCTATAAATATAGCAATAAATAAACAAAATGTCTTAAAGTTGGACAGTCTTAAAGTTTTTGGAATGTCTTATTGGCCCTAAAGAATGAGCGTACGATGTACTTATAGCAATATTTTAAACAATTAAATTGTTATAAAAAATGATTCGTAATGTCTAACTCGCTACTTCTTCAAGCTTCTTACATTCCTGTTAGCACTCGTCGTCAATTGATCTTTATGACTATAATATACCTTCATGGATAGACATTCTCATAAGACATAGAATACGCTGAATATAGCAAGCTTCATTCATAGTGGGTTTCGTCAAATAAGAAATCAATTGTATTAATATCATGTTTCACCATCTGTTGAGAACACTTCCAGTCGTAATACGGCTGAAAAACGATTATTTATATTGAGATAGTTTTCTGGCCATAGGAATCTAGTTTCTAGGCTTCTATCATTAGGATAGCTCTTATTCTCATAACAGACTTTCGATTTTTCGATTATATCAATCAATCTGCCTAGCCTTTTCCAACTATATTGGGGTCGGCTTCCAGTCTAACCGGATGCAGCTGAATACCGGTATGTACTTCTGATTATGTAACGACTAACTTATTGTATGCCAACTGAGGCCGATCTACAGTGTGAAATTGAATTCATGGACATCCCTTAAGGGGTCATTGAACTCATCATTATGAAAAACTTTCACTATAAGCTCGTCAAAATGTTGGGATACATTTTGACGAGCTATGAGAACATAAATGCTGATTTTTTTCGCGATTTCAAGGTTGGTCTTGTAGTGAAAGTTGTTCATAATGATGAGTACAATGACCCCTTAAGAGGATGCCCATGGATTCAATTACACCCTGTATAGACTGAACACAATACTGGTTAGGGAAAGACTAGTTTTCCATTTTACAAACAACTCCCAATTACACCTTTCTTACTAAATAAAATAATCATAATATCAACATGCTTATAAATACCATTTACATACATAAACTTAACATTTAGGTACCTAACTCATATTTATGATATTGTATCTTTAATACAAGAACTTCATAATGAATATAAAAGGGAGTAATATATACTTACAGATTTTATATTATGCAACCTGTATTTTCTTAAATTCTGCGACATCTTTTACCGTTTCCTTCATATAAATTAGCAGCTGATCCCCTTTCGTTTGAGGTCAGCCTGCATAAGCGTTGACGGCATTTTGATACAAAACCTCGTTGAAGTTTAAAGATAAAGATAATTTTATATATTATTATATAAATAATAAATATGTATGTAAGACTTAGTTTTTAATCTAGACCCTACATTTTCGTTACGTTTTTACTAAAAATGTACCTCCTGATAAAATGGCAGTTATAATTTCAAGACACTCTTTTTGAAGTGAGTTAAATTTCTTATTGATCTGGTATACGTATCAACCTTTAATTAGAGCTAGCAACGACCTAACACCACTGAAATATCAGTGAAACTTTGATAATCTAATGGGGTATTATTGGTAAATTAAATTAAATTTAAATTATTGACTGCCTCGTTGATCTAGTGGTCGCAAGCACTACTGCTGAGCATGAGGTGGTGGGTTCGAATCCCAGGTCGGGCAAAGTATTATTGGGATTTTCTATCTGGAATTTCTCAGTAGCAGCCCGGAGTCTGGATTTGTGCCCGGTTGATGGCAATAGGCTCGCCCCTTATTCCATGGGACTTAAACATAACTGGCGAAATGTGGGTGTACTATAGGTACACCTCTGCCCAACCCTTCGGGGAAACAAGGCGTGATATTATGTATGTATTATTGGTATCTGCAAGTTTCTGCTCGTTTTCTAATCATTGCCATGTTTTTTCAAAGTATTTTATGTGTTATTTTTAGTACGCTGACAGATGGCATGATCTGCTTCTGTCAAATTTCATTATCTCGACTACCTACATTTTTCTAAAAATGTAAGTAGGTACAGTCTCCTTTATAGATTTTTTGAGACAAATACTGTGTCAATGCTATTTTTGAAATATTATTATGCAAAATGTATATGTCAGTAATTAACTATACTGTGGCGCATTTATTTCAAATAACGCACGCTTAGGTATTAGATAGGTACTGTTATCCTCACAAATTGTATTTATCCGTTATGCCTGCACTTTGTTTTCTGTACTGAGTATTAACAATCTGATGGTTCAATCCCTAGTAAGGCCTAAATCGATTTTTAGGGAGTCATACAAATAGATGCAATTAAATTATATTGAAGGGGTTTGTGTATAAAAAAATACATATTTTGAGAAAATATTAGTATAAATATTCTATTTTCTCGTGCTGTTATCTGTTTACTGCATTACTCATATATTCCGGAGACATTTACTCAAGTAAATAGTCGGTAAAGCTAAAGATCCCTTAAAAGTCGTCGTGTTTAAGCTGTGCTCTTCTATCGCAATCGGACGTAGATTTTATTCAATGTGCGATAACAAACTTGCGCCGATAATCAATCAATATCCGTAAAAATTTTGATGGCGAAGAGCTTCTGCCATCATCTTGAGAAGCTCTCGCTCAACAGCTGGAATAAGAGTCGTTTTAGCAATGCCTGTAAGTACTTAGCTGTAAACTGTAGGCGAAAAGGGGAATTTACAACACGTACTTACGATTTTCTTGATTCCCTTGATGATCCGTGAGTTTGTCATCACTCTACGTATGAAGTAGGTAGACCTGTGCCTATTTTGTGCTTATATTGATAAAAATTATTATATAAAATATAACGTATTGTTATATCAAATCAATGTAGTGAGAACTAGTGATATAAGTGTTAGAGCGTCGACGAATAGAAGTTATTTGATAGGGAGTTCATTCAAGCTCAAGTGCCGTAGTCGAAATGTGCTTGTTATAGATTTTCGCTAGGTTTTTCTGTGTAACCTTATGTTTAAGTAATATACCTATTTTCTTTGTAAGTTGATTATTTGTACAGTTGATTTAATATTAAGACACTATATTTATATTAATGTTGTTGTGGAGTTATAATTTATCCAGTTTGGTTATTTTTCTTAGTTGAGCGTTGTTATAATTTGGTATCATTATTGTTGGAGGTAACATTTGGGAATGCACTGTTGATTAATTGCAAGTATTGCAAATAATTTTACTTTTGTCAGTTTGCCGGATATAATGTAAATAAGTCGATGTTTCCAAACTCAATTACATTGGCTCAGGATAATTACAAATAGTTTAGCTAAACTGCCTCTTAAATTAGTGTACTTAGGGCGGATTCGACCAAACAGGAATAAATTTTATCCGCGGAATAAGATTTACTTCTGACAGTTTTCGTATGGAGAAACTGTCAAAAATTCAAAATTAATTCGAAAGAGAAGGCTTATTCCGCGAACGTATTCCTGTTTGGTCGAATTCGCCCTTAATCTTGTTTGCATGCATTCTTTTAATCAACAGTGCGTAGGGTTAAGATAACATATTATACACTACGATAATACGAGATTACATTTTGAACGGAAATAATTACTAATCTCAAATTCCAGGATCAAGTTAGTAATAATAGCCAAAAGAGTCATTTAAACCAGAAATGCAATTAAACGTTACATTAAGATTTGTACTATTGGGCTTCCACTTGTTAACTCTGTACTCCATTGTAAAGGAGGGCAGTGTCCTTCGATCGTAGATTGTTAAATTGATATGCGCACAATTAGCACGTCATAATGCTTCTCTCTTAGAGATAAATGATGCGGATAACTATATAACTATTTCTCGTAATGTCGTAGTGAATACTTTTAAGAAAGACGTGTCACTATAAAAATTATGTAAGATTGTTTGTGATGAATTAAATAAATGTAAAATTTAATCAATCTTAGTGGAGTTTTATTAAAAACTAAATGAATGCAATAATAATACAAAATTACACCTAATTTTTAATTTATATTATAGGAATAACTTAAAAAACTAGTTATTTCGTACATCACTAATGTCTGACATGCATACACGTTACAAAAAAAAAAACTGAAAGACATGAACCAGTCTATTCTATAAAAATGTCACCGTGAAAACTAAGGTGAAGTGAGCTTGAAGTTAGTTGTCATTCGACCCGATGCTAAGGATCCACCTCAGAATAATGACTATTAGTTATTGTTCTGAGGGATCCACACTATAAATTGATAGATGATTTCAAGCTCACTTCACCTAAGTTTTCACGGTGAGATTTTTACAGAATAGATCGGCAGATGTGGAAAAGGGAAGAAGTCTTCTGCAGTGACACTACCAGCTAGTTACACAATTTTGCTTGAAAAAGGGCATTCTTCCCTGCGTTTACACCAATAGCCAATTGAAAATACTTGCTTTCGTCAAGTCATGTAAAATATTGTCGGAAACATATTGTACCGTACACTTATTGGCCAGGCGCGGATCCAGCCCTCAAAAAATGTCGTGGTCACAGCCACCATAAAATCGGCCAAGTGCAAGTCGGAGTACGAACTTGCTCAATGAGATCGTTATAGTGGATTTCTATAAAGGAGATGTTTACAAAATATATGATGCCCTGATCAAGATTTTGTACACACGGCTACATATCAAGCTATACATTTCCAGTATAAGCTGACCTCTCATTATACGGAAATCCTATACAGTGCGAGATCTATACTGGAAATGTATAGCTTGATATGTAGCCGTGTTTACAGGGTATAGTTCCACGTGGGCAGAAGCCGTGGGGCGAACACTAGTAAATTAATAAACGCGTAAAATGTTACTTTGTTCGCTCACGAAAGTTACAAAAGAAAATGATTGTTAGTTTGCACATCACAGTGTCACATTTAGACTCGTAAACTACTGAACCAATTTTGACGAAATTTTTACAACTTCAAAGGTTATCAAACTAAATCTCGACTCGGGTATTTAGATATTATCATCGGCCTATCGACCTCAATAGACCGTGAAAGTGTGACGTCACAAGTCTATTAGGGTTGTGAACTTGTGAGCATGCCCATAGTGCCCACAACGGTGGATCCGCGCTTAGTAAAGTAGTACCAATTTTCAAATCGGGTAGTAAGAGCGATCCCTCTAATTATAGACCAATATCTGTGCTACCAGCACTGAGTAAAATATATGAAAAAATCATGCTGGACCAGATGTTGTCACATTTTAATTCAAATGAGATTTTACATAGTCGACAGTTTGGTTTCACGAAAGGAAGGTCGACGACTGACGCTGGAGTAAAACTCATCAGTCACATTTTGGAATCCTGGGAGAAGTCCCAGGATGCAATTGGCATATTCTGTGACCTCTCAAAAGCGTTTGACTGCGTTGACCACAACACACTGATCTGTAAATTACACCACTACGGAATTCGTGGACAGGCTGCTGATCTTGTTCTTTCTTATTTATCAAACAGGCAGCAAAAAGTAAGCGTAAACGGGGTGACTTCCTCGGGGTCTCTAGTAAAGATGGGCGTGCCCCAAGGTTCGATTCTTGGCCCTTTCCTATTTCTAGTTTATATTAATGACCTTCCCTACATGATGGCTAACTTATCGGATATAATTCTATTCGCTGATGACACGTCTCTTATTTTTAAAATAGATAGAAAAGATACGGATGTCTTACATGTCAACGATAGTTTGGCAGTTCTTTCTAAATGGTTCGCAGCTAATAATCTTTTACTTAATGCGAACAAAACTAAATGTCTTAAGTTCTCTTTACCAAATGTACCCCAAGTAGGTCTAAACTTAAAACTTGATGGCAAAAAACTAGATGCAATTGCAGAAACTGTGTTTCTAGGAATTACTCTAGATTCTAAATTGCAATGGGGTGCCCACATTAGAGCTCTTTCAGGTAGATTAAGTTCAGCTGCATTTGCAGTAAGAAAAATAAGGCAGTTGACTGATGTAGCCACAGCTAGGTTAGTATACTTTGCTTATTTCCACAGTATTATGTCTTATGGCGTTCTGCTGTGGGGATCGGCAGCTGATGTAGACTCAATTTTTATATTACAAAAGAGAGCAATCCGCGCGATCTATAGAATGGGTCCTCGTGAGTCCCTTAGAAACAAATTCAAAGAAGTTGATGTACTAACTCTGCCTTCTCTTTATATCTTAGAAAGTATTTTGTATGTTCGCAAAAACTTAGGACTTTTCAAAATTAGAAGTGATTTCCATAATATAAATACACGTAGTAAACATGAAATTGTGATACCTAAATTTAGATTAACTAAAACTAGCAAGTCATTCCTTATAAACAGTATTCGCTTTTATAACAAGTTGCCAAAGTCGGTTACAGAACTTAACGATGGAAAGTTCAAAACCCACATAAAACGTGTCCTTATCAAAAAAGCATATTACAAGATTAAAGACTACGTTGATGACAAGGAAGTTTGGCAATAATTCCTTCTGCACATGTGGCCTCCCTGGTACCTCATTAACGGCATAATTATGTAAATGTTCTATTAACTGCTCCCAAATTACGATATGTATTTTATTTTACTTTTTTATTTAGGTACTACTTGACATGTAGTTTCATTATTTGACATTATATGCCTACAATTCAAATTTCATTTTAAAGTAGGGTTCTCATTCGGATTGGTTAAAGTTGTAGTGACAACCATTTGGGTTAAATTGGTTTTTATTATTTTATTCGACCTTTATATAGATTCCTTTATATTTTGTGAATGTGAGAACGTTGTAGGCACAACAGACTGTCGATTTGCAGACTATTTTCTATTTTTTTTAAGTATCTTGTTGACAGGCCTACGCTGTCCTCGCATACCTATTCAAACTGTACATTTTTTAAAGCATTGTAAAACCCATTTATTTTTAAAAGAGTAACCGTGGAGTTTCTTGCCGGCTCTTCTCCATAGGAAACGACCAATTGGAACCGTGCACCTAGATTCTGACGTTTCATAAGTGCCCATGTAGGTTTATGTGAAATAAAATATTTTGATTTTGATTTTGATTTTGAGTATTGGCGTTGTTTCAGACATGTATTGTTAACTATTTTGTTCACCTTTTGGAAAACTTGTCTACAAGTTTGTATACCTATAAAACTTGTTTTAGGTGTAAATGATACCTAAACCTTGATTTATTATCAAAGCTCGATTACCTGCAGCGACGCACATCACATAAAAAATAAAAATAAATCACGGTACCTATACCGTTTTGATTATGCAATTTACACAAGTCGTGTAGCCAGTTCATAAAAGCACACTACAACATGTACAATCATTTTCATGTTTTATTATACAAGTCCATATTACTATTACTGTGTAAGCAATATTTATACACCTTGCAAGGCAGTACGTTGTTATACGATATATTTCACGTATAACACCATGTACCATAACTTTATAAATCTGTTTGTAAATAAATTGGAACATTATTACGTAGATTTCATTGACATTCTTCATGTAAAAACTATATTATCAAAATACATATGACAAGATAAATAATAATAACTTGTGGTCCAAAATTGATGATAAAAAATTCGAATTCATATATTGTGGGACATAAATCAACTCCTAGGTAAATACCTACTATGAGAGGCTATATTCACAAATATCTTGCCAACTAATTAATTAGTAAGTTATAAATTCACTTAGGCCTAAATCTAATAAAAGGTTCTTACTACGAGATCAAGCTGTACATATCTAGAATTCGATTTGATAATGTCTGACCAGTAATTATTCGGTATGGTCACTGGCGGTGAACCAAAATCTGAATCGATTATCGTAACGCTCAGTTTTCATTTTAAATGTGAAGTGATATTGGCACTAGTATGGACATTTCGAAATTCTAACCATTTGAAGAACAAATATAATGAAGTATTTCTAAGTTATATACTACTAGGCAAATTATAATATTGATTAGTTTTAGCTATATTAAAATAAGTTGTATATGCTGCCATATAATATATTTTAAAACTTAAAACTACTTCATAATTTAATATTAAACCACCACATAGAATGATTATTTACATCTAGTACAACAAGCCTTCCGCAAGTCCAACACAGCGGTATATACCTTTCTACTACATTCATTAAAACACGTCTTACAAGTCATTGGGTGATAGTTATAATAATATATAATACCCCACAACTCACAAGATACACAGATATATCAAGGCATTGCATACCATAAAGACAACTAACTATGACAAATATCCTATGCACGTTTTTCATACAAGTATATTACGATTCAAATTATAAAGCCTTGGCCACACTACCGGGCAGCTGCAGTACGGCACGCCCGCCGCATCCAGCAGTGTTGTGCCGAGCAGCAAGCACAAGGCGTAAGCCAGTTTATAGTTTGGTATTGAGACTCAATTCTTGAGTTATTTTATCATGAGATTTAGAGCATAGCCTCAATTGAAACTAACTTAATATATTGGGACATAATACTGTGTACATACAACTGACTATGAAGTGCTAGGTTAAAACCAGTACACACACAGATCACCCGATACATACATTTTTGTAAAAAGATGAGCTTCTGTCAGTAGAACTAAAAACTACACAACACAGTAAGTAAATACAGTGTGGTTACTTCTCACAAACTAACTATTTTAATATGAATTAAAGAAGTTTTGTTTACCATCGATTCCATCAGTAGATAGCAAAATAAAATATAGTAAAATGTCTGGTGTTAAGGAGCAGTTCATAGTTCAATTGTCCTTTTATATTGCTTGAAGATTACGATTGAAAGATGAAGCAGACGGCCCCCAACCGTCACTCAACATAAAGATCTAGAAATCTATTTTTAGCCCAACAATAACTGCAGTTGTATGATGCACTTTAAATCTCGGGAGGGGCAATCTTCAGTTTCCTCAGACGAAACTAACAAAAACCTACCAGTCTAAATCTATGCCTCTACAATCTATGCATAAAATAAAATCTATGATTGTATATTTTTGTGACTGAACATAGTATGTATGTATGGCGCCACCATCGGTGGGACGGATGACGTAGATTCCGGAGCTTGTTCCTTGTCTTTAGTGTTCTTTGTCTTTCTAAATTGAAAACCATTTTTCCTGAGTATCTTTCTAAGCGTTTCCCTTGAGCCTTTGAAGTTGATCTCTTCTTTTAATATCTGAAGGAGTTTGTTTATAGTAGGTACTTCTTTCTTGAAAGCGTAGAACTCGTGGATTTTTCTGCGAATCACTTGTAGGTCGTATTCATCAACTTCTATTTTGCCTTTTGTTCTTACACGTTTCTTTGGCGATTTCTTTAGACTTTCAGGGTCTAGTAGCCCCTGTTCTACGAGCCTTGCTTCTTTTACTATGTTCAATACTGTGCGTTCAGATACACCTGCAAATATTAAAAGATACAGCGTTCGAATTAACTAATTCAAAGTAAATTAGAACACTCAAATGTTTGTGCCAATGCGGTTTAAAAAACCATGTTTACATAATATAAGTAGTGATATCATTATTTTATCCAATATCAATCAATTGTTCAAATTAAATTGGTGATTAGTTGCCAACATACATAGTAAGTTTATTATATAGAAGCAGTAAAATTCGCAGTGCAATTTTATTAAAACATATACATTGCTTTGCTTTTAGTTTGCTGGTAATTTGCAAGAGCAAAAATCATCATATTATTCATTCTGAACCTATGCTCAACCTTAATTTATCTAGTTAAAATGAAGAATTATCAATATCTTACATACATACATAAACTCACGCCATCTTGTCATGGGGGCAGATACTACAGAACGCCCAATGCTTATGATCCTTACATACTACTTACGTTAATACATCTGGTTATACACGCACGCCGGTTGCGAGTATGACGCATCTGAACTTTCTGATGAACATAACTAATAAGGTCACTTTATGTCCCTTAAGAGCGCGTCACCTCACGGCGTGTGCATTTGCATCTGCTTTGCCTAATGTTTTTTAGCTATGCACCTGATCTGATGCTTACAGCCCATTAAAATTTCTTCTCTAATAAAAAGAAATCACTACAGGAATTTTTATTTGTTGAGTTATATAGGCTCAAGCTGTCTATTAATTTGAATGTAACTGGTGAAATGGTGAAATATAGATGATAGCACCTGCATTTACACTTGTACACCTCAAATAAAATTATTATGGTTATAATTCACATGTGTATCATTCTAGTTGGAGCATTGCAAGCCCATACAAAACATTTTTATGTCACTATTTTCAAAAATAAAGAACATTCTCTCAAAAAAAGGAAATTCTTGTCAGTAGCATTTTCAAATACACATAATATATTTTTTTTATAATTTATCTATCTACAGACATAATACTGTTCAACCTTTTAACGCCAGCCAACGTAAAGCCAAGTGCAAAATATTAAGCAATGGCTATAGCACAAACACAATATTATAACAGAAAAAAAAACAGTATTGGTACAGAAATTACACATAATTTTTATACAATTAAGGTGAAGTCAGCATAATCATGAATTACAAAGTTATTGTAGTGGTTATCTATTTTTATAGACAGCTTGGTCCTTAAGGGAGCATCAAGCGGGTTATAAAAACGTGTTTGTGTGTATAAAAAGCTCGTTGGCCCCTTAAATTTTTGAATAATGCCTTTTGAATAAAGCTGACATAGACAAAAATAATGTAAATGCATTCGCTATGTTACCACTATCATTCCTAAACATCAATGTAGTTTTGTTTTAAATCAATTCATATTATTTGCACAAACATACACCGTACTGTAGCAAACAATACTTTTTCTTTGGGAGTGCTATGGAGATGTGTTCCTTATGAAATAATAATCATATTTAATAAACTTGCTTGATGTTTTTTTGCCCATCAAGAGATTATTCGAAATTTATGATGCAGTGCCTAGCTTTAGGCAGTAACTTTATTCACTCCATTCACGTCCAAAATTTGATAGTTCTAGTAGATAATGATATTGTTGTATTCTTTGGATGACCAATGATTGAGTCACATTTTTTAATGTTTGCCCATTTTCCAATACATATTATAAACACTCAATGCTATGGCCGAATGCTTACATACGTAAACATGATGAATGATAATATGGTAACTTTCATTTAACAAAGACGCCAAAATGCTAAGGCAAGTCTTATGAAAAGTATTGGAAATGCATACGCTGTTTTAACCCTTAAAATTAACACAGAACATTTATACGTTACTGAATAAACGCTTATATCATACATACGGCTAATTATTATAAAAAATAACATGTCTACAAACCTGTAGCGGCAGATACTCGAACATAAACTTTACTCAGTGGTATTATTGGCACTTGCATTCGTTTTTCCTCGTCCATAAACTCCTTTACTTTCAATATTATCTCTCGAACTTCAGTCGTGATATTTTTCGGCATTTTGTGGCGTAATTGTTGTGGTATTTAAAAAAAAACAGTGAATATAGCAGAACCACGACTGAAGCAAACACACACAGCCACACAGCCTAAATGGCCACTTTTTGACTTTTGTCAGTGTGACATTTTATCAAAAATGGCGGCAGGCATTCTCGCATTATGGCTGCCAAATGTATTTCGGATACGCTGTTTTTTTACGACTACCTTTAAAGATTTTTGGAAACAAAAAGCCAAAAAAAAAAACTGTACCGCATGGATTTAGTATGCTGAACCGAATGCGAATGCTGAACCGAAAAACCAACCATTTCATGCATGGGTTGCTGGTATTCTTCAAGCTCGTATAGGGAACATAACATCGGTCGGTCGTCGGTTAGGCCGATAATGTAATATGTTATACGTTACCACTTGTGAGCCAAGAGCACAGGAGCTGACTCAATAACTGTGTAGTGTGTTTCTAGATACGCCAAATGACGTCACACACATGCAGGCAATAACAGGCAAATTAAATCCTGAAATAGTTTATAATGCTGTGATGCTGAATGCTTAACTAAACCTGTCACCCACGAGAGTTGAAAAGTTTCACCAAGACAGATAAATTACTTTTATTATATTAATTTATTTCGCATAATACAATTATTCTGCATGAATCTTTTGCCGCTCGAATGAATGACGTTGTTATACAAGATTTTGGCCACAAGCCTAAAGATCCTTGTACAGCTTTAGTACATCGAGTTGTATGCGCAATTGGGGCGTTATAAGTTATAACTAAATGCACGAGCGAGCGTAGCGAGCTGCAAATAGCACCCTACGTTTATATTTAGCCCCCAACTACAAACTGCCTATTTACCTATCATGTCTTGGTCATGTTCGGGATTTGATTATTAGGTATATATATCAATTGGTAAGTACACATCAGGGAAATCCTTCATCTGTTCGTTCAGGAAACTCTCAGCTTGGATACACATTGCAGAGAGACTCATATCAATATTCACCTCTAGCAGTGCACTTTCAGCACTTTGGACAAACATTTTGACTGTTAAAATTTGCCATACTTGAAATATTATTGTTATAATATTTTGTTCTCTCATCCCCCATAGAAAAGGGAGGATCCTCCTACCAGACGGGTGTTGTGTCTGGCGGGCAATTGCCCAAGGATTGATGTCGGATAGTCTTATATAAGGTGCTATAAAAATATCTGCCACGGCTTTAATGAGAGGTAGTATTGTGTTTAAAGATAACAATAGTGAAGAAATTTCGTACCCCGGCACAGTTAAATCAATTTGAGAAAATAAAGTAGTTAAATAAACATTGACTCTACTCTGCATAACGTGGTTCACAAATTACGCGCGAAGTGCACTTCATCAATGAAAACAACTGCTATCTCTTTCCATCTGTTCTGTGAATGAAAACTGAAATCAGCTGACTAGTTCGTCACTTGCAAATTTATACGTACAATTTTTTGTATGAAAAAAAATATGACACATGATCAATAATTTATCTTTACTATTGTAATCTATAAACACAATACTATCTCCCATTGCAGCCGTGGCAGATATTTTTATAGCACCTTATATAATGTTAATCGCTCGGTAATGGCATAGCACCTTATATATGTTAATCGCTCGGTAAACTCTTACACCGCGATGTAGGATTTGTGACGTCAGGTCTTTGATGCTTAGTTCGTATGTGGCGGTGTAGATGCCGCCACAATATAACCATCTTTATTCAAAAGCATTGAAGATCCCGCAGACAGGCACGACGCGACAGTTTTTTTTCCCGTGACGTTATCATAAAAATTGTCCCACGGGTGTTGCGACGCGCCTGTCTATGGGAGCCTTTAATCGGCGACAGAGTGAGTAGGTGATTCGTTCTCAACTTTCGGACATTTTATGGCTTAGTTCTAATTTTAAAAAACTCGTTCTGGATTCCGTGATTTGTCATAGTGCAGCGTTGGCTACGTATTAGGTCGTATTGTAACCGTTTATGTGGCGCTGGTTACTGTATTTTCTTATAGCTACTCGGCTACCGTGCACATTGGTTGATAATAATCTGCTATCTAGCTGATTATTTTACATGGTAAGCCTATTCAACAAAAAAGTACAAGTACACAGTTTAATTAACTAAGTAGGTACCTAAAGGACCGTTCGCACGCATCACTACTAGATGGCGCTGCTAGTCTCATTCGTAGCTAATATTCATCACGAGTGAAATATATGAAGCAGTACCTACCTAAATTGTTGTAATTACTTCACCCAACTTTAATGTGTAGTTGAACTTAAAAATTACATATACTCAACATTTGTAAACTTTGCAATCCCATTTTGAAATAAACTGAATTTGAATTTTGAATTATTTGAATTTGTTACTAGGCAAGCGTGCACTTTGGTCAATCATAAAATCATGTAAGATAATGAGCAATGATTATCTTAAATAGTAAGTCTATCCAGGGGCTCGTGGCTAAATAATAACACCCGCACGGGTCGGTCTTCAAGATTATGCAACGCTTGCGGAGGCCGGTTCGTGGATCGGTGATCATCCATACCGAGATCCCTCCGTGCCACGGAAAGCACTATAAGCCGTTGATTCCGGCTATCATTCGTAGATCTTTGACAGGTGTTACCTACGGATGGTCAGAAGCCCGAAGTCCAATAAAAAATACAAGCAGGTGGTACACAATATAATTCAAATAACTAAGAACCTAAAGGCACCATTCACTCGCTTAATTACTAGATGGCGCTGCTAGTCGTATTCGTAGCCAAAGACATAAAATAGTAGCGTAAATCTTCATTTCAACAGAACAATTTTTAATTAATGAAGTAGGTACTCCTACATTGTTTTAAGAAGCTATTACTGCGGTTGTAACCGAAAATATCTCAAAAACAACTGTTATGAATGAAAAATTCACTTAGGTATGTACACACGGCTACATATCAAGCTATACATTTCCAGTATAAGGTGATCTCGCATTGTATAGGATGTCGGTACAATAAGATGTCAGCTTATACTGGAAATGTATAGCTTGATGTGTAGCCGTGTGTACCTACCTATTAAAATCAGGTGAATTATTAAAAATCGCAACAAGATAATAAAATGTATCTATTCCAGCTAAACCATACATATAACTATCTATCACAGTATCAGTACCTACTTAGCAATTATTATAATCTTAGGACAGAAAAAAAATGTAGGCGCAGTTTGAGCTCGCGCTGTTTGCTTTCGTGAAAAAGTTTGGTCACAGCTGTAACCACCCTAATCTAGTGAGAGGAGTTCCCTGAAACGGTAGGTACTTGGTCCGTTGCTAGCACTTTGCCAGCCATAACCACGCCAAACTTGCTATAATCCCAACTAATAGGTGGTCAAATTCACATCAAGCTAATTCCCTCACTCAGCCCAGTGTTGCGAGCACGCTAACACATGTAAATGTAGCGATATGCTGGCTTTTCCAATCAAATCCTCACGTATATAGATGGGCATTCTTATAGTCTTCCGCCGTCGAATCCTCCTAATGTTCAGGTAATGTTCAGGCATCAAAATATATTATTTCACATAAACTATACATGAGCACTTATGAAACGTCAGAAGCTAGGTGCACGGTTCCAATAATTGGTCTCCACGGTTACTCTTTTATAAATAATTGGCTTGTACAAAATTTTCAAATTACAGTGTAGGCCTGCCAATGTACTAGAAAAAAAAGAAATGGCCAACAAATCGACACATTCAAGAGTCTACAAGACGTGCACTGCCGGACATAGACGTCCACTGCCGGGCATAGATGTCCACTGCCGGACATAGACGTCCACTGCCGGACATAGACGTCCACTGCCGGGCATAGATGTCCACTGCCGGACATAGACGTCCACTGCCGGACATAGACGTGCACTGCTGGACATAGACGTCCACTGCCGGACATAGACGTGCACTGCTGGACATAGACGTCCACTGCCGGACATAGGCCTCCCCGAAAAACCCCTTGCTTATAATATTCGCTCAGATCCTAAGTAGAGTTTTTAGGCTCATTGTTCCATATTTTCTCAAGATGTAATATTTTTTCTATTATCGTGGTTGTTATTATTAGCCGTTGAAATCTTAGACGTTTTCTCGTCAATAGATGATTTACAAAAGCACGATAACTTCTGTTTTAGTTTCAAAACTCACAAGCCTAAAACGAATGTCTACAGTTGAGCGTGTGTTGAGCAATAAAACATGATCGTAGACATCGTGCAGAATATTAGCCATACATACAGTCACACTTACAATACATAATCCTTCGTGACACTCCGTCACACGGTACGAATCGGAATCGTATTTTCATCTAATTTCATTAAAATGCGCATTCGCGATGTAGAAATGGTCACCTGCTTGTATACGTGACTCCTGGCTTCGTTCATTGAATGTACAAATTTACGTAACATATTTACGGAGTACTGTTGAAGGCACTGCGTTTTTGGTGAGGAATAGAGATTGGTAATGTGATGCGTTCATAAGGCCCCGTTCACAGCCTCAAGCGACGCGACTTGCGACAAGCGACAAACTCGTGCGTCACCTGTTTCCGGCGGTCGTTCTGCAAGTCGCGTTACAGTGACTCGTGGTATGCTCTAAAGAACGTCTTTCATTTGTTTTTTCCGGAAACCACGTGTCATTTAAACGTGTAGCTCGTGGCCACGGGGTTAGGCTGTGCGGTCTAAACTCTAATGGCGGACACTCTTTTGCAACGTTTGTTTGTAATGTATCGAGTTTTTATACGAGTATCGCGTTACAGTAGTCAGTGCTGCGAGCCGAGCCATTCGATGCGAGCGACGGACCCTCCACTCGGCTGTCGGCTGTTTCGTGAATTCCTTGGAAATGGAAATTTGAGAAACGAAAATTTCAATGTGATCGCCGTATTGTAACCAAGCTCGCCTCGAATGATACATTACAAATAAACGTTGCAAGTCAGTCTCTGCCTAGGTTACACCTAATATTTTACTGAGATACAAATACCCAACGTTTTGTCAAAATCACTCGCTACATAGGTTATCGAGATTGGCCGCTAACCGTGGCCCGTGGTATACAAAACTACAGCGGAAAAGAGGCGTAGAAAAATCGCTCCGCTCCACGCTGTGCCAAAGCCCTTACATTATTTTTAAAGAGTCACGTCAGATTGCGAAGCGGTCCTTTGATCTCATTATATTATTCACATTGAGTGCATACGGTCTTGACAGACCATTGGTTGTTACCGAAACACCACTCTAACCACTATTGGATAACTGGTTAGTAACCACATAGCAAAATGCTTGGCGGTATCTACAGCATGTATTTTTTAAAGTCACAGGAAAACGGTCTTAGGAGAGTCCTTAAGTTTAAAGAAATTTTGATCTGCATTCACAGATTTTTTTTTTAATTGCTGACGATGGATGGACTGTGTGAAAGATGATATGGCTAGAAAGGGGGTGACTACCGCGATGACAACTAACAGAGAAGTATGGAAGAAAAAGACATGTTGCGCCGACCCCAAATAAATTGGGATAAGGGCAGGAGAATGATGATGACAGTCAGTCAGCAAGAAAATGGGCAATTTTCAAAAAACTTTTTTGATTCCAATCAATCCTTTTTAACCCCCGACGGAAACAGAACGGTGTTATAAGTTCAACGTGTGTATCTGTCTGTTCCCTCGTAGCTCCCAAACGGCAGAACCGATTTTGATTGTAACTTTTTAATTGGAAAGGTGTCTTGATCGAGAGTGTTCTTAGCTACAATTCAAGAAAATCGGTTCAGCCGTTTGAAGATTATCAGCTCGTTTCTAGTTGATGAATGGATGTGCGCATCTTCCACAGGTCTGAACGATTGGAAATTTAGTATTCTGTTACTTCAATTATGTTAGAAGAACATAGTAACCTTGAACTGATACGGCAGCATCACCTGGAATTCGCAGGATATCCAACTCCCTCACTACCTTATAGCACCGGTTTCGTGTTTAGGCGCATTGGAATGGTCCCAATGAATAGGTTTGGTATAGATCATCCATCCATAGATTTAATGGGTGGGAGTTTTAGGTGTTTTTTTTATTTTTAGAGGACTTTGTTTCTGTCGAGGGTTATTTAAAATTTTAATTTTATCTGGTTCTCATAAAGTTAAAAAAACTGAGCAGCCCAACTAAGATTTGAGTGCAGGAAATGTCAGAAATCGCAAAAAAAATCCCATACATTTCGTAGGGGAATGACACTTCTAATTTACTTTTTTATGGCGAGTAGACTGGCCTGGAAAAGTTATTTTTTTACGATTTCTGACTTTTCCAGTACTTACTCAAACCTTATTAATGATAATGAAAGCTGAGAGTCTGTTGCATTCTGCTTACTTAGGAACTTTGAAAATTTCAGTCATAATTTACCGAATGTAAATTTTTCACTTTAGACCATTTCCATAACTTTCATCACAGTTACGAAGCTGATTATTTTATGCATAAAAGCAATAGTCATGAAAACTCAGTTGCAAAAAAAAAATCTCGTTAAAGTCTTCTACTTTTTAAAAATTCTAAAAAATCATAACTCGAAAAATTCATAACTCGAAAACTATGAAGAATCGCAGAACATACATGGTGATTCGAATACCCCACGATACGAGGGAACTAAATTTTATTTTTGCACTTCTGCGTTCCGGCCACCCTGTATAGTCGGTACCTATTCCAAATTATATTTTTACATTTAGATAACCGAGTATTCCAAATTACCTACTAGATCAAATTTGCTGCACTTCCTCTACCATTTCATGCCAGTCTGATTAGAGTTATAAGCAGTTTGATTACAATCTCTCTATTAGAACGTGGACGCATGTGTTCAATTCTGTAACTAAGTAGTAATGCCGAACACAAATTCAAGTTGGATGCAAATAGACTCCATAATGTCAGCCGAGGTGTCAACTGCATAGTAAAGTTTTAGAAATCTATGTATTACTTGACTGGACGAAGAGGTGATCCGGCAGAGAACCAAAGTTGTCGACATAGCACACAGAAAATGCAAGCTGCAGTGGCAAAGGGCCGGCCATATTAGCCGTAGAACCGATGACCGTTAGGGTAGACGCGTTCTTGAGTGGAGACCGCGAATCGGCAAACGTAAGGTAGGACGCCCTCAGGCTGGTGGAGCGACGAGCTTCGCAGGGTGTCTGGTAGCAGCTGCATGAGAGTTGCTGAAAATTGAATTGAATTGCGTGCAATAGGAGAGACCTATGCCCATCAATAGACTGCTGTGCTGATGACGAGTCAACTGGAGCCGTAAAAACCTAGTGTACACCATACTTGTCAAACACTACCATCTTGTAAGCCCGTAAGGCCCAAAGGGCTGGTTTAACTACATTTAGCTGATGACGTTAAGTTCCATTTTGACTTCACAGGCCGACATCCATATTCCAGACAGCTTCTATGAAATTCCTGATTGAAAAACGTAATAAGCCTCAGCTATCCGGTGGTTTTAATGACTCGCTATTAGTTAACCATGATATTTTCATGTTACATCTATTTCAAAAAATCTAAATCAAAATATTATGTTATTTCACATAAACCTACATGGGCACTTATGAAACGTTAGAAGCTAGGTGCACTATTTCTATAATGTATACGGGACCGGATGATATCTGATGTAAGTACCACTAAGGATGTTAATTATCTTCACACGCCGACCTTTACAAATGGTAAGTCTCTTGATTTATGTAACGAAATCCTCAATTAGTGAGCTCGAAAAACTTCGCATTAAAAGCAGCATCTGCATACAAAAACATGTTACACAAAATGTATTTCACCACGGTGCACGGTGCGTAGATTGTGCGCTGCGTACGGAGAGTGCGGCAACCTTGCCACTGTTGCGCAACACCGGAACACCGCTCACGGTAACATCGAGATACTTTATGGCACCGTATCTTTACGCTCCTGTTCGCTTCTGAATGCCTGGTACTTTTGCAGATAAAGTGTGTGGGTACAGTGAAGAAATTAAATGAAGGTAGATACTTACTGACATTTTTGGTTGAAGAACTGTCCTTTTCTGTTATGAATGGTTCGATTATTTTAAATAAATAAAATTTCTTTTACCGTAATTTTAGGAGTCGCTAATTGCCTGACAATGTAAATAATATCACATTGTGTGTGAAACGCACGGTCATTAGCGTAAAAGAACGCCCCATGAACGACCAGCATTAAACCATCCGGTGATTTAATATCACACATGGGTACAGCATTTGTTTGGTTATTTGATGCGCAAAATGACGTGTTTCACTGTAGATAATATTTGATGTCGGCGCATTGTTTCCGTAGTTTTAAGTATGAATGTGGATGGCTATACGAGTAGGGGAAGACTAAAGAAATGATGGATGGACTGTGCGGGTGATGATATGGCTAGAAAGGGGGAGACTACCGCGATGACAACTAATAGAGAAGTATGGAAGAAAAATACATGTTGCGCCGACAACAAACAAATTGGTATAGGGGCAAGAGAATTACGATGATATTGGTGTCTGCGATTCAAGCCTTGAGTTTCGTGCCGAAACTGTAAACGACGTACGGACGTATATCTGTTTTGCAGATAAATAAGTAAACCCTTATAAATTCACATAAAGCATGTAGCTGCGTACGGTAAACAAATTACTGCAATGACATAATGATTACGTATATCGGTCAGTTGCGTTCTGATTGTGCTACTAGAGCGTAATGATATATCGAGAAACATGTATGCTGTGACGAAAGTGTGGTCATAGATAATTTAGTGTCATACTCACTAGAGTCATTCGATTACCGGTTGGTGAATGAATGCCCTAGTTCACATTGAGCGCTGATTGCTAAGCGACGCTGTCATATCCAGAAATTAAATGAAATGATATAATTGGCCTCATCACACGTTCAAGTTTTCAAGTATCTTTGAGAGTGTGCATGGAGTTTATTGTCCGTTCTTCTCCACATGAACCTACTATGCTAACAGATAGATATCTCTGCAACTAACTTCATCTGTCTGACTGACTGATTCCTTGACAATTCCAAAGTGCCTGAAAATGTTATTTAAATAAAGTCTTATGTTTGAGTTTGAAAGTTATTGAAATGTAGATACAAACAAAATTTAGTTATGACGGAGGCTGATCGAATATTGTCAAGGAATCCAAATGAATATTCAAGTAAATGTAGAAATAGACATCGAAAATATTAAGTTTTAATAATTATCTCGTATTGTGAAGCCACTAGTGACACACATAACATAATAACATTCCCATTCAGGTGTGGCGGCATCTACATTGCCACATGCGAACTATGCATCAAAGACCTGACGTCACAGATCCTGCATCGCGCTATTTAAGTTTACCGCGCGATTCATATATATAAGACTATCCGACATCAGTCCTTGGGCAATTGCCCGCCAGACACAATAACCGTCTGGTTGGAGGATCCTCCCTTTTCTATGGGGGATGAGAGAACTTTACACCCTGTTCCTCATACCCCCAAACAGGAAACAATATTGTAAGTATCTTTATTGTTGGGTCATTTTTGGGGTCTAAAGATAAGATAAGTTAAGAAGGTATACACTTACAAAATTCCTAAATTCAGGTCATCGTAATACACTGAACTGTATTTTTTAATATTACTTAAAAAATTTACAAATTGTATTTAAAAAAAAAAACTTATTTTCAAAAAATATTTACCATCGACTATTTATTAAGAAGAAGAACACAATTCATAATATATGTTTTGGGTATGTGACCCGTTTCCATTGTGAAGCCTTCCACGGGAGGTTCGACCACATTACTCCAGATGATGTGATCAGCTGGTGTGTTTGAAGGGATTATCTGTGCTTTACTGCAGACCGATGTAAGAAGTCTGGGCATTCCAAAAATGGCGGATCACTGAATCTTTTGTTTTACTTGTATTCACAGTTTAATCAAACAAAAGAGTTCAACGCAAAGAGAATATTGAAGTTGAGAACGATGTTTTTTTTGCATTACTTTAAGTGATTCTTTCAGTGTAGCCCGCGAAACTCAAAATATCTTACGAATTTTGAAATAAATTGATTGTTTTATTTTTTATTTGAAATTCAAAATTTTGGGAGAAAAGGAATCACCTGAAAATAGAGATGGACAACTTCAAATTTTCAACTCAGAACCGGGCTAAATAAATAAAGTGAAACATTTATAAATAATTATTAATAAAAGAGTTTTAAATAATAAATTAGGATAAGTATCTATTATGAATAAATGTTTTTTTTTTTTTGTTTTAATATAACTTAAAACAATTCAACACTTGGCTGCGGTATCCTTGAAAGTTGATCGTTGCGTGGTCTGCTTTTATAGTATCGTAAAAAACCTATTGACCCTTTCATCATCTTTACCGCGAAGTTGATTTCAATACAAACGGCCATTTTCCCTAAACGTTCCTAGAATTAAGTTACTTGTGCAAGTTATTTAACGTTGACTTTATGACGACATCGTGGTTGACTTTGGTTCAATGTCATATCATATCAATCAATGGAATGAGCTCACGGAGCCCACTGCAGTTCGCTGCTAAGCTCGACGCTATTCGTTATGCAATAATGTCATAATCACTAAATTGTTGATCTCAGTACTGTTTGCGCTGGGCGCGCTAACTGTATCGGATTCTACGAGTATAATGTGGTAGGCGCTACATACTAAAATAAGAAGCAATATTAAAGATATAAATATTTATTTCAAGAGGACGTGCTCATTTACGCGTCTATCAACTATCGCCACATAATGAGTTTTGAAAATTAATTTTCTACGAGCCTGCATGATATCACGCATTGCAGACAACCTTTACAGTACCTAGTTTTTTTTTTTCCTTTTAAAAGAACCAGGTTTATTTATTTATTTATTTAGGTTCTTAATCATTAATATACCTAGCCTATAAATGAGCAATTTTTTACGTGAGAATAGTGTTGATTGCACTTTACACAAGTCTGTTCCACTTTCTTAGAGTCTGATATAATAATATAAACACTTTGTACGTATTACCCGTGTGTATTAAAAGCGGTATATTACCGCCACATTCTCAGACAGCAAATTATTACAAGTCAGGCAAAATAAAATCGTACCCGTGACCTTTCACCACAGTATGAATACTTAGTTATGAAATGATTTCATTTCTCTCGTTTCCACACATCGCATTCATAATTTTTACATTGCGTCTAACACAGAGTTAAGTGTTGGATAATTCGGATAACTGAAGGTCAGTGAAACTACTGTAATTGCCAGACATGTTTTCTAGACCATTTTTGGTATGTAACACTTGCATTGCATTGCATGTAAGCGGTTCTTATTAAAAAAAAAAAAAAATTAAAATAGATTATAATTTATAGGTACTTGGCATTTGTGAAAAAAAAAAAACCCATAACATTGAGACATTGTATACTATTTGAAAAAACACATTACATCACGCCTTGTTTCCCCGAAGGGTAGGGCAGAGGTTGGGCATTCCTAATAGTACACCCACACTTCACCAGTTCGCCAAAATAATGATGATATCTTTTTTAATTATCATGAGAACAAGTAGAATTCAAATTTTGTATGTAGATACTTAAAGAACAATAATAATAATATAAAATAAGACGCTAAAGCTAATCGATTTCCCGTCGAAAGGTGCTCACCTTAGATTTTTCTAGTACTTCAGTCTGGAAAGTCACATAGAAAATTCAAAGGCTTCGTCCTCTTTTACCTATTTCAATTAAAACAAGTCGGCCCATACTTTAAGTCCTGCGCACTCTTCTTATTGTTTAAAAAACAAAACATTACGTCTGTATTATTTGGAGAGGTAGATAGAATTGTTTAGTCATCTGTCAGTTCAGTCATCACATGGCATCTGAATAGCTTTAGTAGTATTATTTGATAGGTAGTATTTGCTGCCAATAAAGTCACCAACAAAACATGATGTCCACGAGAAAACAAAAGTGTGTGGAACTAATAGGCCATGATCAAGGTCATAAGAACCAGTATCTCCATCTAATTTGCATCTACTTTATGAATATCGGAAGTATTATTAAGTAGGAATGCATGCGGATTAGTATAAATTTTAATAATGACATATTAAGAGACAAAGCATTTTAGGCATTGGTATACTACTACATACATACATAAATTCAAGCCTTTTTCCCATGGGGGTAGGCAGACATTACACACCGCCACCTGCTCCTATTATCTTTACATACTCCTTTTGCACGCGTTAATTAATGTTTTGACTTAATCTAATTAGTTAGTGCTAGTAACATTATTCTTTCATAAAGCATTAAGGCATCTACACACTGAAACAGCTGCGCGTTCTACAACGATCATGTTGGCAAGGATAATAATTATTTTTGTATCTTTTTCTGTGAAGAAAATGCTAGGACGTATTTACAAGGCAGATGAGAGTGGAAACGCTTGACTTTAGTGGTGATGTTGGTTAGAAAGGTCAGGTGCGTAGTACTTGCAGCCGGCTCGCGTGCATGGACCATACGTCCAGGGGCCTAAGTCTACTAATATAAAAACGTTACAACGGTCTCTCAATGGTGAGTTCTTGTATGGCAAATCTGTCAAAAACTCACCATTGAGAGACCACCGTAACGTTTATAAATTATTAGACTTAGGCCACTTATTCTATTAAAACCCCTACGCTAGGCCAGCTCAAGATCAAAGTGTTACCACTGACGTGCGGTCGACTGTACTGTAGCCTTTCAAATGAGTATGATGGACATTCTTGACGTGAAAGCGTCTTTTCGCTCGGTGGAGTTCAATATTTCTGACCTGAAAATACAGAAAAAGTGCACTTACACACGCAAACTAGCACCGTCTATAGATTGTTCAGGGGATCATCTCTCATTGGATCCCCATACAACTGTAACTAAACGTTTTCATGAAGACAAAAGGCGTGGTTTTCCAGTTCTTCGAGAGGCCAAAAATAATAATCGCACGGCTAATTCTCGACAGTGTGAAGACACCTTTATACTAAAAATTATTTCACGTAACACCATTTATTAAGATTAACATCGCAGCTCAATAAATATGACGTATCTACTAAATCTTACCATTATGTGTTAGTAACGAAACATTTTTTTAATCAGCACTTTTCTAAAGTTATTTAATGATTTCCTTCTTTTTTATGTGCGTTATAATTAATTTTGTTGGCAATTGGTGAATTAAACTTCGTACATAATCTTATTAGTCTGTGGGTATACTAAAAATTGAGGGTCTCGTGGCTAAATCACATTCACATGATCTGACCAAGATTATGTCTGGACTTTAAAAGAGACTGTGACCTCTGAGTTTGTTTCGTCCTCTCTTCTCAGAGTAGTCAGATAGGAAACGCCGATCTCATTTAGGTTAAAAAATATGATTGACATGTAAAAGTGTTTGTAAAAACCTAGTTACAGAAAATACATATATATATAACAGCTCCACGAGTAAATCGAAGAGTAAGCTATGCTTGCGGCAGTCTCGGTTTGTGGATGGGTGGCCATCCATTGCATTGGGATCTCTCCTTGCCTCGGAACCACGTTAAGCCGTTGGTCGCTGTCATTTCTAGACCTTTGACAGTAGTTATGGGTAGTTAGAAAAGTCCAAAGTCAAAAGTCTGATAACCAGTCCTTTACCCAGTAACTGGGTTGTGGCAGTCAGATATAAGGCAGTGGCTCCTTTTAAAATACTGGTATTCAGCTGCAGTGTATTGATAGGATAACTGGTTTATCTATCTATCTATTTAGCTCGTAATGTCCCACTGTTGGGCAAAAGCCTCCCTCTTCCTTGTCCACAACACACGGTACTTGTCACATTCGCTAGGAGTCAAGTTCGTCCTTTCAAATTCGTCTATCTCAACTATCGGTCAGCTAATAAGGCGCAGGGCACTTAAAAATGGCGCCGAACGTGGACATGGCACGGGAGGCTTCCTAGTCCATTCAAATTTCATACAAAATGCATGGCAATAAAGCGCAATTTAGGACACACGGTATGTCGTTGCTCTGACGTCCGACCAACGACATACCGTATGATCTAAATCGCGAAAGAAACAAATGAGAACTACAGTTTTATAAATGAAAGATGTGTTGTTTACTTTATTACATAGTTACACGCTACTGCTAAGCAGAGGTCCTGGGTTCGGCTCCCAAGACGGGCAAAATATTACTGGGTTTTTCTACCAGGAATTTCTCAGTACCTACCAGCAGTAGTCTGGATTTGTGTCCGGTTGATGGCAATAGGTTCGCCCCCTATTAAATAGGGCTAACACTTAACATAACTGGTGAAATGTGGATGTACTATAGGTAGGTACACCTCTGCCTTACCCTTCGGGGATTACAGGCGTGATGTTATGTTATCTAGATTGGGGGCCGCCTTCCACATGAACGAATTACTTAGATAACTTACTAATGTAATTGTTAAGTAATGTTATTTTGTAATAATGAATAAATAACTTTTGTTTCATAAATAATTAATTAAGTAATTCAAAGATTGTTGCATCAGGGTTATAATATACACAGGTTGGATTATGCACGTTTAATTTTTAAGCCAGGTATGTAATACAATAGACGTAGATATATTTTGTAACTATGCCGCTTAACTTTTCCTGTAAGAAATCGACACGTGTTTCACCTCTCAACGAGGCTTCCTCAGGATGAGGATTGACTTGTCGCGAACACGTCGTGATCGGGTCAATCGTCAAGTCAATCGTCAATTTCCGCCAAGTCACGCCTGAATCAATTAACTAAATTAATTAGGCAGGTACCTATGTAAACTGTACAGGAAGTAAAATTATTAAAAATACCAGTAATATTTATATCGGGGATCCACTTACCATCAGTTCAGCCGAAAGATGTCCACTGCTGGACATAAGCCTCCGCCCAGCACCGCCTCTTCGACCGGTTCTATGCTTCTCGCATCCAGCTGATTCCTGCGGCATTAACAAGGTCATCGGTCTACGATGTGGGAGGCCTTCTAACGCTACGTCTTCCGTTACGCGGTCGCCACGTCAGAACCTTTCGGCCCCCTCGGTTCTAATTTATTCTCTATCAAAATACCAGCGCTTCGACACTTATTTTTAAATGTCGCAGCATCATGCTGAGATAGGATCCTCTTGGCGTCGTACTTCTTCTGTTTTTTATTTTCTTTTTATATAATTTTGTTTTTATACTGTTATCACTGTGTGTTTAGTTTACTTTGTGATCTCCATCTCCCAGTGCGAGTCTCAATAAATACTTTTTCTTTCTTTTCCTTCTTTCTTTCTAACTACTTGCGTCGTTCACCTGTCACCAAAAGCTTGACAGGAATGTTGATTAGATTCATTAATTAATAAACAAGACTTTTATTTTAAGATGTCTCGTAATAACTAAATAAGTAAATGTTGATAAATACATAAATACTAACAACCACGCGTTATGCTCATTTCGGTCAGATAAAGATCTCGGACTGCAATAAATAACACTTATTTAGGTCAGACGTGTGAAATCGTAACGAAATATCACGTAAATTAAATAAGTTACACATCATTGTAGTACACAGGGTGGCATCGACGCGCAACTTGTTGCCATGGATCCCGTTCATGATTCTGAACTCCATGCGTTCAAATTTTTCGGCGTGAAAAAAAAATTATTTAGAGCGCGTAGGTATTGCACTTTTCTATGAAACGGTTGTTTTTTTTGATAACCGTCAAAAAAATTCTACGCTTGGGGGTGATTTCATGGCTACAGTTTGCGCGTCGACGTGCTAGTTTATTGTGTAATAATCTGACCGTGGAAACTTTGGTGAAGTGAACTGTCAGTCCACTTGATGCTATTGAAAGCTCACTTAGAGCTCACTTCACCAAAGTTTTCACCGTGATATTTTTACAGAATAGGTTGGTAGAAGAAAATATTCTAGACGCTTTGATATAAAAAAAAAATTAAAAGAAAATGAAGCATTTACATTCCGGCCGCCGAAAGACAGCTGAATTCTTGACACCTGTCAGTTACAAAACAATACCCTAATTTAATATTTATTAGTTACAATCAATATATGTCTCCTATTTACTGTGTCTCTGCTTACCGTTTATGGATTAAACGTGCTAAAAACCAGTTGTCTTCAGCCGGCTAGCCTCTTTGCAGGTCACAAGGAAGCGTCGACTAAACCGGTCCTACTTTGTTCTGACATTATGAAATATATGGGCGTCGACAGATATTATTACATATTTTCGAAACAAATCGTTACGTTACATTTTCAAAATGAGTTTGTAAATAAATTATGCGTGTTACATTTTTGGAATTAGGAAATGTTGTCACATCTCTTGTAAGGAATTAACATTTATTTGGTCTTCTGAAGTAATTTTTGATTAGTAATAATATCATGTCTGTATTTGCATTTTTATTTATTTGTTACTTCTTCTTTTTTGCTTTTTTTTCCGTGTGATTAGTGACTAACCTGGTGTCAGAGCCTCTGACTTGGCTTCACATGCCGTCCAGAAATATCTCTCGGTTTTCTCACGATGTTTTCTTTCACCGTTTTTGAAGCAAGTGATAATTATACGCACATAAATTAGTAAAGTCTGAGGTCTGAGACCTATTAATTTGTAACAAGCTGATCCGTCAGACGTTGTCCTGTCAAAACAATAATCCATATTAAATTCCCATAGAAAATGTTCCCTTCCCTTTCACTTTAGTTTCCCGAATTTTCAAATTTTCCCGACCATTTTTCAAATTTTTCTTTCCCTTTCAACTTGATTCGGATTATAATGAACATTTTAAAACAAAAATTTGCAAAATCGGTCCATTGATTGATGTTCAAGTTTGAGCATTAGTTAATTCTAGTTTTAATAAAGGCATTTAGTAAAAACTAGTTTTAACTTGGGAAAACGCGTTCTAACGGAAAACGAAACTGTAACAATCTTTTACACAGTCTTTCCATCGTTTCTTTGGTAGGTATTCACTACTCTTATAGCCATCCACATTCACATACTTCACAATGTCTACGTAAAATAAAATAGACGTAGATATATTTAGATATATTTAAGTTGAGAGGTGAAACACGTGTCGATTTGCTTACAAGGTTTTTTATTACTCTTTAAGAATAGATAAGTGGGATTGGTTACTAATATAATAAATAAGTATAGTATATCCTAAAATTCTAATTATAAAAAAAATAAGTATAGTATATCCTTAAATTCTGAATCATAGTGTAAAATGAATTCTATTATTTTATTTCTAGAGAATGAGGAAATTATGATACGTAATAGATTATAGAAATGTCGAAGTGAGTGACATTTAAGTTAGTAGTGGTAAAGGTCGTTGGTTCAAACAGAGTCCAACCCACTGAACTATTGTAGCAAGGCAAGAAATAATGCAAACTTGGCTAAAACGAACGTAGATATTACAGAATTTTAGTTTTTTGCAACTTCATTAAAATATTTTTACATACAACATTTTAAAATATTAAAACATCTATCAGCATTGAGTGTGCAAAGTACGGCTAAGAGCTGGTTACTATACTCAGAGGACATTCATAGAGATAAAGCCAAAAAAAACTGGGATAAAGATAGAAGGATAAAATAATGCTAAAATAATAAGAACCTAGGAAAAGCGTAGTGCTTAGAATAACAGGGATAGGGATGAAATATAACAAAAACAAGAGAATGTTCATTTCTTGCAGTAGCCGATACGGGCTAGTCGACAGAAGCGCGATTACACCACGCTTGTGATTTTTTTCAAAATATGAAGCAATTATCTTGTATTTAATAGTTGAGTTAGTGTACATTGTTATTATGGTCCTAATAACAGGCATCTAGTCGCGGGAGGGCCCTGGTGACCTGTAATACAGGTTTAAACCTACTTCAGGAACCAGTCTCTCACAAAGCTCCTTGTTCGTGCACTATTGTTCAAGCACATAACTAACTTGTGAAGAGCAAATAAACTTTTTAGATTATATTTTTTATACTACACTACAATTAGTTGAGGAATCGAAAATAACAAACAAGTTCTGCATTGTAATAAGACGTTCTTGTTATTAATAAAATAGCAACGTACGTTGATATTTAGTAAAGATATTTTGGATTGGAACTCAAGGTAAAAAAAGGTTAGTTTACCGTTAATTTGTATTGTTTTCTTTTTCGAAACCTGTTTTTGGTAACAACTAAGTTCTGAGGATTTTTTTTTTTTCCGCTTCCCCAATCTATAATATTTAGCTTTTTTTTAAAGCCAAGCCTTCTGATATTATTTGTCCCTGGTCAGTGCGTTAAAGATGTGAAAGTCTGGAAAATGTCTTCCATGTACTTGGTGTTGGGCGTTGATAGCTGTATTTTACTTTTGCAGCTATCTAAGTATCTCCTAAAGGCTCCCGCAGACGGGTGCGATGTGACCCCGGTAGAACAATTTCCGTGAAATTTTCATAGAAATAGTTCCACCAGAGTCGCGCGCCGGGAGAATAAACTTTTATTATCTATTCAAACTTTTATTAATAAAAATAAAAAAACTTAGACTATGTCCAGCAGTGAACTGCGGTAGGTCGAGTTTACTTTGGTTTATTTACGAGAGTGGGCTGAAGATGCCGATGTGGCCTGTGAGAGATTGCAACAGAACGGAATTTAGGAGACTCAGTGTCCTGAATTTCGTCATTGATAAAACTTTTCAATAGTATTACGATTATGCAATTAGCAAAATCGTAATACTATCGAAAAGTTTTGTCATTATAAATTTACAAAATTACACAGTAACTCTTGACGGCAATGTGATCAATGTTGTTAGGATGGCAACCCTGACAACGCTGATTCTTATATAATTTTATGTTCCTACCTCCGGTTTGGGGAATTACGCGTGTGTTCTTCAAGTAACTTTGTCCAGTCCAAATTTAAATGAACAAGATTCGAGATCGTTTGAATCGCCGAGCAGTGAAAGTAACTATAACACTTTCGCAGTAAGCAGGAATCGTTTACTCGTACACTAGGACACATTTTGTATCGGCACATTGCATTACATAAATACGTATTTTTGAGAGGTTTGTTCAGAACTAAACTACATCTAATAGTTTGTTAAGGTAGATATTGATTTATCTCAACAACTGGTCACCCTATAATTCTTTGGTATCATTTAATTTTATAAAAATAATAAAAAATGGTAGCCAGGTTTCCGAAGGATTTTGAATTCCAGGTTTATTTGATTTTCTTCAACAAGCATCATGGATCACTTCATCAAAGAACATTTTTAAACTTAAAATATACTTAATAATAAAACAACTTTGACACACAAAGTAAGCAGCAAATGAAAGTCAAAGCACGCCAATGATTGGTTCCAAAGAAAAAATAATATTTTTTCCTTAGAACAAATTACTCACGCAATTTAACATTCAAGTCACACATGCACCTTACAAATTAGTTCTGAAATGTCAGAGTACTCGTATCAATCGAAATGCACAGTCCCCTTTGAAGCGTTAGCTTTTGAGTTTATGCGCTTTTGACATTCTGCGCTTTTGACTATGTGCGCTTTGGACGTTCTAAGCTTTTGACATTCCGCTCTTTTGACAATTTGCAACCCATTTGCCCTTTCGCGCTTTTTCACGTTATGCTCCCAAACGTTTTACATGTGAGAATTGAACCCACGTGCTTGCAGTCAAATTGATTGACAAGTACGTAGTACACAGGGAACTGACAACCCGTGTGGACTAGAGCTAAACTCGGCAACATTGTACATGTGAGGCGGCTACATATCAATTAGGAACCAGTATAGAATCGACTTCCTCTTCCCAATAATAATTACATTGACACGTAACTTTAAACACCATAGTTTTGCATATAGGTATACTTTTAGATCACTATGATGATAGTTATAAGCATGATCTGCGTACAAAGTTCCGAATGTTAGGACACAGGCCTCCCCTCTGTGTGAGATATATATGGTAGATATACGGTTGTGATGATGTGAGTTTGTTTTGACACTTATCATAATCATTCTCTGGCCCTCGTTCCAATTTTTTTGGGATCCGCCTAACATATATTTTTCTTCCATTCTCTATTAGTCGTTATTTCGGTAGTCCCTTACTAGCCTGCATATGATCTTTCACGCAGTCTATCCATTCTGTAGGACACTTAATGGAAACTATTTGCCTTATTCCCCATAGCCGATCAAAAATCTATCTGTCAATAGTGTTCATCCCTAGTATCAGGTGGAATGACAGGTCCCTTCACCGGAGTTTTCACGGTATTTTTTTTTAGACTAGACCAGTGTTATAATTAAAATTCAATTACAATCACTACCTAACTTAGGTTCTAGGTATTTTATTCCAGTTAATCTTAACTGGCGAAATGTGGGTGTTGGGGTGTACCTACTCTTGGTTATTTGGTTACTCTTGGTTGTAATGATTCAACCTAATTGGTCTCCTTCCCCTCTCGACTATTAAAAAAGCTTAGCCGATAAGCATTATAAGCTGCAGCTTAGCTCAACAAGCCAATTCCTTGTTCGCATAAAGAGCTCTATTATGTTGAGTCATTGTTCAGCTACCCATCATAGTGGAAGGTTCAGACAAACTGCTTTTTATTTAAATAAAATTATTATCCAGCTCCGACTAACGAGCGTTACTACAGTTCGCCTGGCTTAAGTAAAAAATTGTTATAGAACCAAATTTTTTTTCCTGTTTATTTATTTTTGCCTATTTCTATGACCTACCGCCATGGGAAGATGTTTGTGTTGAAGATTGTTTTCCCAATTAAATGGTAAAAATTACGGCTAAGAGGTTCTCGTGTAATAAGCACACTTACGGACAGACAAGGAGAGATTGCGTTTTATAATAATGTAAGGAAGGATGGCATCACTATTAAGTAATTCAACTTACCTACATATGTATGTATATTTTGTTTCTTATTGCATAAACAAATTATGTAAGTAACTAATAGATATAATTTATTTCAGTCATCGAATGTATAAACTGACACTATGTTATTACAAGAATTCTAAACTTGCAGAGATTAGTATGACAAGCTGTGTGCTCGATGAAACGGCAATAATGATGAACCGACCTTCGTTATATAAGGAACCCTTGTGCAAAGTTTCACGCTTCTAACACCAGTGGTGACTGGGGCCAAGTTTTTGATGTTTAAGGCTCCCACTGACAGGCGCGACGCGATACCGGTAGAACAATTTCCGCCCGTGAAGTTTTCATGTAGCAATTGTTCCGCGACAGTCGCGTCGCGCCTATCTGCTAGGGTCTTTAAGACTAGATTCTGAAAAACTGTTATTATAAAACAAAAACTCATAAAATGACACCATGAGCCACCATGATTGAGTGTGCATTACAGGATAATGTACCGTAAAACGGGGTGACATTGATTAATTTTTAATTTTAAATGGATGCCACGCTTGCAATTTCAATGATAAAAATGTAAAAAAAAAACTGTAGTGTAGACTTATTACGTAAATTAATTATTGGAACAAAAAAATATAAATTTGTAAATATTTTTTTAGAAAAAAATAAAAAACCTGTTCATCAAAGTTATATTTATAATGGGGCTACTTTGATACCCACTTTTTTTTAGATTCCATCGCAAAGACACCCCGATAAACGACAAAAATCAAAAAAAAAAATTTTTTTAGAATCTGTCGTTTTTATAATACTGCGATTTTAATATTTTTGGGGTTACTTTGAGTCAAGGGGCTAATTTGATGGTGGGTACTATAATATTAACAAACGAGATAAACCAAATATTCTTTATTAATATTTAAGAAAATAAAGTAACATTAATTAGTCTTATCGTTTACTTTCGAGATCAATTATATTTTTATCACTTAAAACTATTAAAACAGTCTCATTAATTATGAATTATATAAATCGGCTTTATAAAATAAAAAAATCAACAAGTAGGTAAATTGCATCTTCCATTGCACTTCTTCCATTGCCTCCTCAGTGTAATTTTTGTAATTGCGGGTACCCGCGGTCTTTTTGTAGGTGCGAACCATGAGGCAACTAAAACCAAAGCAACAAATGGGGTTAAATTGATAATTTGTATATTACCCCTATAAGACTGGATACCACAACCATAGGGGTGAAATTGATAACTATCAAAGTCGCCTCGTATACCCTGTCAAAGTAGCCCCGATGAACTTAGAGTGTTCATGCAAAATAAAATGGCGGCAGAAACCAAAAATGCGAACATGCTCTAAATCTTAAAGAAACATTTAATTAAAATAGTGAAAAACTACAAATCAAACAATAATACTTACGCCTGTGCCACTGAAGTTATTCAAACAATGTTTTAAAACCTTTTTGACACTAAACTTTAACAAATAATTTTTGATAGTTCCGACAACAACTACTCGTCCACGCTTCGGCAAAACATGGCCGATCTGTCAGTCTGGCCAACAGAACAAACAAAATTTGGACTGCGTTCAGTATCACGCAGTAAATCCGAAAAAACATAGCAAGTTTACTTTCATCAAAGTTACCCCAGCTCTCAAAGTAACCCCGTTTTACCGGTACCTAAATTATACAAGTTTTGATTATTGTAAAAGATAATTATTGTAGGTAATGTATCTCGTTGGTAATCCTTAAAAATAAATGACAAAGAATTGTTATTCGTATTATATAATCTAAGTATATATATACAAGGTGTTTTTTTTTTATATCCCATAACTCTTCGGTATGAATGAGACCCAAAGAATCAACTGGCTTAAGAATTATTTTTCAACTATCTCTTTTTTTTTCATTTTTATACAAAATAATACGACAAAGACGAAGTGAAAATTAGATACACAAATCAAGAGTGTTATGTTATCTTCGAAACTATGCGTTTTTGGACCACATATTATTCTAGGACTTTTTGTATTATTTTTACTTATAGAATATAACCCTACAGTTATGGGATATAAAAAAAAACACTTTGTATTAATAGTCATTGATTCGACAAAGTTACCTACAACATTGTCAGTATTCTCCTGCTCTTCCCAACTTATTAGTGGTCGGCTCAACATGTCTTTTTCTTCCATACTTCTCTATCAGTCGTCATCTCGGTAGTCACTCATGTCTAGCCATATCATCACCTACAAAATCTCGAACCAAATAACAATATGGCATAAATAAACTGCTGTAAAATCAAACGTCAAATTAATCGGAATTAAATAGTTAAAAGTAGGTAGGTACTTAGGCCCTTTCTACACGGCACGGTTTTTTTACGGTATGGCGTTTAAACTGCGACGTAGAAGAAACGTGTCTGTCATCAAGTTTCCATAGTGGTCCATATAATACTAACGATCGTGCCTACACACGGCTAATAAACTGTAGTTTTTCCCGGCAAAAACCCGTACATAATGGATACATACTTCATAACTCAAAGCTAGTTGATAACGATAGGTAAGTACTAGTTATAACCAAGTATATACAATTGTACCTATCAATTTAGAGAAAGTTTTTTTCTAAAGAACCCAGAAGGTTCACTAACACCGGTCAATCTTGGCAGAAAATAGACCTAGATAATAATTAAGGTAATAAACTCAAACACTTCTTCCATTAGCGCTAATAGTATAAGATTCGTTAAGCAGTTAAAATAGGCTTCAAAAAACGAAAGCGAACGCACATAGACTAATGACGAAAAGAAAAAGAAAAAATAAACACAAACCATAGTTACACATCACTATAATAAAAAAAAACAGTCGCTTACAGCTCATTATTATTCGCAGTGCATAATTTATGGAACATTACAAAGAGAATGATGACGAATCGACAATTTGTTTTTAAGATAAATAATATTATATTAGTTATACATGATATAAGATTAACAAAACTCTAATGGTTGAAAAGCAGGACTTACTAAAAACAATAAAATCTAGAAACTAGTTTTACATAAATTACTCAGCCTGTAAAGTATAAAAGTAATAGTTATCACATTGTTTTTATCAATGGCAACATACGGATGTGAATAAAAATAAAAGAACAATGTTGATGAAAATAAGAAAATAATTTGCGTTTCCAGGAACTGAGGAAACTGTGAATAGTCATCACTTCCTCCAATACCACTGAGCACGAACATCAACATGTGGGAATTTTTACTTCCATATATTTTAATTAAATAACAACCATTTATAGCAGTCTAGACGGATGATTTAAAAGCTCGTAATAGATATTCCATAACATCTCCGATTATCTGTACATGCTAAATAAATCTTCCGTCAGTTTGTTGAACTTGATTGATCATTATTGAACAAGGACATTAGGTACAAAACCGTTCTAGAAATTTTCAGGTTAGCAATATTATAAACAGATAAACAATGTACAAAATATTATTACATACCTAATTAGCTAGTAAGACAATTAAAATAATGAATGCTATCTACACAGGTACATGCTTAAAACTAAATTATAAGCTAGAACTTTGAACAGATCATCCAGATAGAACTTAACTTTTCTAAAACACTTTACCGACACAGATAACTTCACTATGTCACTTCAAAAAAGATAGAACTAAAGAAAAGTAATCGCTGGCCGGTCTCGATGTTTCACCCCACCTGTGATACCCCACCCAATTGAAAACTGGCCTTTCTACGCCCAATCTCGGTGTGTGTGCTACCTTTCTAAATTCGCCGGGTAAAACGGGCTAGTAGGGATGGACTAAGGGGCTAGATTATGCAATTATTGGACTCGCAAGCCGACCAGTATATAAGCTTGTGGTACGCTCAGAGGAGTAGAAAGTAAGACAGTCTTGACAGGCAAAGTGTAATACGGAATCAGTCCAGCTAACCAAGCAAGATGTACGCGAAACTCGCTGTGAGTTCTTAATTTTTTATTTTATTATCTGTCAATATTGTTTTTGCGCCAATTTTGCTGTCAAAGTTTTTTTTCTCTTTTTCTTAATTAAGTGCGATGGCCGAAATTTTTGTGTTGGTTTTTAAAAAGTTTTCAGTTTTTCATGTATTTTTTTATTCTTATGTGTCAAATTCCTATCGAAAAAATAATGTTGTGTATCATCATGTGCTATTTTCAATTTTAAATCCGATTCTTTTAAATATAAAACTACCTATATTTTTGTTTACCACATAATGATAATACCAGCAAATTACTGTCCCGCTGTAGGGCGAAGGCCTCTTCTCATAAAGAGAAGGCACGAGGGTAATGGGCCATCATGACACTTCTTTGAAAATTGTGTATATTAATATAACCGTAGGTACTAAAACAAAATCTTTTATTTGACAGCTTATCTCCCTCGTGGTAGCCGTGGTCGTCGCTTCCCCAACCCCCGGTGGCGGTGGACAGTAAGTACCTACCTACCTTCCCACATTTGTACAATATAGTTTGAATAACTTCGCGGCAGTGTAGAGTTAAAAGTTGTGTCAGAATTAATTTTATTTGTTCATGGACCTGAACTGTTATGTTTTTATTGCTATATGACTAATACAAACTCGTCCAATTCGGTTACAGCAAAGTAAAAAAAAGAAACCGCAAACATTACTATCATACTCCGTAATTTACTATCCAAATAAAATAATAAAAATACAACCTATTTGTAGATATAATGATGCAAAAAAACTGTCTCAAGTTCAACGCAAACGCAATAAAATAAAATAACGATACGCGTTGTTCTTTTTATGAAAAAACAGTTCATTCATAGTTCCAATTAGTTGTTCGTTTTATGAAAAAAAAAACCGTTCATTCATGTAGACTTTGAATTTGAATGCAGTAAAGTTAGATTTAGATCAGTATTCCGCTATTACGTTACGTTGGCAAGGTCGTGGCGTTATGCGCAGGAGTTTTTTAATCAGGGTTTTGGTGAATCTAATGAATGGTGAACCTAACTAGGTAGGATTATTTCTAAAAAGCTTTTCTTAGAAACATTGGTAGATATTATTTCTACACATCTCTAGATTTGAAAACCCCGTTATTATTGATCGGTACGATCATTAGTGTGACAGTAACAGTCATAATAGATTGTGTTTCGTATCATTTTCTCGTCATCATCATTACGGCGCAACATGTGTTTTTGTTCCATATTTCTCTATTAGTCGTCATTTAGGTAGTCACTCATCATTCACCGTCATCATTTTCGCGTCATATCAATGGAAAATTGCCACAATGCGTATCGCAATTTCTATCAGTACTTGTCAAGAAACAATTGTGTTTTTCGCTCGATCGTACACAAGACAACTGTCTTATTACCCGATTGCGCGATGGCAATTTATTCTATTTATTCATCTTTACTTCAGGCACATTACTCATAATTTGTTAGTATAACTTACAACTATGTTAGTATACTCGTAATTTAATAATTCAAACATAAACAATTAGAAACAAAAACAATAATACAACACAACTTAAATAACACTATATATTTAAGCCATCTTCTGGAGACACCTGGCAACAATACATGCACAGCAAAGGAGGGTTATATTTTTCTCCATTCGTTCAAATAAAATCTCTGTATTGTCGACAGTCAACAGACTTTAATAGTAGAATAGAATAATTTACCAAGAGGTTTATTTTCTCCACTCTAACTTGAAAGTAGTTGAAATGAAATAAGTCGCGTTGTAGAAACATAAAGTTGTGTGTACACAGTTGGTAAAGCTACGGTTTCCTATAAGAGCGATGGCCGCTATAGAGCGTTCGCAATTTAAGGGCGTATGATGTCACTGAAACGTTATTTATGTTAGTAAGTTGGTGTGATTTCCTAGAGAGCGTTTTTTGACACCGTACAGTCAAACCCCGGTGCCATTGTTTTCATGACAGCGTCACTGAAATCGAGTTTGCCAACAAGTGCTGCAATACGGTGAGCGATTACCGTTTTGCGTAGATGTGACGCATATTTTCCCAAAAATTCGTCTTTTTTGTGTTAGTGTTTTTTCTTAGCGTCATGTTTTGCCGCAAATAAACGTATTTTCTTTTTCTTTCTAACTTTTGTCCTTTAGTGGACACACGGTCTTACAAGACTTAAATATTTACTAGAATTTTCCGTGAGTTCTACAATCAGCTTAGGTACGTATTTCTTGAGAAGACTTATTGCTTGCTCGTAAATACTTATATTATAAATTGTTTTCAGAGTGTCTTTAAATATTAATATTTGGTTTCGTCCGCAATTGGTTTTCCAATAACTGCCGATCTGTTCTGTAAAAATCTTACCGAGAAATCCTAGGTTGAAGACCATTCATAACTCATAGGAGAAGGGAATTAGCTGATGATGAACCAAACAGCTGATTCTATCATGTATCGTAGTCTAGCGATGTGTGACGTAATCAAGAAATCGACGCATCTGTAGATTCAGCGGCGATCGATAAATAATCTCATTATGTGCTGTTGCGTCATGTTATTATGTAACATGACAGTAATTAGGGAAGTGCAATTAGCTTGTAATCAGAGGGGCAATTCTCGTGAATGTTCGCATTCCAATTTCAGCCAGAATCTATAAAAAATACCTCTAATTTTCATAAATTTTTGTCATTGATTCTCGATGAGATGGGATTGTGACTAGATTTTAAACGTTTTTACTTACGGAATTTGCCTTCTCCTATGTTCATGACCGTCTCCGATAATAACATTAGCATTGGTCTCAGTAGATAGTATTTATGAGAAGCGAAGATTGATTGTAGATTAGATGGTCGGTAGAGATGAAAGCAGATAACTTAGGTATTTAACTTTGAAAAGATGCTGAATGTCAATAGATTGATTGCATCAGAGTTAAAGAGAAAAAATAAAACCTTAATAGTATCAGACCTAAATTGCGTTATTTTATGCTGAAATGTAACTGGCCCACTGCAGGACGAAGGGAGGTAACTTAACCTATAATTAATTAATAGTAGGAAACAGATGAGTAGGTATTTCGTGCAATTTTTTTCCAACACATCTAATTATTGCTGTCTAGAACTTAGAATTAAAAATTACGATAAAATAGAAGATTATATTTTGTTTTTATTACGGTGTAAATAAAGTTCATTATTAAATGAATTGTTTGTGACATGAATAGGTTTAACAATAATAATTGGAACAAGAAAAAACAAATGAATGACAAATTTTGAATCATAAAGTTATGAAGAAAAAACTAATTAATGTACTAATATTCAGTTTTTTCTTCAAATCGTTGAAGCGAAAACAAGCTTACAGTTTATCATTGAAGCTGGTAAGAGAGGTGACATACCTACTTGGTAAAAGGTACTTTTGGAACACTTACATGTATAATAGTATATACGTATTTTTTTCACACACAATTTGATTGCGTAACACGTACTTTAAAGCTCATGAAAAGGAGATTTTGAATACATAAGTATTAATAAGCACTTATATGGACGTAAGACTTGAGCTGCCCATTCTGGTTGCAAAGGTCTTATATTCGACTCTTAGGTAGAACAAATTACGTAATTACTTCCGGGTAGGCTGAATAATCAGGATTGCGCTTTGCACACGGTAACAACAGATTTTTGTCCATAAATTCATTGCAAATTATAATTCTATTTTATTTAATTGTGTCCAAAAATAATTTGTCAGTTTCGCATAGCCCTCCGAACGACGGCTGATTTGAATATTAAAGTAGTAAACACACACCAAAAACAGATCTTCACGGATTCATTCCTCAAAATAGTAAGCAGAAGTATAAAAACAAAGTTCGGTCTGCTACTGAGAATTCTACATAAAAATATACTTCTAACTCAGGCTATCTTCCCATGGGGGTAGGCAGAGACTACAGAACGTCACTCTACGACCCTTACATACTCCTGCTCCTTGCCTTGTTTATGTTCATAGGTTTTACATGCACGCCGGTTGCGAGTAAGCTATCAACTATCTAAGCATACTCTTTATACAGAAACCCGACCTGAGGATGGAACCATGCACCCCAATCACAGCGACACGGTCTCAAAAATCGAATATTCCTGCCTATCCCCATGGCTATACGGTGCGATGTTTGTACCCAGACTGAGGTGTATTAACTTAGTATCTGTATCAGTTAGCAGGACCGGTTAGTTCAGTGTTGTTATGTAACATTCTTCAAGTCTTGGGTGTTCGAAGACTTTCCCAGCATTCCTTCTATTGTAAAACCATTTTTTTGTTAAATGTAACTTTGTAGTTTCTTTCCGTACTTCTCCATACAAAACTATTTACCTTTTGGAAGGGGCAGAGGAATTTTTTGACGTTCAAAGGTGCCTTTGATTTCAATGGTCTGATTGAAAATAGTATACGATTTTATTTTGAACTTGATGTCTTGCCCATTAATGCTAGTTTGTAATAATTGTCCCACTAATTCATGTCTTGTCAAAAGTTAAAAAAAGACATTATATTTTAATTTTCAAAATAATATCACGTTCACAAATTGGGCAGTGTTTTTCCTACTTTCCGTTTGTCCTGTACACAATGAAATTTCATTTTAATTACGACGGAGGCCTGTTTACCCAGCGATCAATAGTGAATGTACTATAGTTATACTTGCGTGAATTTTAGCTCGCTATCCTTATCAGACAGGAGGCTGAACAGAGGGTTCACCGCTTCCTTAGCAAATCCAAGCTTTAGACACAATGGTCTCTTACCTTACCCTCAAATTTACCATAAAAAAACGTAGTAACGTGAAAATATAGGATGGAAAAGATGCAGACGTCTGGTGCCCGATGACAAGCTAGAATTTTGAACATGTTGCATCGTATATTTCAAACTCAATTCGCAGCCAATCAAAAGTTCCGAATAACTCGTTCGTTATAAGTTATAACAAAGCACTATGCATGCGGGGAACTCAGACCTGTAAAAAATTCGTTGTCTGCAAACAGATTAAATAGGTATGTTACCTAGTAACGCGGGTCAAAGAGTGTTTTCAACCAAGTGATTAGCAGTAGGCTAATTAGATCAGGGTAATGTTGATACTACTGACCTTATGAAGGTCGCAGGAATCCGCTGGATGCGAGAAGCACAGAACCGGTCGAAGTGGCGGTGCTTGGGGGAGGCTTATGTCCTGCAGTGAACGTCTTGCAGCTGAAATTATGATTATGATTACTATGACTGTGATATAAACTATGACCCCAAAAGTGTCCACATTATATTTTTATGTTCTAGACAAAATAAATGAAGGTGTCTAGATAATTTTGCAATGTTTTGACTCAATAGTATATCCGTAAAAGTTACGTGTGTGATTGGCCGCCAAAAATGAAACTTAGATGATAAAAAATGCGAGGTCAGAGTGGTCGTTTTTTTGCTATGATTCAATGAGAGAAATAAAAGCAAAAGTTATTAAGTAAGTGTGTATGAACTGTTAGTGTTTTGTAAAAAAACTGGTTCCGGAGAGGATTTTTTGCCTCCTAATATCATCGTTTCACGAGTTTCGGTTTCAATCGGCAAGTTAAGGCTCACGCAGACAGGGGCGAGGCGACGGCGCGACGCGACTCTGGCGGACCAATTTCTATGAAAACTTCACGGTAGAACAATCACCGGTGTCGCCTCGCGCTGGTCTGCACGAACCTTTAAAAAAAGCCAACAGCATTTTTTTTTTTTTTTTTTAATTTCTACTATTTTCTTTTTTTCCGGATGTAAAAAATAATAGGTACTAGACTAGAATAAATCCCGCTGACGGCATGACCTAACCCTAAGTCCACTCTCTATTAAATTGAATAGCACCGGAAGACAAAGACAGGCTTACGCAGCTGCCTGACTTAGCAGCCATATTTGTTAAGATAAGACCACACTGAGCGGAACTGCAATGCACTACGCAGCGTATGGCGCGTCGCGTAGTTCCGCTGCAGTCAATCTTATACGTACGGTGCCATAAATAATATTGCCTCGTTGGTCTAGTGGGTTTGATTCCAAAGTCGGGCAGAGTTATTTCGTTTTTAAATCAATAATTTCTTGCTAGCAGCCCGGAGTCTGGATTTGTGCCTGGTTGATGACGCCAATAGGCTCGCCCCCTATTACATGAGACTAACAAAAGTAGCGAAATGTGAGTGTACTGTGTACCTTTGCTCAAACCCTTCTGGTATAACAGGCGTGATGCTATATTATGAATATGATTTAATAGATAATAATATTTTGTCCGCTTCATTACTCCGCGCTGCTGCTGCTCGCTGCTGCTCCACTCGGTGTGGACTTACCTTAGTAGTTTTTTTAGAAATTCAATTACTAACTAGAAATGTCAAGCTTCGTTTTGGCTACGTTTTGAAGTTTATCTTTTCAAAGTTGTTTTTGTCTTTGTCTCTTGGGCAACTTTTTTTAGTTGGTGTGGTATTTCATCCTACGTGAATCATCCCATCCCATCCTATTGAGGAATTAGTTAGTGCCGGTGTAGAATCTCGTAAAAAGTTGTCGTAAGTTAAATCGTAATATAGGGTACATAGGGCAATATAGGGTCCAAAAAGAATAAGCTAAAATAGTTTTTTTTAAGTGAAACGTACCTTCGTGTAAGTATCAGAAATGGTACCAAATTAAAAACCAATGATGTTTTAACACTTCAATACATTGTTAATTGTCATTTGTCCATTAAAGTTATCTGCTTAATTAACCATTAAAAGACACACATTACATCGGAATCAGTGAAGCAGAAAAATATTTATTGTTCGTCATTTTTAGCAGATAGTTTAGCCTTTATTGAAAATATAGGCAAAAATATCTGTCCATTATTAAAGGGTAGGTTACAGTTCCCAATTAATATGACTGCGAAAGTTTATTGTACGTTGTTATGAGAATGACAATTAAATATAATATGCATGAGTTCTCTCTTTGTCAATTATATGGTTGTGATTTTTCTGAATGCATTCGTCAGTAAATCACTGACCGTCTCGTTGTTACTGCAAATGAGTAAAAAAAAAACATTTATTCCAATTAGGCACTTTTTGAGCGTCAACATTACATAAAACAGTCCCCCAAAACGCCCACCCTTCACCACTGCCTAGTGCTTTAGCTGGGAAGAAGAAGTGGCGCAACAAACAAACTCCCCAATAGCACGGCTATCTGCTATAAGCTGGAAGATCTTCATTTGTCTTGCATTCATTTAACTAGCAAAGCGTGTCGATTAATGATCACTACAGAAAGATTTAATGATCATTTAGAACACACATAACATCACGCCTTGTTTTCACGAGGGGTTGGACAGAGGTGTACCCATAGTAGATATTTTACGCCCATATTTAGCCAGTTATCTTTATGTAATATGGGGCAAGCCTATTGCTATCAACCGGGCACAAATCCAGACTCCGGGCTGCTACTGAGAAATTCCAGATAGAATTAACTAATATCACTTTGCCCGAGCCCGGAATTGAACCCAAGACCTCATGCTCAACAGTAGCATAAATGTCTTTTTCTGTTGTACTTTTCTCTGTTAGTCGTGATCTCGGTAGTACCTTTCTAGCCATCCATCCATCCATCATCAGCCATCTTTCACACAGTCCATCCTTCATTTCTTTAGTCTTCACCTACTCTTATAGCCATCCACATTCATACCGAAAACTTTCCTCGCGACATGTTCCTCATTCCTGCTCATCACATGCCCAGCATAATCAGCCTGTAAGGTTCCCACTCTTAGGACACAGACCTCCTGTCTATGAGAGGGAGTGGGCCGTAATCCAGTGCGGGTTGGTAGAGGTTTTGAGGGCAGTTATCTATAACACAAATTGGCCCATCTGGGCCACCACTGTTCCTTACATCGCTTGGCCAAACCATGGTAACTGATTTACAATTAACAACGATTATGTTTATTTTTAGACATTATTTAGACATTATTATTCATACATTATTTCTAGAACTTTTCATAACAAACTGATAAAAATTACGAATGGTTGGCTTTCGTAATGGTGCTGATTATCTAGTTCACCAAGCTAACCTACATTATAATGTTCTCATTTATGTAAAGTAAGTATACTTAATATGTTATGTACTGAAACATTTTTTTAAGCTAACTTTTTAAAATTTAATTTTATTTTGGGGGGGGGACGATACAACAATAATTTAAACTTCGTAATATCTAATGACGTCCCCAGTCCGCTTACAAAAATTCAATCAAATATTATACCTATAATATCCAATGGTTCAAGGCTCGTTCACACTGGCGCGACGCGACTTTAACAATACAATTTCTAATAAAACTTCACGATTGAACAATTGCCGGTGTCGCGTCGCGCGACAAGTCGCGCCAGTGTGTACGAGCCTTTACTGACTATAACTAGTCGGCCAACACCATTAGTTAGTTTGTTGGAAAAAGCACTTTTTTATTCCATTATTGGATTTATTTGATGGTTCCTAAATATTCCCATGCATTAGTATTGCCAGTGTTTTCATTTATGTTAGTCTCCACATTGTATTAGGCATCAGAAGTCGGTGGAAGCTTATTCTGTACCTTTTGAGAAAAGTTTCTACTCCACCACTATTCTAGCAGTAGGAACCTGGAGGTCTTTTCCCAATACAAAGAAATCCTTATTTTTTTTATGTGGCAAAGAAATGTTAATAAGATAATAAAAAAAAAATCATTTTAATAAAACTTGGCTAAATATTGGTGTACTATAGGTACACCTCTGCCTAAGCCTTCCGTAAATCATGTTATGTTATGTAAAAATTAAGATCCTGTCCAGACGAACGTAATTTGTTTTTTGCAAAATATGCAACCTAATGATAATTTTTTTCTAGTAGGTAAACTTTTTAAGTTACGTGGCAAGGAACGTGCAAACAAAAATCCAATATCAGAAGTTTTAAGATTTTGTACGTCTTCACAGTCTCGAAACTTGTACTCGAAGCCACAAAATCTTTTCTTTGTTTATTTTATAAGTTTCAGGGATCTTTGGAAATACGTTGCGTACCGTGCTGGGTATTTTTGCAATTGTTGAAAAGAATTGTATGTTTATTTGCGGCAAAACATGACGCAAAGATAAACACAAATACATTAAGAACAAGTTGGGTGGAAAACATAAGAATTGCACATTGTATAAAACTTGTGCTGGGCTCACTTTGCGTGCGTAAACATCGTCATCTTAGGTTTTTATTCCAACTTGTTATCAGTATTTTATGGAACCATAGAAATCGTAAAAAAAAAATGCCCTTTTCGATTCTGTCGATTCATCCTTTCAGTCGTGTCATTTTATTTACTACAAATTGAATGGGCTAGAACATAATTGGCGAATTGTCGGTGTACTACAGATATACCTCTGCAACCCTATGGGGAATACAGGCGTGATATTATGTTATGATTTCAACGAATACTTAGGTAATTTATTAGTATAATGAATACCAAATCGTTTGTAATATTAATAATAGATATTCAGAAATGCAGACGAATTACGGAAAATACTTTAGATAGGAGCTCAATATGATCCTCATAACCGAGGCTTTCTGTGGTAAAATAACTTCCAACTATTTAAGCTCTGCAAAGGCTTATAGCTTCAATATTCTATACTTTGCCTCCTCTCCGAGATTTTATGGAGAATGAGAGGCCAATTAAAATAGAATTAGCCCCCCTAGAAACGAACAGCCAATCACGTAGCACAATCATTTATTTGCGATTGATACGTCTCCCTATTCCAGGTAACACAAAGAGGGTGTTACGTTGCAGCGTGGGTAGTCTGCAGGTAGAATTTGCGTTGCGAGAACCCATTATTGTTCAAGATAAATATATTTCCTAGTAAAGTTCGAAGGATTTTGCTAAGGTATTTTAAAATGCGTGAAGGGTGGGATACCCAATTTATATAGATGTACAAAATAATTTCAAATACTAATTCATTTAGGTTGCAAACATCCGACTTTGAAATTGTAACAATAACAATTATTATGTTGGTCCGCAATTATTATACGTGTTTCCTTACCGTAACTCAAGTGAGAGATATAATGATACAAGTACAATTATATTATGCATGTTGCGAAACTTCTGTTGTTATTATTATGAATGTAATATCGTTTTGTTTCGCTTGCTGATCTTATGGGAGTGGAGCATTTTTTGATGAAGCTATGGTACTAAGCAATCACATTTTATGGCTTTGAATTCTATTTGAATTGTCGAGTTCAGTGGCACAATCAGTCATTGGTATTGGTAATTGTCTCCCAGCAATCGCATACAAAAATTCCAAGAACTGACCAGATACGTCATCAAAAGCCATGACAGTTATAGCATAATTCGATTACATAGTGGTAAGCCCAGGTACGTAAGACATACAAAGTCGTCGCACCCCAATTACCGGTTGCATCACCGACAACTGGTGCGTTTCCCCCGTATTATCTACTTTGCGTCGAGTATAGGGAAAGCGCACAATTTGTAAGCACAGGACACAGTTCGCACGTGCTATTGGTTAATCTGCCGCATCGTGAATTAATTTCTATGCTGCAACGAGTTTTTTTTTGTAAAATTTTATGCGAACCGTGTGTAGAGGTCTTTACTTGTATGGAATTTAATTCCGGTGTCTATTTTGGAATGGAATAGGAACGAAGTATGTTTGGAATAGATTTTCTATTTTAAAGGTGATCATTTTGGGGCGCTTATTTATTAAACTTTATGCAATTTATAAAGAAATTCAAAGTCGAACTGACCTTATTAAGGATCTTAGGCATTCTCTACCAACCAACCGAGAATGGGAGATACTTAACATGGCAGTGTTAAAAAAACCATTTAAAAAAAAGATCAATGAGTATTAAAGTAACAGATTAGCAAATGTCTCACACTTATGATGCAAGTTTCTATCTTGCCCATTCTTGGTCATTTAACTAGTTTGTTTGAAGCCCTTAGGAATGTGTGGTCTTCCCATTAGCTTGCAGGGCAGGTTGTTCCATGATATAACAGACGAAACCACGTTTTACGGTTTAATTTGAATTCCATTTACATACTACTACCTAGTGATCGTCGTGCCTTTAGTTAGGTAATAGGTGTTGTGGCTAATATGGTTTCATCACACAGTTAAGAGTAGGTATTTACACTCGTTCAGGGAATTTAAACTTTATTAATATTACAAATAAGAGCGAAATTAAGTTAAAGACGTTTCGCTTGGAGGTCAGATATTATTCAAAGGGAACGCACTTCCGGGATAAAAAAATATCCTATGTCCTAACCCAGGTCATGGTCTACGCATGTGTCCAAATCCGTTCAGCCAAACAAACACTATTCTTAGTTATAACATAATCTATCTCGTAAAATATTAAGTTAGAATTAAATTACTTATTAGTCTATTAGGCTAGATTGTAATCAATTACTAAGAACTTTAGTTCTTATTAATAAGGTAAAAAAAAAAAAACTTTGTCATTTTTATTAATAAGTTAGAATGTTTGTCACTTGAAACTTCCTCCAGTTTTTTTGGGAATACGACACTTTCTTCGTTGTTACAAATACCACTTTTTTATCGCCTTTTTCATCATAACTAACCGTCTCTTCCTTCCACAGCCACAAACACGTCACCATCCACGTGCCGTACAAGGTGCACACCATTCACCACCACCACGTCTCGAAGGTCCACGTCCCGGTGCACGTCCCCGTCGTCAAAGAGGTCCAGGTCATTAAGGAGGTGCCCGTGATCCAGCACGTGCCGGTCCCGATCTACAAGCACGTGCCCGTCCCCGTGGTGAAGCACGTGGAGGTCGAGAAGAAGGTCTACCTGCCCGTTCATGAGGATCACCACGGATGGGAGAGCGAGTCGTTGTCACATGGCTGGCACTGATGACAGTATATTGTTTTAGGGTTAAGGTGAGGAGATATTATTATTTAAATTTGGTAAGACATACTAGCAGCTCATTAGCTGATGCGTGTCCTTCTATACCTCGGAGGTATTTCATCTATCCAGTCGGTTCTTGAAGCAGTTTATTGTGGGAACCGCCGCAATATTATATTATATTTATTCTAAAGGAACATAAATTGCTCATTTACGAATAAATACATAAATAAAATTGGTATAACGCAGGTATCACCAATTAGTTAAAACGGTTCTTTTAAAAAAAAAACGATTTTTGCATAAACTATTAAAGTTTACAGTTTAATACTTTTTTATGAAGTTAGAAAATAGAATGACGGTCCGCCATTTCCGAAAAAGAAAACGGAGGTCTCTGTCCTAGAGTGGGACAACTCAGGCTATTTTTTTATCCTCTATCTTTAATTTCTTAGTTTTCACAGAGTAATACAATGGTGGGTTGAGGGGGAAAATGGTAGGGGCGGGGAAAGAATGACAGTTTGGGGATATGACAGTCATAAACCAAACTGCTAGTTTCTGATGTGCGTTTGATGTGAGGGCCACTTTGTCAAAACACTTTGAAAATGACCTCAGGGTTGGAATCAGAATTTGTGAACGTTTTGCAAGTTCTGATAAGTTAACCACTGTTTGTACAGTCAAGGCCAAAAATATGTAGACATTTAGCGAATTTCTACTTAGTAAGCAGTTATTGAAATTGTCAGATAATAAACTTACAGAATCTGCGCAATAGTGAGGATTATAGATTTTGTTATCATTTTAATATAGAGATTTTCACTTAAATAATATACTTACATAATACTTAGTGATTTTATAGATTTCTTTATTTTGTCCTCAGAATACTTAGGATAAGAACCACACATCGTTTTAAACAGGAACTACCGGAAGTTTACGAAGTCATCCGAACTCCCCGAAGTTTACCGAAGCAACCAAACATCACAATTGTTCGGGGAAATCAGAAAAGCCGTGTTTAGCATACGTTACATTACGTGATGAGAAGACTAAAGGCTCGTGCATACTGGCGCGAATTGTCACGCGACGCGACACCGGTAAAATTGTTCTACTGTATTATGAAAGTCGCGCCGCGCTGTCGCGTCGTGCCTGTTTTTTGTATGAGCCTTTATTCTCGGCGACAAACTTAGGGTGGTCGCACATCTTACGGAAAATGCGTCGGGCGAAACTTTGTTAACTTCCAGTTAGTACGCTCGACGCACTAACGCATAATCGGTTGACTGTTTAAGGTTGAATGTTATAATATTATCTACTTGTCAGTTCTGGCGTTATGCGACCGACGATACGCGACGCATCTTCCGTCACATGTCCGACTACTCTAAAGCCACCGAAACATTACTGTGTCGTGTTGTTTCGTGACGCGGGATATACACCAATCAAACGAATCTGTTCAGGCCTAAGTCACACATGGCTAACACTGCGTCAGAAGGCGTCACGACACGACACAACACAGCTTTGAATCAATAAGAGGCTCTTATTTTAATTTCGTCAAGACGTAGTGAAAATGTTTTTATACACTAGTGTCACGTATCTTATTTTAAAAAAATGACAGATTTTAATGACTTATTTTGGGTATTTGTGATTTTATCAATTCATGAAAATATAAAGAATACTCACTATTAAGAGCGTTTGTTCTTAAAGTTGGCAACGTCGCAAATAGCTGTCAAATATTTACATGTTTTGATTAATTTCGCATATTGTATGGAAATATAAAATATCGCTAACTAGTGAACTAGAATATTAATATTGAATTGCAATTATAGCACTGAATTTGATGTTGTAACCGTTTTAGGTGTAAAAAAGCCACTTGTAAAGTTTCCAAATACTTTTTTTACATCTAAAACTAAATATTCGGTGTTACGATATTAATTATTGCATTTCATAGTCAATATTCTAGTTCACTAGTAAGCCATATATTTCATATTTTCATACAGTGATTTTGGCAAATTAATCGGAACAGCGAGATATTTGACATCTATTTGCGACGTTGCCCACTTTCAGAACGCACGCTCTAACATAACGTTTGCTAACTAACATCAACTTTTAGACGTCACAAAGATAAAAATGTTTAAATAGCCATCACTTCTTGTTTTGAATTGAAATTATTATGTAGGCAAAGGCATCAAACGTAACTGCCTCTGCTTAAATAATAATTAAAATTCTTGTAAATATTGTAATAAGTATTAAAATATATGCTTAGAACTTTCATGTATTCCCGTAATAGATTAAAAACTGAAACATGAAAAACATTTTACCAGACAACCAATTAAATCTGAAATTGTAATTATATTAGTTACCTTAAATGTAAACCATGTTATTATAAGAACCAAAGAGAATAAAAAGGATGTGTTTATAGTTTTTTTACCAAAAAAAGGTTTGTTTAATTTTTATACAATACCGTTTAAGGTACTGAAAACACAAAACGTTTAAATAGAAAAAAAACCTACTGCATTTTTTTTTAATATCGGAACGAACAGACTAGTTAAGCATCGAATTATTCGATCAACTGATTTTACACCACGGTCTGATTTTTGGAGTAATCAAATTAATGATTGTCGTTGTAATTAAAACATCAATAATTCGGACACGATTTTCAACCGAATCAAGTACCTACCTTCCTAAGATTTATAAGTTTTCTGTTCTGCGTCGTTGCATGGTCTAGTGGTCGCAAGTGGTGCTCCTTAACATGAGGTCCTGGGTTCGATTCCGGTCGGCAAAGTGTTATTGAGTCTTTCCATCTGGAATTTCTCAGTAGCAGGCCGGAGTCTGGATTTGTGCCCGGTTCATAGCAATAGGCTCGCCCCTGTTACATAGGACTCAAACACAACTCGCAAAATGTGGGTGTACTATAAGTACTCCTCTGCCAAACCCTTCGGGGATTACAGGCGTGATGCTATCTTCTGATAATATTGAACTGACTGATCTTTTCGTCCCGAAATTTTCGACCCTGACTGTAAGCACGACTCGACTACTCACTTGAGTTGTCGAGTCATATATAGTTATACATTTATAATGAGAGGTCCACATATACTGGAAACTTATAGCTAGAGGTGATAGTGTGTGTACGTGTGAAATAAGGAAAAATAAATAAAAACAGTCTGTTGTACTCAGTATAATCACATTCGTTACAATTGAGAAGATTGGCTATTCTAGCAAAAGTTAGGCTTACACAACACAATTTAAATATATAACAGCACAGACTAGGTAAGGTTGGCAGAGATCATCAACATTTTGTTACAAGATAAGGACAGGAACACCCAGAACATGATTTCCCATTCAACGACCCAACCTCAAATGATAGAAAATTTAAAACTCATATTAAAAAGTACACTTTGTAACAAGCGTATTACAAATTCGAGGATTATATCCAAGATAATAAAGGCTCGTACACATGTCGCGCCCGCGATATCGCGGGCGCGACAAGGGTAGCGTTGCATGTTGCATCAGTGTGTACCAGCCGTAATGCTTGGAAACAGGCTGTCGTTTGCTTGCCTTGCAGGCTAGCGCGATTCGACTCAAACAATTAAATTGCTAAGAAAACTTCACGGTAGAACAATTACCGGTGTCGCGGCGCGACGTCGCGTAGCGCCAGTCTGCACGAGGCCTAGGTGTGGAGTTCTTTTGCAAAGGGAAACTAGAAACAATTATATTTTTTTGTAATTTTGACGTTCAAAAATACCTTTTATCTTTGAAATAAATCATTTGACTTTGACTTTTACGAATTTTAAACCCAAAAAGGAATCAGTGGAAATCTCATAACGCCTTCTCATTTAATTCTCTGACTGCGAAGCACATTAGTTCGTAGGATGTGAATGCGACTAATGCGGTCAATTGGGCCTTGTATACCGTCACTGCCCACCCCCTGTAGAGTCCTCTAAAGCCTTCTTTCTTGTACGCAATTAAAACGCAGTCGATCAATCTTTTACATTTTATAAGGTGTTGGGCTTGCGTCGGTGTTTTGTACTTCATATTCATGTGGTGGGTCTGGAACAATGTATTATATTGTAAATGGTTAAGACCTATATAATGCCTAAATCGAAACGGTTTTTTTATACCTACATTATCTTCTTGTTCTAAGAAAAAAACGAAAAACAAACACAAACGAAAAAAAACAAAAAGAAAAAACACATCTGTTTTTTCTTTCTTTTTTCTTTTCTCCAGCGGACAGCCAGATATAGGCATCTCTAAATTGCACACTATTATATCTCGATTTTAAGCAACTCTCATTCATTTGTAACCAGTCACCCTGCGGCGATCGTCGCTCCAGGAAGCCTGAGGGCTCGCTCCACTCAGAACACAAACCATCATCGGTTCTACGACTAATATAACCGGTCCTTTGCCACTTCTGCTTGCTTATTCCATGAGCTATGTCGACAACTACTTTGGTCTCTTCTTTTCTGGTCCTCTTGCCCTTATTTCAATTTAATTGAGGTTAGCGTTTCCCAGTTTCTCTATCAGCCGTCCTCTTTAACATCCTGTCCAGCCATAATCAAGCATTCTATGCCTCTTTTCTGGCATCTGGCATCTGATGTGTATACAGGGTGTATCAGAAAGGTGTGGTCAAATTTAAGGGTGTGGTACAGACGATCAAACTGAACAACTTCCGCCATGGGACCAACATTGTAATCGCGAAAAAATTATCAACCACACCGTATTAAACTTCTTTATCCATTACCTACTCGACCCAAATGTATCCATTTTTGACCACACTTTTCTGATACACCTTGTATTTATCCAGTCGAACTTGTCATGTCGTTTATCCCTCTAAGGTTGAATGTCACTAACATACCATAATCAACCTAACGTTTCCCTCTGCTAGAACACATGCCTTCTCCCTGTTAGAGGGACAAATGGCACTTGCACGTTATAAAACGTAAGGTTTAAAATGAATTCGTGACACTTAGATAGTTTCAACCTTACTAAAGCTTCAATTACCTGTGAGTTTATGTCAAAGGTGATAAAGCGATTAAAAGGTAAACTATACAGGGTGGTCCAAAATAGTGAAGTCCAAAAGAAAATCTGAATTTCTCATACCCAGGGCTATTCGAAAATATCCCGTACCAGTGGTATTAGAACGGAATAAATCCTCCCTTTGAAAATAATATGTTAGATTACCGTTACCTACCTACATTTGTATGATCGAAGGTACAAAATGTCTTTTCGTTGGGTGTATGTAGGTAAAGGTGGTAAGTTTAATATTAATGAATGAGAATAATGTAAGAAGAAAGAAAGTAATGTATGTCAATTGCTTATAACTACGAGTCTTCTAAATGCCAGAGTACCTAATGGTTGAGTATACAAAAGACCAATTGACAATGAACCAATTTTACTTGCGAAACAGTTGCCTGTTATAGGTACTGTGTCTCCCGAGAATATCATAAACTTGTTAATCACGGTTCTAATTAGTGCAAAGGGTGTCTGATATCTCAAACAGGAGCTAATTATCAGAGGCTATTATATATAGAAGGACATCTAGTAATTACCCACTGTGAACGAGCTTCTATAAAAAGAAAATGAAAAACCTGGTTAGTGCAACATGCATGGAAAAGTAAGTATAAAGTTTTCGAGTTATTATTATTTTTGTTAATTTTTAGAGTTTTCTGCCGGTGGAGCTTCAGAAGCTTTTTTGAGTAACTTCCAGGAATTTTATTATTTAACGTATGAAAGTAACTTTCAAGACGAATATGTCACAAAAAAATTACTGAAAAATACCCACTACAAAAAAGGAAATGAATTTTAGAACCTTCGCCGCCAGAAAACTCATTAAAATTACAAAAAAACAAAATAACACAAACTATTTTAGAATACACGTGGTATGAGAAATTCAGATTTTTCTTCTGAACGACACTATTTGGACCACTCTGTATATTTATGGTACCTAATAACTATCTATTACTTATATGAATGTGAGTGCTTAAAATCTAGTCGACTTAATGGCGTTTTTTTCACAAGGCGGAAAACACAGTACTAAGGCCATAGATTAGTCTTGAAATTGCAACCAACACTTGGTCATACATAGTGATTAAAGCCTAGGAAGTCCGGAAGTTTTCCGGCATCAGAAATAAATACAATGTTTTTATGACAGCAAATAAAACATAATATATAATCAATTCGACTAACCAACCTCCTGGTTACGTCACAAGTTTTCTGCTTCGGGAAAAAAACGTTTTATACCGTATTCAAGATACTAGAATTGTGAGAAAATACCAGTTTGTCGTATTGGAAAAAGTTCAGTAGATTTTATGTTATTGCTTTATATTAATAGTCGCAAAGTAAGAAGTTACATATATCTATATTAATATTATAAAGAGGAAAGATTTTTTTGTTTGTTTGTACCGAATATACTCCGAAACTGCTGGACCGATTTAAACAATTCTTTCATCATTAGAAAGCTACTACTTCTTTACCGAGTAACATAGGCAAATATGTTCGAAAAATCTGTATATATAAAAAATGAATTGCTGTTCGATAGTATCACTAAAACTCGAGAAACGCTGGCCCGATTTGCCTAATTTTAAAAAGTCCAGGGAAAGTTTAAATGGTGGGAAAATATGGAATAATTGGAAAAACACTACTACACTAAGTGAAAAATAACTTTAATTTAGGAAGTCGGTAGCGAAAAACGAAAATTCAAAACCAAAGATCGATCGACCGGTTGTATTTTTTTGTAAAAAGTTTTAATTTATTACTTTTTAGTTGTGGTAGTGGTAGTAATATACACCTACTCTGTTAATAACATAGAACATCATCCACATACGCTAAGTGGCGAAAATACGTGTTATTCAAGCTAACTAAAACAGTACTTACCCAAGCAAAGTTAATAAAAAAAATATATAATATAATGGGACCAACTTCGAGGTATAGATACCCTCTCCAATAAAAAAAGAATCGTTCAAATCGGACTACTCTGTAAAAACATATGCGTGGTCATACTTATGCAAGTTAAAATTAAAAATTAAAATAACCCCCGACACTAACAAAGACAATTCCAGGTGATGCTGCATTATCGGTTCAAGGTTACTATGTTCTTCTAATATCATTGAAGTAACAGAATACTAGATTTCGAATCTATCAGACCTGTGGAAGATGCGCACATCCATTCATCAAATAGAAAAGAGCTGATAATCTTCAAACGGCTGAACCGATTTTCTTGAATTATAGCTAAGAACACTCTCGATCAAGACACCTTTCAAACAGAAAATTTATAATTAAAATCGCTTCAGTAGTTTGGCAGCTACGAGGGAACAGACAGATACACAGATACACACGTTAAAGATATAATACTTTTTCCTAACTAACTCTTTTTCCGTCGGGGGTTAAAAGAAGAAAAAAAACAAATATACGTGTCGACTTGAGAACCTCCTCCTCATTTTTTCGGCGGTCAAAAATATGTTTTTTTTTAAAGATTTAATTTATATACAAATCTATCATTCGATGGATAGAACATTTTGCCTACCCTTAGATTTTGCGGGTTAAAAACAATCCTAGAAAAAATAACTACGACTGTGCAATTTGCGCGACAACTGTGACTAACTATTTACCGTGCTCTCCGAGGTATGTACTTAATGAGGGGTCTGAAATCTTAACCGTTAGCAAAAAGGTAACAATCTAATACTGCAATCTAACAACCTCAGACATCGATGGAAACACGCATAGTACTATGATTCCGCCTAGCATTTTCCGGGGTCGTCTTAAAGAAAGTATTTGAGATGGAGCGACTGCCCCCAAAATGGCAGTTACTGGGCAATACGATAACCCTTAAAAACCTTCATATTATGATTATAAATATTATTCAGTGTGTCATACAGAGATTTGCAGCCTCCTTTTAATCAAGTCGAATGGATAAGTGATCGTCTTGGAGAAGAAACCGGAGAAGGAACCAGCTGCAGAGCTGGCAATAGCGAGCTGCGCTACTTTGGCATTATGTGTGTGGCAATCATCCTTATGGCAGTCTGCTGTAAGAAAGTCCAGGATCAGGTGCTGGACCCAGCTGAAGGTCGCAAACTGTATGCCCACTTGTGGCCCCATCTGAAAAGAGATACAAACTCGAGAACTCATATTTCAATAAACCAGTTACTCAATGTTTTGTAATTACTTCTTTTGTTCAATGTATTGTTAGGCCCTGTATTGAGCCTTTCTGATTAGCTCGGTATGTGTCGCACTCCCGCACATACCGACCTAATCAGGAAGGATCAATTGAAATATAGGCGCTCGGTAAGCGCTCGGTAAGCTATCGGTACCGTTTCGGCTTCATACTTTCATGGTAGCAAGTTTGTAAGACATTTGATTCAGTTAAAATTGAATAGTGATTCGTTTTAGAAACGTGTTTTCATGTCATGTGAAACTAAGTAAAAGCTTGTATAAAATTGGAGCTGACCTGCAACAGCGAAGCGCTAAGCCCTTCGTAGAACGCGCGGATTCCTCCATATCGGTACACAGTCTTAGCTCCTTGTAATATATCCTTGTACTGGTCCTTCACCAATATCTGACGAACTCGAATGACCTCCAGTGGTATAACTAATGTGGTACAAGCGCACCCCGCCATAACACCGCAACAGAAATGTTCAATGTGCCTAAAGAAACATTATAAGGCATTAATCTGTAGCGTGTATGACCAGATGTATGAACGTAGACGAGGCCAAAGGAGTATGTAGGGGTCGTAGCGGGTGCGTTCTGTAGTTTTTGCTTTAGTTTTTAAAAATTAATGTTTATTATAAAAACCGGCCAAGTGCGTGTCGGAATACGCACAATAAAGGGTTCCGTAGTTGGGATGAAATCACTGCAGTTGAAAAACAGGTTCTCCCCTAATGCAACTGCAAATTTAAGGTTGTACGCACAATATTGAGAGATTGGCCATTTTATTTTAAAACCATAGACTTCATATAGGTTTGCTATACTTAATCTATAAGTAAGTATAGAACTATATATTCTGTATATTTTTCAACAGTAGCTCAGTAGTTTCGGAGATAAGGGTCAATGGTAAATTTTCATCTATTTTCTTATATAGCTTTAATTTTTTTTTTAATAGCTTGGGACGCTCGTAGTAAGCACTTTCATTTGATGTCACCAGATACATTTTGCAAAACAAATTCATGCAAAAAACAAAACAAACAGAAATTCATGTGTACCTTTCAACTTAATCGGTCCATTCAATTTGGTGAAAAATGGCTGTGACAGACGGACATACAGATAGACACACGAGTGATCTTTCTTATAAAGCTCGTCATACACTTTGAAGATAATATAAAATATACATAATTATATCACCGAACAATTTAATCGATGGTGGTGGCATTATAAATACGTTAGAGTATCTTTTAAGCGCTATAATATGTATTATATTCGTTGCGTGTCATGAGCTTATGGGTTCCGTTCTTAATTATTATTAAGATTATGAGGGAACTGATGAACATACATACATACATATCGTTCAAAATCATAACCCTCTTTTTTGCTTCACCGTAGTCTGGTAAAAAGGAATTATCATTTACACCAAAAAAATTACAAACAACGACGCTCTGTACTCTTGTTCTAGCTCTATCTCTATAATCGTTTGGTTTAAACCCACCCTAAAATGTAGAAATTCGGGAACAACTGAACGTCCTGTTTCCTATGGGATTTTTGTCAAATTTATTGTTTGGGCAGGACAACGTCTGTCGGGTCAGCTAGTAATACTATCAATTAAGCTTGTTTAAGCGCCTTTGAAAACAACGATTGCAATAAAATTTTGGTTATTGACCGGTTGCTCATCAAATCCTGATACACATGTCATAATAAAAATATTAAGGAAATGGTATATTTTTGCAATTTTCCTTTTGTTTTCAAGTTAGGTCCTCTTTTAAGCTGTCGAGCACAAATCCTAAATTAACGCATTTAACTGTTCAGCTTCTTTTGTCATCGGTTTCATTTTTGCGATAAAGAATACCTATAATAATATTATTATCATAACTACGAACCACACTAGCTTTACTTACCGGTACTGACGCGGGACTATTTTGGAGGCTATCTTTGTGGTGACCTCGTACACGTAGAACTGACTGCTCACACCCAATACCGAGTGTACCTATAAATTCAGGCAGATTGTTACAACAGACAAGCAGACTAACTAATGAGCATGATCAAGTAAAACAAAAACAGCATACAATATATATTGAACATTTATTGTAATTCTATGTCATAGCTACCTACTGCAAAGGGAAAATACTACAGAAGCGTCCAAAACAATCGTTTTTTTTCTCTTAACCCTTTATGTCCAGACTGGACTGTCAAACTTGGGCTACAGACACGAAGCCAGTTTGCGAATTAGTTCAGAAATTCACGAAGACTTCTTCTTACTCAATGAAATGTCTTCATAAGTGCGACATGAAGCCAGTGAGGCCCCGGTCACGCCGTGACGGATCTGGGTTTTTTTTTATACTGCATAGTTTTGGTATCACATGTGGCAGCATTGCACTTTAGGGCATCATATCCCAAGACATTAAAAGACAATGAGTAGTGACAAAAATCGCAAATAGTATGCTTAGATGGTCATGTTGAGAGTTATATTCAAGGTTCCCATGGAAACAGTGTGGGATTCCATGGATTCGTGGCCAGACAGATTAGACAGATCGTAGGGGTGTATCAAAGGCATAGGTGGCCTTCTTTTGCTAAGATTTCAATAAATATGTAGGTACCTATATGTTTTAATAAGATTACAATACTTCATAAAAAAATAAATGCGTGTTCATTTGTAACAGAACTGATGGCCAGAGTAGTTAGTTATATCCACAGACGCTTTGCCAAACTTAATATCTTTTTAACCGCATATGATGGGATATTGACGTATGATCCCAACATTTTACCGAAAAATATCGAACTGATCATCGCGTGTGTACGGGGCCTGACTGTCCTGGAAATTGAACTGACTGGCAAACTGGCGCGCATGAGAGATTGAACAGTTCCATGGAACGTTTGATCTATACGTAGGAGATGGTAGATCCCTAAGAACCAATGAAAATCGACGCGCAAAGGGTTCAACACTGGTGGGGCATAGAAATGGGCACTGAATGAGTGGTAACAGTTTGCGCGTCGACGTCCCTGATGCAGACTTGGCATACCTGTCCTAGAAGGTGTCCGTGCCAGAAGGCGGTTATGCCTTCCTCCAAAAGAATCCGCCTCGCTACTCTGTACGTACCAAATTTATGTTGAGGTTTTCTAAGGAGTTGCGACCTGATCTTGATCACGTCCATAGGTTGTGTGATAAACTTGGTCGAGATACCGGACAAGCAACCAACCAGTAGCTTCTGCTTTTGGGTCATTGAATCATTTTCGTTATACCCCACCATGTTATGTGTAACATGATGCGCGGGTTCAGTGGGCGGGTGCACTTGGGTCCATAATTATTAAATTACCATCCAATTTAGGCGAATGCGCCAGAGTCGCCAAAATCCAAATTTATTACGAAATGAACTGAACACGATTTGTGATAAGTGGTTTATTTTACATCACAGAGTACTTTTTTTGACATGGTTTGACAACTTTGGAGATTTAACTGAACTTTATGCGACATTTGGTAATTCTTACAGATTAAACACGTTTTTTACTTTTCTATTTACTTGAGGGTTGTAGGGAGTTTGAAAGAGGTGGTAAAGTTTCTCTATGGTTTAAGGTTATTAGAAATATAAAATAGTTTAATGTCCAGGTAATACAGCAAGCAGGTTTACAGGTTAAAACCAAGCTCAGATGGCATGAGTAGCTTAAAATGTTACCTATAGCTAGTGATGTTTCGAGAGTATTGAGAAGGGAAATGTTCCCTCCCATACATGAGCGTCTAAAATTGTTGCAGCGCCATTGTATGAAGCTCGATGTCTGCTGGAGACATAAGTTATCGTCTTTTAGCATGTTTCCTCAAAATACCATTTTTGATACCTACCAATCTGCAAGGTCTTGACATGATCTGACCAAGATACTGTCTGAACTTTAAAAGAGACTGTGACCTCTGAGTTTGTTTCGGTCTTTCTTCTCTGAGAAGAATGGCCGACCTCAACCGTTCTTCTCCACCGTGTTCAGGTATATGATAGACATGTAAGTGTTTGTACAAACCTACTTACATAACTAAAATTATTTATCATGATTACATATTACTGCCGTCGGTCGTCAAGTTATAGGTAACAATACCCAGGAGTCATGGGACCTGCCGACAGAAGTGAAAACTTAAAATTGTTTTTAGCGCCATCTATATTTAATGTCACAGCACTACTGCGCCTGGTTACGCGAATCCAAACTTTACCCCCTACCAAAAATCTTAACACGCCTAAAGAAGTTTTCACTTCAAAAGCACCCATTATGATTAACGTAAGTTAGCCCAGCCAGGAACCAAACTTGCTTTCTACCATAAAACTATGGCATGAGCACGACACAGCACGTGTCGACACAAGATAAGAAGAATAATGATATAAGCACTGTGTGAGGAAGGAAATATTGTGAAGTGATGAGAGATACTCGCTTCATCAACTCGCCAATCGAGTATCTTTCTCCAGTACGGGATCGATTCTCGTGAGGAACAACACGGAGTTTGGATTTAGCTCAGTCTAGTAGGTATATTTAAAAACATTTAAAATAATACAACCGACTTCCAAAAAACCACTACAAAGTGAATAAAACCCAACTACGGCAAAAAAGTCAACTAAAAAGGTATAAACAAGTCATCTCAGACAGACAAATTAAAACTCCGGAGTCACACGTGTTAGGGGATAAATCGAATAGATTACGTGTGACTCCGGATTTTTAATTTGTCTGTCTGAGATGACTTGTTTATACCTTTTTAGTTGACTTTTTTGCCGTAGTTGGGTTTTAGTTTTTATCCTTTTATTTTTATTTAAATTATTTTGGGGTAATAATATATATATTTTTGAAATATGCTAATTAAGCCCTTTCATTTGATACCCAACATGGCACCATTAAAAAAACTTTTTTTTTTAGTTCATAACTTTTTATCCTCTTGAGGGCGCCATATTCAATTTGCCGACTTGCCGACTTTATCCAATTTGTGACGTCACATAGCCTATAGCCAGCGGACGACCGAGACGCTTCCAAAGATACCCGATACACAAATTTTGATGAGTAGTTTAGAAGTTATGAGGGAACAAATGAATATACATACATACATACAAACATAATTACATACATACATATAACCCTTCTTTTTCCTTCACCGTAGTCGGGTAAAAATAACTTAAATTTCGGAAGTCGATGTCTTTGCTTTTGTATTTTCATTAATTGCCACCGATTTCCAAAATTAAAATTATTTTTCACTTTGTAGTGTTCTTTGTTGTAATAAAGTTTTTATTTAGATACCTATCGCTTTTAAGTGGGTCGGTTTGTAATCTAACTAGGTGAAAGTAGCCTAATGTCAACTGCTCATCACCTTTTCCAAAATATTGCTTTTCTCGATACAGGTAGGGTACGGTAATTGTTGAGGAGTTATCCAGGTACTTCACCATCAGCACCGCTTCGCCATAATAACATGCATTGTGACGAGCATAAATTACTTGGCAACCATATTAAAGTAATCGAATCGCAACCAGTGAAATACTTACTATTGAGTAATTCCGATGGCCTTCTGTGGTTCTAAATGAAAATGCTTAATAACCTAATAAATAACTTTTTGCTGAAAATACCAAAATCGCTTTATTTACGCTTATACCATTTGAAGAGTTCCCTCAATCCTCATGGATTTAATCATAATAACTGTATTTTGATAAAAATGGGACCAATCGGAATGTATAGGTCCTTTCCTTTTAAATAAAAAAACGATTTTCCAAATCGGTTCATAAATGACGGAGTGGTGATGTACTGGTGATCCCACACTGGCTGTTAAAAATGTTTAAAAAGCATTTTCTAACACTAATGGGTGGATTAGTGTTAGAAAATGCTTTTTAAACATTTTTAATAATAATTTGTCTAGTAATAATTTATTCCACAATTTCACTACTACTGTTTTTGCTTTCGTTCCTTCCACCATCCATTGTATTATTCTTAATCAGAAAATCGATGGCTATGATAAATGTGTTTGCAAATAAACAAAATGATACTTCATTAGGTCGGAACCCTTAAAATAATTATGAATATCAATTTCTACTGTTTTGTCTGATTTAGTGAAAATGGCCCTGATAAGTGATTGATAAGTTATCAATCAGTGAGTTTGTTTTCATGATAAATCATTATCAGCGAATAGTAAAATTTATCGACCAGAATACGTAAGGGGAAAAGGAGAAAGCTACCGGATTACTTAGCCGAGAGTTATTTTTAGAAGTGATTATCCTTATTTCGCTAATTAGTTTAATAATCGGTTAAGTCTTGATTTAATATTTCAACGTCAACCCACCATAATAATGAGTATGGCCGCCATAGCTATGTCACAGTCATTTCAAAATATTGCCATTTTGTAATAAGGAAATAATTTACTAAGTAAAGTCGTATAAGGATCTTTTAGCGCATGGCCAAAATCAGAACTAACCCCACCATCTTATATAACAACTAGCTGCTGCCCGCGGCTTCGTCCACGTGGACTCTAATTATTTTTCTAAAATAAAAGGAGCTGTTACTTCTTACAATTTCAGCTATCTGCTAGTGAAAGTCCCGTCAAAATCGACCCAGTCGTTTCGTAGATTAGCCGGAACAGTCAGACAGGTAGATAAACAAAAAGTTTTTTTTTGTTATAAATACCTTGTATAGAGTAAACTTTTACTATAGGACTAAACCTGAAATCGCGAAAAATCTACTGTTCACTACATTTATGTTCGCGTATCTCGTCAAAATGTTGGGAACAGCTGATGTTTTTTCGGGATTTCAGGTTTGGGCCCCTAATAGAAGTTGTTCATAATGATGAGTAATTTTCTTGTGTTTAAGTATCGGTCACTAATTACCATTCACCCTTTATATAATAGTTCACATACATTTAGCATTAGAGAAATTGTTTTGTGAATTGTATTGAAAAAAAAAACGGTCAAATGCGTGTCGGACTACGCACAATGAAGGATTCCTTAGTTGGGATGAATAATTATATCCTAAGAACAAACTAAACATTTCAGTTGAAAAATATGTTCACCCATACATTCCAACTGCAAATGTAAGTTTGTACGATGTATTGAGAGATTTACTATTTTATTTGAAGACCATAGATTTCATGGGTTTTCCTGTAATCTATGAGTAAAGAACTATTCTCAGTATTTGTTCAAAATTGTACGCTTCGTAGTTTCGGAAATAATGGTTCTAGAAGGTATTCAATTTTTTTTTTTAAATGATGTGCGGTACAGATTGCAAATCTGTTTTATAAAATTTTCCTAATTGCGAATAATCACGAATTATAGAGAAATAGATACCAGAAGCGTCTAATAAAGAATAAAAAAAATGTATACCTTGCTTAGATAACGCATCTAGAAAACAAAATGAATTTGCATACAAAATGACCGATATCCACCTCACTAAACGATGATGTAAGTGGATAATATACGCTAATACACCGGCTAATCTATTAATGTTGGTACCGAGGGCCCATTAATAGATTGCAAATTAATTTGATGAGGTTTTTGTTTATGCGGTCAGAATAAAGCGGTTATTGAGGTTAGAAATAATGAACCATTGCAGCACAGTTACTTACGGTTGTTTTGAGTTTTAAAACCCCATTAAATTTTGTAAATGTATGTTTTTTTTTATTTCGAATAGGTATTTGCAGTATTTGTCATTACCACAATTATTTTTCGCTGTTGATTAATTGGTTTATTATTTAATTCGCAGCATCTAATGACACATCGCTCTTTGATTAAAAGAGCCACTAGACATTTTTCAATAAGTCTAAATTAAAAAAAGTGCCTGTAACACTAACCAGCACTCCATCATTTCGGTTAACGCTTCATTGTCCTAGCACTGTGTTCCATAACGCACGTGCCTGTTATAATATACAATAATTATAATATCTAAGTGTTACTATGGACTCGTCTTCTGAAGATGGTGGCACGAAGGATACAGCTAAGGTAAGGCTAGATTTTTTGTTTTTGGAGTGAACACTTCTTTAGGCTCGTTGAAAGATGTTTTGTATGGAAAATCTTATGGGTTTGCGTCACTATATGTTAAAATTATTAACAATTAATCTGTAGCTAAGAGTATGACGTGTTGCGCTTGGCCAACAGTGAAAGCATATATATTTTTAGTAATGAATTTTAATTTGCAGATTATCAAATATTAATTTTTGAAACTACAATTAAACTGAAAATTGCAAAAAAAAAAACACAAATTTCATAGTTTTAAACGTTTAATTCTGTCAAAAGTCTATGACTACCTATGTTTTATTATTTTGAGCATGATCGGATGAAATTATGTGGGTATCTAGGTATGTATGTAGTTAGGTTTTCCATATCGCACATTATACTCCGCACACTTGGCGAATGAAAGCTGGACCGAAAAAACTGTAACATTTAGACCGTCACGACACTTTTCTTTTTTTTCTTTTTGTATCAACTGTTGTGCTTCTTTCAGTGAAACATTGTAAATCAATTCAAGTTGTTGATTTGCTAAGTGGTTTTTAAACTTCAGAGTTGGTGGGAAAAGCTTGCTTAAGAATCTTTGTAATAGAGATTCTGCTCCTTCTCGTGTGTTACTATGAATTATATTTTAGCCGATGACATGAAGATATCCTAAATGATATGTTTTGCTGTTGCTTTTTCATATATACTAATATTATATGTATTTGTGAGTTTGTATGTAGCAGGTAATGTCCGATACAACTAATCCGAATTCAAAAATTCTTTTACTGATTGAAACTTACGCTATCGCCGAGTGTCTTAAGTTATAGTTCATATTAAAACAATGAGGACGAAGTCAGGCAGAAGCTAGTTTCTACTAAAATAATGTGTGTTGCTGTGCGTTACTTGAAGGCGTTTATGTTTTCTGTTCCAGGTAAATGTTAATACTAAACTTTGAATAACCAATACTCGTGTAATAATTCAGATTTAAACCTACCTACCTAGATTAATTTCCTAATCCTAACTAACATTATAAATTGCGAAAGTGAGTTTGTTTTTTGTTTTGTTTCTTACGCTTTCACGCTAAAACGGCTGAACGGATTTGGATGAGATTTGGCATATGGATAGACAAGGACCTAGGTTAGGATATAGAATACTGTTTATCCCGATATTCCCACGGAATATACTTATGCGGGTGAAACCACGGGGTGCAGTTGTTATATCGCAGAGGCGCACTAGGCCACTGTTATCACAAAAGTATTGAAATTACTGTTGTTGCTTAATATGCTTATTAATGTTGCCACATTAATATGCATTTCTCGTGACAAATGAATATTTTGTGCTTCAAGAAATAAATTGTAGTCCTTTTCAGCTGCTTTTATCTTAGTTATTGTTACCTACTGTGATGTAGTAATTTTACTCTAGGTGCATCGTCTTCACATAGGTATGCTTTTATTTAATGTATACAATATATTGTAAAACATTTTAAAAGAGTAGCGGTGGAGTTTCTTGCGCATTCTTCTCCATTCGAAAACTACCTTTTAGAAGGGGCGACTAGAATCAAATAATTTTTTTGTAAATAATGTTCCATGGTGCCTTTTATGTGCCTATTTGAAATACATTATTTGACTCTAACTTTTATTTTGTTATAATTAAGTTTCTGTCTGTGTGTCAGCGTTGTTCTTCTAAACTAGGTACGCAACGGATTTTGATGCGGTTTTCTCCGCCATTTAGATAATTTATTTCGGAAGCTTTATGGGTCTAAATACATTAATAGTAAACTTAATATCACAACTTTAGAAATCTCTATGGTTTTGCCAAAGTAAAAGTAAAAGCCGTGTAAAAGATGGGCGATTCAATATAAATTGTCATTTACATCTTATTGTATGGTACTGTAAACCGCTCGTCTCTCTTGTTACTAAGAATGGAACAAACCCTGTAAGAAATCGACATGTGTTTCACCTCACGTGTCGATTTCTTACAGGGTTTGTTAAGACTCTTTAAGAATAGAAAAGCGGAATAGTTTACTAAATATATCTACGTCTATTGTATTTTATAATGGATTTCCGCCAAGTCACGCCTGAATCAATTAACTAACTAAGAATGGAAGAAAATATAGGTACTTCATTTTTTTACTGTCATTTTCTGACTTACTTACGTTTATTTTTTCAATATTATTAATCCTATGTAGTCTCTATTGAGATATCCTCGCACTTCCTACTCGTACAATTAAGCAGCTCACGTACGCAAGTCACGTCATACAAGGCCCAGATATTCGACGGCCATACACCTAGTTATGAAGCGGGAATTGAACCCGTGACCTTGAGTTCAGACACTCAAAACAATAGGTAGTCGCCAGTTCTTTCCAGAGGGGTACCTACTTGTACCCGTATCGTTATCAATTACCCTTGACAGCTCAACAATATTCATTGCGTAATTTACATTGTTGTACAGAAGAACTTTTCAAACATTTGAAGCAATGGATTAGCAATTTCTTTCAAAATCTTCCGGATTGTGATTGGAAGTGTTTTACGAAATTAGAGTGCTGTCTTAGTACTAAAATGTCAATACAGTTCCAATAACATGTTTATTTCCCTTGCACACACGTGTATTCCCGTGCGTTCCACTGGTGTATCCTAACTAATATTATAAAGGCGAAAGCGAGTTTGTTTGTTTGCTACCCTTTAACGCTAAAACGGCTGATCGGATTGGGATGAACTTTGGCAGAAGGATAAAGGGTACCTTTTATCCCGATATCCCCACGGGATCGAGACTTATGCGGGTGACGCCGCGGGGCGCAGCTAGTAAAAACTGAAGCAAAAAACCTAGCGCCGAAAAATTCCCTCATTTATAGGTTAGTTTTGTTACTATTAAGTAGTACCTACGGGTAGGTACTCTGAAGAAACTTTAACGCAACATTTTGTTCTATTGTCCCTCGAAACATCATCATTCCTTATCTTTCCTGTCCTTATCCCAATTTATTTTTGGTCTTTGCAATATGTCTTTTTCTCCCTTACTTCTCTATTAGCCGTCTCGTCATCTCGGTATTCACCCCCTCTTTGGTCTTACCCGACTCTCATAGCCATTCATACTCAAAACTTTTCTTACGACATTTTCCTTAGTCTATTGTCTCTCAATTAAGTAAAGTTCTAATTATGTCAAATAATAATAGTTTGGCTACAATAGGAATACAACCCCTTCCCCCCTCAACCCCTTATATTGACTTTCAGTAAACGATACAGCGTCATTTAGTAATTATTATACCATAAAGACTCGACTTAATTGCTTAATTTAATTGGTTGTTCCACAAAATTACTGACGACTAAAACTTCCCTTGAAAAATGATCTGAATAACCATCATTGAGATCATTCTTCAATGACTAAAGCGAACTAAACCCCTTGAGTTACTGTAGTGTAAAAAGTGTAGAAATAATAGTGACAATGACACACATAAATGTCTTGATATAATATAACACACGAAAAAAGTGTTTATATTACCTGAAAGTTCTTTCACAAAATATCAGATCAATTAATCGAAACTTTCATGATTTTGAAACACTGCTTTCCCGTCTTTCTCTTGAGTGTGATGTAGCTGTTCTAACAGAATGTTGGCTTCCTTGTCTAAGTAATACCACCCTACCCCAGCTCCAATGTTACTCTTCGTTTCACACTACTAAACACCGTAATCAGAGTGACGGAGTAGTCGTATACATCAATTCAAATCTTGCATCCAAAGTACACGAACCTGAATTTCATGACTCTGCTTCTGGTTTAATCATAGAACTTTCATCAAATGTTGCTATCCTCTGCGTTTATAGATCCCCCTCTAACGAGACTATTGAAGTCTTTCTCAAATCCTTAAACGAAATACTATCTTCCTTGACTACTTTTCAAACAGTAGTAATAACAGGTGACATAAATATAAATATAAACATAGATAGCACAACGTCGAATATGAACAATTGGTCGCACGAATATCTTAACTGTCTCTCTTATCACGGGTTTTTACCTTCCCACCACCTACCCACAAGAGGCAATAATTGTCTTGACCACACAATTCTTAAAACCAAATTACTCTCTTCTACCTTCATTTTCGATTCGACTATTACTGATCACTTCTCTACCCTCCTTTGTTTAAATTTGAAGCCACCCCGTAATTTTTCCAATACCTCAACCCTTAAGACAGACTTCGTCTCACTTGACAAGTCTATGCAAAATCTGGAATTCACGCATATCTTTTCCTTGACTGATCCAAACGTTGCTACAGACTGTCTGATCCAAATTCTATCCCATGAGATAAATAATCACTCAACATTGAAGCGCACAGCTAAACGCAAGAGAATCCTCAAACCATGGATTACTCCAGGACTACTGCGATGCATGAGGAACAGAGACATTTTACACAGGAGATACAAACAGTCTCCTGATAATGAAGTCCTTAAAGCTACCTACACAAGATACAGGAACTTCTGCAATAAGATTCTTAGAAAAGTAAAAAGACAGTTCGATTCAAATGAAATTGCCAAAGCTGGTCGTAATACAAAGTTGTTGTGGGATACAGTCAAGCGTGTCACAAACACAACTAAAATTACTCACCCCCCTACGGAATTACTGTCCTCCTCAGAAACCCCTTCTCAATCTCTTAATGAAGTTAATTCATTCTTTGTAAATATAGGCAAGGATCTTGCTGATCGTATTCGGAGTGTCCAGGATAGCTGCTCTCCTCATTCCCAGTTCAATACCTCCAATAGTTTGAGTTCGTTCGTACTATTGGACACAAATCCTGATGAGATAGCCTCTATTATTGGATCCCTGAAGGCCAATGCTGCAGTGGGCTTTGATGGCATTTCTACAACCATCATAAAAAGGTACTCTGCAGTCCTTACACCCGTACTATGCCATATATTCAACCTATGCCTTGCCTCTGGTACTTTTCCTTCTTCTTTCAAAAATGCTATTATTCATCCCATTTTTAAAGGGGGTGACCGCACCTCTGTCTCTAATTATCGCCCTATTGCGGTGCTACCTGCCCTGTCCAAGATCTTAGAACGACTCATTAATAATAGGGTTACCACATACCTTGAAAACAATAACTTATTGTCAACCAACCAATTTGGGTTCAGGAAGAAAAAATCAACTTCTGATGCAGCCATGAAACTGATAGATAGAATCGTTGATAAACTTAATCAACGCAAAAAATGCCTCACAGTGTTCATTGATCTTGCAAAGGCGTTTGATACCGTTCCTCTCTCCTGCCTTCTGTCTAAACTAGAATGCTTAGGCGTTCGTGGTATGCAACTCCAGCTTTTTAACTCATATCTTTCAGACCGTAGGCAGATAGTCAAAATCGACGGTTGCCTTAGCGACGAGCTGCCTATTTCATATGGCGTGCCTCAAGGCAGTGTCTTGGGCCCTACATTGTTTCTGGTGTTCATAAACGACCTGTGCAACATGCACCTGAGCTCTGGTAACATTGTCTCTTTTGCCGACGATACTGCAATTACCTTTTATGATGAATCATGGGCTAAACTGCAAGCAACTGCTCAAAATGGATTTGATTTAATATATAGATGGCTTATCTCTCACTCACTCACGCTAAACACTAATAAAACTAAACTCATTACATTTTCCCTAAACTCCACTACTCAACCCTTGACACCCGTTACTCTAAAAGCTCACACCTGCCAGCCCAATTCGGCCTCTTGCAACTGTCCTTCAATTTTGTCTACTGACACGGTGAAATACCTCGGAATTATCTTAGATAAACACCTTAACTTTAAAGCACATATCACCCACCTTACTGCTCGTGTTCGTAAACTCATATATCTTTTTAAAACACTCAGACACATTGCCAATACTTATGTAATACGTACCGTGTATCTCGCCATGTGTCAGTCAGTCATCTCGTACTGTATTAATAGTTGGGGTGGAGCTGCGAAAACTACACTCAAACCTCTGGAAGTAGCTCAAAGAGCCATTCTTAAGGTTGCTACTTTCCGGCCAATGCTCTACCCAACCTTTGATCTATATAAAAAATGCAAAGTCCTCACGGTCCGCCAAACTTTTATTCTCAACATTTTATTACATCAACACACAAAAACTCCTTTTACACAAACACAATCCTCACTTAGGCGCAAGAACGAAATTTGCAAAGTACCCTTCACACGCTTTGCTTTTACTAAACGTTTCTTTTACTACCTTGGGCCATTTTTATATAACAGAATAAACAAAACCATCCCTGTACATCAATCCTCTTACGAAATGTGTAAAAGACAGATAACATGCTTTCTAACCAGTTTAAACTACGACGACACTGAACTTCTGCTTACCTCAAAATCGTAGTGACTTCTCTAACACTCCGTTTCTAAACTCAACCTCTTTCCCTTCCGTTTACACACATACAAACACATCACAAAACACACTCACACCACATCTACATCACAGAATACACATACTAACACTTTAGTAAGTAAATTTAAGTAAACATACGTTTGCACCTTGTAGTTCTAAGCAGTCTATTATAAATTATTTGTGCTCCTTCTGTGGGAACCTGGGCTGGCGATCCTTAATACAGGTTACCATGTAACCTAGCTAGGACGCCAGATCCAATTCTATTTATTGTTACTCTTTTGTTATTATCCGAAAATTGTAAATTTATATTTATCGTAACAGACTGTGCCACACTTTTTTGAAATAAATAAATTTTATTATTATTATTTTTATTTTTTTTTTATTATTATATCTGACTCTAAGAAAGTGGAACGGACCTGTTTAGTACAATCAACACTATTCTAAGTTTTAAAATAATGATCACGCACAAAACTAAGTTTTGTTTTATTCTATTTAAGCTCAATAATTAATATTAACTAAGTTAGATTAAAATTGCTTATTAGTTTAAGTGCTCTGACACGAGCGGCACGCGTTAACGGTACGGTACGGTAGAGGTAACTGCAGCTGTCTACGGCAGCCGTAGACGTGTCGACAGCTGTCGTCGACGCGTGTTGCCTGCAGTTTCCTCTGCCGTTAGCGTGTACCGCTCGTGTTCAATTGCTTAACGCATGATCAATCATAATCTGTTTTATTTTGACAGTTCAACAACATTCTTTGCGTTATTTAGGTACGTGAATTTTTTTCGAACATTATGAAGCAATGTATAAGCAATATCCTTCAAAATGATTCAAAATGATTGATCGTGTGTTACGCAATTAAAAATTTCACCTCATTATGTACTCTTATTTCATAACTGGTGAATTGTCGTAAATTGTTAGAAAACCAAAAACACATTTTCTGCCCATATGCGCCTGTATATGATTTATACTTGATATTGCTTGATGCTGCTCATTTGATTATTTTAGATATCTATTTTTATAAATTGATTCTAAATCAGGCAAATCGAACCCTTCATTAAAGACATTTCACGCTCCGCTCATTCCTAGCCCTATCTATACATTTGATTAGATGACACTGCCAGGCATGCTACTGAATTCAATACTTCAAATAAATTGTCCCACCATTTTGGCCGAGCTATTAATGGCTTGTCCAACGGTTAACAAAAGAGTTATGGCAACGAATAGCTATTTGTTTTGTGTAGCTTAAGACTAGCAGGAAGATGAGTCAATAAAATTGCTTCGACTTGTAATTACGTCGGACATTTTTGGGTGAGTAGGTTATAAGGTTATATTAATTCAAATACCTAATGATTGTCCCTTTATTAGTGGCATCTTAAGAGTATCTTGATATGGGCCCCCTTTTTCGCATAACGTTTTTTTTTCTAATATTCTTTGGCATAATGATTTTGGCATAAGTTTTTTTAGTCTAATAATTCCTTACCATATATTTTTTAGCATACATTTTTTTTGTCATAATTATCTTGTTGTATAATTTGTTTTGCCATAATTTTAATTCGCATAATGTTACTAGGCGTAATGTTAGTTGGTTTAGGTTTAGGTTAGGTTAGAACTGTGACCCCCGCCAGAAACTACTAGAATATAAATGAAAATATATTTATGCATTTGAATGTTATGCTTATAAACTATTATGATTGAAGAAATTATGCTTAAAATAGTTATGCGTTTGCTGATATGCGAAAATAATATTATGCGTAAATATTGTTAGGATAAACAAAAGTATGCCGTGTTATATTATGTCTTAAAATTTTATGCAAATGGATAGGGAACCTTCATGATAAAATACAGTACCTGCAGATCAATAAGGTCATAAGCAAGAATGCCAATACCAACAACATCCCATTTAATTAATTACACTACCCAGTAATTCCTGTGAAGGTCTCTGCAAAATATAGAGGAAGCTAACGTAACGACTATCAAATTACAATGTCCATTATGGTGAAGGGGCTATGGCTAAATAATAACAACAGCACGGGACGCTTTCCGCGGTCGGTTCGTGGATGGGTGGCCATCCATTACACACCGAGACAGCTCCGTCCTTCGATAAGCACGTTAAGGCGTTGGTCCCGGCTGCATCAGGTTAGACTGGTAGCCGACCCCAACATAGTTGGGTGAACTCAATTCATTATGGTCACATAGGTACCTAACGAAGTCTCTTTGATGTGGAAGAAACTTACGTATATATTAACGCCTGACAGGATGTTAGTAGCACTATTTCTGAATACGTATTGCTGTTTAAACTATACAAATATAATAAACTATTGCTGTTTAAATGCGCAAAACCTCAGACACCCCAACTGATTTTTTTTACTCAATTGACCTATTTCAGAGAGCAAAAAAAAGTTTTTAATGAAGATTTTTTTGAAAATGTGACCTATATTAAAAAGTGGTTCAATTGATTCTGCTCGTTATTCTGATCAAAGTATTTTCACGTTTTTCGCATTTAACGTTACACGTTGTTTAAGGTCAAATTATGTTTTTTGTGGGGTCATCGGACGAAGTTAGTGTAGCCACTTGAAATATCAGTTTACAAATTCAGTTTTGTGTGTGTACACTTCACAGGGTCAAATCAAATTAGCTAGCAAAACTCTGCAAACGTTATGGATATCAATATCTAAGCACGATACTTAAAACGGATTTTCTCAACTCATACTTCAAAGTAACAATACTACAAGAGGTCGTTGATCCTCAAAAAAAAACCATAAAATCTTTTGCGTTTTGATTTTAACGAGTTTAGACATCGATACCCATCAGAGAGAGCAGAGTTTCACTAGCTAATTTAATTTGACCCTCCATACCAAATATTTTGGTAAGTTAATTATCCGCTCCGATTCTTTTCTGCCTTGGTGGAATGGTGTTAGCAACCGTGGCTACTGAACGTCAGATCTTAAGTAGGTACAGTTCCCAAGATGGGACTCAAACATAGCTGGCGTAATCTGAAATCTTTTTAGATTTATTAGTGTCCGTCCGTCAGTTTCTTGCCCGTTTATCTAAACAGGAACCTAATACGCTTTGAACTGGACAACTAGCTTCATTTTTCTGACTGACCAATCATTCAAAAGTGACTTTAATAGCCGGGTATTTAGTGTCATCAACCTTGCAAATCTTCAACACAGGAAGCCGCTTGGCACAGGCATACGCATTGCGTAGTGGTCATCTGAGGTGATTTAATTATTTTTAAAATACAATAGACGAACCTAGTAACCTATTCCGCTTAACTATTCTTAAAGAGTCTAAAAAACCCTGTAAGAAATCGACACGTGTTTCACCTCTGAACGAGGCATCCTCAATCAAAAAAAAAAAAAAAAAAAAAGGATGATCATTGACTTGTCGCGAACCCTAACACGACGTGTTAACACGCTTAGTTATTTTTGTTTTTCAGCCATCATCGTCAAGTTGTAATGTGAAGGCGAGGTCTCCGGGCCCCCGGTCACCTCGTCTGCTGCCTCCTATCTATGGAGATAGCGCCAGCTGTTCAGGTAACCATAAAAACTAATTACTAATAATATAATCCTAACTAATATTATAACTGCGACAGTGAGTTTGTTTGTTTGTTACATTTTCACGCTAAAACGGCTGAACGGATTTGGATAAAATTTGGCACATGGGTAGACCATGATCTGGATTAGGACATAGTAGAATAATTATTATCCCGATATTCCCACGGGATCTTCACTTATGCGCGTGAAACCGCAGGGTGCAGCTAGTATAATAAAATTGCAAACGGGTTAATTGTTCGCATTCGGTAGCCCAATTCTTGAGGAAGGTTAAGTAGGCTATGTAACATCACGCTACGACCCTTAGGACCCAAGCAAAAAGAGTCAACGAAAAAAGTCAGAAAGAATGCTAATCGAAAACAAAGTAATAGCGCGGGCGATGGGATGCGACGCGGTGGGTAGGGGGCCGAAATTTCAAACGGACAGAAGATCCATTTATTAGGGTCGATGCAGGATCTCATCATCTTATATACATTTCTTTTCTTCAATAATTTTCATCATTCCGACAACACCCACCCGACCCGACCCCACCCACAGCTCGGCCTCTCTTTTTTTGTGCCTATCCCCACGGTCCTGTACCAACTTCATCCAGGTTCTACCCACGATGGCACGGCACGGTATGAATGGCTAGAATGTTCACCAACATTGAAGAAAAGAATTTAACGTAATTTCTCCGATTTTTTTGTCTTCCGATACTCTTAAAGCCATCCTCATTCATACTGAAAACATACAAGGTATGCATGAGACATAAATATGACTTTAATCAAGATCTAAAATTTCTTAGAATTTTTCGCAGAAAACCAGACGGTAAAAATCTAAATGTGTCTTGATTTCTAGCTATAGTAAAAAAAAGTTAAGTTTATTGTCACGAATGAGAGAATTCACAAGAGTTTGATACATGGATAAAGTATTTATTTATTTTTTATTTGTCTCTGAACAGGACACAACATACCCGTGTACCAAACTCCTAAAGAAGAGAGAAGCTGGTCACGGTTCCACAGTGGATGTCGACAGAAGCAGTCCATCTATCTGGACTGGTCTGCAGTGAGGACTGAGAAGAAAAGTTCAGGTTAGCCTTCGTACAGATGGGACTTTGTGCAAAAATTTCATAACGTAATAAATGAACGTTACAAATGACGCACTTTTTTCTTTTGTATATGTTTCCGTCTTTATTTTTAAAGTTGTGCGACAGTGACAAGAATATAATGCCTCGCCAAAACGCGGCGACGCTACAACGGCGTACTGAGTACGCGGCTCGGGTGCTTGTTCTATCTAGTCCCTTAAGGGGGATGCGTCAAGGTAGCCCGCGAAATTCAAATTTTCTTATGTTTTTTTTCAATTTGCAGGATCAGGTTGTATGTTGATTAAAATATAAATCGCAACCGTAACAAATATGCCTTTACAGAATTATAATCATTAGAATCAGCAATACAATTCCTTAAGTTAGAATAATCCGTAAATGTGTGATTTCATGAAATAGTAATTCAATAGGATTATTATGAACTTAGAAAGTTGTATTGATGATTTTTATGATTATAATTCTATAAATAAATATCTAATACGGGCGCGAATCATATTTAGATCAACATACAACCTAATACTGACCTGCAAATTGCAAAAAAAGTAAGGAAATTTGAGTTTCACGGGTTACCCTGACACTTCCACCTTAAGCGTAGCAAGTACTTGCCACAAGTTAAGCGACGGAAAGTCGGCTTGCTCACGCCGTCACGCGGACATTACTTTTTTAATGCAGCTCATCAAGCCGAAAATATGACGCGTAATGTTGGTTAAAAAATAAAAACTGCCTCTGTAGTACCAGAGAGCCCACAGGCTAATTTCCTCTCAAAACAAAGAAGGGGATCCACGGACGCAGTTTTTATTTTTATTTTAACCTAATTATTATATCACCCATGCGCCGCCGCCGCACCGCCCGCAAGATGAAACAAATTAATCTGAATATCTCAGAATGAGTGTGAAGTCTACGTGGTGTCGGTGCGGCTCCGGCATCATCTATGTAATGTACTGGAACCCATAAAGATTGCGTTTTTAAACGTACAAACGGTATAAAATAAAAGGTATTGAGACCTCATAGTTGTAGTTCGACTTCTCGTGCCCTAACTGTTTTGTTGAATTGTAATACATTTTGCAGGAAATATTCCGAAGCGCGGCAAGGCGAGGTCAATGACTTCATTCAAAGGTATCTATGATTTAATCAAATCTTATCTAACGAAATCTTCATTCTGCTTTCTGGAATAAGGCACCTGTCCCACCGCCGTGGCCGCACTGATTGTGTCGCTCTAGAAACGTACAAAATATCACGTAGGGTCCCGTGTAAGTAAAAGAGATACTATTAATAGCTGGTCGGGGACTGTTCACACCAATCAATGGCGAGTCGTCAGAAGCCCGAAAGGCTGACAACCAGTCTTATCAAGGGGTATCGTATTACCTAGTTACTGGGTTGTGGAGGTCAGATAGGCAGTCGCTCCATGTAAAATACTGGTATTCAGCTGCATCCGGTTAGACTGGAAGCCGACCCCAACATGATTGGGAAAAGGCTAGGCAAAATGAAATGAGTTATTAATGGATACTGCCGGGATACAGGCGTCTTCACTGTGAGAGGCTGTAAATCCACTACGCGGGTACAATGCGGGTTGGTGGATGTCACAGATTTTCGAATTTTCGGTTCAAGGACATGCCAGTTTCCTCAAAATGTTTTCATGATTCTCTAATTAATTTAATTTTTATATCAGATGCAGAGGAACAAGAAGTGGCAAAGTATTTGATAAATAATAAGGATTTTCTGGACGCTTACGTATCGGAGCGGGTACCTGCTGAGGTAGTAGAGAAATGGCTGCAGAGGAAGACTAAGAGGAATTATGTAAGTAGCAGAACAAAAAGAATATCCTACTCTGGCCGAATTCTAGTCTCAGTGGCTCATCCCAAGGGAGACATGTAATCCGCAGGAGATATCAAAGTGTACAAGTGTACGCGGAGACAAAGGCTGATGGGACAGCATTTTGACACTACCAGGATCAGGCTCACCTTGACTGGAGATAAGGCACTAACGCACTCTGTTGATCCAAAATCTCACGACTCATTTGACTTTCGTTTCGGTTCAACGCTATAACTTATTTCATTTTATACCCCAACTCTCACGAATTATTTTAATCTTGAGGCCGGAACCGCCGCACATGGGGTTTTGATGAAGGCAGGCGGAATCGCAAGTATTTACTGACAATGTGTCGTCGTCTGATTTTGATTACTAACCTAGTTAGAGTTTTACTAGGTATTGTTGCGTTGCAGGAACTGTTTTTATGTACCGCAGCTTGTTCTGATGGTTCTGTGTCTGGTTGTGTCCTCGCCTCCGCCTCCGGAAGTTTATAAAGGAGTTGAACCAGAGGTATAATAAAGAAAATCGGCTCCTACTAAGCGAACATCTCTAACATGGCATTAAAAGTTTTTGCTCCCAGGTCACCACCGCCTGCACGTTCGGACCCAACTGTGCAACTGTTTAGTGGGGCCGGTTGAATTTATGAACCGCCAAACAATTGCCTAGAAAGTGATAAAACCGCAAAACTGTTTTATGTGAAATATGGTTTGCCCCTTCTAAAATTACCAATAGGTGGATTTTTTCTGTAATAAATGTTTTTGTTTTCTTTCCTTTATACCTCTGTCTCCTTTAACCTCCCGCCTCTGCATCCGCTAAAATGGCCTCCATCCACCTTACATCTTGCTGCGTAATTGGCTCAGGTTATTTGTGGTATTTGTAATCTTCTTGCAGGTTGCTCCTTCTACCTTAAACTATAGAAAAAACACGATTTGCAAGAACACAGACGAGTTGTGCAAAAAGGAGATTTTTACGGTAAGTACTAAAATTACATCTTTCTATAGTGCATAGTCAGAGATTTGAAATGTTTGCCGTTGACTTTAACATTTCCAGGATCTGTTGCGAGTTCTTCAAGACGACCCCAACGAGCACTCTGTTCTTTGGGAGCTGGCCAACCACATCACCAGCTCAGTGGGGGTGGACGCTCATCGAGTCTACAAGCTGTACCTTGACCATCCCAGCTTTGTGCAGTTCTTCGTGGTAGATAAAAAGGTATAAATTCAAATCTATATTGGATATCTCATGTGTTTTCACCGGGAAAGGACTGATGTAGTTTGTTTAACATGTTTTCGGTAATAGTTACAAAGTTCACATGGACTCAACAATCTAATACAATATGAATAAATTATTGTACGTACCTACGTCATAATTGAAAAATAAGATATTTTCAGTTATCGTTAAAAAGCGCATTTATTTAAAATTATTATAATAAATAAAAATATCAATAAATGAAGATATATTTCAGGTCCTTTCTCATGTCGTCTTCTGTGTTCTAGCCACCTCGAGATGTTATAAGGAGTTTAGTTCGCGCATACGCTGATCAAGTGCACCTAGTACTGGAAGTGGCCAAGGATGGGACATGTCGACGCGTGTCCAGAGCTGATGATACCGGCAGGTTTCCGGACACGCCAGTAGCGCTGTTCAGGTCTTTGGGAAAAAACGTGGTGAGTGCTCGACAGAAGGATTTAGGATACTTTAAAGAGACTATCAATGACGTCATCTAGCATATTATAGTTATACTAGCTGCCCGCCCCGGCTTCGCACGGGTAGCACTAAGTACTTTTCTACGGCGTACCTACCTACCTACCTACCCTACTTACCCTACCTACCCTACCTACCCTACCTACCCTACTTACCCTACCTACCCTACCTACCCTACCTACCCTACCTACCCTACCTACCCTACCTACCCTACCTACCCTACCTACCCTACCTACCCTACCTACCATACCTACCCTACCTAAAAACCTTCTCCTGAGAATAAGGAACCTAACAAAAAAATAATTATCCAATTTGGTCCAGCCGTTTTCATGTTATGTCGTGACAAAGGAAAACGGGTTTCATTTTTATATGTATATATAGATTACATAATAGGTCGCTACAAGTTTTACACAATACACTTTTACGATATAGTTTTGTAAGGGCTTCTCACCTGATAACCTAAAGTGTGGATCAACATCTCTCGAGGCTCTCGTTAGGCGTTTGGACCAACGGCCTGATTCAGAAGGTAGTGCTTCTCGATACAGCTCGTATTGTGAGGAGGTTCCTGTATCACTGGAATCCTAACAAGCCCTGTTCCCGGTGGGATTGATTTTTTTTAAATGTATTGATATCAAGAAATATTTAAAAATGTAATTGTGAATTAAATGTAAGGAAAGAAAATAAATATTTTTTTATATTTTTAAATGTTTTTATAATTTTTATATTCTAATATTTAAAAATGTAAAATATATGTATTTAATGAAATAAAGGAAATTATAATAAATCATTTATTTGCATAAAACATGGTATACAATGGTGTTAATTTATGTAATTAGAATGCATGGACTTACACATTCGCCGATTTTCTTTCATTCAGTCGCAAGCAAACCACGTAATGTACCTGCCAATTTTAATGAAGAACGGAAAGACAGCCTACGTGATCGAGATGTGGCGGGTCCACGAAAGGTTCAAGGACGTGGACGAGGCGATCTGCTCCAACTTCTTGGTCCTCGGCAGCCTGGCGCTGCATTACTGCAATCTGTACTTAGATAAGAAGAGGGAGAGAAATATGTCCGATTTCCTTCTGGATGTTGTTAAGTAAGTTATTTTTATTATTATAAGAATTATATCTACTTGCTCTTCTAGCGTTACGCGACAGACCGACGCGACAGACAGAGTCGTAGGTACATCGTCTGTCAGATGTACCTACCTACGACAGGGGTGAGAAATGATTTTTTTTTGTAGGTATAAACGCGTAAGGGAAGAGATGGGAAGGGGAAGAGAGGGACTAAGCCACAGAAATAACGAACAGTTTTTGTTTTATAGCTAGTTCACTGTGAAATGACGCGGCGCGCCTCACTACCACATTTTACGTTCATTGCCTGTGTTGTCAAAGATCTCGTTCACGGGCCCTGCGGCTTGTATGACATGCAGTTGTGGGGCGCGTCATTTCAGAGTGGACAAACTATACTTTGGTTTAATTATTGTTCGCTCTAATCACTAATAGATGACGCTGCTAGTCTTCATCGCGAGTGAATTTTTTTTTGAATAATAAACTGTTTTAATTAGTTATGGTTTGGTTTTCTAGGAAAGCAGATCCATCATAATTTTCACAAGTATTTTACATTATATTGTCAAAAAACGCTTTGTATTTAGACTCATTATTGTGTGGTCCCGTTCACTACAGTCTGACTTGCTATGCGTTAATTTCATTTACCTAACACTCTCGCAGATAATTTGTATTTCGGTTGAAACAGGCAAAGAGACTGAGTGCATTGTTGATAGCAGCGGTTCTTACTTTAAAAACATCCTGAACTTTTCAGAGCAATATTCGAAGAGATGGTGTCCCTTGACCAGCTGATCAAGAGAATCTTGGAGTTTGCCCAGCGCCTGGTCAACGCTGATCGGGCTTCGCTGTTCCTGGTGGACTACAGGAACTTCGAGCTGGTCTCCACAGTCTTTGACCTAAAATATGAACCAGGACAGGACAGAGATATGGAGAAAAAAGAGATTAGAATGCCTATCAATAGAGGAATAGCTGGCCATGTGGCATTGTCTGGAGAAACTATGAACATTCCTGATGCGTATTCAGATTACCGGTTTAACAGGTACGATCTTACCTCGTGAAGACGTCTTTGTATAGTTTCTACCACAGTCGACTCACCTACCTGTGATTGTTAACCACTCGCGTAACATACAATAACAATCATATTTTGCGTGTTTGAATAATTCGTTAGCTATCAACTTATTATATTTACGTTGTTAAGTAGGAGAATTTTTGAAACACTATGCAGCTGTTGTCAGGAGATGAATGCTGTGAAACGGTCTTAATGTAAGGCTTTAATTAAGTGCGAAATGTATAACTTATGTACCTACTCATATGTAACAATAAATTGCATTGATGCTCTTTATCTTTATTTTTTGGTCGAAAACCAAAACCAAAACAATAAATTCTGGTTTTTATTGTTTTTATGATAATATTTCAAGTTGGATCCTTAAGATAAACATCTACTTCTATGGTTGGTCACTGCTCTTACTAAAGTTGTTGCATGTGAAAGGTGGACACCTTTCGAAAGGTGGACCGATGACCTGTTGAAAACCACAGGACCCCAGCACATGCCTATGTCCAGCTGCGGACGTCTTTCGGCTGAAATTATTATGTTTTCTTTTTCAGAGAAGTGGATGAAGCCACGGGCTACAAGACAATAAGCATCCTCTGTATGCCGATCAAGGTCGAAGGCAGAGTGATCGGAGTCGTCCAGATGGTGAACAAACGGAACGACCACAGCTTCGGTCATGAAGACGAAGTGCACTTCGAAATATTCTCCACATTCTTTGGTCTCGCCCTCCATCACGCCAGGCTATACGACAGGATCATGAGAAAGGAACAGAAGTACAGGGTAGCCTTAGAAGTTCTCAGCTACCACAATACCTGCAGGGAAAATGAGGTATCTGCCTTGTTGAGCGACCAGGAACCTATCATGGCAGACCTCAATGATTACTACCTGGACCCATACAAGTTTGATGAGTTTGAAAAATGTAAATGCGTGATCAAGATGTTCAGCAACTTGTTTGGCCTGGCCAGCTTCGATATCAGCACGTTGACGCGGTTCGTGCTCACTGTAAAGAAGAACTACCGAACTGTCCCCTACCATAACTTTGATCACGGATGGACGGTTGCTCATGCGATGTATGTTATGCTGAAGAATGATAATCGAAACCGCTTTAATTACAAAATGGTGAGATGCGTTATCTTTGTCTATGTCTCTGTTGGTTATGGATTCCTCTATCTAATGCATAATCCCTGTATTAAGTCTAACATTAAATTAGGATTTACATTCCTATCAGCTAGATCTGTGTAGGTTGATTGTTCATGTCTCGAACCAATCATCGAAAGTGATAAAAATCTTTTATTCTGTTCAGAATATTTTACTTTCTTTTTAATACAGTACTAATTAATAACAACTTTTGCACATCTTTTTTCTTTTTCTACAGTAACTTTGATCAAAAAGCCACCTAATAATTTACTAAAAGTTATTCATCTTCCAGCGCCTAGCCCTATTCGTGGCCTGTCTCTGCCACGATCTGGACCATCGTGGCTACACCAACAAGTACATGAGCGAGATCGCCTCCCCCCTGGCCTATATGTACACCACCTCCACCCTTGAACACCATCACTTCAACATCACCGTCACCATACTGCAACAGGTAACTGGTATTCAACTCTTATGTTTTATTTGATATCACATTTAGCCGGTAGCCAGCCAGAGGCATCGCAAATGAAGCTGGAGTGGAAAATCCCAGAGATGTAGCTGAAAAATGTACCTCGCCGCGCTCAGGATTCAAAGAAAAACTCTCGACTTTAAATTAGTTCTTTGTTCCTTAGGTATACATAACCAGAATACCCGTTTTTTTAAATTCATATTCTTTATGGCACCTTTTAAAAAAATATTTGGCCTAGGTCTTAAGGGGGAGCCGTGAAAATGGATTCGCTGTTAAAATGTATAATAGATACTAATACTTAACTTTCCCAGGACGGTCACAACATATTCTCTCACATTTCGAGCGAGGACTACAAGGAGATTCTGGGCTACATCAGGCACTGTATCCTGGCCACTGACCTGGCTGCCTTCTTCCCTAACCTGGCGAAGATCACGCAGCTCCATGAAGGCAATATAGCTCAGTTTAACTGGGATCTGCATAATCATACGTGAGTTTATTTCAGATACACCTACTAAAAAGCCGATATGGCATGGAGGTGGTTACAATAAATACAGGATATAAAAAGTCTGTTAAAAATAAGAGCTGTAGGCTCAACTCCATATTATCTGTTAAAGGCTAGTTAAAAGTCCAATGTAATTGGAGCGAGCACATTTTTATTAATCGTTCCTAAATTCAGAATCTGGACTACTGTTAAGAATTCCCCCTAATGTGTAAACCCAATAATACTTTGCTCGACCTGGGGATGGAAGTCAAGATTATAAAGCTCACCGCTGCCACCAATATCATAATTCCTATAATCCAGGGAGTTTGTAGTAAACGGGATTCATAAGTTTCCGTGATTTATCACCATTTTTTTTTTATTTGACACGCTGCATTAAACACCTTATTCTGGTTCCTATACCTTTCCAGGGAACTAGCCATGGCGATATCCATGACGGCGGCAGACCTGTCAGCATCAGCCAAACCCTGGGACATTCAGATCAAGACCGTAAAGGTCATCTTCGAAGAGTTCTACGACCAAGGCGACAAGGAGAGAGCTGCGGCCAGGGAGCCGATACCTATGATGGACAGGAATAAACCTGATGAACAACCTGCGAGCCAGGTATGTATCACCAGCTAATATCCTACTAGCGATCCGCTATTGCGTCGCATGATGGCGACATGTGAAAACAGCGAGATTTCTGTGCTTCTAATATACACCCAAACCTTCTCGAATAAATGATGGTGAAGACCACATCAAAGTTCATTGTGTAGTTTAGAATAACTTACAAACGGTCACACAGACAGACGCGAAAAGCGACTGTTTCATACTATGTATAGATATAGTTAACTGAAAACCTCGATTTTTTGGGCATATAAAGTGGAATGTAAACATTGTGATTGTCATGGTGAGTGGATGTCTTAACTAAGAGCCCTACGGCACCCTAAAAATGAGTCATGATTGTTGTAAGTAAATATTTTCTTCTAAAAGGTAAACCCGACTAATTATATAGTTTCAAGAGCTGGAAGTGGAACACTATGTGAACAATTTATTACTGGAAGAAATTTTCTCCATGTCAGAAGATAAAAAATAAATCACTAAGAAATTATTGTTTTTAAAATTAAACTTACGTTATGAACTAACTTCCGTAAACTTTAATATTTTCTTAAAAGCTTGAGGCATAACCGCTGAGATCCTTGTTATACTTTAAATTTCTAATAGTAAGCTTTTAAGAAAATATTAAACTTCTATGTTTACTACATGACAAACTTGTTCTAAAAAGTTATTTAGAATTAAGTAAAGTATCTTGAATAGAGAAAATTACAGTTCGGGATAAAATTATGAGGGAACAGATGAACACACATACATACATACCGGTCAAAATCATAACCCTCTTTTTTGCTTCGCCGTAGTCGGGTAAAAATAGAAATGATTTTATGTTATTCGTAAATAATTTTATTCATAAGTATTTCCTGAGTACCTCAAATAAGAGCGTTATTTATATTAGGAAACGATACACTCTCAAAGAAATTTTCTGTTAAAAAAAAACTGTTTCATTGCAGGTCGGATTTCTGAGTCAAATCTGTATAGCGTGCTACAGCATGCTTTACCGGATCCTTCCAAACACTAGACCCATGTATGCGATGGCTTTGAAGAACCTGGAGAGATGGAAGGCCAGGGCTGACAGGATCGAACGGAAGCTATGTCATCCGGACGTCGAAATTGAGAGCAATACAGATGAAGATTCGGAAGCTTCTGGTGTTGATGAGCTAGAAGAGCCAATGTCTAAACTTAAGATAAGAGAGGAACCAGGCCTCGTCGTGGACGTGGTGCACGAGACCGTAGCCTGGGAAGAAGACGTAGAAGAGATAGCAGATTCTCTGCTATCTAGTGAGAAGGCGAGAACTGCGATCTGGAAGGATATCGATGGAGAGAAGTGGATCGATGAAGAAGGAGTGGTAGCTAGTGGTGGCTTGCAAGCACCATAAAGAAAAAGGAGAGTTAGGCCCTTTCCTCACAGGTCGGTACGACAGCGGTACGGGATCAGCATGCTCGGGATACTCGATTCCAAAAGCGTACCGAGCGCCTATATTTGAATGACCATTTCCTGATTGAACCCGCTCACGTCACACGTTTTACAGCAGTGTTTTAATATTCAGTATACTCCGTTGCGAAAGCTTACCGAGCGCTTATATATCAATGGGCGTTTCCAGATTGGCTCATTATAATATATAAAAGCACTACTGCTTACCGACCAATGAGGAAAAATTAAAGCAGTACGGTGTCGATACCGCACCGACCAATGAAGAAACGGCCTTAGAATGCATAGTATGCAATCGAAAGTATAAGATAATTGCAAACACATTTATTATGCCGGGTACACATTGGTGAAACTTATCATGTATGTAATGTAACACAAATGAGCCGACCTAACTTATTAATGCAACATGAAATGTAACAAAACTATAAAATGCTACAGAAATTCGCATATTTATAGTTTCATGGTACTTTTCACCAATCTGTACCCGCAGTATTGCAATCCATAATGTACACTTACAGGTGGTAAAAATAAAAAATATAGAAACAATTATGGACCCTGTTGGGCACAGCAAATTACATAAGTAGTGAGGATTAAGCCATCGAGCCATTTTTTTATTTCGGATTAGATTCTGAAAGTTCTTTATATTAAAAAAAAAAAACTGAGTGTCAAAGAGATCCCAATTTGACAAAGTAATATAAACTTTATTTCTGTCGGAATAATTTTCGAAATACTGAAACTGTCTCAAAGATTGTACCAAAGTCAGAATTCGTTTTTTATAAGACGGCGTAAGTTTGCCTAAATATCGCGATATTGCAAATTGGTGAAAAATTATGAACAGTGTACTGTAAAGATCTCACCTTGAAAACTTAGGAGAAGTGAGCTTGAAGTGAGCTGTCACCTGATGCTAGGGAATGACACTATTAACAGCTCACTTCACCTACATTTACACGGTGAACTTTTTACAAAATAAACCGGCAGGTGCGCCAGGTCATTTCATTTATAATGAAACGCTGCAGTATTCGATAGATAGTCGATCTATACGTCGAGTCTTTCCAATAAATGCACAAAAAAAAAAACCAGCTGCGGAACCCTTCATTGTGCGTGGTCCGACACGCACATGGCCGGTTTTATTAATAGTTATTTATGCAAATGTTGTATAATAAGAGGTATTAAAACACGAATGTAGTATCACATGAGTGTTTTAATACCTAATTATATACAGTTGCATACGAGACTTTATCTACACTCATGATATGAATCCTCTGTAAAAGTTTCTGAACAGTTAGCTAGACCAACATTAAAACGACCTGACGAATGTTGGCAATAAGCTAACTGTTTCCGAAACTTTTATAGAGGATTTATAGCATGGGTGTAGGTAAAACATGAAACAGAGTCCAAACGTGTAAATTATTTAAATAGTACTTACTGATACAGAATTGCAGTTGATGTTGAATCACAGAATGTTTAATTAATTTTGTTCAGTGTTGAAACAAAATTCCTATGAAATGAAATGTGTTTTAGTTCATAACATTCAAAACTGTGGGTATTTTGAAACTCCAACAAAATTAAATTTACAGGAAGCTGTTTGATGAAGTTATCTATAAATTTTGCAATGTTTAATCCGCCCACGGCCCTCCTACCCACTCCATTGTCCCTCCAGTCCAGGTACTGAAGCTTACCTATTTTCGTGGAATCTGATTTTATGCTGCGTATTATTTTGTATAAAAAAAATGCACTACTAAACCTGTGTATAATTTTTTAAACAAAAAGGAAAGCATTAATACTGAACTCCTTGTAGACGTAGACCATGAACACAGTATGGTATAGAGTCAATTGCCATGGTTTGGTGATCTAAGATATTAAATATGTATCTGTCGGGTGAAGGCATTATGTCACATTAAAAGCGGTACTCGCATCGGGGGAATTCGGCAAGATTCTTAATTCTAGATAAAGGAAACTGATGGGTATACAAGATTTTTCAATTGACCATGGCGTACTAAAATGGTGTTGCATAAAGCTACGGTTTCCTAGAACAGCGGTGGCCGCCACAAAATGGCCGCAGTGATGGCTGTCATGGAAATGTGAAAAAAAATGTTTTACGGTGTCCAAAAATGCTCTCTAGGAAAACAAACCAACTTGCTATCATAAATAACGTTTCAGCGACGTCATTCACCGGTTAATTCGGACGCTATGTGGCGGCCACCACTCTTCTAGGAAACCATAGCCAAGGACATTACTTATGGTTTCATAATAATATTAAAAACGGCAAAGGATACGTTTACAACTTTGCTCTGAAAATTAACAAAGGAGTTTTAACTGGAGGTAGACCGTCTCAATGCAGTTGCATTTGGTATTAATAAGAGCGTTCGCAGACACCATACCTAAATATAGTAGGTACACCCACATTTCGCAAGTTATGTATAAGTCCCATGTAATAGGGGGCGAGCCTATTGCCATCAACCGGGCACAAATCCAGACTCCGAGACAGTAGAGATCAAATGTATCTGCGCACACGTCCTACAAAATGTCGGTCAGAAAATTGGTGATAAAACTCCCCGCGAAATAATCTGACCGATTTTAAGACCTACAAGAAGGATATTTCTTAGTTTATGTGGTTCTAGATCTAATCCTGGATCTTTCTTTGTTTGTGGTGACCTGAAATACAGGCCCTGAGCCTAGTTTAGGCACCAGTCTCCCACAATATAATGCCTCTCCTATATGTCACCGTAGAAATAAGGTAAGAATAATTAAGAGAAGTATTGTGGAGATAATAAACTATTTTTTTTATTTTTTATTTGTCTACGAGCTTAGTTGTCCAGATAGAATGCCTGTCACCTCGTCCTAACACCAACCTCCTTCCTACCAACAATGTTTTTCTCAAACATGATTACCAAATCGAGGATTATTTTGATAGGGTAATATTATACGTGACAGCAGCGCAATGTTAGTATGAAAATCGATACACGAGTCGTTTTTAATGTTGAATAAGTCTCCTTACCTCGATTGGCTAGATTTTTGCTTACTGACCAAATCTTTTTCTGATGACGTGCGTGAATGATTGACGATCATGATGATCAAATCATAGTACGACATATACACTAACATGCGGTCCAGCGCCAGTGCCACTCCTTGGACTTTAAGTGTTTTTTGAACTAATTTATAAAAATAAATATCATTTAACATCATTTATCATTGATAGGGTAGGTTATGTATAATGAAATGCTACGTCATTATTTTAAGTGATTATGTAATACTTTTTATCAGTGCAATAAAATAACTCTTCATAACAATATTTCAAGAAGTCTGCTTGTCATGCTTACTCATTTAAGTGACTAATACAAGGAGGTATGAATATTCCGAACAGTAGCCAGTTTTTAATGATAGGTCACACACACAAGTTTTGTAGAATTTATGCCATTGTCACACCTCCTTTCCCAATGTCTTGACCCGCGATATCGTAGAATGACAGGAAGAAGCTGAAACAAAACAAATGAATGCTTGTTTTATCGAATTATTTTGATGCTGGAGCCGCACTGCGTCTATAGCACAGATCATATAATACTACGTGTCTATAGTGACAAAGTAATGCGTGTCGAAGCTTCGTATGTTTAACTCGCTAATATCGCTATTAATGCGGTGGTCACATTAGCAGCTTCATAATTATTACGAATTATCGTGCAATAATCCAAGATCGCTCTCCATTATTTCGACAGAGCGTCAGAGGCTAAACCCTTTGATGTGTCGATAAGTGCTACTCAGCCCGATGATGGTTGATCACATCAGCGTGTATCTCTGTTTCTTTCCATCCGTCCCAAAATGTTTTAAAACGACAGGTTCCAAATCGTAAGACGTTCGTATCGTCTTACGATTTTGCAATCGCGCCAACGTGCAATCGAGCGTAGTATTCAAGGCGTTACGGCGCGGCGATCCAAAACACAGATTACTGAGGTTGCTCGTGGCTGAAGCAGAAGTGGGACTGGGCTGGCCACGTCTGCCGTAAGGCAATGAGCTGTGGGCCAAAATAGTCACTATGTGGAGCCCTGGGACAGCCAGAAGGCGTCGCAGCAGGCCCCGTAGAAGATTTAGCCCTGGGTTGAAAAAGTTGGAACTCATGGGGAGAGGCCATGCCCAGCAATGGTATGATGCAGGGTAACATTAACAGGAACAGTATATTAAACAGCAGCTTTTAGTAAATGATACAATAATGCAAGAGATATATCTACAAAGGTTTTTAGGCCCAGCAGTGAGTGAGGTCAAGCTGTGGACGATAATGAGAATTAGGCCTAAGTACATACGTGCATTATTGTCCTATGTATTCACATAATGTAGGACAACCACTCAACTATTGATCGATAGTTACATTGTATATAATTTTCCTAAGTGCACTTCAACATAATCCATTGAGTATCTCCCGTTGACAAACAACATCCATATACACCAATACATATATCCGGACATTGCTGACAATTATTTGTGGAACACACAAATAATTGTCAATGGGACATTTATTCCGGAATTCAGCATGGATGATACAAAGCTGTGTTAACTTTATTAATTAACCCTTCAGTTTCTCGCTTCCCCCTTTCAGCACTAAGGTTGCAAATTCAAAATGGCGGAGCGTGCAACTTGGTGTATTGGTTCCTCAGTGCGTTCATTATAACTTGTCTGTGAGGCGATCGGCAGTACTTTTTAAATGGTTATAATGAAAAGGTGCCTCAGTCTAAGGCAGTGTTTTTCAATCTGTGGGTCGCGACCCCTAGGGGCGTCGCAAAACCTTAGTCTGGGGTCGCCGGCAGAAGGCAAGGTAGACTTCAATAAAAACACAATTTTAGTGAAAAGAATGGCCTTGTTTAATTTTCAAAAATGTATCAAATCGTGGTGCTATTTTTGAAACGTTAACAATCAAATCATTTTCTAATTGTAGTATCTCTTTTTAGCTATAATGTCCACCATTGAAAAGAATGTCAGTTCACACAGGTATGTAAGTAAAGGTATCAAAATAAAGAAAACCATTATCGTATTCATTTAATTTATAAATTCTTTGTCTGTCTGACAAGGGGGTAGCCAAACATTTTCAACCTGTAAGGGAGTCGCGAAATCAATAAGATTGAAAAACACTGGTGTAAGGCATGCCAGGTGAGGATGGTTAGCATACGAAAGCATGTCATGTCTCGCATTTTCTGGACCATATGACACATGTCTATCAACCAAAGTTCAATGATCCTGCGATCAGAATAATTAATGTCACCCCAGTTCTTACTACTAGCTCACAATAAGCTGAGGTTTGACTTTGTCAAGGGCCACTTTATCGCTGAGCTGCAATAGATATATCAAGCGCAAAATTTGTCTAAATCATATATGTGAAAAGTTTCACATTTTGTCAGGCCGTTAACCCTGCTACATTGATGTTGATTGGATGATATTTGATCACGGTATAAGTTAAGCTGCATTTGCACGATGCAAGTTTCTTGCCTGTGGCATACCATACAATTGAAGCAAGCCGTCTCAACAGTGTTTAGATGCTGCAAGTATCACATGGCACTGGCAATTAAATGGCACATTGTAGATCACGCTATAATCCCATTTAAGACGTTTCAATACGAATGAAGAAGATGGTGTATAACAATACTTACAAATCCGGAGCGATCCCAAGTTCCTTTTCGATGAAAGCGGAGACTTCTTTCGTGATAATCTTGTTTTCTTCCAACCCTAGGTGTCCGATAGATTCCAGGGTAGCAACTGCGCCAGGGACTGTCGACTTACCGCCGAATGATATCGCACAGTCACCTGACACCACGCAGACAAATTTCTGTCAAAATATGATAAGAAAATGAGATAATATTCCGCACTGGCTGTTGATTATGTAAGTAATTGGATCAAGATTGATGCTATTGGCTTCCTGACTTTATACTAACTTACTTAGGGTTGTCGGTGCAATAATACGTACATAAGTACGTATGTACGTACGTAGACCGACGCGACCGACGGCTGTATACGTGATATTTCAGTGTTAGCTTCCATCCTAGCTTTAAAGTCACACAATCGTTCTATATTTTATTTGGTTTTTCTCTTTTAATGAATGTGACGAAAGGAAAGTTTGAACACAAACATTAGGTACCTCTCATTTGCAAATATGTTACCAACCATTTCTGAATTTTGTGATTGACTATATTCAATTAGGTACAGTTTTAATCATTTGAAAGCAAAGATACGGTGCACAATGAAATTACATTTTAAATTATTATCGATCTATAAAAACACAAAGTTTGCTTAGTACTAGTAGACTAATTAAGTTTTTATAAAATAATTACAGAAACAGAGAAGGACATTACGAAGGAGACAGGGGTTTAGTGCTGGGGTGGCTTTTTGCGATGTACATCCATCACTCACTTCCGGAAGCGAGAAAGTGTGAGTGAATAAAGTACCTACCTAATTATTGACTTGATTTGGTCATATGTAAATGTCAGATTTATTTCATTGTGATATTTACTCTTTACAAGTGAGAGCTCCAAGAAAAATGTCTTGCTTATCATAATCATGAATGTAGTAACGTAATTATGGCTCTAAATGAGTAAGTACAAATCGAAGACTGCATTTCAGTTACATTTTATTTTTAAGTTAAAAGTTAAAACTAAAACGATTTCAATCTGTTAGTTAAGTATAACTGCTGCAACCATTCCTTGCCAAACGTTGGTATAGAACAATTATTTGGGCTATTGGTGTGAATATATGGATGGCTATAAGAGTAGGGGAAGACCAAAGAGAGGGTGGGTGGACTGTGTGTAGAAAGATGATATGGCTAGAAAGGGTTTGACTGACGAGAAGAGAAGTATGGAAGAAAAAGACATGTTGCAAGCAAGATAATGATCATTAACACAAATACGTATTTTATAATGATTGTAATATTTGCAATATAGGAAGGTACTCACATCTTCGGGCTTTCTCACAACTTTCGCTAACAGCGGAAGAATTTTATTAACAAAATCATTAGGAATTTTAGCCCGCGGCAAATTGGTTAATATTTTTAAACAAGGCATTTTAAACAAGTTACTGGTTTGCTTGTAAGGAGGTTACTGATATCAACAGCGAGTGATAAGCGTCATTATTGTTATCAATGTTATTTCAAGTGCACACTTTATCAGTTATATTTTTTCTTGTTCTGTTTTAGGGATGGGCTGCAGTTGCTAATTAAAAAAAAAAGATGTTTTGTTATTTATTTATTTTTACCTCTTACAAGTATATTTACAGATCTTAGGCCTAATTCGATAGTGTCATTCAACTATTATTAGGTACCTAATATTATTTATATCTATTTAAATACGTATATAACAATCTATTGCCTCTCGCAAAAAGTCGAAAATGGCTCGGCCGATTTGAATATTGTTTTTTTTTTTGCATATAATCCTGAGGTGGCTTAGAAAAAAGGAAAAGAGAAAAGAACAGCCAAAAAATCGGAAAAATTTGATACGAGTAATTTGAAACGTACTACGAAGTTTACCGGGTCATCTAGTTAGATAATAATATATTCATAACGAAATATATTTATAAGTTATGAATCCACTACATAGACAGCACAACTAAAATAATAAAATAAACAACTAAGTACCTACCTACTTTATTAGCTTTCTAACTACTAAACATAGGTGCATCGTCAGTCTAACAAACACAATAACTTAACAACTACCATAACAACTAAACATAACAATTAAATATAACAACGAAACATAACAATTAAACATAAAGAGTATCTCTCCTATATCAAAACATGTTCCTGTCGTTAACCTAATCCATTGTTAGCGTTCGAAGTAGTACTTCTATTACATGTCCATCAGCCGTCATCTTAGGTTTCACTACCCTGTCCATAATTATTATTATCGTTCATGGAACAGTCCAAAAATCTTTTTGGTACTAGCTGTTGTCCGCGGCTTTTCCGGCGGCACGTGTAGAGGTCAGAAATTATCCCACGGGAACGTAGACATTTAGACAACCCTATGTGGTGCATTAATTAAAGTTTACATGTCATACTTAATTCAACAATGAATCAACTTGACAAACTAGGCAACAGGTATTGGTTAACAACACAATATTATTGATTGTTGTCGAGCAGTAATTGTCACAAAAATTACAAATTGCAAAAGTGTAAGGGAAGCATAAAAAACCGACGTGCAACTCCACTCGCCTGCAATCCCGGATCCCCGCTACAGTATAAAATAAAGTTACGTCTTATAATTTACCGTAGAATTTGGCCAGTTTCACTGACTAAAATATATCGTTTGACTTGCAACTGAAAACTTTTTGGTTACTATTTACACTGTAAATAGTAACCGAAAAGTTCAACTCAAGCAATCAAGCACGCTGAATGCGAGTGGGGTAATCAAGCACGCTGAATCCGAGTGGGGTAGTCAAATAGTAAACTACCTATACCAAAATAATTTACTGTTTGATTTAAGTACTTGTTAGTTTTTAGGAAGCTGCTCATAGAGCAGTGGATGTGCTGGATTATGTTTCATTTCAGCCTTACAGCACTTACAGGATGCATCAAGACAGATGGGCCAGGGTCGTCACGCCACCCCGGGTGCCTGAAGACGGGCAGCGTCACCGTCAGGCCTAACGCTAGTGGAACAATCTAGACTCGTTCTTGACTGATTGCCGGCAGCAGACAAGAATGAAGACTGAGGGAGGCTTTTGCCTAGCAGTAGGACAAAATCGGTTAAATAGAATAAAAAGTGCTGCCTATAATAAATACAAAATTTCAAGATTATTTCAGGTAAAATTACTCAACTCATGTGCTGACTTGCTAAATTATTTTGTGACATAAACACTTATCACCCTGAGCAAAGCAGTGTTCAGTATCAGCAAGATTTCTATTTCATATCTAGGTACCAACTGTCATATAAAAAAATGAATATCTCGAAATTGCATGACAATTTTTAAAGTTTATTACCGAGCTGGTAATGTTAGTTGGACTAATGAACTTATTTGAGCACTAATAGGGTTGAAAATAAAATCACAATTGTGTCCTGATCTAATGAGTGTCTAGAGAATCAGCATTGCCATAAAACGTGGCAATGCTGCCAGTCTTTTGGGCACTTCTCCTGTTAACAGCGATGTCGACGAATTTTATGATGCCCTATGATCATTTCCCGTATATTATTAAATTGTCTGGAAGTTTTTAAATTATGTAATTTTGTATAAAATGTTATTAGACATAATGTTCTGAATGAGCTGGTACATTTGATTAGAATTGCGAAACCTAACCAAATCGTCATCAAACAAATTTTAGAATACCAACTCTAGTTCCTTTATGAACAATAACAATCTGAAACTGCCTCAAATGCTTGACAGCAATCCCCGATCGATTTGAACCTCCTCCATGACGTGCTTTGTTAAATCGTTGATTGTGTCCTGCTAAACCTAATTTCCTCCCGTATTGAAGGTAACATCCGGAGTATTTCCGTATCACTGTTTCGAAGATGCCTTAATCTCTGCCAAAGGGAAATGGATCTAGCAGTTGCATATTGTATCATATCTCCAAGCCTTGTACGGACGAATGCTCTTCATTGAGAGTATAGAGATCCAACAGCCAATCACGTGATATCTTGAATCACACGGCAACGATATATCGAGTTTGTACAGTTATCGATAGAACTGTGCAAACTCAAATCGCTAGATATTACGTTCAATAGTAGGGCCGTCCAATGATGGCCTATGTTCTCCTCGCCACCGATAATCTGTGTCGATCGTCAGTTCTCTGCATTAGCTCACTGATGAGCTCGATGAAGAAGACACATTTGCATTGTTTGGGTTTGATAATGTTCTTAAAGAAAAACAGACGGACGGACGGACAACAAAGTGATCCTATAAGGGTTCCGTTTTTTCCTTTCGAGGTACGGAACCCTAAAAAGGACTGGCTTCAGGGGGTCATACTCTCATATAAACTTATTAAATGAGTTATAATTTGCGCCAAAATATTGGCATAATTATTTAAGTATGAACGAAGAGACGTACTAAAATCTCCTAGCTTTACTCACTCCACTAATACAGAAAAATAATACTATAATGAGAAATGCATTAAGTCTGAACTAAGTGATAGATCGACGCCGATACTCTACGATAAAACTGTGTAAAAGTAATCGACAGCGATTTATCAAATACGAAATGCAACTGCCTCCGATCAACTTACTGTGCAAACGAAATATTCTGCAACGATATACCATACACACGTTCGCTAAAGAGCACAGATAAATCGTTACGATAAACCGTTGTCGTGTGTGGCCGACATTTAGCTGAGAATGAGCACGATGCGTACATCAAATAATAAATTAATTAGGCAAAGGTGTGTAAGAGCCTAAAAACCTGGAAATAAAAAAAGGATGCATAAAAGCCACTGTGCAAGCACCCCTTCACCAATGCAAGTGAACGCGATCAGCCCATCTAAAACGAGTTCAAGTGTCAGTGTCAATATTCAATAGAAAATAACGACACTGACAGCTCTTAAACTTGCTTTATATGCTGATCGCGTTCAGTTGCGTTGGTGAAATTAGCACTTAGTCTCGTGCAAAAGTTGGAAGGTGCAAAATAACATTGGAATCCTTTTAAATTGCAACTGCAATCTGATTGTGATCTGCAAGCGCCCTACAATACCTACCATGCTCTTTTGTTCAATGTATCCCAAAAACTCTTTCAAACGCATTGTTAAACCCACCCCCGCTTCAAGCCGGTCAGTATGGTCGAACAAATCTGTGACGTCATTGAGATCCTCCCGCGAAGACAAAGGACTATGGGCTCAATCAACTCGTGCTTTGCTCGCAACATATTAATTTAACGGACGTCACGACCGGCTTCAATAAATTGAATCTAGCGCTTTGACAGATAGAACTTCAATAAAAATCCCCTTTTGGCGCGTGCAGACTCAATTACATTTCCGTCGCCTAGCAACGCCCTAGCTGGACAGCCGCGGCGCATACCTGGACTATTAATTGTGAGCACCCCAATCATAATATTATTGACGTGCTGTTTTGTTTGTTAAGTGGAATTTAAGCTACTTAAGTTCTCACGTATCATGAGAAAAGGAAGCTTTTCGCTAATTGGAACTAATTCGCCTGCAGGCACAATAAGAGGTTTGTTACAGTCATTTGTTTTTCTCATTAGAGCAGTGTTGTGCTGTCTGGCGAACCTAATACCTAACGGTATTTTGGGTAGGTTGATTAGAAATGATAAAGGGCCACTTAATGCCAACAGCCAGACTAGAGCCAGACGAGATCCAGGTAACTTACATTTTTGAAACGTTCCAATACCTCGTAGATACGTCTCGATTAGTTTTACATTGTAGACACTAAATATTCGGAGATAAAGTAGAAATATCTTATGTTACTAAATTCAACAGGTTATTCCACTAATCCCCATTGACAGTCCCCATCAACGGGGATTTGTGAACTTTTTGTCGACAAAATCGAATAAAATGCAAATAACATAGTACCTATATAAGAATCACGAAAAGCGTTTTTATAATTTCTGACGTCAACGTCCACGTCACGGCATCTTATTAACACAGAGAAGTAAAATGTATGGAAATATTATGAAGACGCTTTTTTAGGGTTCGGTATCAGAAGGATGCCAAACTGATCCTATTATTAAGTCTCCGCTGTCCGCCCTTCAGTCCATCCATCTGTCTGTCAGCGGGCTGTATTTCATAGACCGTAATAGGTAGACAGTTAAAATCACAGATTGTGTATTTCTTTTGCCGCTATAACAAAAGATAATAAATATAAAATAAAGTAAAAGATTAAAGGGGGTCCCCATACAAGAAACGTTTTTACTAAAGTAATTTTTTTACTAAAGTAAAAAACGTAGTGTTTAATATTGTACGGTGGTACGGAACCCTTCGTGTGTGAATCCGACTTGCCTTTGGCCAATTTTTCCCGTCCACGATAACGTTATAACGTGCATGTAGGTATTTCCATACATTGAATCTTGAATACTTTACGATATAGGTACAGTCAGAAATGTTATTTATTTTCCAATTTTAATTAAATAGTTTGCTCAATAATTAAGATTTAGAAAACTAAAATGCTAATCGACTTCTGTCGCTGACTGTACGGGGTATAATTAGACGGAATCGGGGTTTACGTACTCAATACAATTAATGAACTTTTGATAAGCAAAATAATGGGTTCCAGTTATCATTATGTTTATCAAATAAGTCTCTTTTTATGGCGAGACCGGCTGGCATAATAACCTTAATAACCGAAGGGCGAAAAAACAATTGACATAAACGTGTCGTTGTATCCCATAATTAAAAAGGTGATGATGTTTATAAGTAACTAAAAAGTTATCTAACTACGGAACCCTATGTTGTGCGTGATCCGACACGCTCTTGGCCATTTATTTTTATTTATGCTACTCGAAAAAGATTTTTTTCTGTCGTATACTATTTGTATTGGACTACTTTTCTAGTAAAATAAAAGTTACCCGACGAGAAAGCCAAAGGAGAGTTATGATTCTAATTTTTAGGGCGCACCGAGCATTTGCCTTTGTCTCTGTCTTTTTCTTTATAAAGAGTAAAGAAAATAACCACACTTTTGCCCTTTTTTAATGTTTTTTGTTGTTATTTTCATCATATTGCTCTTAAATAAAAAACTATCGTGTATAAACGCTCCATTCAACTATGAACTTTATTTTAGTAAATGTAACATAATATAAAATTAATTATTTATATAGAAAAGTAGGGAAATAGAGGAAAAAAATATTGGATAAGAGGTAACTTTGCGAATTTATTCTATCGAGCCAAATTGATCAAACCGTGTTTCCATCGTGTATAATGTCTAGTATATAAGCCCAAAAATACCAATTAATTTTCCTACATTTTAATTTAATTGTTTACTACTTCAAACAAGCGTTATAAAAACGTGTTTTTATGTATAAAAAGCTCGGTGCTCCGTTAAGAACGTTCACGTTCCGATTGAGACAGATCAGACTGTCTCAATCTGTCAACAATAATAGTTATTTATGCAACTGTTGTATAATAAGGGGTATTATTCGCCTCCTGTGATAATAGTATCACATGAGTGTTTTAATACCTAATTATAGTAATTATATACAGTTGCATACAAGACTTTATCTACACCCATGATATGAATCCTCTATAAAAGTTTCTGAAACAGTTAGCTATTGCCACCATTAATCCGACCATAGCCCGTACCCGCCAAACGTGACGTAACGTATTTTGGAAAATGTGTCAGATGTGTCGGCGTGGGGGTTTGCACCCGCTGACCGCAAGGAATCGAAGGAGCAACTGATTCAGAAACTTTTATAGAGGATTTATAGCGTGGGTGTAGTTATAGAATTTTATTACATTTTTGTAATTTTTTTGACATTGATTGTCGCTGAGGTGATTGATTGCTACATGAATATGAATGATTTTTAATTATGGGAATTAAAAGCTCGTGGCAAAGTAATAACAGCCGCACGCGCGATCCATCTTGCCAGGGTTGGTCCGTGGATGGGTGAGCATCTTTACATACCGAGACTCCTTCGTGCCTGGGAAAGCACGTTAAAGCCGTTGGTCCCGGCTGTCATTCGTGGATCTATGACAGTCGTTACGAGTCGTCAGAAGCCCGAAAGTTTAACAACCAGTTATACCAAGGGGTATCGTATTACCCAGTTACTGGGTTGTAGAGGTCAGATAGGTAGTCGCTCCATGTAAAGTACTGGTATTAAGCTGCATCCGGTTAGACTGGAAGCTGACTCCAACATAGTTGGGAAAAGGCAGATTGATTGGTCTTCAGTTGTTCTCAACTAATACTTTAAGTAAAAACACTATCAGTCCCGTCAAAAAAAACCATCATTTTTTTTTACTTTATCATGTTAAGATAATGTTCGTTATCCATCACGTCTACAGAATCCCGTCAGCTATTTTAATTTAAAAAATAACCCTTAAAATCGCTCAAGTTCCTGACTTGGTTAAAAACCTCGTAAATGCAATTTTTCACACATCGTCGCTAATTTTACCCGTGGGGTGCAAAATGCGGCGGTGACGTAACTGAATTATCGGGTGCGCCTGACACACGTCCAGCTGGAATGCAAGTTCCATGTCATTCGGATAAGCCTTTCATGTAGATAATCTGTGAAACGCACACCTCTCTAAACAAATTAGTCATTCAACTTGACTTTTAATAAAATCATCAATATAACTCTCTTAGTTCAAATTGCCGTAAATGACTAAGTATTTTATGAAATCATGATAATGTAATTAATGATAACAGTTCTGTTAATACAACAATTAAGATGCACATTAAACATTTTAAAATTAACTATAAGTACCTACTGAAAAGCCGCGGTCTTGCGAATCATATTTTGTTCAACATACAAATACAACCTCACACTGACCTGAAAATGGGAAAAAATAAAATGACAAATCAAAAAAAAAATGAATTACGCGGGAATTGCCTTAGCCGTGCCTTTGTATTATCGGCGGCGGCAGCAGCGGCGCCTTCAAATGCATAGTTTTATATGGAACTACTACAGTCGCCGTAGTCAGACGTAATACAAGTGGATGGTGACTAATGCGTCTGGAACCATATTTACAGGCATGTTCATGTTCATTCATCAGTCTGTTTGTTCCAGTTTGTTCGAAGTAATCTTTGAATCATTTAGACCTTCGTACCAGAACAGAAAGTGTTTTAGATTGGCTGCAGTTACAAATACCACTGCTGTTTGCGGCCCGAAGTCGACGCCTTTATTTGTGGACTTAGGTCAGACTCACTTCCCTGGCTGATTCCCGGCCACCGTAGCCGCGGGCTTGCGGGCGGTGAGCAATGGGTAGCTCGCCCCCGATAAGGACCAGGCCCGGGTCGACGACAGCGCGTTATGATCCACGCGTGCCTCAAAGATATGTCAGCACTATTGGCGGGGCCGATTCTTTGCGGGAAAGTCCGAAAGGGATACCGTGGCCCCTGGCAACACAGGTAACTGAAGGAACACGGGTGGGTTTTAGTCGGTAAGTGTCTGACACACCCTCCTGCTCCGCCCAGAGGGGGAGAAGTTACTTGATGATTTCCCACGCAAAAAAAAAAGGTCAGACTCACTGCTGCCTAATGACTGTGTCGTGAGTCAGGTCAAATATAAATAAATGGATGATTTGGGTGTGGTAATAGGTACCTAGATAATGTCTCAGTATTAGTCATATTAGAGTCTAAATAATAGCTAGGCTTAGAATGTGTTTCCCTTTGACAATCGCTGCATATATGCAACACTTTATGCTAATCTGTTAAGACTTTTCCTTTAAACATGTCATCTTATTTCGCTCTCTTATCTTGATAGGTTATTGTGATAGGTACTAGGAAAGACAAATAAAATGTCTAATGTACAACATGTTTCATTTTTATCTCAAATCAGCTGCAGCAATATACCTGCTAGTCTACTTTTGGTGTTACATGGAAGTACCACGTAATACCAAAAAGAAAAGGCTTATTGGTGATATGCCCGAAGTTACTAGCCCGAAACGGGCGAATCGAAACATATTTTTTTTTTCTTTAGGCGATTTGGACGAATCGAAAACTCCTGTCAAGTTGAGGATAATAATGTCGATGTCGAAGGAGAATCTGGCTAGATGTGGCTTAAAATTATGGCTATGCATACATATCTTATTCTATTGGCCTATGCTAGCTGTGAATATCTACTATTAGGTAATATCAACTCAATAATGAAGTGAATAATCTTACTTACCTTGCCAAACCAACTTCATCCAAGCTACAACAAACCGCTAACATTCGCAATAACAGAAACAGAGCATTCGTTTCATATTCCATCAATCCACTTAAAATAATAAACACGAAATTGAAAGGTAACCCTCAGAACTCACACATGCAAGCCACATTTACGTATACAAACGCACACTAAATGCAAAATCGATGTTGTTCAGAATAGTAGGCACTTAGGGCATTTGTGCACTACAAGGAATTTTACGGTCTGGATGTAAAATCTCATACTTATATTTCCGGATCACGTGATATTTACTTGAAAATCGGACTGCCGCGGCCGGACCGTAAAATTCCTTGTAGTGCACAAACGCCCTTAGGCAGCTATAACATGGTTTTCATAACCGCTAAAACCAACCTGGGATTTTCTCAGCTGAGCTTAGAGTCTGGACCGCCAATTTGCTGTTGAAGTGTACCTACAGCTAAGGACCGTAGGTACAAATATACAATGTCAACACAAATATTTCAACAGTCGACTACATCCCTCACCAACAGATGTGACAAAACAAAAGAAGAAACAATGAAACTAAAAACCCAACCAACACCATACCAGCAGTAGTAATGGAAATTGCATGCTTTGTCTGACGGACAGCGTGCGAAACAGATTCAGAATAAATCGATGGTTAATTACGAGACATATCAGTTGAAAACCAGTACTGCCCCATCCGATTGATGTTTTCAAAAGCCCCTAGTTGTTCTCAGCACTCACGAAAAGTCATAACTAACCCGCAGCTGTCACGAGACAACCTACGTTATCGTTTTATATTACAGCCTAAATTCAAATGAAAGAATGTCAATCAAACGGCTTTCACAGACGAAGATTATTTGGCAGGTATCAAATTATTTTGCGTGGGCCTACACACGCGTCTAGTACTATAACGCTTCATTTTTACGTGGGAACTTTAATTGGTATAATCTGATACCAGCAGAGACAGGTTAATTCCCCAGCCAATTAGGAATCCAACATTTTTGTATTGGTAGCTTTTTCATATTCAAAGCGTAGGTTGCCAATCCCTTCTTTGAACATTCACTTGGTAATTGATGGAAGCCTTGCAAATGATTCGTCTGTAAAGAATTTTATTTCTTTATATTCTTTAGGATTACTTTTCATTTCTGTCCGGACGGACAGAAATGAAAAGTGGAAGGATGTGATACCGCCATTTTACAACATTGGAAAATTGAAAAGAAAGTGTATTCTGCGCGCTGCTAAGCAAAGGTTATTTATATAATAATGTTGTAACCTGTTGTAAGCTTAAGAAATAATTACTAGCAACATAATTTAAAAATTATTGATATGTTTTCCTGATTCTATTTTTATTCTAGGAATTCATTTCGTTGTTCACCATTTGTTGGGCCCTACAGGGTCTGTAATTGGTAATTGTACATTAGCTTTTAACCATTGTAACACCTTTATACCTACATTATGGAATGCAAATAAAGATATAAATATGAATAAGGTGTAGTGAAATTACGAAAAACATTATTGCGGGTGACTATATCGCCATACATAGCGAGTACCGGAGACTACCGAGAAACCGGTAAGTACCCGAGGCATTTATTCCGTTCTAATACCAACAACTAATACGACTGGTATTTGTTTCAACTCATATTTATTTTCTATTCTAGCCTACATAACGACACGAGATTTTATCTCGAAAAAAGACTCGAGATGTCGCGACATGGACATTGCATTCCACACATTACATTTTTAATGGCTACGTCTTTCAACCTGCACCCTAATTGCGTAATACACGATCTATCACAATCTGGATCGGTTTGAAACAGATTGCTAATCGATGGCTTCATAAGTTCGAAAGAAAAGTCTACTCAACAACGTTAAAATAACGCAATGAATGTTGTTGAATTATCAAAATGAAACAGATTAGTCGGAATCGTTTACGAAAACGTTTTACGCAATTAGATATCTGTCTGCATGTTTGTTGATCAAGGGGAAATGCTTTTATTGACTGGTATTAGGTATTTATTGTTAAGTATAATGAAGAGTTTGTTAAACAAATAAGAGTAGGAGGCATCCGCACTTTTGGAATCTTGAATCATTTTGTAGCCTCTGTAAGCTTTAAATATCAATTGTATACAGTAATAATAAATAATATTCTTAGTTTCGGTTTGTCAATCTATTTTTAATTTTAATTTTTTTTTCTATAATTAGGTTAGCCTACTAGGCTTTGCTTCTAACTGATTTCAGTTTTCTATGGTACTGATTTAACTACCAGTTCTAGGTAAGTCAGTCAATTAATCAACTCATCGCAGTCCACTGCTGGACATAGGGCTCTCTCAGGCTACGACACAACACCCTGTCCTCTGCCTTCCGCATCCAGTCTGTTAGAGCCGCCTTTTAAAGGTCGTGGGTCCATCTAGGTAAGTGGCATCGTATCTTAGGCCCGTATTACAGAACCTCACTCAAGACTGAAACTAGTTTTGAGTAATGCTTAACATTACTCAAAACTAGTTTCAACCAATCAAAAGGCTTTAAACGAGTTTTAAGTAATGCTTGAGTTTTGAGTGAGGTTCTGTAATACGGGCCTTAGAGTAGTTTACCGTGTTACACTCACATATACGCGTGAGCAGATTTGTTCGACGATCATTATGTTTTGAATGTACAATGTTTTGTGAGAAGAATGCATGATTTTGTCTTTCAGTAGGTAACAGACTACAGATTCTGATACAGATTTTTATTAAATTTTATTTTTGATTTAATGATTTTATTTTATTTCATTTTATTGTAATTTTATTCAAACATCGATTTTAATATTGTTGCTTTTTTAATTAAACCATAATTGTATAACCTTTGCTGCATACAACTGTAATAATAAATTTGCAACCTCACTGAAAGAAGTTACTGGCTCCTGAAATACAGGTACACTCTAACCTAATTCACCAGCCAGGGTTTATTTTTTTTTCTGTAATCTGTGTTTATATCAATACAGAATCTATTGTTAACACTTTGACGGACACTATACGCCATGGTATAAAACTTCTATTGTGTCTCGTTCAACGTCCTTCAAACGACAAGAAAATAAAAAGTCGTATTGACCATACCATTCATGCGTCCTAAAATTCCCCTCTCTTTAATTAATTTCAAGTTTTTCATGATTTTAAGCAAACTATGAAAATAAAGCTGTTGTTCCAAACGCGGCCGCCATGTTGGGGTGTCTCGACGAGACGTAAACGGAAGGGTCGCAGTTTATTGACTTTGATTGCCGAAGTATGCCAAGTTAGGTACGTATCTTTTCAATGTTAGGGGCCTCAAGGTCAAGGGCGTGTTTCTTTCGATCAATTCAATTAAGCCCGAGTTTCGGGTTCTGTTTTGTTTTACGTACTCACGGTTATTTAGATGTTTTGATCATTAATTAAAATCTAAATACAGGTAGGTATTTATTAATTATCGACATATTTAGGAGGGTAAGCAAGCTGAAGGTCCTGCAGGAGTCCTGCAGGGAGACCGCGTATCGGCAAGCGTAGTGTACACCCCCAGCTAGATGGTCCCACAACCTTAAAAAGGTGGCTGGGATAGACTGGATGCAGAAGGTAGAGGATAGGGTGTTGTGGAGCAGCTTGAGAGAGGCCTATGATCAGCAGTGGGTACTTTCTCATTATTTTAGTATTAAAATAACATTATAATAATACTTTGATAGTGCAGTGCCTTTACCGGGTTCATGCTAGGTGCTGGACCCCTTGAATGAAACATTTGGTGCCCACCTGAGAGCAAAAAAATATTTAAGTTTGAATTTGAACCCCTACACTCTGTAAATATATGAAAAATCTGTACATAACTAAGAAATAAATACAATTTTTAATGATTAAATTTTATTTTATTGAAAGTGCAAACAGTTCACTGGTACACACGGCTTCATAATTATTATCAAGCTAAACATTTTCAGTATAAGCTGATCACGAATTGTATAGAATTTCCGTACAATGAGAGGTCAGCTTATACCTACTGGAAATGATAGCTTGATAGGTAGTCGTGTAAAAAAAAACAATATTATTCAGGTACCACACATAATACAATTTTATGGCCACAATCATAAAAAAAAAAAATGATAACACTATCATGAAATTTGTATAAGAATGAATATCTATGAAAGTTGTGAACCGGAACCCAGGGGGATTCGCTAAGGTAGCCCGCGAAATTTAAATTTTCTCTATTCTACTAAAACTCTAAAACTCTAATTAATCCATGACCACCTTGTGTCACAGCCTTACGACAATATTTTATAAAAATATTATTATACGTTTCTGAGTATTGATTGCATGAACTATCAACATTATCGAATACATAGCAAATAACTATTCCGGATAACAAAAAAAACTACAACTATTCAGTCAAAAAAAATCCCGGTAATACTAATAGAATAATTAGGTACTTGAACTAGCAATTAATTTAGATGGGTGATAATTCCAACAATAGAAAATTTATCAGTACTTAAACTTTTCTAAATGAAAATTGGTTAAATCATTTTTTTTTATCCTTTATTAAAAAGAACCAGGTTCTTAATAATTAATTACAATCTAGCCTTTAAGACTAATAAGCAATTTAAATCTAACTTAATTTTTTACGTGATCATTATTTTAAAACTTAGAATAGTGTTAATTGTACTCTACACAAGTCCGTTCCACTTTCATAGAGTCTGTTATAATATTATAAGCTAAAAACGATTGTTAGATAAACTTATTGTTGGTAGTGGTGGTACCCCCACCGATTCATATAAAAGCGAGCGCTCAATCGAGTGCCGGTCACTTGTTGCTCAGTCGTCGAACGGTAAGGGTGTCGGTACCTACGCTACTTTGCAGTAAGTTCGTTCCGTATTTTATTATAGTGGTTTTTCGTTTTATTGCTTCTTGATTTGATTATTAACGGTTGTTTGTGATTGCTCGAGTTTTGATGATTAATTGGATAATTATTAAAATTAAGTTTATTTTAAAATAAATTAGTTTTTGGTTGTTTAAAATTGTCTTTTCAATTTGTTTTTTTCCCTTCTGATTGCTAAAATCAGAAGTGGGATACAACTTATTTGCTCACAATTAGTAGCCTTGATACCTACCCAAACAGCCGTTAATTTCAAATAGAAATGCCACGTGAAAAGCTAGTTAGGACACCGCCTCGCTCTGAGGCTAGGCATAGCCGTCGCAGTGAGTCACGACATAACGATAGGCATGGGTCACGATCACCTCGCAATAGAACACGTTCGCGCCATGATAGAACTCGTTCACGGTCACGCCATAGCAAAAATCGTTCGAATTCACGTCGTGACAGGACTCACTCGCGTTCACGTAACAACAGAACTCATACGCGATCGCATCACAGTCGCTCACGTAATCATGACAATCATGGTTCGCGTGAAAGGTCTAGGTCACGTACGGTCAATTCACATCGTCGTCGTGGTAGATCTCGATCCCACCCTCATGATGTTTCTATGAAAAGTATGTTAGACACTATTATGTCACGATTGACTGCTATGGAGAACACCGCTAGTGGTTCGCATATTACGCCGTCGGTTCGTGACAACACACCTCCGTTAGATAAAAATAATGTTTCCACGACCCAAGCGCTTGTTGACGCGTTAGGGGTGTTAACAAAAAATAAGTCTAACAACTATTACGTTTCAAATTTTGATCCAGCTATAAACAATTTTGAAGTGTGGTGTAACGAAGTGGATAGGGCTAGGCATGTGAACCATTGGGACGATCTCGAAAGCTTCTCGCGTGTGGCTCACTGTTTGAAAGGTGATGCAAGAACCTGGTTAAACGAGTGGGCTACTAATGATCGTTCATGGTCCAATTTTGTTAAGGAATTTAAGTCATTGTGTCCGCTAAAGATTAATTATGCCCAAACTCTTCAGGAGGTTATAAACACTACGTCAGATAAGTTTTCGTCATACGCAGAGTATGCCCGTCGTTCATTACTAAAATTACGTATAGTAAAAGGGTTAAGCGAAGAACTTATGGTTCAAATAGTGGTTCACGGTATTAGTGATGTACAGGTGCGCGCAGCAGCTATCAATGCTGACCTAACGTCAGAAAACCTAGTTTCCTTTTTAGCCACTTATGTAAAGCCTATTCGTAAACTTGATCATCGTAATCCCGATAAATCTGCGTCATCCAATAATGCGACTAAAAGGCGTAATTTTAACGGCCCTAGTAGATCTGAAAACAAATGTTTTCATTGCGGCCAAACAGGGCATTATAAAGATAAGTGCCCCAAGAAGCGTAATCTTAATGACAAAGCCGATGGTAGTAATAATGCTAAACCTATCTGTTCTTTCTGTAAGAAGGTAGGGCATAAAGAGAGTGACTGTTTCGCTAAGGCTCGAACTGAGTCTCAAAGTAACAAAAATAATCAACGTAAAGTTAACTTGTGTAGCGAACTTGCACTCTCGAAGGATAACAATGATATAGGTACAGCCGTGATACAGGGTATACCGGTTGATATTCTTATAGATAGTGGTGCACTCAATGTTTCCTTGATATCATCAGCAGTAGTAAATTACTTTTCCGGTTCGCGTAAACAAGTTAAATGTTCTTTGAAGGGAATAAGCGATAAAGAGGTTGTTGCTCGCGAATACGTCACTTTAACTGTCGAGTTTAGTAATATCGCGCTTGAAGTAGATTTTGTCATAGTACCCGCGTCGTGTATGAATACGCCGATTATCATAGGGACTGACGTACTAAATCGCGATGGCGTCACGTTTATTCGTACAAAACATGGACAGTACCTGACTCATACACCCGAAAAGGTACTAAAAGTAAACGCTGTGAGTGGTAATGAACCGGACAAAATAAATACGCCTCTGGAAGGTACAGAACTTGTTGAATTGATGACTGTGATAAACGAATTCTCTCTGTTTTTAATATCCGGTACCGCCACCACTACGGTGAAAACTGGCAAAATGCACATCAAACTGACAAGTGACGTACCTGTAGCATACCATCCGTATCGTTTGTCATACCAAGAGAAACTTAAGGTTCGCGAGATATGTCAGGATCTATTAGACAAAAATATAATTAGGGAGTCTAATTCCGAGTACGCAAGTCCAGTCATTTTGGTCAAGAAAAAGGATGGCTCAGACAGAATGTGCGTGGACTTTCGTGCTCTAAATCGCGTTACGGTCAAGGATAGGTACCCCCTACCCTTGATTGATGACCACATTGATCGGCTTGGAGGCTCGCGATTCTTCACGTCTTTGGACATGGCTTCAGGATTCCACCAAATTCCGATTGATGACGATTCTATCCATAGGACAGGCTTTGTAACCACGGAAGCTCACTATGAGTATTTAAAAATGCCGTATGGTTTATGTAATTCTCCCACAGTGTATCAGCGTATCATCAATAACACCTTGCGTAAATTTATAGAAGCAGGGAGTGTCTTGGTATATATTGATGATGTGCTGATCCTGAGTTTAACTGTCGAGGATGGCATCACCTTGTTACGCGATGTCTTAAAGACTTTGACGGAGGCCGGGTTCTCAATTAACGTACGCAAGTGTTTTTTTCTTACCACCAAAGTAGAGTACCTGGGTCGCGTTATTAGTCACGGTCAGGTTAGGCCGAGTCCGCACAAAATCGAGGCACTAGTTAACACACCTATCCCTAGTAATGTCAGGCAAGTACGCCAGTTCTTAGGCCTTGCGGGTTACTTTCGGCGTTACATCGAAGGTTATGCGACAAAAACCGCATGTATTTCGCGTCTCACAAAGAAAGACGTAAAATTTGAATGGGGACCTGCTCAAGATCAAGTCCGGCAAGATCTTATAAAACTGTTAACTAGCGAGCCCATACTTGCGATTTTCGACCCGAACCTTCGTACAGAGCTGCACACTGACGCTAGCAGTGCAGGATATGGTGCTGTACTTATGCAAGTACACGCGGACGGTGGTAAACGGGTGGTAGCCTATTTTAGTAAAGTCACTCAGGGGGCGGAGGCAAAATACCATTCGTATGAACTGGAAACGTTGGCGGTCGTCAAGGCACTGCAACACTTCCGTCATTATTTGATCGGGGTAACTTTTAAAATCGTGACGGATTGCAATGCTTTGAAGGCCACCGAACGTAAGAAAGATCTACTTCCACGGGTTGCACGCTGGTGGATTTACTTGCAGGATTTCAATTTTGAGATTGAATATCGAAAGGGCGTAATGATGGGCCACGCGGATTATCTAAGCAGGAACCCGCCAGCATTGCAAGTCAATCACATTGATAGACCATTGAATTGGGCACAAATGGCCCAGTCGGCTGATTCCGAGACTGCCGATCTCATCCAAAAACTGAGGGATGGTCTCTTGGACTCTAGTCGGTACGTCTGTCAGAACGATGTGCTCTATTGTCGCTACTCACCTGTTGGTGAGGAGTCGCGCTTATTATGTTACATCCCTAAAGGGCACCGGCTCAGTTTATTACGCGTTTTTCACGACGAGCACGAGCACATCGGGGCTGATAAAACTTATGACCTTATTTTAAAACATTTCTGGTTCCCTGGCCTAAAACAATTTGTTAGAAAGTATACTTCCCATTGTCTAATTTGCATTTCCAAGAAACGCGTTCCAAGGGCTCCTCTTCAGCCTATTACGTCATGGGAAAAATCAGATATTCCCTTCGATACGGTTCATGTTGATGCATTAGGCCCTTTACCCGAGTCCAACGGATATAAATTTGTATTTGTTTTGGTCGATTCTTTTACCAAATTTAGTTTACTCTATGCTATGTACAGACAAGATGCAAGCGAATTGAAGCGAGTTTTCAATAGCGCTATATCTTTATTTGGGACACCCAAACACATAGTTTGTGACCGTGGTCGCATGTTTGAGGCGTCAGCTTTTACCAGTTGGATATCTGAAATGGGTTGTGATATCCATTACATAACGCCCGAGATGCATCGCTCCAATGGGCAAGTCGAGCGTTATGTAAGAACCGTCCTTAATATGATTCGTATCGAGAGTAGTAATAAAAATTCCACCTGGTCTGATAGTTTATATAAAATTCAGTTAGTTTTAAATATTACAAAGCAAAAAACCACTCGGTACTCTGCTTTGTACCTGTTAATCGGTACTAACGCGACCACTCCTGTGATTCGTGCACTGATACGTGACGTTGCCGTCGAAAACTCCAGTCCGAATCGAGAAGCCATGAGGGAACTCAGCAGAAGCTCCGCTAAAGAATCTCTTGACAAAAATCAAGATAACCAAGACGTCCGGGTAAATCGTCAAAGACACCCGCCAAGAGTTTTCAAAGTTAACGATCATGTATTCGTAATAAAGTATTCTCAGGCCGCTGGGAAGCTCGACTCTGGCATGAGGGGTCCATACCGCGTAACTAAAGTGTTACCGAGTGATCGTTATGAGCTGAAACTGTTAAGTGGAGCTAGAGGCAAGACAACTCAGGCCGCAGCTCAGTACATGGTACCCTGGAAAGGCGAGTGGTGTCCTGAGAGTTGTGCTGCATATTTTGAAAGTAAGTTTTAACTAAAACGTTATACTGTTTTTTATGTTCTAGTAGCACGTGTATTATGCATACGTGCGTGTGAATGTGAGGCAGATGCTTGTCTTATTGTTCGGAACGGGTGGCTGGTGCAGTCATGATACAGCGCGCTCCCAAGGCTAGCGTCCGGGAGTGCCTGGTTTTGGAAGACGCGTACTGTGTATGCGCATCGGGTGTTGTCCCGGAAGACGCGTACTGTGTATGCGCATCGGGTGTTGTCCCGGAAGACGCGTACTGTGTATGCGCATCGGGTGTTGTCCCGGAAGACGCGTACTGTGTATGCGCATCGGGTGTTGTCCCGGAAGACGCGTACTGTGTATGCGCATCGGGTGTTGTCCCGGAAGTCGTGTTCTCTGAACACGCATCAGGTGTTGTCCTGGCAGGCGCAGTCCTGGTTGACACGTTTTTAACGTGTGAACTTGTACAAGTTCAAGTATGAGTATGAGTGAGATTTGATGCGTGAGGATGTATGCATACTTCTGAAAGCGAAGTGATTTAGTTTGGGTTGTAAAAGTATCTTTGTATGAGGGCCTTGTAAGCGTGATGAATGACAGAATAGGCAGACGTGTATATCGTCACGTATAACTAACCACTTGTTTCTCATACAGATTGCAATAACGACAACCCTGACGATGTTGGTGAGCCTTCAGATGCTTCTACTGATCCTACTGGTGCTTCGAGTACGAACGGGATCGAATCGGACAAAAACGGCGATCTAACTCTCACCGTACCTGTCAGTGCTTCCGAAGAAGAAGTGCCAGGTGCAACCGAGGACGGCGCACAATCAGGAGTGGCCGTATAAGCTAAAAACGATTGTTAGATAAACTTATTGTTGGTAGTGGTGGTACCCCCACCGATTCATATAAAAGCGAGCGCTCAATCGAGTGCCGGTCACTTGTTGCTCAGTCGTCGAACGGTAAGGGTGTCGGTACCTACGCTACTTTGCAGTAAGTTCGTTCCGTATTTTATTATAGTGGTTTTTCGTTTTATTGCTTCTTGATTTGATTATTAACGGTTGTTTGTGATTGCTCGAGTTTTGATGATTAATTGGATAATTATTAAAATTAAGTTTATTTTAAAATAAATTAGTTTTTGGTTGTTTAAAATTGTCTTTTCAATTTGTTTTTTTCCCTTCTGATTGCTAAAAATATGGTTAAATCATGTTTCATACAAGGTGTTACTATTTTTCTCGCGCCGCGCTGAACGATCGTGCCGCGGTATAAAAGGGCTGATTTGCAAGGCTGCAAGTTTGAATAAATGACTTTTGATTTGAGTTTTTCGTAGCTTTCCTCACGTCACGATTTTTGTGTTTGTTATAGCAATCGGCGTTCATTATTCTTGTTTCCTGATTACATATTTGCGTAAACGCACAAACAGTTGTGATATTATACAAACGACATATCGTTTTTGTTGTGACAATGCAGAATGCACGAAGATTATTATCTCACGTTAGCAACGGTTCACAAGATGGCGTTTTGTGGTTAGTGTTGCAACGTACTTATTATAGCTCTAGTGACATGTTGATGAGCAAAGTGCTGATTTTACGAGTGATTGGGACGTCAGAATCGATGTGATTGGCCATTATCTCAACTCAGTACAGCGATGATAAAATAGTGCATGGTTATTCAGAATTAACAAATTCACTCGTGGCTACAAGACTCGGTAGTTTCCAAAAGGTAATAAGTAGATTAAAGGAACAGACAAGTTTAGATTTATATGGCTCGCGAAGTTGAATTTCGTGTAACATATAACATAATATTCTACATTAGCCCCAAGTAACGAATAACAAGTGGGTATCTACTTAACTGTAACGGCTACTCAAAGAACATCACCTCAATACACGGTTTTTTTTACGGCCAAAAATTATAACGGCCTGCTTTTCATTTCCGGCCTAAAACCGAAAATGAAAACCATACACCGCCACCCAATTGCCTTATTGAATTTTGACCGCCCTTTCACTAAAATTTTAACAATAAAAATTGCATTGGGAACTAACAGATTGGGGCCGGGTCGCGGCGGAGCGGCGCGTGAATTCTGCGGCGAAGCCGACCTGTGGACGCGCTAAAGCACTTGAAACACAGATCATCCAACCGTGATGAATAAAATATTTGTTTTTTTATTTTTTTTATTACTCGCTTTATCGGTATTTTGACGCGAGAAAAAAAATTGTCAGTGTCTTTTTCGAGTTTACTCGAGATTGGCGGTCATTGTGATGATTTACTAACGAAACCAAAGAGAAAACACGATAAAAATTGATTTAACAAAAAATGTAACTTTGGAAAGTTATCAAAACAAGCAAAATTAAATCAGAAGCTGCTGCTGACACTGCCGTTCTTGGTCCTCTGGATCCTCAAACATCTGTGAACCAGTTTAATTGATACATTAGTAGAGTGGTAGTGGTCATTGGAACTTGATATCCTGCTGTGGACGTTTAAGGGATGATGTACCCTCTCTGGGTAGCGAAAGGGACCGTCCCCTAAAGCCTGCGGCTATTTGAAATAGATTAATTGAAAAACATGATGCAATAAGTAGTCGTCGTACTAATTGCTATAATCTGTATTGCAGGCGTTGTTTGTTCTAGTCTCGCCGTAATGTCAATTACTTTGCTTAAAGAATCAAGTTCTTCTAACTTAACAGATAGCTGTGCTGCTGGGGAATTTGTTGCGCCACTTCTTCTTCCCAGTTAAAGTAATATCTTCTATTTAAAAATGAATTGCTGTTCGTTAGTCTCGCTAAAACTCGAGAACGGGTGGACCGCTTGGGCTAATTTTGGTTTTGAAATATTTGTGAAAGTTCAGGGAAGGTTTAAATGATGAGAAACTATGGTAAAATTGCTGGTAAAATTGGTGTAGTTCGGGTAGGTAGGTAGGTATGTCGGTAGGTAGGTTGGTAAGTACGCCATAGATAAGTACTTAGTGCTACCGGTGAGAAGCCGGAGCGGGCAGCTAGTTACCTATATAATATATTTATTACCTAACTTATTACATACTTATATATTACACTAATCATAACCCTAATTGAAACAGGCCGTCAACTGAAAGATACACAAGTAGGTGCCAAAACCATAGACAATAATTTATCTCCATAGTTAGTTAGATATTATCATATATTTAACAAGAGAACAATGGACAATGATTACTATTATAATTACTTTAACACTTAAATTATTTGTGGTTATTTAAGTAATATGTGAAGACAGCTCATTTAGTCTTCCTATTACTATTTTTTTATTTGTTTAGTGTTTTTTTTAACAGGTTTTTGTAGACTTAGATGGTTAGTCACGTAACTTAAAAACATTGAAAATGTTCTGCAATTTCAGATATTTAATTTACCTATTACAACACATTCATCATGGTCCTGCCCTTGTCCCATGTTCTTCTTCCACTGTCACTGTCACTGTCAACCGTCATGCTATCACTCCCTCGCTTCTAGGCTCCTAAGATAAACAGGCACTGCCTAGTTTGGGGACTATGTTAAATATTCTATTCTAGTTACAGTAAGCATACAATATTAATATTTTTGGAATTTATTTTGTAATAATGGACCAATAAATTATTCTTTTTCATTTCATTCCTCACACAATCCTTCCATCTCCCTCTCCATCCATCAACATTTATATTCATCACTCTTTTAGACACATGCGGTTCGTCTCGCCTCATCACATGACACCCATACCAAGCTAAAAAAATCCTTTCAACTTTTCTGTTACTAGCGCCACTTTCAAACTTTATTAATTTTCGTCACTCTACGCATCATTCAAACTTTTTTATGCAGACACATAATGAAGACCCCTCGGACGGCATTACGCACCGGTAATCTCACATCGCTTCCTAATTTTAGTAGGAAATCCTATCAAAGGGGTTACAAAATGCATTTCACAATTTCCACTGTAACGAATTTTCCTGTTTCAATATATTTTATAAGCAACAGGATGCATTCAACTGTAAGCGGTTTATGAGAACGAGGGTCGTTCTCATAAACCGCTTACAGCTGAATGAAACGTGGACGCATGATACATTTCTCTATAATGCCCATATTAGCCCTCGGAGAGTGCAGGTGCACTCACAATAACAGGTTTTCAAACCTTTTCCACGTAGAGTATTTAGTGGGTTTTCAATGCGTGTTGAAAATTCGAAGTATACAAATTGGGACTGGTTAAACTAGGGACTTTCACAAATATGTCGAGAAAAATTAAACATCAATCAATCTGCCTAGCCTATTCCCAACTATGTTGGGGGTAAACTTCCAGTCTAACCGGATGCAGCTGAATACCAGTTTTATACATGGCGCGACTTCCTATCTGACCTCCACAGATCTACAAATGACAGCCGGGACCAAGGGATTAACGTCCTTTCTGAGGCACGGAGGGGTCTTGATATTTAATGGATGGTCACCCATCTACAAAGGGACGACCGCGGCAAGCTTAGCTCGATCCGTGCGGCAGTTATAGCCACGAAATTAAACATATAGGTACCTAAGTCTATCAATCTTTCATCCCGCATTCCGCGCGGGATTTACTTCAATTTGGCCATAGCTTTATTTTGTGAAGCTTTTAAAGTTTATTAATTAACTACTAATTAGGGAATGGAATCTTTTGTGCAGTTTCTGATACGGTGAAGACTGAGGTTAATAGGGTTTATTTATTTTCTAATTACGTATGTGTTTCTAAGTGTGGGTCTTAAGGGTCCGAACAAAAACGAATCTTTCACCAGCATTTTATCTGCAATTCAAGAACGAAACAAGCACCAGATTCTTAATTAAAAATAAAATGATTCGCGATCGTAGACATATTAAAGATGAAATATCGGAATCCTTTCCAAATTACTTAAACAATATGTTAAACAATCATGTCAATATTCACATAATCGCCGGAATCTAGAAATCTGCTTCATCGATCTCGGTGAGACTTTCACTTGAAGATTACTCCTTCCTGGTTTAACATCACGCTGGCATATAAAGGGGGTCACTGGTTGTGCAAAAGCAGGATTTCCTGTGGAAACCAGCCGGTAACACGTCTAGGTTGACCTTTGACCCTAAAGTTTATGTGAAAGGTGAGTATTTAATGGAGACAATCGTTCATCCCGTGAGGTAAGAGGTTTACATTTGTGACGTAATTTCCGTCACAATGTATTTTCGTTAAAGGCGTCTGCCTACCGGATTTATGCCCGGTTTCTGTACCGACAATCAACAACAACCAAAATTACCTAAGAATACATTCTCTCAATAATGGTGAAACCCGCATCAAAATCAGTTGCGTAGTTTAGAAGAACAACCCGATCACATCGACTGTCGCGTTGGTGTAGTGGTCGCAAGCGCTACTGCTGAGCATGAGGTCCTGGGTTCGATTTCTGGTCGGGCAAAGTGTTATTGGGATTTTCTATCTGGAATTTCTCAGTAGCAGCCCGGAGTCTGTATTTGTGTCCGGTTGATGGCAATAGACTCGCCCGATATCACATGGGATTTAGGTAAACATAACTGGCGAAATGTGGGAGTACTATAGGTGCACCTCTGCACAACCCTTCGGGGATACAAGGCGTGATGTTATGTTATGAGTTTATGACATCCCCCAATTCTATGTACCACTAGGGTACATGAAGTTTAAATAAATAAATACATTGTCTACATTTTCCCTTTCAAGAGCTTTCGACGCTAACATTTTTCACGAATTTTAGTTATTTTTTATTTTATTATTATTTTAGTTCTTTTTTATTTACCGCCTCGTTGGTCTAGTGGGCGTAAGCACTACTGTTGAGCATGAGGTCCCGGGTTTGATTCCGGGTCGCGCAAAATGTAATTGGGTTTTTCCATCTGGAATTTCTCAGCAGTCTGGCCTTAGTCTGGACTTTTGCCCGATTGATGGCAATAGGCACACCTATGCCTAACCCATCGGGAATTACAGGTGTGATGTTATATTATGTTAGTAATAAATAATAGTATGGTAGCTTTAATTAAATCTGCTACGTAAGCTGAGCATCGAGGAGCCATAAGCTCTTTGTTCCGTCGAAGTGAGTTTGAGCTTACAACTCTGAAAGCCTGCACCTCTCAACATGGTACTTATGAGACTTATGGTGTACCTTTAGTACCTAGTAAGTTGAAGACAACAATGCAGTCAAGAGTTGCGAGACGGAACAATATTCGGTTCAGTATCCTACTTGAAGGTGAAGCACTACGCAGTAAGTTTATTTTTATTATAAGATATAGCGTTTATTTCAGACTACCTACGCCCATAGACACCTCTTGGTGTATATTTAAGGCTTTTTGGTACTTTTATAATAATTCGGTGAAAATATTTATTTACTTGAATTGTGATGGTTAGATTCTGATAGATTAATGAAACATAAAATCCGGTTTTCTATAGCCCTTATCCAGGCCCTTAATCCAGCTGATTAATGAGAGTATCGTCATGTGTTCGTCGACGCTTTTTGCTACTAAGACATTGGCTGTCACGCACGACCATCGGCACATTACCTCTAATAATTATTTTTTATATTGATTTTTTAATATTTATTACAATGAGCACCGAGCTAGAAAAAATTAGCATGTAATTTCGCCTAACAACATCACTTAGTGTTATAAATAGGTTCAATGGTACAACTGGCACGCACGCACTCTTTCCAAACACCTTCAGATTGGTTCAATCATTGTTTTCGTTCCAAAGTCACTCATCAAATAATAGACCTAAGTAAATGCAAACGAAGACAGGTCTAAAAGCTAGTTAATCATATAATTGTGAAAGCCTGTTTGTCATTACTTACCCAATCACTGTGCAATGATTTGCAGAGTATTACGTGCAGCAAGGACATGTGCTCTCCTTACGACAATTAGTTAATGATTTATGCAGATATACTAGGCCTTTTAGTTTACCTACTTTACTCAATTTGTCAACGGTTTTTGTAGCGCCAGGTTTTAAAAATGTCATCACTAGGAATTGCCCGCGTAATTCCTAGATGAGTTTCTCAAAGTCATTTATTTTAAATCGAGCGATCTGAAATACATGATAACTAACCAGTCTAATTAGAATTACGAATCACCGGGTTTTAAGCTACTAGATATCTATCTAGTAGCTGATACAGTTAATACATGTACTACTACTGTGAGATTTTCGGTGCCAAAATTTATATCTATATATATCTATACTAAGAAGTAAAATTTGTGAGTTTGTTTGTAGGAGGTAATCCTAACTTCCGATCCGATTAGAAAAAATCTTGCACTAATGAGAAGCTACAGTATATATTTTATGTTAAAACATAAAATTTCACGCGGACTCACTCCATAAATAATTGAATTTACTTTCTACTCCTGAGTCACCAATCAATTCATGACGAAAGGGAATCTTCTTAAAAAGGAGTAAGCAGATTTAAGCAAGGAGAATATTTTCATTTGCATTAAAACATGGTACAATAATGGTCTGAATAAAAGGATCTTTCTCTGAAAAGTTTGCAGTGAGTTTAACTAATAAATAAAATACTAAATTATTGTAAACAGTTTTAATGCCCACGAGTAGGTATGTACCATCGACAGCCATAATCTTCTTTCGAGACAGACGATGTTGCCAAATGCTAATTGACGGGAAATACTTAAATAGGGCTTAACAGCGTCGAGTGCGGTTACTACACATCTCGACGGACTACCTTGGAAAACGGGGCCCCAGCCTGGATGGAAGTTCTTGCTGCAAGATCAGTGGGCGTAGCACGAATGCTGAGAAGGCTTTTGCTTCGCCTCTTGTAGAAATAAACAGATTAATATGGGTTCTAACCGAATCTATTATCACAGTGTAAAACTGTAAAAGTGTAAACACTGGATAAACTTTATTTAAATACTCCATTAACTAACAAAGCCAGTTCCTCTGTGGTTGAGGATTCCGGATCAAGCTCGCATCCACCTTCGGCCTGATCATCACTTACCATCAGGTGAGATTCTGGCCAAGAACTTCCCCGTTGTGGACAAAAAAAAAAGAATATAATAACTTAACCTAACTAAAACTATTAGGATATCAAAAAAATAAAATATGGTGTCAAAAAAATTCCTCCGCATCGCTGTTGACCGGTTATGTACCCAAGAGACTAGTGGCATCACCGCGTTGTATGGCAATGATAAGCCCAGAGGCTTATCATTGCCATACAACGCGGTGATGCCACTAGTCTCTTGGGTCAAAGGTAAAAGCCAGTCCTTGGGTCACGGGAAGAGTCATCCCAGGATATCCGCGCCAATATGTTCATTTGATTCTTCTTTACTTTAAACAGTTCAATTTGCAAGCGAAATCGAAATTTAAATAAAATCTTTGATAAGTTACCTCCTTGGTTGTCATGTGTAAAAAGTTTTCATAGTAATTTATTTGGCCGCTACACAGGACAGATATGGATTTTCATAGTAACTTTGCTGGCCGCATCGTCACTTGTTTTGACCACTACAGCAATTTTGATTTATCTCGAAGAAGGTTGTCATAATAATGGTCGAATTTCCAAGCATGTTTGAGAAAAATATTTATTGTTACGGCTCAACTCGTCTAAGTTGTTTAATGAAACTTCATCTGATTTACTTATTATCATTGATGTTCTGCACCCTAATTGAGTAACACACGATCAATCACGATCTGAATAATTTTGAAGGATATTGGATATTTACTACAATATTAGGTTTTGTTAAAAAGAAAATTGTTACTCATAAATATAAACTGTTGCGATATAGAGGAACTCATTTATTCCACGAATTAACGACAAAAATACCATTCACTTCTTTGACAGATTGTTTTTCACACTTACACACAAACTATTCTCTATTTCTATTCTATTCTATTCTATTCTAACACCCACAGACCAGTTTAACTCCACAGCACCATACCCAGACAAACACTACACACAATTTATCATGAAACCCACACAATAAATATGTTAACATCAGAATGAACTGAGGAACTCATCTGTAATAGCGCGCCCCATCCCTTATTGAAACAACACTGATGTCAAGAAAGAGACGGATATAGAGGGCGGAAAACGTAGTGCCTATAGCAATTTAAATTATCTTCGAATATCGGTCAAGTCAAATCTATATATTAAAAAAGCCGGCCAAGTGCGATTTGGACTCGCACTTGGCCGGCCACCGTACTTTATTTAGCCAAAAACGCCGAAGGAAACCCGTTTCTTGTATGTTCCCTTTTATTTTTCATTTTATTTTATTTTTATTAATCGACATTAGAAATACACAATCTGTAAAAAAATCAAGTGTTAACCCTTTACGGTTTATGAGATACAGCCCGATGACAGACAGGCGAACAGCGGTGGCTTGTAATAGGGTTCCGTATGGCACCCTTCAGCTGCTCGTTGCGGATCACTACAGAATGGGTGGACCTACTTGGCAATGTTCGTAATAGTCCGAATCAAGTTTTTACGGAAACATTCGAAAAGTTGCCGGGAAAATGTTCAAATTCGAAAAAAACTGAACGCCCTTTTATCCATGGGATTTTTTGTATAAACTCAAGACCTTTAGACGGGAGAACGACTGTTTGTTAAGCTAGTCAATTAATAAATTACTACGCTTGAGACTGGCGATTTCTGGTCATTATAAGCCAGTTTTTTCCTGATCTATTCTTAAAACTCACCGTGAAACTGAAAACCCACATTGATATTTGTTTGGCTCAATCCAGACGAACTTCGATAATTTAATAGTGAAGTTCTGAATCGAGGCCCTGCAGTTTCATAACATTTTGTGAAGCGGAGCTTACACTAAGTATTTATATCCAATTACATTCCCAGTTTATGAGACGGCAATGATATTTATATAAAAATATATCACCTTTTTACTGCAAATTGATTTCGTTAATGTTTTCGCCAATTTATTGATCTGTGGCGCCATGACAGCTGTTAAGTGACTTGCTGATTGGGTTGTCAGTAATTTGCACTTGTTCGTTGCTTGATTGTCACAGCTGTTACGTCATTAATGTAAAAAAATCGCTGACAATTTGCATAACCCAATAACAAACATAAATTATTTAATTTGTTTCTTGTTCCTAGCTTTTGTTTTGTAAAGTGCTTTTTAATATAAGTACTCTCTTCGCGCGAAGGCTATTAGCTTTCCGTTAGACATGAGTCACAATATACACTAATATTATGAAGATTTAAAGTAATACTTACTTTACATCTACGTAAGTTTGGATGTATGAGGTAATCTCTGGAAGTATTGATCCTGTTTCGAGAATTCTTTCACTACCATAAAGCTACACTATTGCCCGAGTGCTACCTATACAGGGTTACTTGTAATTCGACGTATATCCGTCAGGAGCTGATAGGGAGGCCAGAATGCAACAAATTGAACACCCCCTATGTATGGCCGAAATTCAATAGTTCTCGAGATATTTGAATTTTACGGGTTTTTCGATATTTACCCAAAATTTGACTTTTAATTCCAAATAAAAAAAGAACTACATATTGAATGCGTACCTTTAAAGAATGATATCGTAGCTGGAACTTCAATCAAGCTATGAACCTAATTAAAAGTACTTAATTCAACGAAATAATTAAAATTATGAGCGATTTAAGAATAATATCTTACCAATATTTTCATTTTACGCTTCAAAAATGTTGTCTCGTCAAAAAAATTACTATGACGTTAATCGTACAAATAACTAAAACAACTTGCCTATTCTGTAAGCTTTCCAAAAAGGTATAAAAGTTAAATTTAAGATACGTAATTCGTGGCATGGCATGTGTTTGAATCAGCGTGGGGACAGAAATCATCTGTGTTTTCAGTTTAGGATCATCCCTAAAACTACCGATTTTACTGGCGAAATTCTTCGTGATGGGTCGGGGTGTGCGGGCTGTTTTATAACCGTTGAAGAACTTATATCGGCCACATGGGAACGCAATGGGAAACGTGAGTATTCATCGATCACAGTTATTATGTACTTATTTCTTGTATTGCAAGGTACATAATAACTGTGATCGATGAATACTCAAATGTCTGGACCTTAATCAATACTTTATCTCTCCATAGGTGAAGTAGCTTTTATCAAGAACAGCTATTCAGTTCAAACGTAATCCCAGTAGCGGCTTGGAAGCCTACGATCTCTCGTCGTTCTTCGCTGAGTAGTTGCATTTTCAGTGGCCTGGCGTTCTGCTTCGACTATTTGATGTTCTCCAGCTGGAGAACATTGTTCTGAAATACAACTAAAATTCTACAGATCTGCCTTGCCAGATCCAATCTTGATAAAAGCTACTTCACCTATGGAGAGATAAAGTATTGATTTTAAAGGTCCAGACATTTGAGTATTCATCGATCACAGTTATTATGTACCTTCCAATACAAGAAATAAGTACATAATAATTGTGATCGATGAATACTCACGTTTCCCATTGCGTTCCCATGTGGCCGATATAAGTTCTTCAACGGTTATAAAACAGCCCGCACACCCCGACCCATCACGAAGAATTTCGCCAGTAAAATCGGTAGTTTTAGGGATGATCCTAAACTGAAAACACAGATGATTTCTGTCCCCGCGCTGATTCAAACACATGCCATGCCACGAATTACGTATCTTAAATTTAACTTTTATACCTTTTTGGAAAGCTTACAGAATAGGCAAGTTGTTTTAGTTATTTGTACGATTAACGTCATAGTAATTTTTTTGACGAGACTACATTTTTGAAGCGTAAAATGAAAATATTGGTAAGATATTATTCTTAAATCGCTCATAATTTTAATTATTTCGTTGAATTAAGTACTTTTAATTAGGTTCATAGCTTGATTGAAGTGCCAGCTACGATATCATTCTTTAAAGGTACGCATTCAATATGTAGTTCTTTTTTTATTTGCAATTAAATGTCAAATTTTGGGTAAATATCGAAAAACCCGTAAAATTCAAATATCTCGAGAACTATTGAATTTCGGCCATACATAGGGGGTGTTCAATTTGTTGCATTCTGGCCCCCCTATCAGCTCCTAACGGATATACGTCGAATTACAAGTAACCCTGTATACCTATTATAAGATAACGTCGCCTTTCTTTTCTGTCTGTGTGACCGCGTTTTTGTTCTAAACTACGCAACGGATGTTGATGCGGTTTTCACCATCATTTAGAGAATTTCTTCCGGAAGGCTTACTTATAATGTGCATAATACTTTAATATTTAACATAGATATAGCACAGACATCCGGATATATTGACACATCGTTACATTAGTTGATTGCATCGATGCGAAGCATGGAAGTCTGTTTTATAGTAAGGTGAAGTCGCGGGAAGTAGCTAGTATGTACTAACTTAAGAGGGTGCATCCTAAAAGTTGGCAACGTCGTAAATAGCTGTCAAATATTTACCTGTTTCAATTAATTTGGAAATAATACTGTATGGAAATAAGAAATGTGGCTAACCAATTGACTAGAATATTAATAATGAATTGCAATTATAACATTGAATTTGATGTTGTACCCGTTTTAGGTGAAAAAAAGGCATTTGGAAAGTTACCAAATACTTTTTTTACATCTAAAACTAACTATTCGGTGTTACGATATTAATTATTGCATTTCATAATCAATATTCTAGTCAATTGGTTAGCCACATTTCTTATTTCCATACAGAAATATTATCAAATTAATCAAAACAGCGAAATATTTGACATCTATTTGCGACGTTGCCAACTTTCAGAATAAACCCTCTTAAATATGGTAAACAACCAGACGACCGATTTCATTAAATAATAAAGTGAATTAAATTGATTCATAAAGACCGATTTCTTATTATAATTATTATTTCTGTGTGGCACAAATAAAAGATTTTTTTCCTTCTTTTCTTTGTTTTTGATTTTTTAGTATTTCAATCACAGAAGTTTATAGTTTGTTTAACTAAAGCTTATCTCTCTTTCCGTGTTGCAATAAGTAGTGAACAGAAATGGGCACGTACTTACCTACACGTACCTACTTTTAACAAAAGATTGGACCATCAATCTATTTGACACTTTTGACAGCTGTCATGTTGATCAGTCTTTTGTTATATGAGTATTTACATAATGTAGGTACTATGTCTTAAGGCTAGCTTTGCATTCATTTAAAACAGCGTTTTTTTTTTTAATTTAACGTTTACGGTAGGTATGGAAGAGGTAGAAGTTAAGTTAAAATGTTTAACCGCGAAAAGTTCACCCAGATGTTTTCTTTAAAAAAAAACCTTATTACGTCATAGGTACGTTTTTTTTTTAAACTTCAAATTTCTATTTTACGTGCTAGAAAAAAATATTAACAGACGTTTGTATGGACTGTTTGTCGAAGAGATGATATTAAAAGTAGGTAAGTCAAAAAATTAAAACAAATTGTCCACGGAAATATTGGTAAAAATAAAATTATGAAATCTACCTATTTAAGTATATTACGTATTTTCCTATTTAACTATATACTACCTATTATACTACCTATTTAAGGATCCTCCTAAAACAACCGATGGGTCGGGGTGTGCGGGCGGGGGAGTAAACGGCGTCTGCTGCGCACAATAAGTTTAATTTTGTGGGATAGCGTATTAAAATATTTAATACTTTTTTTTTCCTTGATGCGGTCTTGAAAACTGTTTAATGATTTAAAATTGAAGAGCTAAGTTCAAAAACACGATTCAAGAAAAAAACACTGTTAAGATTTAGTGCAGGGTTCAAAACTAATATACCCGGCCTATAAAATGATTTGATTGACTTGACTCCTCCCGCATTGGCAGAAGTGTGGGAAATGGTAGAGTGAGGCTTTGGCCTAGCAGTTGGACAATACTAGCTAAGTAAATAGTATTTTTTTTACCCGACTACGGTGAAACAAAAAGGAGGGTTATGATTTTGACTGGTACCTATGTAAGTATGTATGTTCATCTGATCCCTCATAACTTCCTGATAATAATTTGACAAATGACGTATCTTTGTAAGCGTCTTGATCGTCCGCTGGTAGGCTATGTGAAGTCACATTAAATTGAAAATGGCGCCCTCTAGAGGACAAAAAGTAATGCACAAAAAACTTTTTTTTTATGCTGCCATGTTGGGTATCAAATGAAAATTCTTGGGCTTAATTAACACAGACAGACAAATTAAAAATCCGAAGTGACACGTGATCTGTAGGGTTTTCCATCTTGAAGTTTTCAAGTTAGCAGGCCGGTTGACGGCAATAGGCTTTTACGCCCCCATTTACATGTAATTAAAATAATAACTGGCGAAATGTGGGTTTATATGTACACCTCTGCTGCCTAATCCTTCGGGGAAATACTGGCGTGATGTTTTGTTGATTAAAAAATGATGTCCATCTCTCTGTAGTTCTGAACAGTTGTACCTTGGACTCTGAACCCGCTGCTAGGGGCCTATAATTTTTAATAAAAAATAAATTTAAAAAATAGTTTAATTACATACCAACGTTAGTCTGCTGGCTTATAATAAATTAGAATCTAAGTCAACTCAATCAAATGATGTTGGGGTAGCAGCACCCACCGCAATCATAAGCAGTGTCTTTTAATACTACTCATTTTATTTAGTGTTTTAGTAAGATGCCATCGACATTTCGCCAGTTATGTTTAAGTCCCATGTAATATGGGGTGAGCCTATTGCCATCAACCGGGCATAAATTCAGACTGCGGGCTGCTACTAAAAAAATCAAGATGGAAAAACCCAATAACTCTTTGCTCGACCCGGGAATCGGACCCAGGACCTCATGCTCAGCAGTAGCGCTTGTGACCACTATACCAACAAGGCAGTGCTTAATTTAGTATTCCTACATTTCCTACACACTCGACACAATCACGTAAGACATCGTTCTAGTAGTCCGTTCACGTCCGTAGTGCAATGGTGGGGCTCGAACCCACGACCTCTCGACCGCCAGCGTAATGTCGTAGCCAATAGGCTATAAATAGCCTAGTGCCGCGGGTTGAATGATGTATAATGTAGGTGTTTTCACTTTTTGAACGGTCAAAAGCAGATGGGCTTTAAGAATAAGAATAAGAAACGTTTATTTGCAGAAAATAGACAGAAAATGAAAACACGGTGGATGGTTATAAATGATGGGAAGCAATGACTTTAAGTCATCTGTAAATATTTATCAAATATTAGATTGTTACCAATTTTTTTTACCACTGGCCATGTCAGAAATAGTGAAAAGTTTAGTGTGACTATTGTGAATTGAAATCTTTGCTGATTTGAGTTGCGTTTAGATAGTTTGGCTACCTTATTTTTAATGTTCTGACAAGAATATACAAATAACGGGGAATAAAAAAAAACTAGATTTTCATTATTCATAACTCATGTATTACTAAAACTTAAAACAAAACAAACTTGTACTCATCGGCCGAGATTCTTTTAGCATTGAACTAACATTACTATGTCCACAAAACTATGTCAATTTCGATTATTTTTCGCTGTAGAAAAACGTTTTGATAATATTTTTTGTGTTTAAAAAGACATCTAATGTTAGTTCAGGTTACACTTTCTCACTGATAAAAATTGCATAATTTGATAAGTACATTTGAATAATCAATTTGGTAATAAGTAACAATTTCAGAGCAAAATTATTAACAATTAATATCAGCAAAAAAGTCAGTCGAATAAAAAACATGTCTTTCAACAGACATAACATAACAAATTAATAACATAAAGCCTCTTTTACCACTTTTGAAAGAATATAAACGACCAAAAGGTTTCTTGAAAAAGTGTACGTTAATTTAGATAAAGCAGTTTATATTGTTTCGAGAGTGTAGAACTTAGATGTATACATGAGTGAATCGGCCATGGGATCAAGCCCATTGTCGGTCCACAAACAATAGACTCCGAGAAGGAAGTGAACTGCGTTAAAATGTATGAAACTATTACGTAAAAATCACTTCCGAAGGCGCACGCAAAGCTAAATACATTTCGCATTCGCAATTTTGGAAAAGAAAACATTTTTGGACACTCGCTTGAGGAAAGCATTCACCTTCGCGTACGCCTGGCACTTATCGACATACAAATATTTACAAAAATTGGTATATGACGGTAACAAATAGTTAACAAATGACTAAAAAATATGTACAAGGAAGGTTTCTTTACCTAAGCTTAGTCCCATCCGTGGTGTTCTTCATGGTGTTCGTGGTGGATCGGTACCCAGACTTTCTGCCAGACTGGTTTCCATACCTTCTTCCATGCTGGCACTTCGATCGACTTCCAGTCAGGTACCTGGATCTGCTTCCATTTTTCTACCCAGATCTTCTTCTGGACTGGTACCCAGACTTCTTTCTTAACTGTCTTCCAGATTTGAACCTTCTCGTCTACCCACTCTTGCTTCTTCTCGGTGACCCACGCTTGTTTCTTCTCTGTCCTCCAGATCTGCTTCCACTCTTCTTTCCATTCCAGCTTCTTCTCGGTCACCCACACTTGTTTGTGCTCAGTCTTCCAGATTTTCTTCCATACTGGCTTCCAGATCATCTTTTTCCTCCACAGGTCGTGGCTGGTGTACTCCCAACCGTGGTCATCCTTGCCGAGGAACTTCTCCCCAGGTACGCCTTCCTTCACCCACTCTGGGACGTGAATTTGTTTCCATGCTGGTACCTGTACTTCCTTGGTATGTGGGACTTGGATTTCTTTCCAAACTGGTTTCCATACTTTTTTCCAGTCCGGAACCTGAACTTCCTTCCAGATAGGTACCTGCACTTCTTTCCAGATTGGTTTCTGAACTACTTTCCATGCAGGCACTTGTTCTTCCTTCCACTGTTGTACTTTCTCAGTTTTCCACGCTGGTACTTTTTCTTTTTTCCATTCAGTTTTCCAGACCAGTTTCTTTTCGGTTTTCCAGATTTGTTTCCACTCCTCCTTCCATACGAGTTTCTTCTTCCACACTCCCTCCGGTGGTGGAGAGTGCCAGCCTCCAGGGGAGCGTTTATCCCGAGATAACTCAGTGTCCTTAGCCGTCTCCTGGATAGGCACAGCTAGCGATGCGGCACAGGCCAACACCACCCATATCTGCAACAAACAAACTAGTTTTAATTTCCACAATGATGTTTTACTTTCCAACAATTAAGATTTGAGCCTCGTATTAAACGGTCAATGTATTTTTACTGGTTTCACTTTTACGGAATTAATTTGAAGTCTTTATTGTGTTTCGCGTCTTATGTAAGGTATCTAAATGTAAAGGCTTATTATACATTCATTAATTACTATTTACGTCAGGCACTAGAATACAATATTTAATGCAAATCTTCGTTTTATGAAAAATGTTGGGCACACAAAGAATAATATTTATTAATTATAATGATAGAGTTCTTATGTTAATGTGGTTTTTATGCATATAATTGGTAACTTTAGAAATCGGTATTGAGCTTTCATAAGTTGTAGTTGCGGCGCAGGCGCGTCGAACATGAATTATAGGCTGTTACGTATGAACGTAAATGTTATTTAACGAGGCTCGGGTCAATTATTCGGATTATTGTAATTATTATCAGATCACATAACTTTTGAATCAATATTTAATTAAGTACTAATGTGTGGCCCGATTTTAAAGTTTGCAGATCGATCACTGAAATATTTTTCTTTTGATTTATTTTCACGATCGATACATTTTATCGGGTTGGCACGACAATTCCAATGAGTTATCGACATTAAATCTGATAAAAAACCAACAATTTTAGCAAAAATAAAATCGCGAATTTTTGTATAAATATCCGAAAGTTAATCGAACACTTTTATCAATTTATCGAAAAAAGAACACTTGTATATTTTTAAAAAGAACACGATATAAAGTCACTGTCACACACTGCACCCACCGTAATAGTCAGCGTCCTCATTTTGGTATGATGTCCGCCGCGACTGACGATGCTGCGCTTGCGCTGGTTTTTATTAACGGGCCCCTCTCCTGCTCCTGCGACCGTGACGCGAATGATGCGATGCTAAGTGTCGCAGGGGAGGGTTGAGCATCTAACGCAGGTCTGCGTATGCGCCGATTATTATTGTTTTGGTTTTCTTATCATGCGAATAACTGCTCTTGCGATTTGTTTTTTTTATGTTTGCTTTGCGAAGTGCGAGTTGTTTTATTGAAGTTAGATATTGGTGCAGATTGACTTAGTAGTTTTAATACTAAGGGGTTCTTTGAGGAAGACTTAGAAAATGTGATGGTTTTCTTTATCAGTTTCATCAAAATTGTCACATAAATAAATCATTTCTTATAATAATTAAAAACGGATTACTTACGGATTACACATGATCACAATTATAACAAGAAATTCGTGTTTTTTTTTAATACGCAACTGATATAACACGATGTAACAAAGTAAGTACTGTTAATCAAAATACAAGTCAAGGACGTTTCGTATCTTCACTTGACCTCACTGAGTATTCAACTAACGACCTGTGCTTTACAATCCTAGCTTTTCGGTACTGAAATTATTCTACGCTCTTCTGAAACTCAATTGTATTTCTCAATACGGCCTCCAGCCGATTTATTCTGTAAAAATCTCACCGTGAAAACTTAATTGAAGTGAACTTGAAGTGATCTGTCAACAGTGTCAACGCTTATAATCAGATGGAATGACAGCTCACTTCACCTACATTTTCACGATGAGATCTTTACAGAATAGACGCGTTGAATTATGCCGTGATTGCTATAGGAACGAACATAAACATAGATATTACTTAGCCATATTAATTTTCTGAAGTGTTTCTTGTGCTTGTATAAATGTGTTTATCCTTTTTAATACTGATGTAAGTAAATTAAAAAACAACCATTCCTTTGAGGAGCTAAAATAGTCTCAACTTGTGTTTACGTAAATTTTAATCAACAATATTTTAACACTGCCTACACACGTTTACTGTTTGACCGTAATATTTCGTTTTATATTAATAAACGCATTATCGTACATTGTACAGCTGTAAGTTTTTCAAAAATTATAAAATATTTTATAAACTCAATAAATAATTGAGTAAATTAAGTAAGTTTACTTAAAATAAGTTAAGAAATATCTAAGTTATTTAGAATGGAACACGGTTTTTGATGATTTTATGTAACAGGTTTACGTAGAAAGTCAGATTATAGATATGAATATTATTCAATTTTATGAAAAAAATAAGCTTAAATCAAGCCTTTTACTAACTATGTTAGAGTCGGCTTCCAGTCTAACCGGATGCAGCTGATTACCAGTTTTTTTTAATAAGCTTAACTTATACAACATTTATTTCATAGTAAATATTTGAAAACAATAATGAGTTTTGTCTGTAAATAAAGAAATTGTTTTTATATCTTCCAACAAACGGGGTATTGTATGTAAAGTAATATTATGTATCTAACTATTATTGCTTTGACTGACAAACAATGCCAATAATCCAATAACAAGCACTAACTCCGAATATCAAATGTTCAATGAAATGTTTTGATAGTCGCTTGTCAATACATTGCTGCATTGATGAATATTGAAGAAGATATTTCAGTTTTAGCAAGCTAAATATCCAAGAAATGTATTGAGTTAGTTAGTTGCGATCTTGTTATTAATCAATGTAGTCAGGTTTGGTATTTCAATGAAATAATGCGTACCTAGCTACCTTGTTAATATAATTACGAACGAGGAATGTATTGAATGATCTAGGTAAGTATTAATGAAATTATTCCGAATATGAATAATTATGTTTTTTTTTGAGGTTATCGGTAACAAGAACTTCACTCACACACACACACATAAACTCACCCCGTCTTCCCATGGGGGTAGGCAGAAACTACTGAACGCCACCTGGCTACCAACCTTACCAACTCCCATAAAGAACTTCAGTATCAACCAAATATTTTTTGTTTTCCACATTGTTTGTAAAATATACAATGTATAAATAGATTACCCCGTATTTACAGCAAGGTATAAACCATGTATTACCCTACATGTTTTGTATCCTATATAACTTACTTACTCCGTTTATCATTTACCCTTAAACTTGTCAAAAGTGTCAAAAGGGTGAATATCAAGTGTTGACAGTTAAGGTCACATGTTTGGGACAAGGTCAATAGATTTACGAATTTACGATCACGTCATGTCTTTATGATCACGTCATGTCTTTGACGAGTCTTTTATAAGATTTGTTGAAACTTATTTAAGGATGTAAGCGCGAGGTTAGAACAGTACGAAAGTTACAGTACTGTGTAAAAACTGCTATTGGATTACATTGAATGGTGTGTACTACATCCAAGTTGGGCAGTTGGCTTTGAGTATTTTTAGGATCACAAAATAGGAAATATTTGAGGTTCACAAAAGAGGCGCAATCATTATAATAAAATTATAAGTTTGTAAAAAAATTATTTGTAGGATTAAAATAAATATATGCAATATTTATGTGTCATCATCATAATCATTTCAACCCGGAATCACCCATTGCTGGGTAAAGGCCTCTTTCTTCTGCCATATTTCCCGGTTCCGTGCGCCTAAATCAAAATAAAAGCCATTTATTTAAACTAGGCTGAGAATTAGCAATTTTCTAAAGACAACATTTACAAGAGAAAAGGTGGCGCAACAAACTCCCCCGCAGAAGTCTCCAGGTGTTTCCTGTGACTGACGATATTGTTGACCTAACGCGCTTTTTTACGGCCATAAGTATTTAAATGTCGCCATTGGTTTTTTTTTCATCTGTATCCGGTTAGACTGGAAGCCAACCTCTACATAGTTGGAAAAGGCCAGACAGTTAATGACTCCTTTTTGAAATGCACTCCTTTAAAATTGGGTGAAGGTCAGATGTGTCTCAAGAAAAATAATAATTTGTAAAACATTTAACTAGCGAATTGTTGGTAGGTACACCTCTGCTCAACCCTTCGGGGAAACAAGGCGTGTTATTAATGTTATGGTACATTAATTTTCAAGTAATATGAACCCATAGCGTAAGTAACAATTAACTTACAAACTTTGTTCGTAGTATTTACAAAACTATTTACAAAAGGTGATCACAAAAAGTTTAGTGGTTATAGTAAAAGTGGATATTCATGAGTATGTAACTTTCGCCCCCTGGACGGATGCCAATGATTTCAGGTTCAACCTTTAGAAGTATCTGTAGGTAATTATACACGATGGGTCAGTAGTGAGCTAGCCAATCTAACCGCATTGTGTGAAGATCAAAGATCAGTTGTAAGCTGTAATGCAGACACGAGCATAAATATATTCAAGTTTTGCAAAATTAAAAAGCGTTATTCTCGTGAAATCAAAATGATAACTTTCAGTGAAGACTTACTTTATAAAAGTATATTTAGATAAGACCTACTAAGTTCGTAGCACCATGAAATATCTATAGATATTTTAGAAAATCACTTTTGAATCTTGCGTAACTTGACGGGGTTGCTGCTCGTGACAGTACCTACGTAGTAGCTACTTACCTGCATTGGTTAGAGAATGCAGTAACCGATTTATGTTGATCTGTTTACTCAATTATATTTGTGTATGATGAACTTAAACAAAGCAAAAGGAGTATGTAAGGATCGTAGCAGCTGGCGTTCTGTAGTTTCTGCCTACCATGGGAAGATGTCGTGAATTTATGTATGTATTTTCTATTATACAGAGTCAAATTATACAATTAGCAACCATTCTCAACTACTCTTTAATAAATCTTTTAATAAAATTATCAGTCCTTTCAATAATGTTCGGTTTCTATATACTAAAACGACTCGTTTTATTTACTAATGCTAACATTTTCTATTGCCAAATTGGGCATATAAATAGATTTGTAAGCTAATTTTACTTGTTTTAGTTACTTAATCCTAATGGGAGGGTCTACTATGCGAAGCTATGCGGTCTTCGCTTCATCATTGGTAAAGATACAAGAGTCTTAATATTAACCGATAACGGTCCGTAAATTATAGGAATCGGCCATAAGATCAAACTCAAACCATTTATTTCAAATAAACGAATTACAGGCACTTTTGAATTGTCAAAGGGGTCGGTCAGTCAGAAAGATGAAGCTCGTTGCCCATTCCCAAGCGTAGTAGGTACCTATGGAGAAGAACGGGCAAGAAACTCTACTGACCTCCCTTTATATTAAAATTTGATTACAAAAATTTTACATTGACGAATGGCGGTAAACTCCGCAGACGTATTTGGGTATGGATATCGAAACATGATCAAATATAAGAAAATTGTTGTATGTTATGGGAACGTCTTTGATTTATTTTTATGGGAAGATTTGGTTAACCGGTTCACAGTCTCATGCACCACTAAATAATATAATACATTACATCATGCTTGTATTCCCTGAAGTGTTAGTTAGAGGTGTAAGTATCTATACTACACCCACTGTTTAAGTCCCATGTTAACTGGGGGCGAGCATATTACCTTCAACAGGTCACAAATCCAGACTCCGGGCTGCTACTGAGAAATTCCAGATGGAAAAACCTAATAACACTTTGTCCGACTTGGGAAATGACCCCAGGGCCTCATACTCTGTAGTAGCGACTCCACCACTAGACCAATAAGGCAGTTAGTATGGCATATATGGACATAATATTATAACAATCATCATTGTTTCTGCTTCATAAGCAGTGGACGTGTTCAGAATTTAGTTATGTTCTTGGGTATTCTCAATATTCATTCAATTAAATAACATCAGCTTCCCGACCCGGCTTCGCACGGGTAGCAGTGCATATACAGGATGTGTGAAACGAACAAAAAAAAAAGATATCCCCACTTTACGTGTAGGGGAGGTACCCTAATTTTTTTTAAATTAGTTTAATAAGATTTTATACTACCACTTTGTCGACGTCATTAATATGTATACTCATGCTAAATTAAAGCTTTCTAGTACTAACACTCTCTGCGCTAAGCCGGGGACAGACAGACAGACAGACGGACATGGCGAAACTATAAGGGTTCTTTGTTGACTACGGAACCCTAAAAGATAGAGACGAAATTGAACCTCCTTTGTTAAAGTCGATTAAAAATTATGCTTTGGGTGAAAATAGAAGTCTCAAAACGAAGTCCAAACGATCTATTCATGAGTGTAATAAATTGTGTCTATTAATTGACTAATGTTCATTAAGTAATAAATCAATTGTCGATTGTAATCAATTGTTGTGTTGTGTCTATTATTTGCACCTCTATAAACTTCAGTTTTATGAGCACACATCAAACTACCTTTTTAACTAATTACCCGGTACCCGTCCTTATCTGAAAGATAGTTAATTACTGTGAAGTTTGTTCAATCAATCTGCCTAGCCTTTTTGAAGTACAACTTCTTAACTTTGCATTGATGGAAAAAATATCAAACATGTGGCCCAAAATTCAGGCGCACAAACTCCTCTCACTGCCGCAGGCATCAACTCCACAGGTGACATGGCAGGATATAAGGTGGGTCATTGTCTTTGGAGTAATGCCGCATACACACTTGAGTTCTGAGCCGTCCATGAACCCCTATCTGTGCAGATTGTCTTTGCTCCGGTCGACTTGGGCTTGAAGTCAATTTAGAGATTTCTAAGTCGGCCACGGTAACGCGTGCTCCAATGAAAGACTTTCAGAGTGTTATGTAAAATTATCAGGGGGCTTACACAGTATCATTGCTATTACAATTTATTCAAGTAAAGCATAATATGTCAGAAAAAAAAATGATAAGCTGTGTTCTGTGTTTTCAGACAATCGTATAAGTTTGAATTCCTAGTTTTGTCCTTTATTATTAACGTTAAATTGCTTACATACAATAATTAATATACTACTAACTATTTACACTAGGTAGGTAGGTACTAAATTAAATGACTAATTAATTAACTAACTACACCACTTCAGAAACGAATCTATGTGGTCTTCACATGATGTGACCAAGATTATGTCTGGACTTTAAAAGAGACTGCGACCTCTGAGTTTGTTTCGGCCTTTCTTCTCAGAGTAGTCAGATAGGAAACGCCGACCTTATCTAGTTTAAAAAAAATGTGATTGACGTGTAAAAGTGTTTGTGCAAACTTACATAAAGAAAATCAATCATTACATTAACACAAACAAAATGACACTGAGACGTCGAAGTACTCGTCCACATCGCTAATTCCTACCATTTTACGACTATGGTCCTAAGTAATAATCCAACCTTCCTTTACATAGCAAATACTAGGCTAACATAACATTAGCATGGACTTCTTAAGCAATTCAAACCTCTAATTACCCACTTGGAGGTGTACCTGCCTATAGGTGTACACCTCTGCCTGGCGAAACTGGCGAAATGTAATAGGAGACAACCCTATTGCCGTCAACCGGGCACAAATCCAGACTCCGGGCTACTACTAATAGAAACAATAATACTTTTCCCGACCTGGGAATCGAACCCAGGACCCCCCGCATCAGATCAGGCATCCTTATCCGTTCATCTGATAAAGCGTGATTAAGGAACAAACATCTTAACTCACAAACACAAATTACATTTTTAAATTGTTTTAAACATAATTACAGATAGAATCTTAATGCGCCTTATAAGAATGTGCTTCTCATTTACAAATTACCACAGAACCGTAAAATTGAACTGCATAAATAAATCGTATAATTACGTATAATTATAATGAGTAAGGTTTCACTACGCAAAAGCGAATTTAATTAAAATTAAATTCACTTTTGCGTAGTGAAACCTTATGTCCAGCAATGGTCAGTCTGATAATGACGGTCATTATATCGTTTTAACTGCGGAACAATACAGAAACCAACAGTTTCATTAGTATTTTACGCTCATTAATTAAATTTAGCTAATCTGTGTACATTAAGGCTTTTAGCAAAAGCTATTTGAATAAAAAGCGATTGAAACCGCGTCAATTTCATTAATGATTGTATTTGAGTAGTTAGTTTTTTGTCGTTATTAAAGTGGGACCACAATGTTCTATTACAAAACAAAATAACATGTTTATTTTGAACTAACACGAACGATTTCGAAAATCATGTAGGTAAAAACCACATTCTACTAAATGTTTCTAACTACTAATAACAAACCAATTTGCCCATTGTATAACATCATAGAACAATTAAATTATTCCATACATTTCACCATTCACACCATTGTCCAAGGCGACTGTTACTCAAAAATGAATAATTCAAGCCAAGTGTGCGGCTTCTCTTATGTTCTAAGTAGTCCCATTACAAAACTATATACTTTGATTGGAATGCTCGACAATTCGTCCGTGTGAACTTGGCCCACTTTTTGCACGTGGTCAAAAGTGGTGGTCGGAATTTCGAATAAGTTTGCGTTTTTTCCGGTGTGGTCAAACCAGGATAAACTAAGTGTAAGTACTCATTACACGTAGTTCCTAAACATACAAGTAACATAGCATGAAATTCTAACAGAAATCTTAGGCAGTTTGTGACCTGAACACTACCTACACAAAGTTAATTATTTAATATATTCTGCTAGCGCATCATATGTTCATAACATAAATTAGCAAAATGTCAGTTAGATGAAGCTTATAATTAACATAAATTAAACATACAAAAACAGTTGAGGTCTGTGAGTAAATGTAGGGTGTAAGTGTGAATGTAGTTATGTATTTTATCAGAAAGTGTGTAGATCTTATGCAGTGAGAGTACCTATTAGAAATTGATGAGGTGTAAAATATTATAGCTACAAAGGGGGTGAATACTGAGAACATGGCTGGTAGAGATGTACCTATAGAAGAACAAACGCAACATCACAAATAAAAATCAGATACGCAGGATGCTGATTATGTCCATATCTCTAACGTCGTCTGAAGAGATACCTAAGTACACTTGTGGTTCCACAGGTCGCCTACACTCATGCACTTGGTTTAACTTACTTTCGTTTTTTAACCGACTTCCAAAAAGGAGGAGGTTATATGTTCGTAGCGTATGTATGTTTTTTTGTGTATGTCCGTCGATATTTTCGTCAATTGTGGACGGATTTTGAAAATTCTTTTTTTGGTTGAAAGGGTATGCTCTCAAGTTGGTCCCATATAAATTTTATTAACTTAGCTTGAGTACTTTTTGAGTTAGCTTCATTAATACGTATTTTTCCCAGTTAGCCTATATGGACGATGTTTTAACATTTTCGTGTCACTGTTATTTACATAGCAGGTCGTGATATTCGAACTAGTACCACAACTAAAAAGTGAAAAATAAAAACTTTTTACAAAAAAAACCAACCGACTTCCAAAAAAAACACTATAAAGTGAAAAATAACTTTAATTTCGGAAGTCGGTGGCTTAAAGGCTCGTTCACACTGGCGCGACTTGTCGCGCGACGCGACTTTAACAATACAATTTCTAATAAAACTTCACGATTGAACAATTGCCGGTGTCGCGTCGCGCGACAAGTCGCGCCAGTGTGAACGAGCCTTAAAACGAAAATTCAAAACCAAAGACACCGACTTCCGAAATTAAAGTTATTTTTCACTTTCTAGTGTTTTTTTTGGAAGTCGGTTGGTTTTTTTTTTATCGGATGTCTTAAAGCTCCCGCAGACAGGCGCGACGCGACCCGGTAATTGTTCTACCGTGAAGTTTTAATAGAAAATGTTCCGCAAAGAGTCGCGGTTCTGAATGCGGGGGCTTTTATTCTCGCTGTCAGTTTGCCGACAATATTGTATTAAGTTCAGAGCTGTAATACAACATGTTTTACTACTAGGGGTCTAATCGAAGGTAAAGGATAGTTGGGTGCTAATCTCTTCGGCTGAGGATACCATTTATTATGATAAAACTTTACATACAGGTAAGTTCGTTTAATCCCTAATTATGAAGATTTGAAGATAGTTCATGTCGTGGTGGAAATTATAGTCAGTAAATATTTTTGTAGCTGGGCTTTGATGTGTCTGACTCGGGCGTTGGTAGGTGTACTTGTGTGTCATCACATGTGTGTTTCTGTTAATTTATTCTGTCAGCGTACTCTCATTCATGAATGTTACTCATAATGGGTGATGTGATTTCATTTGACGGTACAATTCATTTCTACTGTGTTAGTCGTCAATTCTTAACATTCAATACATAATATATAAGGTGTTGTAAAATTCACTTTACAAACTTTAAGGAGTCCTTAGACCATAGAACTAATTTTTTATAGTATGAGACAAACGTTGAAATCGCGAAAAAAAACTAACTGTCCCATACTGTATAAAACAGTTATAGGTATTAAACTGTAGTATAGAACAGCAATTTTTTTTATCGCGGTTTCAAATTTGTTCCCATAGTAAAATTTATTCAGTTGATGGTCAAAAGCACTCAGTTTGTATAGTTATCAAATGCTAGCAATAAAAATAAAAAAATCTACGCAATTCACGGAAAAAATGGCGGAGCAATCAAATCTCTCTCTGAAGCTCTCATATCAATACACAGATATACACAGTGCAAGTTGTGTTGCATCAACAATTACGCCACCATCTACCTCCCCTCTAAGCTCCGGCTGGTCGCATAGCAACACCCAGGTCCACCTACCTGTTTGTAAAACTGATCCTCGATACTTTGAGCGCACCGAGCATTTGTAGAATGTTGAGAATTATTCGATATGTGTTGTGACGCTATCTCAGGAAGGCTACAATTGAAATATTATGTCGCTCGAGGGTGCATTCAGAGTCCGGAGCTCACATCGGCTACGATTCGACGCGGTAGATTCGATAATATTATATTGAATAGAGGGGCACACACACACACATATGGACTGTCTCAAAAGTATCTGATACAAGTGTAAACAAACCCTATTCGGGTTACTATCATCTGTATTTTGAAGGTTTTAACTTTGTATCTAACCATTTTTAACAACACCTATTGTTTGAATAACTTTATTAAATTGTAATTGATCATAATTGAATAACATCTCGGTGATATAAATTTAGAATTTCGTGACAATCGGCATCCAAAGGTACGTTTTCTGATCCATTTGTTTACATTTTCATCAGTTAGTTTTGGAATAGACTCTATATCAAAGCAAGCAATCAAAGCACATACATCTGTGGTGCTTCCCGGAATAGAACCATACTCTAACCACAGCCCATTCAGTGGGAATTTACAAAGGTACGTATGTCCGCAACGAATATAGGTTCCTGCGGGAGAGGAAACCATGACCAACTCTATATTGAATCGTTTGGTTAAGGGGACGGTATGGTTTTATCAACTTAGTAACAAGCGTTGTGTGAATCATGGCGGCAAACTGTGTTTGGTAATGATAAAAAATTAATGTTTGAAAATAAATGCTGTTATAATTGTTTGCGAATATTAAATTGACAGGTCTTTGAAAGGTACTTTTAAAGCCAGAAAAATATTAGCGTCTGGATAGATTGAAACGGAACCTGAAATAATGCAGGCTGATAGAAAAATGACTCTCGAATTTAGAATAAATTAAAATTGAATATTCGGCAATTGTTTTCAAGAAACAACAGTTAAGTAATAGGCGCGTCCTGTTGAAATAAATTCTTAGTTTCGTATCATGTGGATGATGTTCTAACATATTCCTGTCGCTTTCATTTACATGGCAGGTCGTGATATTCGAATACGTGTCGGGACGGTACAACAAAAAAAAGGTTAAAAAAAAAAAAACTTCCAAAAAAAGCACTAGGGGAAAAATTAATTTCGGAAGTCGGTGTATTTGGTTTTGAATTTTCGTGTGTTGCCGCCAACTTCCGAAATTAAAGTAATTTTTCCCTTAATAGTGCTTTTTTTGGAAGTTGTTTTTTTTTTTGGAAACCGTTTTTAAAATAACCGTTCGTTAATGAACAGGTAATTTTTTTATGGAGTACCAGAGTCACTAGCAGCGTCGGTATTGGGGAAAATCAGTGCAGGCGTAAGTTAAAGCAATTTTACAAAACTAAATGCATTTTTAGGCTTCAGTTCTTATCTCAAAACGAAAAAAAAAAACGGAACCCTTTAGGCTTATTTTGTTATCCGTTTATAGGTCGGTCAGTACCTTTTTTCTTAGTAACGGTTAGACGCATTAAGTTAAAATTGAAAATCAATACTCAGGTCTGCGATACGTAGGAATAATAAAAAAAAAACAAGCTTCGAAGTCAACGTATCAAGAGATACCGTACATCATTATTATATTACCTTTTTACTAAGATGCCTTTATTCGCATTACGACACTAAAGCGCAATTCGCCACTGAGTCCGAAATACCAGCGTGTCTCATCAATAATAGCCGTGGAAGACAAACATGTATCAAAACAAGTACGGCTACATTCACGTAATCAAACAATACAGACATGTAAAACAATGGGATGTACAGCTATCTAAAAGAAAGCCAGTAATTACGTTAATTTTGGCGGGAGGTTGTGAACACAAGTGAGGCCGGTTTCTATCAAAAAACGAAGCGTTTTTCATAGATGTGACTATTTATAATCAGCCTATATTGTTCCCTCTACGGGAAACAGGCCTCATCTCGGTGAAAGTGAGTGGGCTGTTATCAACCACGCGGGCTCAGTGCGGACTGGTAGATGTCACATGTCTTCGAATATTTGGTTCTAGGTCATGCTGGCAGTCGACTTTCATCATCATTTCAGCCGAAAGATGTCCAATGCAGGATATAGGCCTTCCCCAACCACCGCCACTTCGAGCGGTTCTGTGTAGCTCACATCCAGCGGATTCCTGCGATATAGACTTTAATCAGATGCATCTCATATAATTATCTTCTATCTATCTTCTCATATCTATACATATAATAAAGCTGAAGAGGGTCGAAAGTCTGTACATGGAAGATATTCGAAAGAAAATTGTCTGGGGATACTTAGAATCGATAACAGAACACGTTCCAACAGTTTTTAGAATTTTCGTCTGTTTTATCTGTTTATTTGTTCGCGCATCACGTGAAAACGGCTGAACGGATTTTGATGCAAACTTTACTAATCTGTCGAAAAAATCCCTGGCCAGGTTATAGGCTATATAACATCACGTTACTACCCGTAGGAGCCGAGCACAATGAAAAAAGGTCAGAAAAAGGTCGAAATTTCACGCGGACGAAGTCGCGGGCAGAAGCTAGTATCAAATATGGTGTCATCACGTCAACCGGCTGTCACTGAAAACCAGCGCTGGGGCTCTGTCTCACATAGGGTCGCAGCATTATGCTGAGCGACGGCCGTTTTGCGTGGATGTGACGCATATTTTCCCCCAGCTTGTTATTTTTTGTGTAGTTTATTTTCATTGCGTCATGTTTTCCGCAAATAAACGTATTTTCTTTCTTTCTTTCTTCCTCGCGTCTTAAGGCACATACTACGTGACGACCCTGATTATGTATGTAATATCTTATATCTATCTATATATATAAAATGATAAACTGACTGACTGACTGGGTGATATATCAACACACAGCCCAAACCGCTGGTCCTAGAGACATGAAACTTGGAGGGTGTGTTCCTTCTGAAGAGCAAGTATCCACTAAGAAAGGATTTTTGGAAATTCCACCCCTAAAGGGGTAAAATAGGGGATGGAAGTTTATATGAAAGTCCGCGAGTTTTGAAGATAGGATGTTCAAATTTTGGGTTTAGGCTAACGATTGAAAATTAATGTATACGTGTCTCAGCGTTTTTGATAATTCCACCCTCGAAGGGTTAAAAAGGGGAATGAAGTTGAAAAATCCTTAATTTTCGAAGAAAAATCACTAAGTGTACTATCTATACTTATGGTTGGAAGCTAACGCACCGGTGTTGTTAGAATTTCAACCCTTAAGGGGGTGAAAAGGGGGATGAAATTTTGTTTATTTTTAAGTTAAAATTACTAATCTTTCGGCATCAAACAACAAATCCTAATCTATAGTATCTATATCGATTCTCCCGGAGAAGGAGATGGGGGTGTTCTCCGGGGGAGGGTCCCGTGGCTAAATAATAACAGCCGCACAGGTCGATCGATCAGGTTTAGCTACACTCCCGAAAGTCTGACAACCATTCTTACCAAGGGGTATCGTATTACCCAGTAACTGCGTTGTGGAGGTCAGATAGGCAGTCGCTCCATGTAAAATATTGTAAAGTTAGAAACAGTACACGTGTATTTATATTATTTTTACTTGAATACAATATTTAGCGAATAAACAACTTCAATACAAAACTTCATCGCCCTTTTCAGACCCTTGTGGGTTGAAATTAAAAAAAAACAACGATTTACGTTGTGTTAGTATCCAACCATAAGCCTAGATAGTAAATTTTGTGATTTTTCTTCGAAAATTAAATACTTTTCAACTGCATCCCCCATTTTAACCCTTCGGGGGTGGAATTACCAAAAAAGTTGAGACGTATAAATTCATTTTCAATCGTCATCCTAAACACAAAATTTGTACGGAACGCAAAACGGACTTTCATATAAACTTCCATCCACTATTACCATACTCTATTATATTATGACGTTACCCCTTTAGGGGTAGAATTCCCAAAAATCCTTTCTTAGTGGATACTTACTCTTCACAAAGAACACACCCTCCGAGTTTCATGTCTCTAAGTCCAGCGGTTTGGGCTGTGTGTTAACATATCACCCAGTCTGTCAGTCAGTCAGTCAGTTTACCATTTTATATATAAGTAGATTTATCCTGATGTTAAAAATATTAAAGATAAAGATGGAGTAGTTATGCGACAGAGCCATTTTGACTCCAAAAAACGAATAAATGCATTCGAAGGTGAAGAAATGATTAATAATTCTGTTGACACCATGGTCGATATGGACGAGTCGGTTAATTATCCTGTAGAATTTTTGAACTCTCTTAATCCGCCGGGTCTTCTTTGTCACAGACTTATGTTGCGTGTAGGTCCTCCTGTCATATTGCTTCGAAATATACGGCCTCCAAAATTGTGCAATGGAACTAGACTCCAAGTAACAGGTCTCCGCCACAATGTTATTGAGGCCAAAATACTAACTAGATCTGCCAGAGGAGAAACAATCTTCGTGCCACGTATACCATTGATACCAAATGATCTTCCGTTTGAGTTTAAAAGATTGCAGTTCTCAATCAAGGTTTGTTTCGCAATGACTATTAATAAGTCGCTTCGGGGACAAACTCTGAAAGCTGGAGTTGATTTGCGGCAAGACTGTTTCTCCCACGGCCAATTTTATGTGGCTTGCTCCCGTGTTAGCTCTCTCCAACTAGCCTGGTTGTTTTAGTGCCCGCTTCCGAATCAGTGAAAATGATTGTATATAGAGAAATACTGTGAAGAATTTAGGTAGATACCGGTCTTTTACAGTAGGTATTTCTTTACAGTATTCCTCAAGTATCACACGTAATGGAGGACAATTAGCCATGAACAAAGCTCTATATTGTTTTTGTTATAATCTATACTTATAATAAATCTGTAGAAGTGAAAATTCTGTACATTGAAAATATCAAAAAAATAAATGGCAGGGGGTGTTACTAGACCGACACCGAACCCAAAAGTGTGGTTAAATTTTTTTTTGTCTGTCTGTCTGTCTGTCTGTCTGTCTGTTTGTTCAAGTATCACGCAAAAACTACCGGTTGGATTACGATGAAACTTGGTATAATTATTCTTTAATATCCTGGGCACCACACTGGGTACTTTTTATCCCGGAAAAGTATCCTATCCTACGGTTGGGGGGTGTCAAAGTTTGTATGGAAGAATTTTAACGCGCTGTCCGATTAACTCGAAACTCAATATTTATACTTAAACCCAAAAATTAAGAATAACGTGTATCAGGATTTTTCGAAATTCAACCCCTAAGGGGGTAAAATAAGGGATGAAAGTTTGTATGAAAAATCTTATTCCTTGAGGTAATAAACACGAAACTTCGCACGAATAGTTATCTAAATAAATTATAAAGTTTGTAGTTTTTTGTTTTTCTAAATTACCCCCTTTTTTTTTTTTTTTTTTTTTTTTTTTCTTTTTTGTTTTTTTTGGGTGGGAAATCATCCAATGACTTCTCCCGCTCTGGGCGGAGCGGGAGGGCGTGTCAGACTTTTACTGACTAAAACCCACCCGTGTTCCTTCCCTTGCCATGCCAGGGGCCACGGTTTCCCCTTAGGACTACCCGCAACCCCGGCGGGCAACGGTCCTAGCGGACCCCGTCAGTTTTGCTGACATCTCTTTGAGGCGCGCGTGGAACACGACGCGCCGTCGACCCGGGCCTGGTCCTTATCGGGGGCGAGCTACCCATTGCTCACCGCCCGCAAGCCCGCGCCTACGGTGGCCGGGAATCCTCCAAGGAGTCCCGACGCCCAGGGCGTCTCCTACGGCGGCTAGGCGCGTGAGGGCGCGAACTTTGCCTCTCCCTCACGCGCTCCGCCTCCTCCTTCGTCTAAATTACATTAAAGGGGGATTGGGGGGTGTCAGTATTTGTATGGAAGAATTTTAACGCGCTGTCCGATTAACTCGAAACTCAATATTTATACTTAAAACCCATGGGGGTAATTTCCGACACTCACGCGGGCGAAGCCGCGGGCAGCAGCTAGTCGATTATAAGATATTACATACATAAACTCACGCCCATGGGGGTAGATAGAAACTACAGAACGCCACCGGTTACGATCTTTGCTTATACTCCTTTTGCTGTGTACAATCGTACGTCTGGTCATGCACGCCGGTTACGAGTACTATGCACCTGACTTAAATAAAAAGAAGAGAGTATAAGAAAAAAAAAGAGTCAAATAATTCGGCTTCTACAATGCCACATGCGTACTACGCATTAAAGACCTGACGTCACAAAATCCTGCATCGCGCTATTAGAGTTTACGGTGCGATTAACATTTACTTATAAGACTATCCGACATCAATCCTTGGGCAATTGCCCGCCAGACACAACACCCGTCTGATCGGAGGATCCTCCCTTTTCAATAGAGGATGAGTGAACTTTACACCCTGTTCCTCATACCTATAAAAATCTTTCGGTGATTGCTTTTTATTTAAACCACACGTGCAGTCTATTAGCACTAAAAGGTCCTTTTAGTGCCACTAACAGGAATCCAATAACTTTTTCACAGAATGATTGATCACATCACTCCATATTGATGATAAAAATAGATGGACACGGAGGATTAAAGCATGGAGTTCTTAGTAAAACGCATATTTTTGCAACGCCTCCAGATGGTCAGTGCTCGGGTGTAAAGTTGCGGAGAGAGCGGAAATGTGAAGCGGCGTAATCCTTGATCAGAAGACTGATTGTGTCATCCGGACACTAACGCTCCATTTCCTCTCATTCAAGGGCGTAGAGAATCAGCAAACCAAGGTCGACTGTCCTGCAATAATGGTCATCAGTCACTTATCGTCGGGCATGGAGTGCCTCTAAAAGCCGGTACGTCCCTGTCAAATTTTAAATGGAAAGCAAAATAAAGCTTTTTCGTAAAAAAAAAAGTTCCATTAAAGCATACATCGGTTGTGCGTCACTTTGTCATTATGCATCTATATTTAGAATCGAGTTTCCCTGCCGTAGTCGAGAAAACGTATTAGTCTTCAAAGGTTTCGAAAATATTGTTTAATTAAAAGTTAATATTGTTTGAACATGGCCTGCGTCACAGAGACAGTTCTCCCCAGTAGCTGTTCATTTTATACGTCAAAGGTGGTTCTAAGAGCAATGATGCACTTTGAGAGCTAATGGGGCAGGAAATTACATTTCAGCAAAATAGAGAGAGTCCGTACAAAATAATTATGCTAGAGAACCTCCTGGCAGTAAGTTTCCTGCAACCTTTTCACAAGAACTAATTTCGTTAAAGCAAACGTAATTATGTTTGCTGAAACATCGTCAAACGGCCTTGTTTTAAATCAAATCAAAAAAATCTAATCAAATCATTTATTTCTTTGCAAACATGGGTATAGTATATAGGTGTTTATAAAATAGAGTTCTCCATATTTTACCGTCATGAGGGCAAGCAAAGGTTCACATTAATAATGTCATTATAGTTACAGCAATAAAAATATTTAATAAAATAAGATAGAGTATTTAAATAATGTCAAACGGAACAAAAAGTAAGTGAACCAGGACCACAATAATTATGTCAATCAAGGTAACAGTAAGTCAATCAGTTAGTGGATGCTGTAATAAGTTTTCATTATTAATATTTACAGACTGACGGGCTAACGCGAAATTTTTGACTGTGCTCTGGATTTTCAACTGTCGGCGTCGGTCGAAGCTAGCGTTCGGAATCCAACAGAGTGCATCAGTAGCACATTGAAAAAGTGCAAAGTTAGATTTTCAACTCACGCCGCTAAGCCAAGAGATGAAAATCCAGTGGCAGGCTTGAAACGTCGGGTTAAAAACTGCGCCCGTGTGCGTGTTTAGGCTAAATGGTTTTAGGCGGCCGTACGCCGCCATCGATGGTCGCATTTCTTTATTTCTTCTTGGATTCAATGTTAGTATTTTGTCGATGAAATAATATCCAAGCAGTACCTACACATACATTAATAGAAAAGCGTCGGCAAGCTAGGTGAAAGTTCACCTAAGACTCGTAGTAAAACACCTTCCTGCATGTTGGTTATCTGTTACGCAGCCATCTCGGAAACTATGCCTAAATATAAATATTTTATGGCGTCCAACGGCTAACGAAACAAAACATTTCTGTGTGTTTATGCCAGAGAATAAATAACAAACTCGTATACATTTCTTAGTATCGTACGGGAATTTAACTGCTGAGCAAATTGACCGTGTAAATTGACACTTGTATGAAATGATAGCCATTTCATACAAGCGTCAATTTAAGCACGACTAATTGACTCATGGTGTCTATTTGAGTAGGACGCGACGCTTGACAAAGCAGAACTTTTTTTACAACTATTTGCAAACAGGCACGACGCGATAGCGCGACGCGACTTTAATAATACAACTTACCGGTGTCACGTCGCGCGACAAGTCACGCCAGTATGCACGAGCCTTTAACGTTTGTCTGTTTGTGTCTTTTCGTACGGTGTTGAAGAAAAAAACTCTGTTTTTTTATGGTCAGCAGCTTGATAGTCGCGGATAGTTATGAGGGAACAGCGGGGTGATTACGTAACACATTAACAATTGCCATTTTGACAATTCGACAACATTCATTGCGTCATTTACGTTGTCGAGCAGACGATTTTTTCAAACGTATGCAGCAATGGATTAGGGATTTACTTCAAAATCCTTTGAATTGTAAAAGAAAGCGTGTATTGCAATAGGGGTGCAGGAGGACACCGTCTTTCCTCGGGATATCCTTCTTTAGCCACCATTTATGACATCCGTAGATCCAGTCCCAATCCGTAGATATTTTATACCGTGATATAATTAATGAATACTAAATGTTACTCAACAGTAACTAAGCTTAAAATTCTTGCTCATTAAAATACTACGTTTTGTTTTAAGCCTTAAAGTTTGGTTTTCACATATGTAATAGATACATACACACTCGGTTTCTGAGTTGAGAATTAGCAGTTGAGGACTTGTCAAACTTTACTTCTGTATTACTGAAAATGGTCAAGTAGAGTTTGCCAGTTCGTAACTTCAAATTCTCAATTCTGCAACCGGTTGTTAGTAGGTAGTTGCCGTTGATGCGTACTCCTTGCTAATTGAAACATGTCTTTAGTGTTAATTGAAACAGCACTCTTCTTTATAAGGATAATAATGACATTCGTATTCACTGCGTTGGAGTTATAGGTCATTGTCTTTACTCCTACAAGTGTTGTGCTTTTTAAAAAGCAACACGATTCTTCAGTAGAATGATTCATGCAATTATTACCTTTATTACTTCCTCCTGAATTTTTGAAACTCTTCCCCAAGATATAGGCCTTCCCAAGCATTGCCATAAAGACCAATTCTGGGCCTAGCACAGGCAGAGGATTCCTGCGACCTGGATTGATCCGGGAGACAGCAATATTGATCAAGCATCGGCTACATTCGTCAAATGTAAGCACTTTCAAACTCATTGCGGGTTGAATTGCATAAAGAAATTAAGCCGGCATTGACACAGCTCAATATTAAACGTATAGGGCGTGAAACGAGTAATAGAAGATTTGTTAGTCCAATCAAGGTACAGTGATGTAATTCGAGCCGTCCGAAATTTCGAATATAATTAGTGGCACTTTCGTAATGAGTAAGCTACATTGCGGACATGAAATATTTTGGAAGGGCCACTGCACCGCGGTTGTGAACGGTGATCCCATTGAAAAAGACAGAACGATAGATGGCACTATGCAAGATCTATGGTCACCTGGTAGTATGATGCAAAAGCTCTGGAACAATGTTTTGAATTCCGTAATCTTTGTGCTAAACAAAATTCTTATAATCATGGTTCTTAGCGAATAGTTGAAATTATACAATGGTACAAATATAAGGCAACCCGCACTTGGTCCGCGTGGTGGATTACGGCCCCCGCTCTCGCACAGAGAGGAGGCCTTAGCAATGGGATTATAGGCTGATTATGTATAAGCAGTGGTATCCACGTTTTAGCAGGGTTGCCTCCCAGTGATATAAGGGTGGATTCTACAAAACAGGAATAAATTTTATCTGCGGAATAAGATTTATTTCTGACGTATGGTGAAACTGTCAAAAGTTCAAAATTTATTCGGGAGAGAAGGATTATTCCACGGAAAAAAAAATCCTGTTTGGTCCAATCCGCCCTACAACAAAGACCGCATATTGCCAATGAACTTAAAATTACCGTTTTCGAAAAATACTGATGTTGCACTGCCTTGTCAGGGCTAACTATTTATCAGTTTAGAAGAAGGGACATGTAAGTATCTACCCCTGTCATTATATTCAACAAGTTACCGTCTTTGACCTGTAGGTACATTGTTTTAATTACCGGGCACAAACGCAAGATCGTCATCGTACGTGGCAGTGATTCGTATCAGTGAGAAGTTAGCACGCAGTAATGTTGACGTGACACGCATCGTGTGTAGCGTTGGTTCAGCTACTACCATCAATTTACTTGCTAGGTTTTTTGCTTCACTAGTAGTAGTTTTCCTCATGTCAAATTTTCTGAGACGAACCGTACCCAAATGTCTGGATTATTGGGATCTTTTTATCTTAGAAAATGATCTATTTTTCAAACCAACTCGTCCCACGACTTCATGCTTACAATTTTTTCGCTCACATCGAATCACATTATGCTAAGTAAAATGTTATTATTTAAAGACAAGTGTGATTTTAACAGAATAATCACTGTTAGGAAAAATTGTTGCAATGGCGGCCATTCGATAATTGGACAAGAGTTGAGAGTGCAATTTCAAGGAAGCGTCGCGCTTAGGCACATTTCGTTACATGAAAAAGAAGAAAGATATAACTCTCTCTCTGTCTCTCACACAAAATGTATCTTGTTCTTTAAGAAGTATCACCTCTATCACGTGTATACGGTGCTGCACGTGTAATTATTTTTTGCTGTAGTGCTCGATTGTTTATCTGTCATTTTGTCTATTTTTCCGTCGATCAAACCCGTTTCTGTTGTGGTCATGCTATAAGCGTGCTGGTCTCAAAACGGTGAAGGAAAACATCGTGAGGAAACCGGCATGTCCTAGACCCAAAATTCGAAGACATGGTAACATCTATCTCGATAAAATGCTCTCGAATACATGGTAAAGCAAAACCAACACAGCCACGACGCCTTGTCAAGTCTTTTGTAATGAATATCGTTCTTTATGCGACAAAATCCGCGACACTTGTCACGGTATAGAACTACATGCTAATCCTGCTGATATATCTATTCATAGTCTCCCGGAAAACACTTATGTTGGTGCCGCCTATCTTTGCACCTAACACTCACGTCACCTGCAGTAACTAAAGTATATTACACAATTACATTATGCACTTGTCAAGTTTCTACGACGCCGTTTGCAAACACATTACCCGGTTGTGGTCAGTTGCAGTCAGGTAAATGACACGAGCGTGGATTTAATTTGAATTATTTTAGCCTAAAGTTCGGAAGTGAGGTCTTGGGGAAAGTAAATGCAGTGTGTCACGTGGAACAAGCTAGTATTGGATTGGCTTTTAAAATACTTTCACTAACAGTTGGGTTATCTATCTAGAACCAATATTTTTTGCTGACTACTTCTATTCCCTCTATATCTCTAATGGTATTTTGCTTAGTTTTATTCTTCTTTTCACATAAAGCTTAGTTTCGTTCGTCCATTGTTGAATTTTCCGTTGACGCTAACACCTTGACCGGCAAAGTTATTGACCCGCAGATAATCTGCCATTCCACTCACAATTCCAAGATGATAAATATCACCATCAATAGACATGTATATTTCATTTAGAATTATGTAAACTATCACTTAATACCACCATCAATTTGTCCTAAACACCGTAACATCTTAATGTATCTAAGCGAAGGTTATAAGTTCAACGCCCACAATATTTATGGTGACATGGTGATGGTGGTCCCAGATTTGAATAAACTACTAATTTTTGTGGGCGTCTGTGGGCTTCTGATCGGAATGGATGCCGTTTTTGATCGATATGTTGAAATATTCGATGATAATGGAGACCTATGTTGCTATGACCAGCAGTGGATGTCATTAAGCTGAAATGATGAATGATTTTGGAAAAGCCTTAGTCAATCAATCTGCCTAGCCTTTTATCAAAAATGTTTGGGTCGGCTTGCAGTCTAATGGGATGCAGCTAAATACTAGTATTTTACATAGAGCGAATGCCTACTGTCCTCCACAACCCAGTTACTGGGTAACACAATACCCCCTGGTAAGACTTGGAAAAGTCTCGGTTACATCCTTAAAATGTTAACATACATTTAATATTTACAGTGACACAAGTTCTTTAGAATTTCATGCTTAATGCTCACCATCCTGAGAGAAGAGGTTCGGTTGTATTCTACAAAAAAACCGGCCAAGTGCGTGTCGGACCCCTTCATTGTGCGGAGCCCTTCATTGTGCATGGTCCGACACGCACTTGGCCGGTTTTTTTTAGTTCATACTGTCCCGATGTTTGGGTCCTATGTGGGTCCTCAAAATTTTAATACTTTAGGCATACTTTATGAGACTACCAGCTGACTCGACAGACGTTGTCCTGTAAAAATGTCATTATGGTCTTAAGTTCTTACAAATATCCCTTCGTTCCATAACCTAATACGAACATTTTAAAACAAAAAAACAATAGCCAAATAGGTCTAGCCGTTCTCAAGTGATGCGCTTACTAACGAACACCATTTCATTTTTATCTAGAAATCAACCCAATCTTTAAAAAATTAACAGTTTAATAAAGCATAGATACCAACATTTCTTTTCATTGTTATCTAAAGAGGTCACATGTCTGTAGCCTCCCACTACAATACAAACGATCTCGTCGCTCACGCTTTTGCCTTAAAAGGGTAAGCAGATGTCCAACTGTGTTATTATGGGACATAAAATAAGAATCATAAAGTTATATTTATTTAACGAAATAATGGGTTTTTGTTGCAGTTCGTGACTAGATGGGCCAAGGTCCCCACACAGTGGGTGCTTGATGGTATCGAAACCTTGGCGAGGTGAGATAGAAGTTGTATTGCCTTTGAATAGATAATAAACACGTACCTTTCCCCTAACTTGATAAATATTTTCGTGTATTTGTTGTTTCTCTGCGTCATGTTTGCCGCAAATAAACGTATTAACTTTCTTTCTTCCTTCTCTTCTACCCATTTAACAGAGTAATGTAGAATTTTCTTACAAAACAAGCCAAGTGCCCGAAAGGATTTCTCATCGGCAAACATGACTCATCCCTTTTTAACCGACTTCCAAAAATGAGGAGGTTATATGTTCGTAGCGTATGTGTCTTTTTTTTTGTGTATATCCGTCGATATTTTCGTCAATTGTGGACGGATTTCGAAAATGCTCTCGAGGTGGCAAAAAACGAAAATTCAAAACCAAAGACACCGACTTCCGAAATTAAAGTTATTTTTCACTTTATATTGTTTTTTATGGAATTCGGTTGGTTTTTTTTGTAAAAAGTTTTTATTTAACCACCCATATGAGATGATTTTTTACAAATCCATCCTTTCCTTATCCAAATTTCATTATTTTAGGAACTTTCGTGCAAAATCTCATGATTTTTTTGCCAGTTTCAAAGATATGCAAGAAGCAATAAAAAAATCTAAGTTGAGTTAATTCTATACGACCTTTTGTATGTAATATTGGTGCTTCCTAGGTTTCAAATAATCACCCTCGTCCATATGAACCATTTCAGTAAATATTGCAAAGTGTTATTGGGTTTTTCGGTTTTCATCACGAATTTGTTAGTAGTTTATGGGTATGAGGAACAGGGTTCACTCATACTCTATTGAAAAGGGGGGTTCCTCCGACCAGACGGGTGTCGTGTCTGGCGGGCAACTGCCCAACGGTTGATGTCGGATAGTCTTATATAAACTAAACTCTAATTGCGCGATGCAGGATTTGTGTGACAGGTCTTTGATGCGTAGTTCGCATGTGGCGTTGTAGATGCCGCCACAGTAGCTTCCTGGAGTCTGGATTTGAGCGTTGTAAGTACATAGCAATACGCTCGGCCCTTTTACATAGGATTCATAACTGTTGAAATGTGGGTGTTCTATACCTCTGCCTACACCTTCGGGGATTTCAGGCGTGATGTTTATGCACTATTTTATTTAAAAAAACATAAATGCTGGGCGTTCCCGAGCGCCTGCAGCGGGGGTAGACCCAGCAACTCATTCGACAAGAGCTGACCTATTTGCCGGTAGGAGGTGACGTGGGGGTGGGGTATCCACCTCGCTCATCCAATAGATACGCCCATTTCAGGGTAATACCCCTCACCCCCCATTTCAACAGACTCACCACCCCCGGTTTCAGGAATTATGTGCGACTATTAAAAATGGACGCCCAGAAACTACGCCGTAATACAGTTAACTATAATGTTATTTTAAGCCACCCTGAGCTGTGTATCTCTTTGTTTTGGCATGTTACCCTTTTGGTTATTACCTATATTATCCATTTTTATACAATTCTGAGCCTACGATATAAGAGGCAAGTTGTCTAGATGCGATTCTAAAATTACACAGATTTTTTTCTTTTAATTTGTCTGTGTGACGAGATTACATTTAAAAAACAAATGGTTTCAAATGGTTGTAGCCGTTGGAGGTACCAACCATGATAAAATAAATAATATTGAAAATCACTTCAGAAGTTTAATAAACAGTTAAAAAAAAGAATGTAGGTAACAATACAGTAAGAAACGTACAAACATAAAAACTTTTTACATAAAAAAAACAACCGAATTCCAAAAAAAAACACTACAAAGTGTAGTGTTTATATTTTTCACTTTTGAGTTGTGGTAACCTACCCTCACAAATCCACAAATTCAATATCACGACCTGCTGTGTAAATAACAGTGAGAGGAATATGTTCAAACATCATCGATATAGACGTCCGTATAAAAATACGTTTTATTGCAGCTAACTCAAAAAGTACCCAAGCAAAGTTAATAAAATTTATATGGGACCACCTTGAGAGCATACCCTTTCAACAAAAAAAAATATATTTTCAAATTCATTCTTTGACGGAGAAATCGGTGAACATAAATAAAAAATAAAAAAAACACACTTACGCTACAAACATAGAACCTCCTCCTTTTTCGAAGTCGGTTAAAAAAGAAATGATCTATTTAGGGTCTTGTGCAAAAAAACTACAAGCAATGCAACAATACCTACTCAAAAACCACTGTATGAAAAACCTGCTATTTCAGATTCACAACACTTAGAAATTCCATAAATTGATAACACTTAGAAGTTCCATCGATAGAGAACACTTAGATGATGTAGAATTTATTATAAAAATTAAGAACTAGATTATAATTACGGTAACTCTTTATTAATATTATTAAACTGAAAGTTAAATTCATTTTAATACTTTGCAATTAAAGTAAATAAAATAATAAATTATTCAAGTATAAAGTAAAGTAAAATTATGATGTACATTAATTACAATCGAGGAAATTTTGTCTCTAACTGTAATGTAGACATTCCTGATCTAGGTTTATGAAAACCTTAAATTGCATCCTTACAGGGTTTATGTTGCTGGCTGGATGGGGGGCCCTCAATTTAACATCTTCTTACCACACGAGTGCAATAACATAATATTTGATTTTGAGATTGAGTTTGATGCGTTCAACATACAGGGTGTCTCAAACAGATTTTAGCAAAATCTGTTTAGTCTAGTGCCATACTGAATAGCTTCAGGCTACAGATTAGATAGTACCTATTAATTGATTGGCACAAAGGGTGCCTTTCTTTGGGCACCTTTTGTCCACGGCACGGATTTTTTTGTATTATTTGACTGCACATTCCCGTCTCTCCTCACTCTACAAATCGGAACATATTGGTTGTTGCTATTTAATTGACAGACAGCCTTTGTGACCCACGTATGCAGGGGTAGGGGTATTAAAAATCGTCCAAGTTCAAGTCCGCGTCACGTAATATTGGTTCTGTACCACGATGTCTAAAAAAGTTTCTTATTTTCAATCATTAAGGCGGTGAAGACATCGGTGAAGGAAAAATTATCCTAACTAATATCATCAAAATTTTAAAGTGTCTTTGTTTGTTTATTTATTACGGTTTCACGCTAAAACGACTGAACGGTTTTGGCAAATGGGTAGACCATGACTTGGCATAGGCTACTTACTTTTCATTCTAGATCGCAGACTAAGTTGCGGGAAATCAATATAAGTCTTAAATCGCCAACACATCTTTAGTCCGCTTGGTGATCAATGCTCATGCCATCTCTTGAGAAGAGACCTTGGCAGTGGGACAATAATAGGCTGGTATTATCATAAACACGCACGTATCATGTATGATAATTTCAACTGGTTACCTGAAAAGATACCCTTAAAATAACCTGTGGCAGATTGACGTTGCGCCGAACGTCTATATATGATTAGTATTGGGGTACTCACTGGGTAGGGAACCCTAAAAAGTTTTAATACGTTCATAAAAGAGAGACCAACTAATTGATTTGAAGTATCAAAGCTAGCTTAATTTTTTATTACTTTCCTGCCTTTGATTGATAATTGATAAGTGAAAGCTTGTGTCTTTGTGCTTTGTTTTGGCTCCAGGATATTGGTACCAAAATTGAAATTCGTGTTTTATTTCGCTTTTTCGTACAAATTATAATGCATGCGACTTAAACATGACTGGCGAAATGTGGGTGTTACTATAAGGTGCTCCTCTGCCTCATTTTATGTTGTGTGTGTTTGAATTTTTATGTTCTGAAATTAGCTGTTAAGAGGGTGCATTCTGAAAGTGGGCAACGTCGCAAATAAATGTCAAATATATCGCTGTTTTGATTAATTTGGCAATATTACTGTATATTGACTATGAAATGCACACCGAATATTTAGTTTTAGATGTAAAAAAGTATTTGGAAACTTTCCAAATGTTTTTTTTTACACCTAAAACGGTTAAAAAATCAAATTCAGTGCTATAATTGCAATTCAATATTAATATTCTAGTTCACTAGTTAGCGATATTTTATATTTCTATACATTAATATTGCGAAATTAATAAAAATAGGTAAATATTTGACAGCTATTTGCGACGTTGCCAACTTTAAGAAACAAACGCTCTTACCTTAAATTTCTCTGTTACCAGAAAGACAGAACTCTGTTACAAAATGTAAAACGATTCATCTTTGAAACCAATTTAAGGGATTTACTGGTGAGAAACTTTGATAATTTTACTATAAAAATACCCTTAAGATTATGTTTTTGTACTTGACCATACCTGGGAACTTTCTGCCTAGCAAAAAGGTGGAATTACTACAGACCTCTTCCCTTAGGTGAACACAGACGTGATGTTCGTCGGGGTGATTGAACTCCTGTCGTTGTGGTACATAATATCTACCTGCATAAATGGACCGGTATCACAGAATACATAAAAGCACGAGTACAGCAGATTCACTCCCCAACTACATTTAAATAAATAGCGACTCTTCCTACGACACAATAAAGTGCCATTCAGGTCGCACAGTGCTAATTTACCTACAGTTACATTCACCTAAAATTTGCTTCTTTTTTATCGCGTAACTCTTAAATTTTCTGACTACGTTAAATTCTTGGCTTAGTCCTATCTCTTCCCCTTTACATCTCATCCCCTACGCGTTTATACCTACAATTTTTATTCATCTCTCACCCCTGCCAAAAATCAATCAACGGTACAGTCACGGACGAAAATAAAATCAAGCAGTTAAATTAAAAATATTCTTTATTTTAGTTTCAATAAGAATTTTTAAAAAAATCTACGAATATTTACTATAATATCTAACAACACAGGTATCATCTTAGTTTTTTAACTATATTAAGCATTTTTTTTTAAGTGTTATCATATAATAAACAAACAATCACGTCATGATACATAACGCAATCACTCCCTAAAAACAAATAATACTTACATCTGTATTTAAAAGGTTCCAACTTTATATCTCACTTTTTCCAACAATTATTGTTTGAATAACCTGATTCAATTGTAATTGAAAACGCATCGTCGAAAATTGGGAATATAAAATAAACCTAATTCAATGGAAAACACCTTTGAATAAAAAAACCGTGTCAAAAATCAAGTCATTCAAATAATCAAGTCAAAGCACTCAATTTGTATCGTGACACTACAAAGTGGCATTCACGGGTACGTTTTCTGAACATTTGTTTAGATTTACATTTGTCAGGTGCTGTTTGTCAGGTCATATTCAAGCTAGTATTAAACATAGTTAGTCTTGCTGGGCATTTACCGTTATCATAAATTGCATTCGGTAGAAAACGCGTGTGATCAAACAAAATAATATACATATCAGAATTTGGGCTACATTAATGAATGAAATCACTAAAGTAATATAGAGTTAGAAACCGGGTGATAATCTTCCATTCTTCGCTCCGTCACTAGCGTCGATTTTCTTCCCACAAATGAAGTTAAAAGTGAAACGTTGGTGGTATACGTCTTACGTCCTACATACCTGTGAACTACACCGTCATTACTGCTGACCTTACCAACCACGAGTCGTTGTCGTTAGATACCAATCGTTAGGCGTTTTATGATTTACTGTCGACAAGTTACTTTCTCTGATATAATACGTTTTATAATAAAATTGTGCGTGTGGATTATGAAATCATGAAATAGTTGATAACTATTGGTGGTTTATAGTTAATAGTTAAACGACCTGGGGCCTAAGTCTACTAATTTATAAACGTTACAATGGTCTCTCATTGGTGAGTTTTTGACAGATTTGCCATTATATGGAATGTATGTTTAGAATTGTTTTTCTCAAATATTTTTGGAAATTCGAGCATTATTTTGAGAAACTGGTCTAATACATGCGAGCGCCGGACCGGCAATGTTTGTATGAAAATTCATATCTGTCGTGTTATTCAAAAATGGAACGAACTTTTTACTTCGACACATGGCAACCAAGGTTGTAACTTATCAAAGATTTTATGTAAATTTCGATTTGGCTTGCAAAATGCTTGTAAAATGAACGTATTGGCGGGTGAAAAATTATCGTTGTTCGTCATTGATTCTGCATTGTGTCTGTGCATTGATTGACTCGTATGTGGGCCGCGCATACGATATGATACGATACGATAACATGTTACGATACGATACGATAATACGAAACGATACGATAATACGATACGATAATACGATATGATAATACGATACGATAAAACGATACTATAATACGATAACACGATATGATAATACGATATTATAATATGATAACACGATACGATAATACGATAAAAAAATACAATACGATAGTACGATACGATACGATATTACGATACGATACGAAAAGTGTGATACTGCTTTCCCACGTCGCTTTCCGCCTCCCGCGCTGTGGTCGCTCAGGTTTATCCAAAGCTTAATTTTCCAGTCATCACAGACGGACCCTTTATATTTTGATAGAAAGTGGAGACTCTAATAATACACCACATCATCATCTTCTGAGCCTTTCCCCAACTATGTTGGAGTAAGCTTCCAGTCTAACCGGATGCAGCTGATTTTTTTTTTTAAATTTATGTTACTATGAGTGTATTATAATAATTTCTCAATAAATACTTTTTCTTTATTTCTTTCTATAACAGTATTCTACATGGAGCGACCACTACAACCCAGTTGTCAACCGGTTGTCAGTTTTCGGGCTTATGACAAAATAACGCACTCAATATTATTTGTCTACTTAGTACGTCTGGTCTTCTAACGACATTATGTAACATCTCCATAATATAAATACAGCCTTGAATCATTAGTTTTTTTCTAGACAGTATTTATTCAGACTAAAAAACTAGGTAATGATGACATTAGAAATTGTTCTCCAATGATTAATGTTCGTACTTACATTACGTTAGTTTTTTTATGAAAGCAAGAGTGGACGTAAACTAGTTTGTGTCATTTTTAGGTCGCAAAGACTTTATACGTCCAGTTTATGTTGGCTTCTCATGGCAGCCATTTTAAACTTCGCTTGTTCGATCACCGGGTGTCAATTTATGCTGTTCTTGTTGTGTGTATAGCTTGAATTGTAAGCATATCGGATACTGGTTTTATTGTCAGATTCAGTGGAGATAAGCCATTGATGTATTGCCTGGGTTTTTGACCTAGATTTTTATATCGATATAATTATTATATATTGTATTGTAGTCATGCTGACTGAGAGGCGCCCACTTCATTGATGCGGTGGGGTCAGTAATTTTTATGGTACATATAAATGACGCCTGTAATTCCCGAAGGGTTAGACAGAGATGTGCCTACAGTACACCCACATTTCGCCAGTTATGTGTAAGTTGCATGTAATAAAGGGCGAGCCTATTGGCATTAACCGGGCACAAATCCGGATTCTGGGCTGCTACTGGGAAATCCCTGATGGAAAAACCCCATAACACTTCCACGACCCCGGAATCGAACCGAGGACCTCATGCTCAGCAGTAGCGTTTGCGACCATTAGACCAACGAGGCAGTCAGTATTTTTAACCGACTTCTAAAAAGGAGGATGTGCTATGTTCGTAGCGTATGTATGTTTTTTTTCGTGTATGATTCCGATTTCTCCGTCAATTTTATTGTGGACCGATTTTGAAAATTATTTTTTGTTTGAAAGGGCCCATATAAATTTGATTAACTTTGCTTGGGTACTTTTTGAGTTAGCTTCAATAATACGTATTTTCCCTATTTAGTCTATTATATATGATGTCTATAATAAATAGTTTTTTATTCTATTCTATTTGAGACGTCCATGCAGGTAGGATGTTAGCCTGTTGCGTACAAAGATACGGACTTACCCTCTCGTGTAAGTTCGAACCTGCCCTTAGTACTATTGACGTCGAACCAACAAGTTTTTCGGATTCGTTCGAAAAGTTAGGACTAAAAGCTCCCGCAAACAGGCGGGACGCGACTTTAATAATACAATTTCTAATTAATCTTCACGGTAGAATAATTACCGGTATCGTATCGCGCGACGAGACCAGTCGCGCCAGTATGTACGTTCCTTAATGGTATGAATGCATGTCGTAGTTGGATTTCGTAGAAAATAAACATCGCGTTCCAAATGACAGGATACTATATGATAAGGGGCAAGTAGAGTATCTCTACCCGGAAAATAATGGTTTTCTACTTGAACTCTTAAGGATGCTCCAAGGTAGCCCGCGAAATTCAAATTTTCTTACGTTTTTTGCAATTTGCAGGTCAGTATCAGGTTGTATGTTGATCTAAATATGATTCGCGTCCGTATCAGATATTTATTTATAGAATTATAGTCATAAAAATCATCAATACCTACAACTCTCTAAGTTCATATAACCCTATTGAATGACTATTTCATGAAGTCATGACAATTGAGGATTATTCTAACTTAAGGAAATGTATTGCTGAGTCTAATGATTGCAATTCTTTAAAGACATATTTATTACGGTCGCGAATGACATTTTAATCAAAATACAACCTGACACTGACCTGCAAATCGCAAAAAACGTAAGAAAATTTGAAATGCGCGAGCTACCTTGGAGCATCCAGCTTAACCGGGATTAGTAACTTAAAAAACAGTAAATGAATATGTAGGTAGTAAAGCAGCAAAATTGGTTAACTACATTGGCGTAAATATTCCAAAGTGATGGTTGCGTAAAACTCACTTTCTGATTGCGTAAATTTCACTCACAAATTATAATTATCGTTAATATATTTTATAAAAAATATATAGCTAGATAATTTGACCAAATTGTCGGCTATTTGAACCGGCAGAGCTTAGCGGGTCATTGGTAATTATTATAACTAGTTGTATCATGTGTTCGTGTTTTATGTTTACGGAGATTTACTTTCGTTTTTTATTTAATAGCCAGGGCTGCTCCTATACTAAAATTTAATAATGATAATAATCTATTATTATTTGTATAAATTATTTTGTTGCTGTATCTGCTGAAGCTCTCATTACCGGAAGCTTGGCAGCTGGTTCCCAAAATCGGTGGATCGAGAAGTATTTACTTATTAATATATTTTTATTAAGAAATAGTTACAAATATGCATACAGAAAAAAAAAATACGATTTCTTATAATCTACTTACTACTTACTCCTGAAGCTGGAGGTGTTCTAAAAAAATATTACTTTAATAATCAACAATATTTGTGCTGGTCATCGTCCGTTGCTTTCGTCACCGATTCAATGCAGCTGCCTTCTGAAGGTCATCAAAAATTAAACAGTTTATTTACGTTTTTAACACGCTTATATTAGTTTCACCTGTATGTTTGTACGTAACTGACTCGTTTGGGCTCGATTTTGCCCCACTTTAAGCGATCAGATTTACTTTAAACATTGTAGACTTATCAACGACCGACGACAATACAATATTTTGATGAGCTTATGAAAAAAAAAAGTTGCGAAAAAAAAGCGTAATTTAGCACATCTGATTAACATAATTAAAGACGGTTTTATAGCAAATCGAACTAAAAAGTGAAAAATAAATTATAACATAAAAAAAAATAAAAAAAACACGCTCTAAAAATCAGAAAATAACTTTATAAAGAAAATTTATTTCATTGTAAAAAAGCGTGGGGTCCTTTTTATCATATTTCTATACTAACTCTACGTTTACAAATAACTAATATTTATAACAATCAATATCGAGCACCCCACGCTTTTTTACAATGAAATTAATTTTCTTTATTAAGTTATTTTCTGATTTTTAGAACGTGTTTTTTTATTTTTTTTAAATTATTTTTCCAGCTAAGTAAACCAGAGATAATATAACCTACTTCCATAGTTTTACTTTTCTTCGCCCCCTTATAATAAACGCGGAGTCTACTTATCCTCAAAAAAATTATGGTCTGAAACTTTTACTATTTGTAATCTGTATGTATGTATGTTTGCTGTTCCATTTGTCGGGCATTGCGAAAGAAATCGCACTCAAATCGCACTAGATCCTGCATTTTTATTGCCAAGCGCGTGTGGACGTGATTCGATATAAGCGGACTATGTGCATGGCCGGACCACACGCATGCAGTGCAGGATTTAGTAGTCAGTGCGGCTGCAATTGGTGTTATATCCAGCTAAACGAATATCAACTTGATAACAATGTAAATGGAGTTGCTTTCAGAATGACTACTACTTATTATTGAAAAAGTAATAAAAATGTTTTAAGTAGTATCGCAAACTGAACATTATGCATGAGTTTTAAAGTTGTTTTTCCACAAACACATTATTGTTTACATGTTTTCCACAAACACATTATTGTTTACATGTTGGTAATCTAAATCAGGAACGCATAAGCCTGAATTTATAGGTAGGTACATTTTAAAAAGATGAGCTTGAAACACGGTTTGCTTGCTTATTACTCTGACGAGTAGTGTTTTATCCCTCATGCATAAAAATGGGTCTTTTATTTCCAATATAAAAATAAAAGTAATAAAAAGTAAAACCCAACTACGGCAAAAAATTCAACCCAAAAGGTAGAAATAAGTCATCAGAGACAGACAAATTAAAAAGCCGGAGTTCACACGCGTTGGGGATTAATCGAATAGTTGACTTGATATCTTGCGTCGTCGGTGTGAGATGGGACACCGGGGTGGTTTTTAGTCAGTAAGAGTCTGACAGACCCCTCCGCCCGCCCCAGGGCGGGGGACATCCATGAGGAGTTTCCACCCATCAAAAAAAAAAAAAGTATGGAACATGCCTACATCATTTCTGTTCAACTTCAGAGACTTTACTAAATGATTTCTACTGGACTCATATTGGACACATTCCTATCCTCTCTCTCGTCAGCACCCTGACTGGTAGAGACTGGGTAAGACAAGTCCGCCTTTGTACCTTATATATGTGCGTTAGTGTCTTTTGAAGAAGAGGCCTAAGGAACCGACAAACAATCTGCACGTTGCACTTACGTAACCAGTCAAGTGAACTCGGTGCCAGCCATAGTTTATTTAATTACATAGTAAGCTGTTACATAACGGTATCAAATTTTACGAGATGTTTCCCCATGGTTCGTATCACGCGCTCACCTATTATGGTGGAGTTTAACATCGTGGCTCGGATTTTGTTATTGTATGTTCGTTATTATGAAAAGTGTGAGGCGTATAGCTAAGGTACGTGGTTACGTCAATTTTAATCGCGGGTTCTTGCATGGAAATCGTGTTATGGGTTTTGGATAAGTTTTTGTAGAAAGCTTAAAGTAGTAGCAACGAAAAAAAAACGTCTAGCTAGCTCAAGATTTTCAACAGTCAGTGAAAGAGTCAGATTGAGGATAAGGGGAGTAGAAAAAAAAAAACACTAAGACCTTGCAAAAAGCACTGCCGTATAAACGCCCGCTCTTCAACACTTCCTAGTGCTGTAGCTAGGGAGAAGAAGTGGCGCAATCAACTCCTACAGGCTAAGTAAATATGCTTAATGTAAGATACATCGTTTATAAGTTAAATACTGAGTTGAACTACACGATTACTGGCACATGCGTGCACTGACAGGACAGGTCCGATCAAATCTGTTTGGTTCTTTCCTCAAAAGATCATCTCAGACGATAAACTGCATGGTGCTCATATGATTTGACCAAGATAAAGTCTGGACTTTTAAAGTGACCTCTGAGTTTCGGCGTTTCTTCTCAGAGTAGTCAGATAGAAAACTGTTCTTACTGTTGAAAGTGTTTTTTAAAACCAATTATTTACAGAGTGTGATATTTTTTACCATATAAGCCTAAACGAAGACGATAAGTCTAAACTACCGAATCGATTTTAACAGATGAGGCGACGTTGAAGTTGAAGACGTCTAATTCCATAGTTGGATAGATTTTAAACTAGAAATATCCTAGATAAAAACAATGACGCAAATTTTGCGCCCGCGCGTGCGTAAACCTCATTATTTGTCAGATTTTTATGAAAGAAATGAGAAATGAAAAAAAAAATACCTTCATGTGCACAAAAACACTTATTTAAACACTATCGTTACAACTAAGGGAAGTGACACGCAATGTAAGATTAAAGGCTCGTTCACACCGGCGCGACTTGTCGCGCGACGCGACACCGGCAATTGTTCAATCGTGAAGTTTTATTAGAAATTGTATTGTTAAAGTCGCGGCGCGCAACAAGTCGCGCCGGTGTGAACGAGCCTTTAATTGTGTTTAGGTTGCCAACGTCCTCGCCTATAATTTGAACATAATATTTATTTCAGGTGTAAGACAACCACAGTATAGTTGTTGTTATTAAGATAACTAGGTATTTACTAGTAAATGCATTTAATAATTATGATTTGACCTATTAATGTACATATGGGGTGTATGTGTATGTATTGATAGACAGATAAATATGGTGAAATCTTGTGTTTATGTAAGTCTGTTTAATATGATTTTTTTTTTATTTTTTTTTTCGTCGATAGTTTACATCAACATATTAAAAAAATCAATGGGTGCCAAAAAAGCAATCGCAAGTAGATACTTAAGAAAAAGAATTTAAAATGGGAACCGACACGGGCACCTTAAACGCCCTGCATTTTGGTGGGCTTGGTGTGACGTCATAGTCTATGACAACGATTAGGTACAACAAATCGCAAGCACTCCTACAAAACACATTGACTTTGTTATTGTTTTCATAGACTTTTACGTCATATCCGCTCTGACAAATGCCGTCGCTTTTCAAATAAGTAGGTACCTAATTGAATTTCCCGCAGTTTTTTTGAAGTTAAAAAAAAAAAAAAACTTGCTCAAGCTCAAAAAGAAACTATAATCAAAAATGTAGAAAAAGGAGGCATAAGTCTGAAGCAATAAAGTTTATAAAAAAAGACCCTTATTTGAATCTTAAGCATATTCCCTATTATAAGAATAATTATCAGAGATGGACGACGCGTCTCTTCCCGTGAGGCTCGTTCTATGGCCAAAGAATCAGCATTGCCATCCAAGGTGGCAATGCTGCCAGTCTATTGGGCACGACTGCGGATGACAGCGACGCGGACGAGTACTTTGTCATTTTGTTTTTGTATTTATTTGTGCCTATAGTTAGTTAATTAGTCATTTAATTTAGTACCCAGTGTAAATAGTTACTTGTGTTATATATTGTAGGTACATAAGCATTTTAATGTTTATGATATAAACGTAGACACAGATGATCAATATGAAGATGACACTGAAGATAGCTCGCCAGAAAGTGCTAATCAACAGATAAATGACCTCGTAGGTCAAGACACGTTCACCTAGGTTGTGTATGCCTACGTCATAATATCGCACCTATCACGAACGAAACCAAATCTACCTACCTACCTACATACCTACCTACTTACATACATACCTACCTACCTACCCTACCTACCTACCTGTGCGACCTACATACCTACCTACGTAACAACCTACTAACCTACCTACCTATCTTTTATAAAATCCGTGTCCTGAGAATATCAAACACAACAAAAAAAGTATTATCCTATTTGGTCCAACCGTTCTCGAGTTTTGCGCTTAGCAACACAGTAAGCGATTCATTATTATTGTAGAATTTTATTAGATATATAAAAGATAGATGTATCAATTTCATTATAGACTTCAATTAACACTCATCATAAGTATGATAACCTCGGTAACAAATAGCACGTGGCAAATATCCTTTATCTAAAAAAAAACAATGTTACGGTAACCTCCTCATCAGTGGTATGGTAACAAAATCATTAGAAGCCGGCCTTGTATTCTATTGAAACTCCGTACCGTGAACTCTGTTAAACCTCGTGCTCGACTACCCCGGACCTTGCCAAGGAAAGGATTTTCATGTATAAGTTTTACTGATAGTCACTAATATCACAATTAACGTGGCCACCTACTGGGTCCAAGTATTTTAAGAAAGTGATATCGACACTATGCCATCTCACGGTCAAAGTGTTTATAATGACGTGCGGCTTATTGTCAATCATGGCATTAACATCAGCATAGACACCATCACTAGATGACCACTTCTAACTTCTTTCTACATCTTCTACTGTATGTTACAAACTACAGTTACGAAGTGACAAGTCTTATTTATTTGCATACATTAATTTTAAATAGTTATAATCTTAATTAAAAGCTATTATTAATATATATATATATATATATATAGTATGTACAAGTATAAATAACGAAACAAAACGGGGAAGAGAGCATTGGGCATCAAAAAAATCGTCCGCGTCGCTGTCAATGGGAAAAGTGCCCTAAAGGCTGGCAGCATTGCCACGTTAAATGGCAATGCTGATTCTTTGGGCTAAGAATAGGTTTATTTTAAAGTTATATTTCGTTTCATCATTTTTGACAATAACGCGCCGTAGAAATATTTCTACAATTTGTCATTTTGTCCGAGCATTGGGCATCAAAAAAATCGTCCGCGTCGCTGTCAATGGGAAAAGTGCCCTAAAGGCTGGCAGCATTGCCACGTTAAATGGCAATGCTGATTCTTTGGGCTAAGAATAGGTTTATTTTAAAGTTATATTTCGTTTCATCATTTTTGACAATAACGCGCCGTAGAAATATTTCTACAATTTGTCATTTTGTCCTTCGTTTCATCCTATTCTACGGGGTCATGCCACGCGTGGAGAACTCATTTGTTTTTCAAATTTTTTGGCGAACAGTATGCAATCACTGGGAACACAAATCATACTTCGACGCAAAGCCAGACGACTTACAATAGCCTAATAAATGATAACACGAGCCTCGCTAGAGCTGCCTGTTAATTTCAAGACTATTGTGTTAATTACAACTATATTGTTTTCAACATTGCTATGTATTCCGGCTACGCTCGGTAGAGGAACACGCCCGGTCAGTCGTGGTCGGCTAAATTAGTTTACACCATGGCCTGATGCTGCTATTCACTTTAAAACATGTTTGTCACGTGATGTGTTTGCATGTTATTATGTCTGGACACTCATGTATCTCATGTGTTAAGGTTTGAGCTAAGGGGGCAATGTTGCTCCCTCTAATATGTCCCCAGTTTTGTGGGCGTTGTTCAGTATCCATCAGTAGGAGAGAAGTAATGAGATTACACAAGCCAGTCAGTGTCGGCAAGCTGTAAGCGTGAAGGTTTGTATTTTTAAATTAGTTTTATTCCAGGTATGTGTTCTGGGCAAACATGGACATGTCTTTCCCAACCCTGTCAACATAAATTGGTTCATAGAAAGATGTTACTCAATACCTAAAACCCCTTGTTATAAAGACTGCGCCATGCTTCCGCGATGCAATCTCCGTTACACATGACTGCGTGGATGAATAAATACAATAATATGGAGGAGATAGTAGGCAAGTTATCTGTGTCAACCGCGTGTCACACCGACCGTCGCATACGCAAGCTGATGACGTATAGTCACGAGACACGACCAGGATATTATGTTGGTGGTAAAAAGTGGATGAATTAATATTATTTTCATAACTAAAAAGTTGTTTTTGAAAGGAAATTGAATGTTCATTATTTATCAATGTATCTTAATATGTAAATGGAGACTGTTCAAACACTTTTGAAGCCAAATCGTTACGTCATAGTGAACTCTATGATGCTTCACTTATACCAATTACTATTGGTTTCTCTTTACGAGAGTCCCATTCATATCTGTCTGGTCATGCCCCAGCTGCATACAAAGTGACCGAATTATTTGAGGCTACCGTTTCACCTTTTCTATTACATTTTACACTTATTTTGGTTGTTTCTATCACGATTTTAACATTAACGTTTATCTTGTAGTTATCGTCTATCTACCTTTTATTTAATTTATCAGCTAGGTTAATCTGTCTGGGTAATATACGGAGAAATGGAAAAGGTTATAAATACGATAGCAAAATAGAAATAATCTAAAGGTACTTAGGTAGTTTGAACGAGATAATCTCTGGAATTTCCAGTCGAAAACGTAAAATGTTTTTGTAATTTATAGCCCAATTCTTGAGGAAGGTTAAGTTTATTTAACATCACGCTACGACCCAAAGGAGCCGACCAAAAAAAATTAACGCAAAGTAATAACGTGGGCGTTCGATGCGATGCGAGGTCACCCCTCAAAAGGAGTTTTATAAAATTTGGCTGTTTTTTTAGTAGATAAATTGTGGTGTCATATGACTTTCACGTGAACGAAGTCGCGGGCAGAAGCTAGTACTTAACAAATAAAAAGATGAGACTAGCGGTTGCTCTGCTGTCACATGGAGTCTTGAAATTGCAACCGGTATACTATGTAATCTTAATGCAATGAAAGACCACACAAGAGATGCAAGCACAGGTCCGGGTCAAGGTTACTCAATAAAAGTACTTACAGTTTATAAAAAAGCGGCAAAACCTATTACATTTGAATAATTGGCATGTTAAGTGTTGCTTGGGATATTCCGTTAGAAGAAATTCTCGTGGAGACTTTGTAAGAAGATCTTGCATTAAATTATTATAAAGTCGAGATACATAGCGTGCTTGCGTGCGTATAACCATGCTTCGGTTTAGACATGTTCCCGTCTCTCTCTAGCACTTGTAGTTTGCCAGTTGTGCGACAGACCATACTATTCGTTTTCTTTTACTCTTTAAAAAACAGTTCGAACCTGGGCATGCGCTTTACTTCGTGTTATTTATATCATCACCACTGTTCTCAAAACGGCGGCTTTGAAGGAAACTATCGTTTGGAAACCGGCATGTCCTAGAACCAATGAATCAAAGACATGAAGCATCCAGCAACTGTACTGACCCGCGTGGTGGAATATGGCCCACTCCCTCTCACAGAGAAGACTGTCCCAGCTGTTGTGGGGAAACTATTTACACAAAGTAAAGTGCCTGACTGGGTTCGAACCCACGCCCTACAACGGTGAAATAATTATGTCAAAAAATCGTCATTTTTGCTATAATTATCTAAGTTAATATTAATTTATTACAAACACAAATCTACCTCAATAAAAGCTAAAAAAAACCGGATCGAAGTCCATTATGATGTTCGGAAGATCTAAACGGTCATGCAAACATACATGAAAAGCGACTTTGTTTTATACTATGTAAGTATATAGATTTATACCTGCACCCTTCTTTCTTATATCTATGCCTGCACCCTAATTGCGTAATACACGATCAGTCATAATCTGAATCGTTTTGAAGCAGACTGATAACCCAATGCTTCAAGATCCAAAAAAAATCTGGTCAAAAACGTAAATAACGCAATGAATGGTGTTGAACTGTCAAAATGAAACAGATTAATCATAATCTTATACGAAAATGTGTTACGCAATTAGATAGCAGATCTCTTTAGCGTATGTAAGGCAAAAACTTCATATAATAATGTTTGGCTCAAAGCTACGCGAACTGCACTCTCTGACGCAGTCAACAAGTGCACTGGTAACAGGTCATGCGGCACAAGATGGTGGCCATTGTCTGTGGCGAGACGCCGCATACGCACTCGAGAACTGAGCCGTCCATGAACCCCCATCTGTGAAGATTGTCTTTGCTCCGGCTGACTTCCGTTCGAAGTCGTTTTCCTGATGAACTAGGATCACATAGCTACCTAAGGTTCATCTATAGACATCCCAGTGGGCCCTATCAGAATACCAGCAGTATTTTTTCTAAATATCGCAGCATTAGCTGAGATAGGAGCCTTTTTGGCCTCGCACAGGTTGTAATGTTTTTTTTTTTTTTTGTTTTTGAATAGCTGTTAATTTTGCTAGTTTTATATGCTCCTTTTTTACTGTTTGTATTTTTTCCTGTGCGTGTCCCAAATATAATATTTTTCATTCTTTCTGTAAAGCATGTGCTTAAAATCATATTTATTTACACTAATAATAAAAGACAAATAGGTGAGTATGTGTAAAAATAACATGCCATTGACCTTCGCAGATTGTAACATGTTTCACAAATGTTCTAATAGTGCTAAATAGCCATCGTAATCATTACAAAATACATGTACCGCGTTCACAACTTTTATTTTGTCAAAAAATAAAGTGCGTTCTTCAAACTTGTTCTAAAAATATTATGTTTTGTGCCCAAATCTACAAAACAAACGAACTATGCGACAAAACCAGTGCCTCAGGAATATTCGTTTATAAGGATATTAAGCTGGACTCATTACCAGGATGACAACCGCTCAAATTAGTCTTCAGACCAAGAGGATGTGGGAAGTAAAGTTGAGGTAAGTCTTTACGAGCCTCACAGCCGATTCTTCCTACACATACATATATTCCTACACAAAGATATAAATATACTAATATAGCTATTATCTTAGATTTTATTCGCTGATACGTAGCTTTAACGGGTAGTTAATAAGGTCCACTTAGGTCAAGTTGATAGTTACAGAGCCTCTTTTAGTGCATTTAAAATAATTTATCTGATTGTAGTCGTCAGTCAGTAAAAACCACCCATAAAAAATTTACAAAGTTTTTATTTTTGTCGAATTACTACGTCTTTATGGTTTGTATTTTTTCCTATTATTATTTATAAAAAAAATATGGAAATAATATGAAAGTATTAGATATCCTATACGATCCGTATTAGGCCCCTCTGTTTATATGTTTATCTGTATAAAAATATAGATTAAATAAAAACATTAAAGTGTTTACTTTATAAACGTTGCTTAAAGTTAAGTAATGATTAGCGTCTGTTTAACCATACATTTTTGACGTTTAAACGTCACTTAACTTTAAGCAACGTTTGTATCTAAACCCCCATGTGCGCACCTTTACCATGACTTGCACTTTACAAGTGCTAACGTGTGTCGCAAGCGCAGCCATTGCTGACACCTCCCGCGAATCAAGTACATTCTTACTTAATTGCTGGAAATATTCCGGTCAATACTGTTTAGATGGTTTTTAGAATGTTATGCTGTGAAGTTAATGTTAAATTACTTAATTCATGGTGTTGGGTTGATTTACATCACGCTCTTAACGAAAAAAATTGTACCATACATACAAATAAATAAAATTGTAGTGTTTTTTTTTAATAATGTCAAAATAACGGCTTTTTACTTAATGCTTATGAAAGAATATACGGTACCTATGTATAACATTTGTTTTTGTCTTTCTGTTTTGTTCCGACTAATCTCCGAAACGTCTCCGAAATGATTGTGATAAAAACAAAATAGCGACTACGTTTTTTGTATTACTATGCTATGTCACTCCCAAAATTAAGACGATTACAGCGACACCTATATAGGCTACAGAACGTGCCAACAGACATACTCTCGAAAAACATTAAAACACAAACTTTCGCATAATGTTTTATAGTAGGATTCTAACAAATACCTACAAGACATAGAAGAACTCAATTCACTGTGAATAGGTCAAGTAGAAAGAGTTAGAAATTCATAGAAAAAACATCGAACTCCAAAGTTTAATTTACGCAACACTTAAAAATGTTCTACGCATTGACCATTGTGTAAAGATCAAGATGAATCAGACGATAATGTCCTCATTCATTCGCCGATGAAATGTGCTGTATCATAGTAGTAACATTTCATAATAAAATAAACATTAGCACGTTTTTCTAAAACATTTGCAATATTTCATGCAAATTCTAAGACGAGTGCATTTGTATCATTTAATTCAAGTTTATCAGCAAAGCGTGGTCCTGTTCGACCAACAGCTGCTACAAGAAACCATCAATCTGTCTCGATTTTAAGGGTTCCGTACCTCAAAAAGGAAAGAACAGAAGGCTTGTAGGATCACTTCGTTGCCCGACTGTCCCTCCGTCTGTCTGTCAGTCTGCCAAGACCCTTTTTCTCGGGAACGCGTGGGGGTATCAAGTTGAAATTATTATCAAATACGTAGTTCTACGATCCATTGGAGCTCAAAAAAAATCAAGCTTCTAAGCCGTATTATGATACTCGCAAATATATCAAAACCTATAATGTACATTCCGTTGACCTAGAATCATGAAATGGCAAAAAGCAAGGTCTCACAGCACAAGTAAAGAAAAAAGTCCCAAAATCGTTTTATTTTGTAGTTTTATCACTCAAAAACATTTTTGTTTCAGATTACAAACTTACATTTGCAGTTGGAGAATCGACCGTGACGTATGTCGATGTATGGGAGAACATGTTTTTCAATTGCAGTGTTAAGTTTGTTGTTGGTATAAATTCATGCCAACTACGGAACCCTTTATTGTGCGTGAACCGACGACATAACAGTCGGGCAGCATTGTTCATTGGGATGCCAGCGATATGTCACAATTCCGGAGAACATCCTACTTATATATCTCGGTGGTAGTTTCAAGGTCTACTGACAAGGTCTAAGCCGTCAAATGAGCAAGCTTGATTCCTGAACATTTGCTTGCCGGTAAACAGCAATCTTGATTAAATTTTTTACAGGAAAGCACGTGATTATCTTGGGTGTATTACCACACAATTGCAGCAGTAGTTAGCTGATAATGTTACTTAAGTAATAGCCAAAACATTGGCCAGTCCAAAGTTCAATCCATGAGATTACGGGATATTGAGAAAGCTACACTAGTTACGCCTCTCATGTCTCTCATTGCGTTGCCTGATGACGCCAGGTCCAAAGTCCAGCATACATGAACTCTGTGCTCACGAAATTATATAAGTTCATTAGAATTTGACGGTAATTTCTGAAGTGTAGAACCAACTCAAATACTTTAGAATATACTTAAGAGTTTAGAGGAAGTTGCGTATTTTTCGCTATTACAAGATGGAATCTTGACTGAAGATTGTGTTAATTCAACCATTTGATGATTTGCATTTTGTCAAGAATGCTTTACTGCAGCATTATGAGCTGACTAGTCAGTTTTCACTAGTTTTAATAATCTCGAAATAAATTAACTTCACGAGTGATCTGAATCACTCTAGGTCTTACTGACTGGCACATTTTCCAATCCCTGGTTGCACGAGAAAAGAACAAGTTAATAGATATAATTATGATATTATTATGAGGGGACGTTTAACTTACCAAGCCACATTACACAAGGATGCCGTCGTTACCAAACACACGACATTCCTAAAGACATTCCTTATTCAACGATAACTATTACAAATCACGTCTTCTGCAGTCGACCTTCGGAATCCTTAGAGAAAACACATTTTCTCAGAATCGTAGGTAATAGTGACCAATAGCTGTGCGGTTAAACGTTGCATATTGTGGTCACGTCTTAGATTGGTTACCGTTTGGACTGCATCTTCCTGTCCGATTTTTTTTTCATTCATTTTTTTTCATTAACAATTTACATTGTGTTGATTATAACATATTAAATAAAAATTATCACATGCAGAGACAATACATTCAAAAACCTATAATTAGCTTAAGAGTCTAATAAATTTAAAATATCTTCAAATTTAATATAATGTCAAATTAATAAGTACTCTAACTAAAACCAAAGGCTCGTTCCCTACTATTAAATGTGACTATTTTTATTATTTGACATAAATTCTGATACCGAGTTATTGGGGTTGGTGCAACATGTTTTTTCCATCCTTACATCTCTGCTGGCCGTCATTTCAGTAATCACCTTTTTTCTTGATTCCATGTGGTTGAACCAGAGAGCTCATACATTATGTAGAGTCGCGAATATAAAAAAGGATTGTCATCAAACGAAAAAAAAAAATGCTATCAATTTTACATAGTTGCTTATCAAAGGAGTGGTTTACTTTCGTGATAAGTTTATTGGTGGTGAGGAGGTGATCTCAGGTTTTATTGGTGCACATTAGTGTCTGTCAGGACAGTTTAAAAAGATTTCATTTTTATTGGTGGTGGTGGTGTTTGGGTGATGTCATTGAGTGTGGAAATTATGACTACCTACATTGTTCTATTGGGTTCCCATCTGTAAAAAACAAATGTATCTAAGTGGTAACATAAATAATAAATATTCCGTACTCGTTTATATCTTCATCTGTTTAAACTGGACCGTGTCAACATTATCAGCCAAGATTAATGAAGGTGTGCACACGACATGGAGTACTAGCAGTTCATAACGTCAAAGGTACTTCAATATTTTGCAACGAAAGCATCTTTCTACGAATACTATATAAAAGTGTGGTGTAATTCGTGCTGTATCTTATGATAACTCGTGTTATTCGACAGTACTCAGAGCTACTTCATAATGAAGCAATAGCTGATTGGTCAAAATTATATGATTATTTAGTTTGCATAACATGGGCATTTTTAGGCCTATTCTGATAGTTGTCCAAATTATGGGTTCTGTAGAGTATGTGTAACTAAGTGTAATTTAATGAGTGCGAGTGTAACTCAGTAAATGGGTAATATTATTATGATAATACTGCTTGTCAGACTTTCTGGCTTCTGACGACCCGTAGGTAATGACTGTCAAACGGCTTATGGTGCTTTCCGAAGCACGGAGGAGTCTCATCTCATTATTATAACAGTAAAGGCAAGGATTACTAGAACATTATCATTCTCATTGTAATATTATTGTGCATTAATATAGTATAATTAAGAATCTGAATGTAGCCGGCTAATTAGTTGAAGCAGTGGTGCGAATCCTAATTTGATTAGCTAAAATTATTTCAGTCCATTAGATAAACTGAAAGTTCAATTTAATTGATACCTATCCTTTAATTAACCTGTAAACCATTAGGTCAATCAATATTTTTGGAACAGGAGATTATTTTTATGGAAGTTTAGTCGCATAGTAAAAGTTCTTAATTTATTTCATGGAATTAAGTAAGTTAAGTACGATGTGATTAATCGAAGGACTGACAGCCGGTAGAGCAGACGAGTCGAAGACCTTAAAAAGGTGGCTGGACAGACTGGATGCGGCAGGCGGAGGACAGTGTTGAGGCGCAGCCTGGAGGAGACCTATGTCCAGCAGTAAACTGTGATAGACTGAGTTGATTGTTGATTTAAATACAGACTAAAGCACAATGACTTATGAAAACAAATGCCATATATTCATACACTGTTTAATCACCGATTCCAGAAAAAACATTCCTACCATTTCTTAACATAAAGGCTCGTACACACTGGCGCTATATCGCGGGCGCGACAAGGGTTGCGCTGTAAACCTAAAACCAGATAAAATCGGCTAGTCATTATGTCTTGTTAAATAACAAATCCTTCATTTAATTGCGTGCACGCACCAACATATGACGTAACACAAAACTTGTATAAACTCCAAAAGTTCCGAAATCAGGCCGGTAAGGTTAAAAACGGTAACAAGTGGGTAATGTTGATCTGTTTTCTGCATGTCACTTTCTCCGTACCAAGTGATATAATAGTAGGTAACTTGTTGTGGGTCGGTGGGTACGTGTTACATTACTGTCGTGATGTATATCTCGAGACACAGTGTTGATCAATCAAACATGTCTAGTTTTTTTTAGTGTGTTTGCTTTCTCGTTGGGCTATAGTGGTCGCAAGTGCTACTGCTGAGCACGGGATCCTGGGTTCGATTCTCAGGTCGGACGACGTACTATATTGGGTTATTCCGTTAGGAATTTCCAGTAGCACCGCAGCCCGGTTCAATAACAATAGGGTCGCCCCTTATATTAAGAGACTTAAACATAACTGGCGATTGTGGCGAATACTTCTGCCCAAACCTCCAGGGAAACAAGGCGTGATGTTATGTTATGTGTAGTTGTTTCAAAGCTTAGAGGCGTTCTCAGTATAATTTAATTTTTTTTAAATACATTTATTATGCGCTATTCCCATTGTCGGATGTTTTAATTAGTCTTAGATCTTGTAATTAGTAGATAGTAGTAGTTTATTAATTGTTCACTTTACAGAAGACCTTTAAAGAAGAAGGAATGTACAGAACATATAAAATGACAAACATGTCAAACCCAGTTCTGACCCAGTTTTAAGCTAGGAACAATTCTCGAGAGAATATAGGTTATCACATCATTGCTAACCGTCAGGTCAGATATGGGTCTAACTTCAATCCCAGTCTACTGAATAAATCCGCATAAAAACTGTATATTGTAACATAGCATAACGCCTGTATTCTCCGAAGGGTTAGGCAGAGGTGAATCTATAGTAGTACACCCACATTTCGCCAGTTATATTTGCTATCAACCGGGCTCAAAGGCAGACTCCAGGCTGCTACCATTGAGGTTCCATGTAAACTACAGGAGCTATTACAAATTAAAGATGTCCATGTGTGTGTGGGTATTCCGGTAGTAGAGATATATTCCTGTTTGTCCCACTGCACTGACAAAATCAATGGGACGAACGGGAATAAATTGTTATTTGGAGGTTTGTTGTCCCGGACAGCAACATGTTACACAATCATTTTGTTCGCGGTGTCTGCTCTAGTGTACATTGAACCTTAATGACAGCTACTGAGAAATTCCTGATGGAAGAACCAAATAACAGTTTGCCTGACTTGGGAATCAAACCCAGGACCCAGTAGCCCTTGCGGCCACGAGACCGACGAGGTAGTCTTTAGTAACTAATAATTAGTCTTTGGTAATCTACTAACGTCCACATCAAGCTGTTAGTACAAAAGAATTTAAATTCAATGTGCGTAAGCTACCTTGAATGACAATATTTGAGTAAAAAGTCGCACTAGGGCGCTAAACGTTTCTCGATAAACATCTATGACTGGTTTATTTTGGTTATTTGTATGGAAAGAAGACTACAATAGACGTGACAATGAGCTGCTAATTAGGGACTTAAAATATTGATACTTTGTGTATTACTACTATACATTTTCTATAGACAAAAGTTTCGCCCATTATCGCTTCGGGCTCTCAAGACTTAATTGACGACACGTGTGGGCTTCCACGTGTATTATAACACCCTTGTCGAACCTGCGGGAAACACAAGCGGGATGTTATGTAATTTATATTTTCTGGAGCGTTTTTCTTTGATACACAATTCTTCTACAAATCCTCAGTAATACGTTCATGCCCTATTATAAAACGCATCGTCTCTGCCTCTACGTTACTGCGATTTTGTACTTATCGACTACCACATGACTAGTTCGTTATGTTTCTGTTGTAATTCTCTCGCAAGATTTTAATCGTTGTAACATATTTTGTTAAGCTGCTTCGTAAGAAAACAGTGAAAATCACACATTATCGGCTGTCCAAATACAGAACCTTTTTGACACCTTTATGTCAAGGGTGAGAATGACACGGCTGATAGTATGACAGAACTGCTTTCCTAGAAAACCAAAGCTAGCATTAATTAATAAAAAACAGACGATCATAAATAATAAAACGATTGTCCAATCCAAATGTGACTCGAACAGCTGAATGCAAGCGAATGACCAAGACTAAATTGTACCATATAAGTTCGAATACTTATCCATAAACATTTTAATTTAATGAAAATAACACCCCATAAAACTGCTTTTATAATGTTAAAAGCTGGTTTTCAAAGCAAACAAATGGCTCGCTTTTACTCGGATTGCTTTGATCCGAGGGGTAGTGGCATGTATTGGCGTAAATGGGCACTAAAAGGCATGAAGCAACACTTTCAGGTACCTGCCGCGTAGCCGGTTTTACACTTCCAAAGTGCCACTCAACGGTTTAGTAATATAAATGGAAGTCAGAGCGGTGGAGGCTGGAATTTAAGCCAGCCATTAAGGCCAAGCTAGGCTAGGTTCAAAAAGTGATTGACGGTGGACGTCAGTTTGATAAGAGATTAAAAAATAAAGCCTCAAACTATTTTTACAACCATTCTACTTTATTCATTGCGCGTACTTCCAAGCGAGCTCCCTTGCCGGTATTTGTTTCCCAAAACAAAACATACATGTTGAAGAATCCAACCATATAATTGAATATATGTAGCTAATGTGACTAGGTACATAAGCGTGGTTGCATGTCAGTGTACCTACTGAAAAAACACGGCACAAGCTAAAATTGATATGGCTGTGATAGACAAATCTGTTGTGGTTTCAAGTGTGGTAAGCATAGCATAATCAGCCTACAACGTTAAACGTAAACGTTATGCATTGCTGGTAAACAAGCCATCTCTTTGTAAGAGGGAGTGCCCATGATCCACCACGTGGCCCAGTGTGGGTTGTCGAGTGTCACATGTCTTCCAATTTTTGGTACTATGACGTGGTTTCTTCACGTTTTCACCATTTTGTTATGAAAAAGTTACACGAAATAATGTGCCTGCCTGGGTTCGAACCCACACGACCTACTACACGTAAATCGGTGTGTCATTCATTACTCAGTTCTTCTTGTGTGTGCTTGTGTGAGCTTGTCTTAAATAAATCCACGTTTATAAGAAGTGTGAACACTTTTCTGGTGTAAGTATTGACATGGCACTACGCATAGCCGTAAACAGTAATAACAAACCGAGCCCATAATGTACTACAACTAACAGTACTGTTGACTCAACCAGTTGAGTCGTAGACGCGGACCCTTGACACAGAATATATATAAAATGGAGACCACGCGTGGATTCCGCTGTTTATTATGTTGAATCGGTTAGAGCATGCCACGGAAAACAGTGGACACGCGCGTGTCGCTTGACGCAAGTCGCATCGCAAGTCGCACCGCCCGAGACCATGACCGGCACCTGACGTAAGTAATTCATGCGTCACTGCAAATGACGCAGGTTATTGGGACCAACGGTTATCCGATCTATTCGATCGGTCGGTTGTTTCAATTTCGCAATTTCAAAACCACCAAATATTTGTTAATGACATACGTCATATTGGAATCCGGATGACAGTCAGTTATACGGCTAGTAACATAGATATAGTAATTTTTTAATTAATATTGCTAGTACGTGTCGGAACACAAAAAAAATAAAAATTATATAACACATTTTACGAAATTAATTCGATCACACATTTATAACATTAGGCTTAAATCAGACAAGAATTACAAATCACCCATGGTATGTAGAAATGTGTATTAGGTTGTTTTTAGGGTTTCGTACCTCAAAAGGAAAAACGTAAACCACGTTATTAGATCACTTCGTGGTCCGTTTGTTCGTCTGTCAAACCCCTTTTTCTCAGGATCGCGTGGAGGTATCAAGTTTAGAAATTAATATCAAATACGTACATATGTGGTCCCTTAGAGCTCTAAAAAAACTTCTTAGTCAACGCAATAAAAAAATACGGCCATTTATGCAACATAATTTTATTGATACTCGCAAATAAATCAAAACCTACAGAGTAATTCACGTTGACCCAGAATCAAGAAATTTGGCAAGAAGCAAGGTCTCATAGCATAATTATTATCTAAAGGGAAAAGTCCGACAATCGTTAATTTGTAGTTTTATCACACAAAAACATTTTTGTTTCAGATTACAAACTTACATTTGCAGTTGGAGAATTGACCGTGACGTTGTATGGGAAAACATGTTTTTCAACTACAATGTTAAGTTTGTTTTTGGGATAAATTGATCCCAACTACGGAACCCTTCATTGTGCGTGGAGCGACACGCACTTGGCCGGTTTTTTATCCTATGCACGATGCACGGACATAAGTCTCTGATGAATTAATCTTCTCGATCACTCAACACCTCAACATTATGCGTATTTTTCTTACTTATTATTTGTGTTTGCTTGATCTCAGCGGGCGGTCAGTTGGATCGTCCCATTTAATAGTGTCAAGGTGATAGTGATTTTCACTGGTTTTACGCATCAGTGTTTGAATGTGAATGTATCAGATGTGTGTGTTTGTTTGTCTGCTAATTATTGTGTTTAAAGATTTCTTTTGGCGATGATTTGGCAGATTTCAATAAATCTGTTTAAGAAATAGTATCTATTTATTGCCTTATCGATGCATAATAAATGGAAGGAACGCTATTCTTTCATTTTCATTGCTCATACAATGGCAACACTATGTTGACAACACGAGGGTAAGATTACTAACAGCCCTTCGACTTTATTAAGGGTAAGGATTTCATACTAATATACACGGTGAAATATTAATCACCATTTTCCTCTTAAGGGATCATTGTACCCATAATTATGAACAACTTTTACTATGGGACCAAACCTGAAAAAAAATAACTGCTTTTCCCTACATTTTGACGAGTTATGGGAACATAAATGTAGGGAACGGCTGATTTTTGTTTTCTTCGCACGGTGCTTACGACTTGACAAAACATCAAGATTTCTTAGATATATGAAACTTTAATGTTAACGTATTATACACATAAACCTACCGGAATAAATCCTCTAAACGATGGTGAAAACCTCATCAGAATCTGTAGCGTGGTTAAGAAGAACAACGCGGACATACAGACAAACACGAAAAGCGACTTTAATTTATAATATTTATAGATGAATAATAACTGTATCAAAATAATGAGCGAATTCATCACATTCGCTTAGACGAATATGAAAATTATCTACACAGTTATTAGGTTTACATTCGTATGAAACGCCTACTTAGCAAAGTAAAGTGTAAGTGCGCTCGCCCAGACTGACCTTCGATGCACCGTGAGATGGAGATCGCTACCAAGAAACGAATATAAAACTATACAAAGAAAATGTTCTTGAAAGAGGTAAGTCAAAAAAGCGAGCGGAGTCGCGTTCAAAAACCGGTATTCTATTAAAGGGTCATAAAGCAAGTTCAATATTGAACCGACAAACATTTGTCGACGCTGCCGTGAGTAAACGTCGCTGTGGTTTCTTTTCACACGTCTGGGAAGGTCACAGTGACCAAACATGACGTGTGTTTTTTGAGTTTAATTTCTAAGACTTAAGGTGACGCAAATAGAGAAAGAAAATTAGTTCCAACTCAAATTCAAAGCATTTATTTTAATTAAACCATTTACACGCACCTTTGAATCGTCAAAGGACTTTTAGAAAGATGAAGCTCGTCGCACCTTCCAAAGCGTAGTAGGTTGAACTGGCTGTCTCATCCTCTATAGAAAAAGGAGGAGCCTCCGACGGCAACTGCCCGCCGATTGATGTCGGGACGTAGTGGTCATATAATTAGAAACACAGAGTCACTTGGTAGTGTTAATTACTTTTTATGTTATTATTGCAATCCATTGCAGGTAAAAAATTCATTTACCACATTAAAATGTACACTCGTAACTGTAGTTTAAAAACGATCAACAACATTCTGTTAACTCATGAAAAGTTAAAAATAAATATAACTTTGAAAAAAGTTATCAATATCTTTAGTACTAGCAGTTGGACAACTAATTAGAAACACAAGAAATCAACATTAAAACTTTAAAAAAACTCCAATAATTTGCATGATTCCTGAAATGGATACTATCGAATACCTTATTCATAACCGATTAGTACTTGGTTGGGTAGCCTCTGTTGTCGATTACAGCTATACAACGACGTGGCATTGATTCTATCAAATTTTCACTCGTTTCCAATGGAATAGCTCTACAAACTTGAACAAATGCGTCGTAAAGTTGGTTGACGTTAGTGATATGTTTATGCGACAGTGTTTTCTTCACGATATGCCACTAATTCTCTATCGGATTAAGATCCGGACTATTGGCAGGCCACTCCAACATTGTCACCGATTGTTCTCTGAGAAACACTTTTACGCTGTTTGCTGTATGCTTTGGGTCATTATCGTGTTGAAATATCCAGGTCACTGGCAAATTTTCATCGGAATAAGGTAACATTGTTTCCTCTAAGATGCCTTTGTACTGATACTGATCCATTAGGGCTTCAATCTTTCTCATGGGACCAACCCCATATCCCGAAAAACATCCCCACACCTTAATATTTCCACCGCCGTGCTTAACTGTCTTTTTGATGTACTTGTTATTCAAAGCTTCGTTAATTGGTCGTCGTACATATCGTTTTCCGTCGGAATTTACCAAATTTATTTTAGTTTCATCCGAAAATAAAACGTTTTTCCATTGATGAACAGTCCAACTGCAATATTTTCTAGCGAAGGCTAGACGATTTCCTCGTATGGTGCCTGGTAAGAAGTGGTACTTTCCTAGCAAGTCTTCCAAACAATTTCCCTTCAACCAATCGCCCGCGGACTATTCTTGCGGATACGTTTCGAGGGTCGTCCTGTGAAAATACTTATTTTTGAATAACATTAGCACCTTTGAAAGGGTCCGTCTTAGCCAAACGAATCATAAACCAGTCTACTTGAATTGTCATCTTCCTTTGCCGAACTTTTCTAGGCACACTATCCGATGTCCCATGCTGTTTCTAATGTGCAATGGCGTTAAATACCATCTTTACGGAACACTTTAAGTGAGCGGCTATTTTGCTGTAAGCCCATTTTCGTTTGAAATGAAAATTCACAATAATTTTTCTTGTTGCTGCATCACAGCTCTTGTTTTTACTCATTTTTAATAATTTAATCACTCAGAATGTAACTTAACTAAATAAATAAGAAAAGGCGGCCAAATGCCTAATGTGATAACATTATGAAAGATCCTATTCTAGTTTCAACATTCAATTTTAAAACATAAGTTACACTTTGTTTCTAATTAGTTGTCCGACTGCTAGTACTAAAGATATTGATAATACTTTTCAAAGTTACATTTTTTATTTTATTTTTCATGAGTTAATAGAATGTAACAGATCGTTTTTAAACTAGAGTTACGAGTGTACATTTTAATGTAGTAAATGAATCTTTTACCTGCTATTAATTACAATAATAACATTAGAAAGTAATTAACACTACCAAGTGACTCTGTGTTTCTAATTATATGACCACCACTATATACGAGTCGCGCGGTAAACACTGCTTGCGCGATGCAGGATTTTGCGTGACACCGTAGTTCGCATGTGGCGATGAAGATCAGCACATCAGCACTCCCCTCAGGAGACCGAACGTCGATAGTGGACTGAGGCGTATATCTTGCGATGCTTGCCAGGGCCAGTCAGTTCCAGTGAGTCGGAACCGGGTCCCGCATAGTTCACGGTAAGCTGGAACGGTCTGCGGTGATTCCCCAGTGAGTCGGGGTGGTGCCGCGTTATGATCTAGTGAGTCGCATGTGGTACAGCGCCGGGTTAACGCTGACTGTTGGCGACGACCAGGAGAGGGTTAAAAGGCTCTGCTTGTGGACCGGCCGAAAGTGCAGTGCGGTACCAAGGTTGCTGATGGGGCTGAGGGTGATGACCAGGTATGCGCGTCCGCTACATGCCAGTGATGCAGGATTTTGCGTGACGTCATTGCGATGCCGTTCGCATGTGGCGATGTAGATGCTGCCACAAGATGAACGGGCAAGAAACTCCATGGACAATCTGTTAAATTATATTCTGGCAAAATATTAGTTAGATAATTATTAATGTTGAATTTATAATTATATGTGAGAACGATGTAAAAAGACGTTTCATTCATCGTTTAGCTTGAATCGTAGGTTTTAAGTAACGGATCGTACACACTGTCGCGATATCGCGGGCGCGATAAGGGTAGCGCAGCCTGTCGCGCCCGCGATATCACTTTCTTAAATTACTTGGACCTAGTAGGTGGCCACGTTAATTGTGATATTAGTGACTATCAGTAAAACTTATACATGAAGCCTGTCCTTGGCAAGGTTCGGGGTAGTCGAGCACGAGGTTTAACAGAGTTCACGGTTCGGAGTTTCAATAGAATACAAGGCCGGCTTCTACTGGTTTTGTTACCATACCATTGATGAGGGGGTTGCCGTACCATGTTTTTTTTAGGTAAAGGATATTTGCCACGTTCTATTTGTTACCGAGGTTATCATACGATGATGAATGAAACGTCTTTTTACTCCTTGCATGTTCAACCGGTGGTCCCGGCTGTCATTTGTATATCTTTGACAGTCGTTACGGGTAGTCTGAAGCCCGAAAGACTGACGACCAATCTTACTAATGGGTATCCTATTACTAATCGATCAGTACCTGGGTTGTGGAGGTCAGACAGGCATTTGCTTCATGTAAAATACTGGAATAAAACTTCATCAGATTAGACTGAAAGCCGACGCCAACACAGTTGGGAAAGTCTAGGCAGTTTGATTGTTCCAATTCGAACTGCAGATGTGAATAGAATCTATTCACATCTGAAGTTCAATAGATGCACAGCCTATTTATACCTATATATATATAACCACCTAACACTAGAAACTAGGCATTACATGGACAGATGACGTTACCTAACTAAGTAGAGTTGCGTCAGGTTTTGTAACACCACATTATAAATATCATTGTGTGGTTGTGATCATTCGGTTTATATTGTGACCACGTTATGAAGCATCGCTTTCTATAACATTTATGTGGTGCTATGTTATTGTTCGATAGCTTCTTCAATGCTCTGGAGTTAAATTCAGGGTCAAATAAAATAACTAGGGAAACTTCGCATACGTAAAGGGTATCGATATTTAAACATGATAAAATAAGAAAGGAGTCAATTTTTCGAGAGAGTTCGAAAGTTTATTTTTGAGGTCATCCACCACAGGTAGAGTATAGTCACTTGAAATACTTATCAGTTTCAAAAATCTGTTTTTATTTTAGTAAACTTCACAGACGTGCGATATCCTAAACATGATAAAAGAAAACAAATGTTTTCACCTCATACTTCAAGTAACAATTATATCAGCGATCGTAGACCCTCAAAAAAATCACCAACTTTTTTCTTTGCTTTGGTTTGTCGGGTCGGAGTTTCGCTAGTTATTTTATTTTGACCCTGTATATGAATCAATCTTCATTTTCTCTCGTCAAACTCAAAGTCAAAATCAAGTATTTTCTCTAAATTGTACAGAAGATATACGTATCAGGTACATTTGTGCAATGACACATTGTGCACCTTTTCCTCAGCCTCCGATTTTCGATTCGAGATAGTATATATCTCGAATCGAAAATCGGATGCTGAGGAAAAAACAACAGCCCATTATCTGCACATAAACAACACCATGTATGTTTAGCATATATTTCCACACCACACAAAGCTTTTATAATCTAATTTACGTATAATATAATAACAATAAACACGGTCATCTTTAGCATAATGCGGTGTCGGAGTTAATCTGATCGAAGGAGTTAATATTAAAATCTGCATATGTATCGGTAATATTAAGTAATATATTACCGTAAAGAGGCTAGTGTAGGAGGATAATTACTGTCTAAACATCTAACAGTTATTTCGTCAGAAATATTTTGATTTTATAACTTGGGTTTTTATTTTTGAAAGTCCTGTCTGACTCGTTAAGCTTTAGACTGAAGGTCGATTAGGAGTGGTTTGATCATTCTCGTTCGATCGTAGACCCATCCTTTTTGCTCAAGGTTAAGTGATGACCCATTATATCAACAGCGATCTTCTGCAATGTAAAAGTGCGTCCACACAGAAGTTACGTTGCAACGTCAATATTTTACTAAGTATCTATTAATGTAACAGCCAATGTATCGTAGAGACAATGTATCGTAGGTCATGTGCACAACAAGACATGACAATGCATATGTTAGCCTCCTTACCATCTTTGTCATTGCTTTAATCCTTAGCTTACATACATACATAAAATCACGTCTTCTTCCCACGGGGTTGGGCAGACATTATATTTTCATTCCATTTTTTAAATACTCCTTAATTTGCTTCGCCATTTAGCTTATCTGTCATTCATTTTATATCTTTATGTGATGATGAATACTGATGAATACAGCTGCTTAGTTTCACTCTATCTAGTTGCGAACATCACAATAAAAAGCTTATTATGTAGTCCGCGACCTTCCAATCCAACTATTGTTGCGTCTAAGCCCGAGCTAAACAATTAACTTAGCATAACGTTCACTAAAACTACTTTCACGTGATCTAAAGAATTCGACACACCCAAACAACAACAGTTTTGTAAGAAAAAAGATTATACTACAGCCGAGAATATTCATATAATTTGAATATAAAATTATATACATGTAATATGCATATTAATGTGGCGCCAATCTATAATATTATGTGTGAGGGATAATCCGTGAACTTTGGTGATATATATTTGGTTTTATATAATTTTAATGGCGTGTATTTGAAGGTTATGGGTGTAATCAATTATGTTTATGTCTTGACTAAGCATGTGCGAGTTAGTAAGCATTTGATTACATTCGGTGTTCCGTAGAACTTTGCCCACGAGCTAATATTTCAACCTATTGTTAGTTTGGTCTATTGGAAGGCCTAAATGATAATCGCACAGACCAGGGAAGCATGGAACAAAAGGGAGGAGGCCTATACCTACTCAGAAGTGGGTGGTACACGGCTGCCAATGATGACCATGATGATGGTCTATTGCCAAGTAGCCTGAACCTGATACCTCTCAAGTAATCTCACAAAACTCAGCCTAAGTCAGGCTTCAGTCATGAGTGTGATATTTTTAAGATTGCCGGTAAGTACTTAGAAGTTAGTGTGAACTCATGATACCTATGCCATTTCATAGTATTCACCAGATGTGTCAACCAGCTAATAAACATTTTAGTTACAAAATTCAATCTTAATAGCGCACTATAATAGCGGAAGTTAGTAAAGGAACCGTGGAAGGATCGTTGAGTCGCGCTCGCGGCGGCTGTGACGACCCCAAAAGCTATGTAGCGTGAAGAAAATGATCTACACGTTGAAGAAACATCTCTGTGAACACGACAGGTGACAAGATAAATCAAATATTATTATATTGACGTTTAAAAGTGTTTTCATCCCACCATCTCGGAAAGAGTATTTTTAATCTTCAATATCTGAGTGGAAAAGCCGTTTTTATTCTCTAGAGGATAAAGTAAATTGAATTTAGAACATCGTGTGCACTAAGTTTGTGAATTAAAAAAAACATTAAACCTATTTACTGCTACCTCTATGGTGCCGAATATATCATACAACTTTTTTTTAATTTGTTAAAAACTCAGACTCGGAACCTTCTTGGTGTTCTTTTTTCAATTTGCTTTGTACGCGGTTCTTTACGCGGCATTTTTTCACGTCATTGTTAAACCTTATATTAAAAACAAGAAACTTGAAAACAAGTGAAAAAACTAAAATGAGTGATTCTAGCGACGAGGAAGTTTGCTTGACGCCAACAGAATTAACTGAAACTGTTAATAATGCGCAAATGAGCTTTCTCCCTCAACAATCACGCGAGAAGTATTTAAAACAGTACGATATGTTCAACACGTGGCGACTAGCAAAAGGAGCCAAAACTTTCTCAGAAAACGTTTTGCTGGCATATTTTATAGAATTATCCGAGAACAAGAAAGCAAGCACTCTATGGAGTACGTATTCGATGCTAAAAGCAACAATAAAGATGAAAAAAGACAAACATATCGATACCTATCCTAAATTAGTGGCATTTTTAAAAAGAGCCTCATCTGGTCATCAACCAAAAAAATCGAAGGTTTTCACAGTATCTGATATTGAAAAGTTTCTTAACGAAGCACCCGATTCCGTATATTTGGCGGCAAAAGTAAGTCAGTTGCACATTCAGTATCTACTTAAGTATATTAATCTCAATTAAATAGTATACTTAGTAGATGTTGATAGGCATAATTATGCGTTCATATCAATTTTATTCATTTATCTACTACAATACTCTTTACGTTACAGGTTGTTCTTATTATTGGAATAAACGGAGCATGTCGAACTAATGAACTAACACAACTTAATGTCAAAAACATTGAGAAACATTCAGATGACTTACTATTAATTAATTTACCTAATACAAAGACAAAAAGAGACCGCAACTTCGTCATTCGCAAGGAATACGTAACGATTGTTGAGAAATATCAAGCCTTACGCCCGCCTAACACTCCAATCAATCGATTTTTTCTACAGTATCGCAATGGAAAGTGTGTTAGACAGCCTATGGGTACTAATAAAATTGGCAGTATCCCACGAGAAATAGCAACATTTCTTGAACTTCCAGAACCCCTGTTGTACACGGGTCATTGTTTCCGACGAACTTCAGCCACACTTTTGGCTGATTCCGGAGCTGATCTCCTGTCCCTTAAGCGCCACGGAGGCTGGAAGTCCAATGCAGTTGTAGAGGGATACATAGAGGATTCCATCCAAAATAAGTCTAAAATATGTGAAGGCATCGTAGGAGCCATTACACTGAAAGAGCCTCAATCGGATCCTTGGACTGGCCCTTCTACATCAAAAATAAGCCGTTATGAAACACCTAACCATCTCCCTCTCTCTCCAACATTCACGCCAAGGGAATCCGATGAATCGGTACAACTATTAAGTATGACAGATAGTTTACCGAAAAACAGTACACAAGTGACTAACACCAATATTACAGTACCAAACAAAAATATTACACTCAATTTAAATAACTGTAGCAACGTTACTTTAAAATTTTCTTAATTATACCTTAGTAATATTTTGTTATAATTTAAAGATTATTCTATATTACTTACCTGTCATAATGTAGTAATTAATACCTAAACTGAAATAAAAGTGTACCTATCTTGTGATTGTAAACGTTTTTTTTTTTTGCATTTAGTCATTTCCTCGCTGAGGTGGAATGAAAAGTTACGTGTTGCACTCGAGTGCAAAGATTTTTCACCTCGTGCTCTTTTGATTCCCTCGCTAACGCTCAGGATTCTAATTTTGAATCACTCGCTACGCTCGTGATTAAATTTTAGAATCCTTCGCTTGCTCGGTCATCAAAATTGAACACGCGGTTAAAAAGCAACTTTGCACTCTTGTATAACAAATAACTATTAACTTTGGAAGTAGGTTGATTTTTTTGTAAAAAGTTTTTATTTTTTTACAACGACTGTCAACAACAGCATTGACGGCTTTTACAGCATATATCAAAAAGATATGCTCATATATTTAAAGGTGTGGTACAGACCATCAAACTGAACAGCTGTCACTATGGGTCCTCACATCTTCACCAAAAATTATCATCTGTCCCACACATTTGGGTCGAGCAGGTATTGAAGTTCTGGTATGGGACAGTTGATATTTTTTTTGCGATTATGATGTTGGTCCTATGGAGAAAGTTGTTCAGTTTATGGTGTGTACCGACACCCTTAAATATATGAGCACATCTTTCTGATACATGTTTTATAAAGCTTTTCGGTAGGTCAATCCGATACATTTATGAGTCTGCCCTAAGTAGGTAGGTACTACATTATTATAGCAAGCATAGTCATCAGAAACTCAAGAATGTAAAATAGAAATTCTTATTAAACTTTACCATCGAATTTACCAAGACAGGAACATCGTAATAAATACCATATAAAAGGAGAAATCTTTTAAACAAAATTGCTGATTTGTATCTTGAAATCAAAGCACATAAAATAAACTGAGTTTTTTATCGTCCCACCGGAATCTTGTCTTAATTTTTAATGCCACTGGCAAATTAATGAGCATTAATTATGTAATAGTATAATTAACAGTCAATAAAAGGATTAGCAAGTATGTAAGATGTCGACGCTTCGTAATATGATACTTACGTAGGTACTACGTGGAATTCTTCTGGCGCCATCGCGGTTGGCCCAACTAGTGTAATTAAACTGGTAATTAAATTCTTAGCTAAGGAAAGATTTAACGATTCTTCAAGTGGTTATTTTCTTCTTTATGTTTTAAAATACTATCTAAAAAATTGTGCAAGATGATATGGATGTACCCTACGATCTTGCACATTTTTTTGCTAGATTCACTTAGCTGGCAAATTATTTCATTATAATACATACTTACGTTGGAGACGATTGCAATGAAACCTGTTATGACCTTTTAGGGTGGGAATGACAAAGTACGGAAATGGGGGTGGGCTGCAAAGTCGAAACTAATGTCCCGAATAAAAAACATCGAGATCACCTTGAAGAGTTGCCCACGTCAAAAAAAAGCTGCTTGTACATACTATATACATAGTTTTTTATCTGTCGATTTTCGTATCCGTCTGTATTACTGTATTTTACTTCTAAACTGTGCATTTTTTTTCGATGCATTTTTCATCATCAATTAGAGGAAATTCCGAAGGGTTCTTGTGATAATAAATTATTATTTTACTTAAATATAATACAGAAATCTCGTTGTTTTTTCAAGTCGTAAAATACATGCGAATCAGGGGCGGGGCGCTAGTAGGTAAATAATAATTTACCATACATTGGTATATCTATGAAAAAATTATGACAGGAAGGGGTAATATAGAAAATACGACACGTGTAAAAGAGAAAAGTCCTGACTGACTGACTGACTCATCAACGCTCAGCCCAAACCCTTGGATCTAGTAAGTTGAAATTTTGCACAGAGGTTTCCTTTATAAAGTAGGCAAGGAATAAGGAAGGATTTCATTTACGTTAGATATTTTCCGACATCCACGCGGGCCAAGCCCCGGGCAAAAGCTAGTAGCGTATAAATACGCACCTAAAAGCTATTTATTCAGACTAAAATGATTAAACGACTTCTTAAAAGGAGGAGGAGGTTCTGTGTTCGTCTATGTGTTAATTGTTAGCGAGAAGGCGGTATAATCTATTAAAATGTTTTTTCATTGTCAACGAAACAGAAATGGGCCATCCTTTGACGCGGACGGGTGAATCTAACGATTTAAATCTTTGGGAAGTTATGATTTTTATTTCAATCGTCATTATGATGAAGTTTTAGAACTTTCTGTTCGTAAGTGGTGAAATAACTTTTTACGGTTCCGTATCCGAAGTGTGCCAAGTGGAACCCTATTGCTAAGCCTCCACTGTCCGTCCGCCTGTCTGTCTGTCAGCTGGAGGTATCTTATTAACGGAACCCTTCGGGTGCGAGTCCGACTCGCACTTGGCCGGTTCGTATCAGATGACATAGATTTAGAGTCACGAGACGCTAAGAGGATAAAATATGCATTAATTTACATTTTTCATACATAACATTAACTTTTAGATAACCCACATATACATACAATGAGGAATACAATAAAAATTAATACAACACAATAAATATTCCATTTCAATTCAAAATTTCACGAAATAACTGTATTATAAGAATGAAAGTTCTTAACTTTTTTACAAATAGTTTTATATCTTAAAAACAGAGGGTTAAACCTCATTTTACCATATTAAAAAATATTAAGCTTGTACCGAAGCTTTAAATGATTTTCAATCATTTGTCGCCAAGACTAAGGTTTATTTTGGTTTAATTCAAAACTAAAGTAAAGAATTCCAACATTGAATAACACCACTAAAATGTATTCTATAATTTTATGACACTATAAAATTAATCTTAAATTCTGATGGGTACGAGGATAGAAAATAAAGTGTTAATTACAAGTTTTCTAGGCTCGTATTGTTCCTGTTTATTTGAAGAATATGCCACGCCCCTCTGCGTAGGAGTTGAGCTCTGATTATACTGAAGCGAATCCCGCGCGGGATGCGTGACGAAATTCCCTCGCGCCGATTGTGTTCTAACTTTATTGAGGTCCAAACTGGTGCAACACTGACGCGCAAGTCGCGTCCCGGGATTTGCCTCAGTGTGGCCATAGCTAGCTTTGATTGGCAGCAGGTCCCTCATATAAAAACAACATCTTTGATCATGAATCTGTCTGAAAACCATTATTAAGATTTACTTATACTAAATAATTGTGCTTTTAGCATGTTACGCTTGGCAGCATAATATTATTCTAGGTTATAATATCACGACATTCACGACCTTAAGGCTCCTACAAACAGGCGCGACGCGACTTGAATAAAACATTTTCTTTGAAAATTTCACGGTGAACAAATTACCGGTGTGGGGTCTCGCGACAAGTCGCGCCAGTATACAAGAGCCTTTATCCTCAACTGTTAGTTAGTTGCGGGCTTTGTTCCGCATTCGCATCGCATCGCATTTCCACAAACTTATGATATTCCTTAGTCGCCCCTGATTATATTTTTTGTATTTTGTACTTTCTCGACCGTCTCGTTAATGCTGATCATGTTGATGAAATTAAATTAATTAACGAGCAGGCTCTATTACATCCATTCATCTTATTAACTGGGAATTAAACTCAAAACTTAAGTAGTTGTCGACAAAGCCCGGAACATGTCGGGGTACGGAGCGGAACACGTTAATAAAAACTGGAGAACTCGAGAACAATGCATGCGGCCTTGTCTGCCTGACTCATTAAAGATCCGTGTTCACTTACGCGAGCGCGCGAATAGCTGTCAGACACGAACCCCTTGACCTCACCAATAACATAAAAATAAACTTTTCAAACGTAATAAATCATAAGAATATGACGACATATTTACAGACAGACGACAGAAACATAAACTCTGACTTAATTTCCAATCGATCATCAGTAATTAATTTAAACTTTACAAGTTAATCGTTTACGAGATAAATCTTCGAAGAGTAAAGGTTGAATAACTAATCGATTCTAATTTGTTTTAATCTTAAGGTGGCCCTGTCTATATTTAATTACAAATAATTGTAAACATTTTTGATATTAATAATTTATATCAAAAATGTTATATAAGTATAGGTAAGCATAAATAAACCACGCCTTTTCAAAATATAGTAAATCAATTAATTGGCCGGAGAAGGCACAACATAGATGACTGGAGAAGTATGATAGGGGAGACCTTTGCCCAGCAAAGAGACAACATACGTTAATTAAAAAAAAAAAAAAAAACCGCTTGGCAGAACCAACAAGATGACTGAAAAAGGAATTGTTTTTTTTGTTGTTGTAAAAATGTCGCGTGAATCAAACGGTGGGTTTATGAGACGGTTAGCGTGTCGATCGTACGATACATCTGATTCTGTTAGATACCATCTGTGCGGATACCAATGAGAATGAAGACGTGTAGGGTTTGTGAAGGGAGCCTTCATTACTAGGTACTTACGTTCTGACATCATGATGAGTAGGTGTACTTTTGAACTCTTCTAAATGAAGTGTGCTTCAGGAGGAAATTGCTAAAAGTGAAAAAATATTATGTATAGTTGAGCGATATGAAAATGAAATAAATTGTTACAGAACCAGTCGTTATAGGTATTTAGGCAAAAAAAAGTTCTGAAACCTTTACAAATAATGAGAGTTATTAGATAATTATTACCAAAAAATATATTAATTGTAAATAGTTTTTTCATTTCTCATACCCGGAACGTAGTGTTTGTTTGATCCAAGTAGCGGGTGGAAAACGGTGCTCCCCCCCTTTGGAGGGGAAACACTCATAGTAATTGCTTCCCTCCCTAGGGCGGGAATAACTTTTCAAAATAGAACTATATTATTTTAAAGTAAATTGGTAAAAGATAAATACTGAAAAAAAATCTGTGTTTTGCACAGGTATTATTACTCGGTATAAGCGGCTCCTGCAGAAGCAGTGAGAGCTCACAATTAACGACGTTGAAAATCAAGGCCAGCTATTACTCATGAATATGATTAAAACAAAAAAAATGAGCGCACGTTTGTAGTACAAGAAGAGTTTACACAAATAAAAAAAAATAAAAAAAATCAGACATAATTACTTAAAAACGGATCGCTGTAAACAAGTGATCGGTGAAAATAAAATCTCAGGTATCAAGCAGATAGCAACATATTTGAATTTTGGTATTTGGTTGGTAATTTATTAAAATATAGAAAAACGTTAGCGACACTGCCGATTCTGGGGCGAACTTGTTAATGTTAAAAAGACATGGAGGATGGAAATCCAGCATAGTCGCGGAAGGCTACCTTGATGATTCTGGCTGAAATAAAACTAAAATTTCAAACAAACTAACTGAGACTATAAATTCACTCCCCAATTTGCCTCAACTAACTACTTCAAGGAAGTCTCCGACATATTCCACCATCTAATCAAATAAAAATTGTTCTAATTTTTCAATTAATTTTAAATAGGTACTACTCATGTAGGTACTTCTTAATAACAATAAATGTTTAGAAATACTACTATTTTAAATTTCCTTATATTCAAAATGAAAAGTAGAGTGGAGTTTAACAAGGCCCAAATTACAATATTTACTTTTTTGTATTTTTTTTCTTTACAACTTGACATAGTTTGAGTTTGAACCATGTCGTTTGGTTTAAATAGGTTTTATTCTTTTGTTTATCCTTTATATAGATTCCTATACATTTTGTGAATGTGAGAACGTTGTAGACTCAACAGACTGTCGATTTGCAGACTGTTTTCTATTTTATTAAGTATCTTGTTGACAGGTCTGCACTGTCCTCTCATACCTGTTCACATTCAAAATGGAAAATTTTGGAAACATTGTAAAACCCATTTATTTTTAAAAGAGTAACCGTGGAGTTTCTTGCCGGCTCTTCTCCATAGGAAACGACCAATTGGAACCGTGCACCTAGCTTCTGACCTTTCATGTGGGTTTATGTGAAATAAAATATGTTGATTTAGATTTTTTGATTTTGGTGAATGTCATCAATTCCTACACGGACCCTACCTTGTATAACAATATACTATTCCTGGATAGAATATAAAACGACTGCATTTTACAGATAGGAAAAATATATAAATATTTGTTTTATGAAAATTAACATTAAATTAAAAAACTAGGGAGGGATTGAATAAACAGCTTGTGCATGCAATAATAGATTACACTTGACTGAATGATACACCATCCCGTTTTATCATAAAATTTATAAATATTTTATATTCTCCCTCTTCCTATGGAGTTCCTACTTTGCAAATGAAGAATTTATCACTCAATTAAGTTATTATCGGTATGAATCCAATCAAATCACTCGATTGGAATAACCCACTGAAGTGAAAACGTCTACTTCCCATAATTTACTCTCTTACCTCGCAAGTTTTTTATTATCATCCAATTTGCATAAGCTTAATGATAAAAACAACAAATCATTTACAAAAAAAAAAATGTCTGACCGTATAATTTTAATGAAGTGCTTCAATACGTAAGTGTTGTATAATGTTGATTTACGAAATATACAATCTATTTCTTGATAAGTTAATGCTAAGGACATGAGAAAATAGTTATGTAGTCAAGAACATAAATATTGCCTAATTACAAGTAGACAATTATGTTTTTGCAAAAAGATTTGCATAAAATATGGGAGGGTATCAAAATATTTCGAGTCGATTCTCTACGGCTGCATAATTCTTCCGAAGAATTTTAGATAGTAAGGTCAAATGATTTTTAATATATAGCGCTGTTTTCAAAAACAAAGGATTACTTGCTTTCTGAATTTATTGCCTCATTATCTACTGGCATTTATGTTAACCTAATCAAGATACTTAAAAGTTACGCTTCGGAACGTCATAATGCAAAATGTAAAATTATGAAGATTAATTTCCAATTAATTTAATTAAAGATTCTTTCTGAATCTTGAGGGTAGGTAGACCTACTCTCCGAAAACTACAAGATATAACTGTGACCAACAATTAATCTAAACTACTAAGGGTGCCAAGACCGTAATGAAAAATCTTAAATGAGAGACTTAGAGGGTTTTTTAACCCTCGACACAAATATTAACTTCTAAAATGTAAAAAAGAATATGTAAATATATCGAAAATAATAAAGTAAAAATTATATATATTAAAAAAAAAAAAAAAAAATATATTTCAATTTTTAATTAATAAAGTTTATTTTGATCCAAAAAATAGGATTTTCATTAGCCGTCCTCGGCATAGATCATTTCCCTCTGTTTGCGTCATGGTTTAAAAAACTGTGAGAAAATAAGAAAATAGACTTACATCCCCATATTTTTTTTTTTTAACTTTCAGTCCTAAACGCTTACTACATAATAAAAACTAGCAATTGAAACACGCAGATTTATTGTCAGACTTTCTGGCTTCTGACTACCCTTAATGTCTGTCAAAGATTTACGAATAACAGCCGGAACCAACCGCTTAAAGTAGGTACGAAGAGGTCAGGGTATTGGATGGTCACCTATCTACGAATCGACCGCGGCACGCATAGCTTAACGTTCTATCGATCCGTGCAACTGTTAGTATTCAGCCACGAGTTCTTCCAGTACTAAAACTGTCAAAACAATTTGCTGCGTGACCAAATAACTAAATACGACTTGTGTATTTCAATGGCAAAATATTGGGGAATCCCTCTACGCTGTGACCGCGGCTGTCTTCAATGTTATTCAATACAAGGCCCTATTGTGATAACTGCCTAATGACGTATCGTACGCCGGAAGAATTAGGAATTATGTTATTCAACCAAAACAAGCTGAATTTCAAAATCAAAATAATTGATCTCACATAAACTTACGGAAAGGTAAAAATAATACCTCCCATGCTCCTTGCATGGGAGGTATTATTTTTACTTGTATTTTGTGCCCTGATAGTTTTTTCATTCTGCCTAGCCTTTTTCCAATCATGTTGGGGTCGGCTTCCAGTCTAACCGGATGCAGCTGAATACCAGTATTTTACATTGAGCGACTGCCTATCTGACCTCCACAACCCAGTAACTGGGTAATACGATACCCCTTGGTAAGACTGGTTGTCAGACTTTCGGGCTTCTGACGACTCGTAACGACTGTCAAAGATCCACGAATGACAGCCGGGACCAACGGCTTAACGTGCTTTTCGAAGCACGGAAGAGTCTCGGTATGTAAAGATGGTAACCCATCCACGGACCAACCCCGGCAAGCGTAGCTTAACCTGATGGATCGACCCGTGCGGCTGTTATTACTTAGCCACGAGCTCCTCAACATCATTTAGGGTATTTTAGAGAATTTATTCCGATGGGTTTATGTGTACTTACCTGATCATGCTCCTGTCCTTTATCCCAATATATTTGAGGTCGGCGCAACATGTATTTTTCTTCCATACTTCTCTATTCGTCGTCATCATCTCTGTAGTCGCTCCCTTTCTAACCATATTATATTTCACACAGTCCACCCATCCTTTCTTTGGTCGTGTATCAATACATTAATAATAAACTAACATAAATCCCTAATGTAGAATCCTGTTGATAAGTTGAACACATCACTACACTGGCTCATCACCACACCAAGGCTCTTGTGCACGTACGCTCCACTTTTCAACCGTTTCCCGCCATTTGTAAACTGACAGTTGACATTAGTGACAGTGACCTCATTGCTGACGTGTACGAGATAGTGTTTACATATCTATTATATAGATACACTACACTCATAAAGAAATCTCGATGTTTTATCAAGTCGTAAAAACCATGTGAAGCAGCGGCTGGTCGCTAGTAATTTCTAAATAACAGCGGGGTATTTCGTCACAGCAGCACGCGACCTAAGGAAAGTCTACGAAACCTATATGACCATTAACCTTAAGGCCAATTGCAGTGATGTCCCCCATTGCGCATGCGGGGGCCCATGAAATGACCATAAAATAAACGATATAGTACCACACTGTGTTGTAATGCTAGTGTTTGTGCGTTTTAATAAGCTCTCTACCTATCTGTCCTATTACACAACGCGTCAGCGTTTTCCTGATGGATTCGGTTCGTGGTTTAAGGTTTTAATTACGACTAATAATAGATCAGAAGACCAATTCTCGTACATAAAAAAAAACCACATTCAAATCGCAATCTGTCAAACTTGTCAAAAATGTTGTTAAATTGATTGTATTTTTGACAGATTGCGATAAGATGCGAATGCGAACGTTCTTAAGATGGTCTCCAAGGTAGTCCGCGATTTTTTTTTGCAATTTACAGGTCAGTGTCAGATTGTATGTTGATTAAAATATGATTTGCGACCGTAACAAATATGGCTTCACAGAATTGTAATCATTAGAATCAGCAATACATTTCCTTAAGTTAGAATAATCCTCAAATGTTATGATTTCATGAAATAGTCATTCAATAGGATTAATATGAACTTAAAGAGTTATCTTGATGATTTTTATGACTATAATTATATAAATTAATATCTGATACGGCAGCGAATCATATTTAGATCAACAAATTGTAAAAAAACTTAAGAAAATTTGAATTTCGCGGGCTACCTTGGAGCATTCACCTTAAAAATACGCTAATAGTCAGATCAATAAATTGGGTACATATTTCTGGATAGCATATTCAGACTATATTGTTCCCACTGGTGTGAGTTAGCTGGCCGTAATTCACCACGCGGGCCCCGTGCGGGATTTCTCTTTCTAGATGATATATAGAGAATAAACGGTGAACTATAGTAAATTTTGTCTTTTATGTTTCAGAAAGTGGCACAAATCCAGACGGGTATTGAAAATTTCGTCGTGAATAACCCTAATAACTCGTTGCCTTACCCGGGAATTGAACCCAAACTCCACTTCATGTCACGCTTGGCCAACAAAACCGTCTATTCAACGCGTCTATACAAAAAGTGTCGACTTAACCTCAATCTGTAGAGAAAAGACGATTGCGAATATTGTGACAAGCCAATTAGAATGTTCTTAGCAAATTACCTACTATAAATATTATCTATTACTATGTTATTTCATACACATTTTATTTTTTATTACTTAATTTATTATGGCCCGTTCTTATCCAAAAACGGATCGTTTTCAAAACGTTCGAATTTGAATTTGGAAGTGTCTGTCTATGATTACCCAATGATTTTTAAAAACGCTTTTGAAAATACTTAATTAATTAAACTACTGTGTTCAAAAAAGACTACGTTATCAGATAATATAGATGTCAAGACTCCTAGAATTATTAAATCTTAGAGACTTTATAATCGTTGTCCTCAATTTCAAATTAAAAATAAAACAATGAATGACATCATAATATTTGAACAGGCCTAAAACTGCGTGACATCAGTTTGTGGAAGACTGGTGTCTGCACTAGAAATATCTGTAGGTATAGCAGATCACGGGTCCCACCACACGGTGTGTTAACATATTTAGAGGAAAAGGCAAAACATAAAAATCTGTTCTTTTGTTGATTTAGATAGAATAGATACTCTTTATTATGTACCTACACCATAAAAATTACACAAATGTTACATTTTTGTGAAACAGTATCTAGACACAGTACCTTGACCATGACCTGGGCGTCGTGTCGTGACGTAACGTCGGTCCTGTTACCAACCTATAACCTATAATTGAAGTATTCTTGACAGTTGTTGTTGCTGTTGCTGTTGTTGTCAAACAAAGATTTACATTTTTGAAGAAGAGCCGATTTTTATCCGAGGAATAATTTGAATTTCTGACAGATTTTCCATACAAAAACTGTTTAATCGGCTTAGTCCCATCTCTTCCCCTTCCCAACTCATCCCCTACGCGTTTATACCTACAATTTTTTTCATCGGACTCCCCTGCCAAAAATCACTCAAATTAATTGAAGTTTCTGTTGTTAAAATATTTTACAGTCTCATCGATATTTGTTTGAGCCACCTATTAACAATATTAATCCCTGATCTGTACGACCCTAGGTTTTCCTACAAGCACTATACCGCTTACCTACTACTCTGATTATTGGGTAGGCCTTCGGAAAATGACCCCATATACTTAAGTTTACTGGAATTGGGATTCCAGGATAGGAATCCCAAGCTAGGAAAACAGTTCGGTTTAATACGGGACATAGAAAAACTTTTCACCGGCAGTTGATGCGTCTTAGCGAACTGGTCGACGATCTCATTACCTTGAATGCCAATGTGCGAAGGCATCCATTGTATTTCAACATTTTTATTCTTATTTTTAAGTTTACATACTAAATTCAATACAACGTAGAGGAGGAGCCCGTGGCTAGGTATTAACAGCCGCACGGGTCGTTCGATCAGGTTACCCATCCACGAACCGACCGCGGCAAGCATAGCTACTTAGTCTAACTTTAAGACGCTGACAACAGCCAAATAGGCTTGTCTCAAACAATTTTTTTGTCCAATCTATACAGTTTGTGACGGCGGAAAAAATATATGTTAATCATGAACATATTTCTGAGAACCCTGTTGCATTCAAAACACGTTTATGAAAAGTTTTCTCGATACATAAAAATCGTAAACTAACCTCTTAAATGATCTTCCAACAAAAATATCTGTATTACTTATCAACGTACGTTGGTAAAATTTAAAACAATAACGTATCATATTTAAATACAGAACTTGGCTGTTTTTTATTTTTGACCAGTCAATTTTACCAATAAAAAATGTACCTTAAAGTTACATTAGTAGAAACGAAATGGGTGCCTATAAAAAGGGTTAAGTTTCATCAAGACATTTGTAAATGAATCAAGAAACGCAACACCAATTTAATTATTAGTAATTGACGCATCAGTCAGTGTAAATTGTATATGGACTGGTCTATCTATCACAACGAGCTTTTAATTCACAAGTATTGTAATCTTTTTGGCTTAGTCAGCAACAAAATAAATTGTTTTTTATTTGTTATTGTGTAGCTACCAGGAAACGTTATAATCAAATTAATTAGAACTATTATTAGTACCTACCTAAGCGGAGAATTTCATAAACAAAAGATTAAAAACGGCAATTAAATTGTTTGAAGATAAGAAACTTTCGCCGGAAAAAAGCATATTTTTGTTATCTTTGTAAGGTTTCATGGAAAATTGTCTGCGAAGGTTATTCTGAGCTCGTCTAGACGATCATAATACCTTTTATTTTTTTGTTTTTCTTAATGTACAGGGTTTTCATAATATCGCTGAAACGGCTGGCAATCTATATTAATAAAAAGAAAAGTCCTGACTGACTGACTGACTCATCAACGCCCTGCCCAAACCCTTGGACCTAAAAAGCTGAAATTTTGCACAGAGGTTTCCTTTATAATGTAGGCAAGGAATAAGCATTTTTCGAAATTCAACCCCTAAGGGGGTCAAATAGGGGATGAAAGTTTGTATCCAAAATCTTATTCCTTGAGGTATTAAACATGGAACTTCGCACGAATTTTTTGTTTTTCTATATTACCCCCTAAAAGGGGGGTGGTAAAGGGTGGGTGGAAGTTGGGTGTGTCAAAGTTTGTATGGAAGAATTTTAACGCCCTGTCCGATTAACTCGAAACTCAGTATTTATACTTAAACCCGAAAATAAAGAATAACGTGTATCAGGGTTTTTCGAAAATCTACCCCTAACGGGGTGAAAAGGAGTAACCAGTTTTACAGGAGAGGATTTTATTGCGTGGTTTAATTAACTTGAAAGTTGGTACTGATATCACCTAGATCATAAATATATCATTCCCTTAGGGTATATAACCTGAATTAACATTATTATGGGGTACTTTTAATGAGATATTTTCCATCAATCGCGGGCGAAGCGGCGGGCAAAAGCTAGTTATATATATAAAAATATTATAGATAAAAGTCTAACATTTCAATGAGAAAATTAAAGTTAGGAAGTGGACAGATTCTTTTAAAATGAAAGAATTAGGTACTGATAAAAGAAAAACTTAAATGTAAGTTCAGAGGGAGGACGATGGGAGAGAAACTACACGGGTTGTCATTTAAATTAACACAAGGTATATATAAGGTGCTATAAAATATCTGCCACGGCTTTAATGAGAGGTAGTATTGTGTTTAAAGATAACAATAGTGAAGAAATTTCGTACCCCGGCACAGTTAAATCAATTTGAGAAAATAAAGTAGTTAAATAAACATTGACTCTACTCTGCATAACGTGGTTCACAAATTACGCGCGAAGTGCACTTCGTCAATGAAAACAACTGCTATCTCTTTCCATCTGTTGTGTGAATGAAAACTGAAACCAGCTGACTAGTTCGACACTTGCAAATTTATACGTACAATTTTTTGTATGAAAAAAAATATGACTTATGATCAATAATTTATCTTTACTATTGTAATCTATAAACACAATACTATCTCCCATTGCAGCCGTGGCAGATATTTTTATAGCACCTTATATAATAAAGTTATATATATTGCATTATATTCCCATGCCGATTTCGGCTATGGTGACTATTTCTGCTTTCCACGGCTATGAATTACGAGCGTGGGTTGGTGGAAAACAAAGACGAAAATACATCGAGATCGTTAATGTATTTATAAATCATACACGAATGTCGACTTTTTGTCAGACTAAAATTATATAAACAAATCTGGGTAATTTTGACCTCTTTGGTTAGGTTTTTTTTTTAAATTCATTTAGTGACCTTAGCGTACATAATCAAAATACCGAAATAATCAAATCTGAAAAATTGTTTTACTATAATGCAATCGGTTGATTAATCGAAAAGGTTAGCCATATTGGATTAATCCACGTTTTTTTTACAAATAAATATAATTGAAGTGTCTGTTTGTGTTAAGTCAAAATAACAGCATTTTACTAAATGCATAGTATGTACTTAGTACATAGTAGGAACAAAAAAAAACTGTCTGTTTGTTCCGGCTAATCTCCGAAACGGCTGGATCGATTTTGACGGGACTTTCACTGGCTGACAGCTGATGTTATATTCAGTAACTTTTTAATTTAGAAAAAGCATTAGGTTTCTAGCGGGCGAACCCGCATGCACCAGTTAGTAATCAAATTATTTTTTAAGTACCTACCTAAGTACTATTGACACAGATCATAACGACTTATAAAGTCTACTTGAAATTCTAACACAAGTAAATCTGCATATTATACAATGAATCCTTAAAAAAACATTTTGCTAGAAAAACAACATTCTAGTGCTGTTCTTGTTTTTATTTATTAACACAAGTTTTGTTTATATTAAAATATGTTTAGCTATATTAGTATAAAATATATTTAGCTATACAACATTAGTTTTTGTTTACACTAAACCCGAAAAGGGGCCATTGTACTCATCATTTTGAACAACTTTTTCTATGGGACCAACTTTGAAATCGCGAAAAAAAAATCAGCTGTTCCATACATTTTGACAGAAATGATAATTTTTTTGACTAATTTTTTTTCGTTAGTATAAAATGTATGTTTAGCTTAATATTTTTGTATGTGACTGTGTCGCCTGTAATAAATGGTATGTATTTAATAATAATATAAAAATAATATTATAATATTATTATTAAATAGTATATTAATATAAATTTATTTTTCTGTATGCGATAAAATTCCAATTCGTATGATTTAAGAAAGGATTTTTGTTGAATTAAAAACTGCAATTTTTATTTGATCTTATAACATAACATTACATCACGCCTGTAATTCCCGCAGGGTTAGGTAGATTGATTTTTTATCTTTCAAGATAAATGGTTCTTTAGTTGGCCCTTGTGGATTTTATTTACAAAAGAATTGTGTGATATAATGTGCCTGACAAACTAACTGGAACTTATCCGACACGTGCCCTTAGATACAGGAAACTGACATTTGGATTTATTTTAATTAATCTTCTTACTTAATAGAAAAACACAAAGTAGTCTAGACATTAAAATCGAACTATAAAAAATTATAATTCGGTACTTATCCTCACTTTCCATATTCATTCGCACTGGTTTTATAATCCTATGACTTACTATAGCTTCTGCCCGCGTCCTTGTCCGCGTTAAATTTCCTGTTTTAACGTAAAATATATCCTATGCCATTCGGCAATACTGTAGCTTCCTATTAGTGAAAAAGTTTTCGGAATCGGATCACTAGTTCCGAACATTACTCCCTACCAGGGTGCGGAAACCGGTTTTGGTCATTGACCTCGAACCAGAAATGATTGCGGTTTAGGTATCGGTTATTTTACCGGGTAACGGAAAAATCGATTTCTTTACACTATTTTTCGGCTGTGCGAAATTAACCGGTTAGTTTGACTTTCGACGTATAAAACAAGTTCTACCTATTAAGCGATCCAACCTATTAGTACAAAGCTCTCTTGCTCTACGCCAACATAATTATTATTTGCAATTTTTTACGCACTCACAAGCGGGGTATTATCAGAAAACCGGTTTATTCAGGTTATATAGGTTTAGCCGAAACCGTATTTTTAAGTAACAGGTTAATCGATGAAAGATTTTATTATCTGGTATTTTAAAACCGGTTTCAAGCCCAGCCCTACATACAAAGTTAAAAAATTACCTCTTTGTATAGATTGGCTGATTGATATGGAATGCGGGTTGGTAAATCATCAAACACATCAATACACACGGCAATTATAAAAATTACATTTACCATTCAGTTGATTGAAACTCAATCATAACATGTTTTTATGACGTAGCACTTTTACTAAATATTTAATTGTTGTTACTCAATAGTTATGGTTATGCTGCCTTGCTTGCGGCTGTTTTCTTACACGCAATAGTCTTAGGCTTAGTCTTAGAAAATATAGAAAAGTGTATACAATTTGGAGTCGATTTGAAGGAACTAGTTTGTTTTCAGGGCATAAGGCGAAGTTCTATGAAATCGAGACAAGCATTAGTGGTCAAAGGATTACTTGAAAATTATAATTTCCTATATAAATCATGTTAACATGGATTAGGCAGGCATCTTCGTCACAGTAAGCGTAGATACTGCACGCAGAATAGCATTAACCAAACACACTACTGGTTCTATAGTCCACGTGGACTAATATTTTTGAACAATCCCATTGGCTATCCTGGCACCACTAGGCTTCTTAATCCGGCCCCTGCATACAGGATGGCCTAGTTCAAGGATCCAGACCTGATTGATGTTTCGTGTACTGAATTTTTGGAAATAAATTACTATTACTATAACCCCGTTCCCTGTCGACCAATCATAGCGTTCTATATGCTTGGCCACGGAATCCTCCTTTGTGTTAGCTATAGCTGGATAATACACCAATTATGACGATGAAAGGGGAGCATTGGGAGATTGTTATAGATATTAGCAACAATATCAGGTTGCAATTATGCAGTTTCTCCTCAACAATATCTATGTCAACAATAACAATGTCACATCTGGACTGGACACAAAGGACTGCAGTTACGTCAAAGACATGGATATGCTTTTGGGCGCTTTGATACTGTACTAGTAGATATGTAGTGTCCTCTGCGGTGTCTCTAAATGTTATAGTTGTTTAGTTAACGAAGGCCTGTATTGCAGAACCTCACTCAAGACTCAAGCATTATTTAAAACTAGTTTCAACAGTAATGATTACTGAGGTTTGAGTACTAGAAAACTCAGAATACACAAAAAACTTTTCCCGTACATTTCGTAGGAATTGGAAGACTAGGAAGACATAGTGACTATGATAGGAAGACTGGCCGCTACAAAAGTTTTAACATAACACAAAAAAAACCCAATAAGTCTTATCGTCCTTTTATTGGGAGGAATTCTTTTTCAAAGAATGTCCGCAATCAAATAAGCCGTAAATTCTGTTCCAAAGCAAATAAACATTATAACGGATTTTCAGTTCAAAATTCGAAGTTATTTTCTTTTGTTCTTTTTCGTCCAGTCTTCATTGTAGAGGGGCAAGTCTACATCATAAAAACATAATTTGAGAGATCCTAAATTAGTTTTACTCAAACATGCTTGGAAATTCGAGCATTATTTTGACAACCTTCTTCGAGATAAATCAAAATTGCTGTACTGGTCAAAAACAAATGATTATGCGGCCGGCAATGTTACTATGAAAATCTATATCTGTCCTGTGTGAATACTCACATCTGTCGTGTTATTTAAAAATGGAACTAACTTTTTACTTCAACACAATGACAACCAAGGAGGTAACTTATCAAAGATTTTATCTAAATTTCAGTCAGGCAACTAGCTGCATCTTTCTGACTGACCGACCCCTTGACAATTCAAAAGTACCTGTAGGTAATTGGTTTATTTGAAATAAATGCTTTGAGTTTGACCTCTACTATCGCCTACATTTATTTGAGTTGGGCTACGAACGTAATGCGGATGACTGTACACGGTACTCATTCATGTCAACCACATAGACCAGCTTTGTAATGAAGTAATTAAATAGCTGTTATTGAATGCAATAAGCTTATGATGCTAGTGGTAATGGCCCCTAAGAGACATAAAGAGACTAGTTATTGTGAGTTACGACAATAAAATAGATACTCGACGTTAAAACTGTTAATAGATACCTTAGGATTTGACTTACTTAAAGCTACGCTAAAGATATTACTAAACGAAATAGTAGCGCATTCAAGGACACCGAACGAGACACAATAAAAGCTTTATTGTTATAACGCCCATGGGCGTTTAGTGTCTCTTAGAGTGTCAACATATTGATATTATCCCCCAACTTATTCTTTTATCTTAGGGTTTTTATCATTGCGCCATACCTCAAATTAATTTATTTTCTTTCTTACTCTTAACTTTTGAACTGAACTTTCTAATCTGCAAATGTCGCATTATTGTTGAGGTATGTAATGTATTAAATGCCTGCCTTGTTGGTTGTGAATGTTTAGTCATTTATTAGACTTCTATGCAATTTCTGAGCTATAATGTGTGTTTGCAGATTATCAGCTCTTTTCTAGTTGATGAATGGATGTCTGCATCTTCCACAGATCTGATCGATTCGAAATTTAGTGTCTTCAATGATATTAGAACACCATAGTAACCTTGAACTGATACAGCAGCAGCACCTTGAATTGTGGTGGTGGTTGTTGGGGTTTTTTTTTCTCTTAAGAGGTCTTTGTTTGTGTCGGGGCCTCGGGGGTTATAATTTTTTTTTTTTAACTTGTTAAGTCATTACAATGTAACTCTTATAATATCATTGTTACAATGTTTTAGTTCGAATGGTTCCCGACAGTTGTACTAAACTCACGGCGTCATTACCATCATTTTACCTTAGCCAGTCTGCTAGGCATTTCTTCCCGATTTCAAGTCAGAGCTGGATCCTCCCATCCAGTGGCTACCAGCCACCATGCGAAAATCGTCGCAGAAGATATTTCTAATACACCCTAATTTACATTGCTACCAAATTTATTAGCATAACAAAATCTTCACTATATCTCTCTTGCAGTACACCACTGACCTTACCACTCTTATGGCACTGTTACGTGATCTGACCGCAGGAATTCGGTGGCTGACCGCAAAACATTTGTTTGTTCTACATTTTCAAAGGTAATGACGCTTTTGTGCTGTTTAGATTCTTCGTTGCTTTTTGTTGTTAATCGTAATAACAATGATGTTAAAAGGTGTCTAGACGCTCACAGTAGGCTAGGTAGTACTTGTTGACAGGCTTACACTATCCCACGCCTATTAACACTGTAATTTGAAAACATTGCAAATAAGGAACTGTGCTCTATTTTAAATTGTTTATGGTATTTATTGTAAAAGTGTCCTTTTTTAGGTTTCCGTAGTCAACAAGGAACCCTTATAGTTTCGCCATGTCCGTCTGTCTGTCTGTCTGTCGGCTTAGCTCAGAGACTGTTAGTACCAGAAAGCTGTAATTTGGCATGAGTATACCTATATATTAATTACGCCGACAAAGTGGTAAAATAAAATGATGAAAAAATTTTTTTTGTATGATTCCTACCTCCCCTACACGTAAAGTGCAGTTTTTTTTTCGTGTATCCCATGATGTGGGGGTATTTTTGTTATAAATAAAAGCTTTTATCATTCGTTTTTTATTGTTATTGCAAAAGGCAATTATTTAAAAAAAAAAAACCTGAAGTTTCTTACCGGCTCTTCTCCCTAAGAAATGACCAATTGGAACAGTGCACATAGTATGTAGCTTCTGACGTTTCTTATGCGCTGGTCACTTCGTTGTCCGTTCGTCGGTCCGTCTGTCTGTCTGTCTCGGAAACGCGAGGAGGTATCTAGTTGAAATTAATATCAAATACGTAGGTCTACAGTCCCTTAGAGCTCTAAAAAAATAAAGTTTCTAAGTCACAATGTAACGCGATACAAAAAATACGGTCATTTATGCGACATAGGTGTTTTGATACTCGCAAATAAAATAATATACCTAAGCAAGCAAGCAGTCTTATTACACCACAAGTAAAGGAAAGAGTACGAAAATCGTTAATTTGTAGTTATTTCATAAAAAAAGAAAAACCGATTACAAACTTACATTTATTTGCAATCGGAGAATTAACCGTGACGTATAATGAGGAGAACATTAATTTTTGAACAAAGTTAAGTTCGTTCTTAGTTTAAATTTAACCCAACAACGAAACCCTTCATTTTGCGTGGTCCGACACGCACTTGACGAGTTTTTTGAACTGATATTTCAATTTCGGCAGGTTGCGCGCCAGCACCAACAGCATCCTTTTTTTTTCCCGCTCTGGGCAGAGCGCGTGTCAGACTCTTACTGACTAAAACCCACCCGTGTTCCTTCAGTTGCCTGTGTTGCCAGGGGCCACGGTATCCCTTTCAAACTTTCTCGCAACCCCGGCAGACCAACAGCATCCTGGCTGTCATTGCAGATATGCAAGACACGTGTTACGCGGAAATAAGTAATTATAATGTTTTTTTACACTATTTTCTTAAGTTTTACTGTAGGCCTAGTAACGTTTTTTTTTCTAATCTGAATTAAAAAGTTTATAACAGAACAATATTGTCAGTCTTTTCGCTAAATACTCTTGACATAGGTATCGTTATGCGGTTCAAACCGCAGGAATTTAGCGGCAAACCGCAAAGCATAATAAATTGTAATGCACGGTGTTAGTGTAGTGGAACACTATAATAAACTTAATTGAGTCGTCATTCGTCGTCGTTTTTTGTAACTAGTGTTTTTATTGCGATAAAACCGGCTCCAAAATTGAAGTTCATTCAACTGTTTATATTTTTTTGGTGCCTATTTATGTATTTCATACGGATTACCGTATGAAATACATACGTCGTTGTCTGTCAGTAAAATTAAGATTTTTGTAGTTGTCTTCAAAACTAACAAGTCACATTTTCTCGAAAACAATGGCGTCGCGTCGAGCCAGCTTGAGTCTTGACGCGATTCTGCGATATAATTATATCCAAAGCACAATTTTTTATGAAAATGCGCGAGGCACCTACTTACACACAGTAGCGACCATCGCGCCGCGACACAGAAAACACTCTTTTGTGTCGCATCACTGGCGCGACCTTTATCGCGGTGATATCGATGCGACACCATACAAAATGTTCCTTAGGTGTTGCGCCGATTATTCCCGGTGTCCACCACCTGTTTGGCCACTACTGGGGGACAGCGAAACATTTTTTATTTAATTTTCTCGCTGTCCACCACTGGGGGACGGCGAAACAAGTTTTAATCTTTTTTTTTGGACAACGAGAAAAAAAAAGTTGTTTCGCTGTCCCCCAGTGGTGGCCAAACAGGTGGTGGATACCGGGAATAATCGTGTTGCGCTGTGTCGTGTGAAAGGTGTGTTGCGTGGCGTTAATATTGCAGTATCGCCACGCGCGACACGTTGCGCTACAAGTCGCGTCAGTGCCTTTAATCACAAACTAATTGCTTGGCAAATTGCTATTAATACTTAGGTATCTACATCAAAGGATCAGACACATATGTAATGTAATTAAACTACTTAGGTACTTGACCAGATGCAAATGACAAATTAAGTGGTGCTGTCAGCTAGAAATGATCATTGGCATTTCAAGCTAAATGCACCACTACATTTGTTATTAAGTACCTTATTATCCTCATCCTTCTCTTGCACATATCCCAATATATTTGCGGTTAGTGCAACATGACTATTTCTTCCATACTTCGTTACTACTTGTCTGTAATTTTTATGGTGTACAAATAAAGAGTACCTATTCTATTATATTCTTTTACTCGTCATCTTAGTAGTCACCGAATTGAATAAAAATAAAACTATCAAAATTACTATTAAAGAGATTAGTTCAAACAACAGTCGTCCTGGTATTCTCCTCTAGTTAGAGTGAAAGGTAAGGTCCTGCGAAAACATTCAGGGTATAGATCTGACCGCCGTAAATGCGGCCCTCTCTTGAACTAAAATACTTCTGCAAGGGGGTCACACTTACGGCGGTCGGGACATAGGATGACCTATACATTTCAGCGATCCGCGAGTTCAGCTCTGCACGCAGTTAATGCCATTTAGATCCCGTAAGTTACATAAACACGCAACGCCAATTACACAGTGTAAATGACACATAATTTGGTTCACAATAAGGGTTCACATCCTCATCTACAACCAGGTATTAAAGAATTATGAGAACTTCTCGACGGGTTGATGGCGACTGATAAGGTAGTGGCTTCCTTGTTACTGCTCTGTCACGTGTCTATACGCAATGTTTGAAGATAACCCTCGAAGTGCATGATGGATGAAGGCGGAAGGATACTCGAGATGAAAGTAGCTAAACAGATATGAAATGTTCTCAGGATTTTAGAAGCGCTACATACATGTTCGGTTCGGATTGATTCAGCACAGCCGGACTATATCGAATATATGAAATATATGTTCGGCAAAAAGTTTATCTTGTGCCGAACCGACTAGAACATGATTTAGTTAACGGTAAGTATTATCTTCAAATATTAGCTTGTCAAATATTAAGAGCAAGTGTTGCGTGTCTGTAACAGCTTCTGTTTGCAAACGACATACTAGTATTTACTTTGCCGTCTGTAGTTGACTTTCGAAACAGTTCTAAAACAAACTTAACATAAATCAAACGACCAAGTGATCGACCCAAACTCAGCTATCTTTATTTATTTATACAATCACTTACAACTATTATTACAGGTACAACCCAATGCAATAGTGAAGCAAACTTAATAAAAACACTTATTCTCTATAACTTATTACATACAATGGTGCCGATTCCCTTGTTCACAAACTAAATTAAATTTAAGTTCAGTGCATCTTGTTCTTTCTATTTTATTAAGAAAAGGACAGAAGATACATTTTAGTTTAGTCCTGTCAAATCTGTCACTACTCCAGACAAGTTTAGACATGATTAAAAACTTACCTACTAAAATTACGTCAATTTACGTCAGGCGCTGATTAATTTGTGGTGTATTATAAGTACACCTCTGCCTAACCCTTGGGCATACAGGCGTGACGTTATGGAAATCAGCGTATTGGTTTCCAGAACCAAACACATCTCATTAACTTTTTATCCTCGAAAGTAAACAAGAGTATTTTAAACACAGAAATTTGCGTGCGTTACATAAGCGCACGTGAAGACACTTGCGCCGTTCTTCCACGCACGAGCGATCGTATCTTCATCATAGTAATAGGCGATAAGTGTACGTTTGTTTGTGAGTACGTGTGCTATGAAGCATACACTTTTGATGCATATAATGTTAACATCTATTACTTGATATTTGTATAACTGAGACTTGTCCGTGTAGTTTGGAGGCCTGGAGACCTACTTGGCACAGGTATATATAGGTATATTCCTGTACAGGCTTCAGTCTCCACAACATCAATGTATTATTGTAAACAGATCTGTAGGTATTGTACGAACAAATTTTTCATAGTGTGGTGAAGAAAATAAACACTATTAAAATTATATTTTTTTAGAGTAGATATTATTTCACTTCTTTAATTCTTTTGGCTCTCTGCTGCAATCTGCTGTTTTTGCCGAGAGCCAGTTTTTTTTTGGGATTTAGTTTGAAGGGTTTCGATTCTTCTTCTCTCTTTTCGGCACGATCAGCTTATGGTTAAGCAGCTTACGGATAAAAGTATGCGCCAATCGGCAAGGTCTAGGATGCCCCAGTACATTTGTGTATCTTCTCTCTTTTTCTTGTGGTTAGTCTTTACCCGGTTGTCACAGTTTTTATGCAACTCACTTTTCAGCGATGCAGCTAATCAGCTATTGAACTAATTCAAGCTCAGCATAGAGCAGTGGTGGCCCTGTGGTAAAGGCCACGACTTCAGTTGTAGGTCGTAGGTTTGAAACCAGACAGGCGCTTTACTTTGTGTAAATTATTTCATCACCACTGCTCTCAAAACGATGAAGGAAAACATCGTGAGGAAACCGGTATGTCCTAAAACCGATAAATCGAAAACATGGTGACATCTACCAACCCGCACTGGGCCCGCGTGAATTACGGCCCACTCACGCTCACCGAGAGAAGGCCTAGGTTTCCCAGGAGTGGAAACATTACGATAGCCATTGAATATAGAATGGTTAGAAAAGTGACATTTACAGAATCCATGTGACCACTTGGTAGCTTCAAACCAATAAACCATTTACAGGCACTTTTGATTTGTCAATTAGTCTGTGAGGGTGAGACTAAAACTGTAACAGATTTGCACAGACCTTCCTGAACAAATCCTGGGAAAATACGTGCTGGAAGCATTGATCTGACGTGGGATATTCTGCTGTTCAAAAATTATAGAAAAATCGAACAGAATATGCAAAAGCACGAGTGCTGAGAGGGTTCTGCTTGACGAGCACGTTCATTCTTGCCTGTCTAAACGTCATTTCATACTTATTCGGTATTTTCCGTTTTAGCCGTTGTCTATAGACGTAGGTTGTTGAACAAAATAAACGTGATCGAAGCTTTGTTTGTTTTCCCTGCGTCTATTATTCTATCTTCTTGCTTTGGGATTTTTGGCGATATCACACTGTCCATTGAAAACTTCTTAGCTATTTTGCTTAACAATTAACAGCTTATTTTATTTAGTCGTGATTTAAATTCTTTTATAACTTTATGAGGCTCGTGGCTAAAGAAAAACAGCCGCTCTGGTCGATACGCTTGCCGCGGTCGGTTCGTTGATGGGTGACCATCCATTAAATATCGAGACCTCTCCGTGCCTCGGAAAGCGCGTGCCGTTGGTAGCGTTTATCATTCATAAGATATTTGACAGTCGTCATCATAATCTTGATCAGTAGTTCCGAAGATTACTTAAAAACTCACAATTTTTCTTGATAATATTATATGGGTAGTATTGTAACATAAGTAGGTTATGAGTCCAAGAACCCAAAACATCCAGGTGAAGAACAATAACAAAAAAAATGTGACAAAAATTTAGAAAAATTACTTTAATTTGGCTCAAAATAGACTCAAGTTCTCACTAACAATACGATCTATTGCGACGGTTGCACAACAGTGCGTGTAGGCACTCATCTGTGGTGAAACTGTTGCCACTTTGTATACTAGTCAGCTAATTGAGATCGAAGTATGTACTTGCATTACCAATAGTGTTATTATAGACACGATATTTCTGTTTACGATTCTGCGAGAATTTACGTAAGTACTTACACAAAATACACTTAAAACATAATACAAAATAACATAAAATCACAAGACTTGAACAAGATTTTTTTAATATTTAGTCATAATTATACGTTAAGTAGGTACTCAGTTTTCTTTATTCGATCGCTATCGATCGAGAGAATCTTAAGAATAGGGATAGTTCCAGCACATTATTGTAGGTATGTATTAACTGTATCATTTTGCAGCTAAGATTAAAAATGAACGAAGTCTTGCAATAGTATTTACCCCACATACTCAGCTAGCGTTAAGATACAATACGTAATGTAAATAGGGCCGGCGGGCGCCCCCGTTAACCCGAGAGATCACCTCGATGCACGACCCGGCCATCGAACCCACGACCTTTGCAAAGAAAGTCGCTTTATGTAACCAGTGCGAAGCGCAGCGCCGGCGCACATCTCACTTTAACCATTATCTGGCTGTTATTTATGTGCTATAACTCGTAAAATACTGGACAGATTTGAATGCAGTTTTCTAGGAAAAAATGCTAATCTTTTTAACTAGAGATTGAGTCAAGTGCCATCGACATGTGTGCAGCCATTCACGAGATGTGGGTGTATTTGAAAGTGCGAATTTTAATATATTTATTGCACCGGGCGAGGTTGTGTCCGTGACTTGCTGACGATTCGGACACAATATTCGGACACTGTGTCCGAATAGACACATTTTAATTTTAATACTTATTTCACTGACTATTCGGACACCATCTAATTATTGAAGCTGTTTAGTACAGTCAGATAAAAAAGTTTGAAAATATAATAATATGTGGAAAAAACCGTTACCAAAACTATTTTGAGGTGGCTTTATGGCGGCATCTTTCGGTAATAAATTGCTTTGTGGACGTGTATCGCTGTAAGTTACATTAGTATATTACACAGGTACATGTTCAAAATAAAGAAAAAACCCGATTGCCAAGGCGCGTGGATATGTAATATTATTGATTAAAAACGGCTGGTTTCTTTACAACAACAGGCTGGGCGAAGGACGGATTTCTTATTAGCTTTTTTATGAGTGTCCGAATCATCACTGAAAAAAAAAACGGATTCAGACACTGTGTCCGAATATATTGTGTCCGAATCGTCGGCAAGTCGTGTCCGTGGCATTCAGTTATCTCATTATAATTTATCTGTCTGATTGTCTGTCGTATTGATGACATAATAGCAATCGACTTTGAGAACAAAGTTTTGATGACTTTTTGGATTCCGCAAGTTATTTTTAACCTAAAAACCATGTGTTTTAAATGGTTTTCTGCAAACAAAGTTGTTTCTCTATCTTTTTTAGGTTTGAGATGACTGAAGACAGGCTGTAACAATCAAAAGTAGGTAAATGCTTCTTTGACGAAAAAATCAATCTGCCTAGCCTTTTCCCAACTATGTTGGGGTCGGCTTCCAGTCTAACCGGATGCAGCTGAATACCAGTATTTTACATGGAGCGACTGCCTATCTGACCTCCACAACTCAGTAACTGGGTAATACGATACCCCTTGGTAAGACTGGTTGTCAGACTTTCGGGCTTCTGACGACCCGTAACGACTGTCAAAGATCCACGAATGACAGCCGGGACCACGGCGGCGTAACGTACTTTCCGATGGACTCCCATCCACGGAGCAACGTGCGGCAGTTTTTGCTTAGCCACGAGCTCCTCCTATATGCTATTTTGACCATCAATCCCCTATTCTAAGCCAGTTTTATGGAAAACAGCAAGTTATATAGAATTAAAAAAGGTGAACTTTTAAGGAGCCATAAATAGTAATTTTCTTTTAGTTTAGTGCTGCAATAGACGTAACAACAATCAAGTTTTTTGTTAAACATTAATATGTAGGTATTTCTGTAACCCACCAAAAAGTCCACGTTAATCTGTCAAGTGGTTTTCGTTACGAACACGCACCACACCTACAAACAAACGTCGAAAAAACAGTACGGAACATTAATCACGCAAGGTCGACAAGACTTGACCGGTTTTTAATAACTTCTTATGCTAAACAGCTTCAGGAATTTAAAAAGGAGAGAGGTGCATCTGCAATTTACGAAGTGGTTTTGCAATAAAGAATTTGATTTATACTGCACATACTTTTACGTGGCTTCGTTTGCATCACTGTCTCACGAAGACCGTCTTCTACACACTTTGATTAGTAACGCCATCTCAAGAGTCCTACAGAATCATCGAATCAAATAAACATAACATAACATCACCCCTGTCTTCCCCGTAGGTTTAGACAGAGGTGTACCCCACATTTTGCCAGTTATTTTAAGTCCCATGTAATAGGGGACGAGTCCTTGCTCCAGAATGGCTGCTTATGAGAAATTACTGATGCTAAAACCCAATAGTACGAATGAAAATCCTTCTAACCCAACAATGACGGCTCGTGCAGACCGGCGCGACATGAAAATTGACTCTAAAATAAGTACCCAAGCAAGAAGTACCTACCACAAGCATCGTATGTATATTCCAGTTGCATAGCATTCCATTAACATTGCACAAAGCTAACATATGAATGAAACGCCGTTTACTTACTAACACGTACTAACAATATTATCTTTACGACTTACTTCATTCTAAGTGAAGTCGATACAACTTGACCGTCTGGTTACAAAACATGGTTTATAACCATAGTGTGAGACTTTATGTTGAAGACTCCTTACAAAAAATAAACACAACATTTCCTTATAGACAAGTTCCTGCTAACTTTTCTAGCAGATAATGTCCAAGTCGCTTCCATTTTTATTTTATTATTTTGTTACCCTGCAGGCTCATATTATTATGACATTTTAACGAATATGCTTATGCTTGTTTATAACCGAATTTGAAAAAAAACAACATCTCTTTATCTTAAATTCAAAATAAACTCTCAAGACTAAAAAAATAATTCAGAAATAATCGTGTTCAGTCCTCAATCTGGATAAATCATTGTGTTGCCACAAGGCAGGAAATCTTCAACTTTAGAACAAAACCCAATCAATCAGTATCGAGGACAATTTTTCACATCTGACATCTCAAAATAATAACCCCAGCATCTGACACACAAAACAAATGCTTGTTGCCAAATAAAATATGTGCCAGAACCATCAGCCATTTGTTGTGAATATTGCAAATAAATCGATTATAATCTCGTTTTTTAATCGATTAGAAATCTCGGCTCGGTCACTCGTCGTACACTTCCTATAACGTTATGTTCCCACAATTATCTTAAGGACACAGATTAATAGGTAATTAATGCAGACATGACAGTTGTGTCTATGACTAAGTAATTTATTATTTTCTTACTCTGACGGTCGTTGTTTTTTTTTATCATTCCTATGGTCGCTCGTGAATATACGATATCAGCCGCACGGATCCATTGAAGATTAATGTGGTTAAGCTACGCTTGCCGCGGACGGTTCGCAGATGGGTTGATTATATATTACATATTGAGATCCCTCCGTGTCTCGGAAAGTACGTTAAGCCGTTAGTCCCAACTGATTTTTGTAGATCTTTGACAATCGTTACGGCAGTCAGATGTAGTGGAAGTAGCGAAGTTATGGACATAATTATATTTGCCATCGACATGACGAAGAAGAGTACATCTTGCACCTATTCAATGTCTGAAATACTTCTTGCAAGACCAATAGGTAAGTATTTCAGACATTGAATAGGTGTTTGTTTTTTATAAGACAGATGTTTGTACAAAAATTGTGTTATGTTTTGTTTGTTTCAAGTATCTTTAGATACCAAAACCCTCCATGCTTCGGAAAACACGTTAAGTCGTAGGTCCTGGCTGTCATTCGTGGATCATCGACTGTCGTTACAGGTCGACAGAAGCCCGAAAGTCTGACAAGTAGACTTACCAAGGGGCATCGTGTAACACAGTAACTGGGTTGTGGAGCTCAGATAGGCAGTCGCTCCTGTTAAGGCCTCCTTTGGCATTTACAGCTGCAGTGACATATAAAAGAAAAAACATTGTGTCAGTTGTGTGTGTCATGAAAAACCATCAAGCTGTTTTTCACCTAATTCTTTTGTACCTACTCTCTTTACGATTTTCATAATATATAATCATTTTCCATTGAAGTCTTTCACTGAAAAAGGTACCTGCATTAGGTTATGGGCCCAGTATACACAGGATACCCAGTATACCCAGGATACTGAAGATAAGATCCAGGACAAAAAAAAAAACAAAAGTTTTTTCCTTGCTGTCAAAAATGGAAAATTTTACCACCAAGGTTCAGATCGGTCAGCTAGTAGGTAGCCAGAATTGGGCTACGTGGAAATATAAGGTGTCCATCATGCTGCGGGGCACAGAAGGTGCCATGGAGGCGGCAAAAGGTACCCTTAAAAAGCCAATTTTAGGAACAGGCGATGGTGCGCTGATGGCCTATAATGCAGAATTATTAAAATATAGGAAGGCAGACAGCAACGCTCTTCTTATCATTACAAGCAACATGACCGAAGAGAATGTAATGAAAATCATGCGGTTTGAAACGGCAAACGAAGTATGGCAGGAACTTCATCGCTTGTTTGATGGTCAATCAGAAGATAGAGCATACACATTATGCATGCAATTCTTTAGTTTCAAAAATGATTCTGCGGATGACGCATCAACCATGATGTCGAAACTTAAAAATATATAGGACAATTGAATCGCTGACAGCACAACTGTGCGGGTACGAGAGAGCGCTAGGTGGTCATATTGAGGAGACTCAGGAAGTGCTCGCCTCTACCTCAAAGGTGCAGCATAAATCGAAGTTAAGAGACGAGAACATGAGATGCAGGTACTGCTCAAAAATAGGCCACCGCATTAAAAATTGCAAGCAGTGGATTAATGATGGCAGACCGAAGAAACCTGCACAGTCTTCGTCCAAGCAGCAGCAAGTGCAGAATATAACGTTGATGATTTACACTTGCTCTGAAGAAATCGATATAGAAAATTGGTATGTAGATAATGGTGCTACGACTCACGTCACCAATAGGGGAGATATATTCACAAATTTTGAAGACTTTGGGTCGAACCACACCGTTACAACGGCAGATGGGACTGTAGTTCCTGCAAAAGGGAAAGGGACTGTGGTAGTTCAAACCAAAGTTAATGGCAAAACAAAGAATTTAACTCTGAGTGATGTCTGGTATGTACCGAAGCTTACCAAGAATTTGCTATCCATGTTAGCTGCACAAGATAAACTGCAAAATAGTACATTTATTTCCACCACGGAAGAGTGCAGGCTGGAATTAAATGGTCAGATTTTAGCAGTTGGAAACAGGAACCAGAGTGGAGGACTGTATAAGTTACAAATGAAGACAGTTCTACCAAGCAAACCTGTAGAGATTAATGCTGTTAACCCATCGAGCTTACTCCAGCTATATCACGAACGATTTGGTCACCAGAATAAGAAATACATCAAAGATCTTGTTAAGAGGGAACTGGGGATTAATCTAAATGATAAAGGTGATATACAGTGCGAAGGCTGCATATATGGGAAGGCACAGCGTCTCAAATTTGGCAAAAGAGAAAGAGCTAGTTTGCCTGGAGAGCTGGTTCACGCCGATGTATGTGGACCATTCCCTGAAAGTTACTCGAAATGTCGCTACTTTGTTCTTTTAAAGGATGATTTCTCCGCATTTCGTCATGTTTATTTCATTCAAAATAAAAGTGAAGTAAAAGACAAGATTATTCAATTTCTTAGAGAAGCCAAAAATGCTGGACATAAAGTCAAAACGCTATTGAGCGACAATGGCGGGGAATTTGATAATAAAGCGGTTCGGGAGGTACTTCACAGGCAGGGAATAATCCAGCGGCTCACGATGCCATACACGCCCGAACAAAATGGGTGCGCAGAAAGAGAGAACAGGACTCTTGTGGAAACAGCTCGGTCATACATGCACGCAGGAGACGAATTTCCACAGGCCCTGTGGGCAGAGCTTATCAATACAGCTGCATACGTCTTAAATCGCACGGGACCCACAAGAGAAGAAGGGAAAGTACCGTATGAGCTGTGGCATAAGAAGAAGCCTAAGATCTCACACTTGCGTGTGATAGGGAGTGAATGTTTCTTTCACATTCCTAAACAAAAAAGGAAGAAGCTTAATAAGAAGGCTGCCAAAGGTAGACTTATTGGGTACGATAACGACGACGGATATCGTATCTGGAATGGAAAACAGACCGAAAGATCTAGGGATGTCACCTTTTGTCCAACTATGGAATTGAGAATCCCAACAGCCTTGGGACCTGGTCCTCAGGAAGATGTTAATTTACCAGTGAGCGATGAGATAGAGGGAGATTCTGATTTGATAGGACAGGAGACAGAGGGAGTGATCTTTCCGGAAGATGTTTTTCCGCAACCTGTAGCTTCTCCTGTAAGACAGTCAGTCCAATTAGAGGGAGAACAAGAAAGTGAGATCATTGAAAATGATAGTGAGATCATAGAAAATGAAAACGCATTTTCAGATTGTGAAACTGAAGAGTTCGTAGATGCTATTCCTCCTGATATTGAGATGCCAATGAATTCAGAGAACGATGTTTCTATACCGGACGGTCCAAGGTATAATCTCAGAGACAGAAGTACCCTACGACCTCCACAAAAATTGGATGACTTTGAATTATTTTTGGTCGATTCGATTATAGAAAGAGAACCTTCAACGTATAAAGAAGCAGTATCAAGTAATACAAATAAAGATAGATGGTTAGAAGCCATGAAGAATGAAATCGATTCTTTACAGAAGTTTAAAGTGTGGGACTTGCAAAATCTACCGAGAGGTCGAAAAGCCCTGCCATGTAAATGGGTTTATAAAGTTAAATCCAACCCTGACGGTACAGTCGAGAAATATAAAGCCCGATTAGTCGTGAAGGGGTTTAGGCAAAAGAAGGGTTTTGACTTTAACGAAACCTTTAGCCCGGTAGCCAGGCTTGCAACTGTAAGATCTTTGCTCAGTGTAGCAGCAAGAGAGAAACTGCATCTTGTTCAGTTTGATGTTGCAACAGCCTTCCTTAACGGTGTTTTGAATGAAGATATCTTTATGATGCAGCCAGAAGGTTTTGAGGATGGGACGTCGAGAGTATGTCACCTAAAAAAGAGCCTCTACGGTTTAAAGCAGGCACCACGCTGCTGGAATTATTGTTTTTCAGAAACTCTTAAATCTTTAGGTTTTAAGACCAGCGACGCTGATCCTTGACTATATATTAAAACCATGGGTGATAAGAAAATCATAATAGCACTCTACGTCGATGATGGTTTAGTTGCAGCGAGTGATAAAAACCTTGCAAATGAGTTCATCAATGAATTGAAAAAGATTCTGTTGATCACAACCAAACCAGTTTCATATTATCTCGGGTTGGAAATAGAGCAAATGGAAGATGGTTCTATTTTAATAAAGCAAGAAGCTTACGCAAAAAAGGTCTTAGAGAGGTTTAATATGAGAGACTGCAATCCAGTGTCGACTCCTTTACAGAAAGAAGGAATTATTGAAAAAGGGAAAGCTGAGAATGAGTCACAGTCGTTTCCTTACAGAGAAGCAGTAGGCTCGCTCGCTTACTTGATGGTGGGTACTCGCCCTGATTTGGCTTATGCTGTAGGAGTAGCTTCGAGGAGCTTAGAAAAGCCGACTTACAATGATTGGTGTATGGTAAAGCGCATAATGCGATATTTAAAAGGAACATTGTCAAAAAGTATAAAGTATGTTCATGATGCGGATTCTCCTAACCAAATCAAAGCCTATAGTGATGCTGGATGCTTGAAAACGGGTCGCTCTACAACAGGAGTATTGTGTTTATTTTCAAAAGGTGCAATCTCCTGGATAAGTAAAAGACAAGCGTCAGTTGCATTAAGCACCACGGAAGCCGAGATTGTGGCCGCAAGCGAGGCTGCAAGAGAATTATTTTGGCTAAAAAGACTATTTAAAGACATGAATGGTCAAAAAGAAATTCCTGTTTTATTTGTGGATAACGAAGCTGCGGTGAAACTAGCCCACAATCCCGAATTTCATCGAAGGACCAAACATGTACGTGTGCGACACTTTTTTATACGAGAACTTGTCCTTCAAAATGATATTATGGTCGAAAGGACTAGCTCTGCTACACAGCTGGCAGATCTGCTGACTAAGGCCCTGCCCAGACCCAGGCTACAGGAACTTTGTCAGAACTTAGGTCTGAAGGATTAGAAGGTCGACTAGCAGCTGAGGGAAAGTGTTAAGGCCTCCTTTGGCATTTACAGCTGCAGTGACATATAAAAGAAAAAACATTGTGTCAGTTGTGTGTGTCATGAAAAACCATCAAGCTGTTTTTCACCTAATTCTTTTGTACCTACTCTCTTTACGATTTTCATAATATATAATCATTTTCCATTGAAGTCTTTCACTGAAAAAGGTACCTGCATTAGCTCCATGTAAAATAATGGTAAACAGCTACATCCGGTTAGACTGGTTGCCGACCCCAACCTGATTGGGAAAAGACTAGGCAGAATGATGATGATGTAATGGACTTTAATTACCATTTTAAAATAATATATCTTAAAAAAGATACAAAAAGCATAACAATATTAAAAAATCTTGATCCGCCGGTGTCGGGAGCAGGGTCTAAGCTATCGGTGGATATAAAAGCTCCAGAGACAGGAACAGGTCCTCACGATGCGAGCCTTATCGAGGAGTAGGTACTGGTTTCTGAATCAGGCCTGAAGGGCCTGGCCTAGATCCAACCTAGCTTAATGAATTATAATTATTATTTTTAAAATGTCTTTGACATATTTATCTGGGCACCCTGGGGTCCCGGCCTTTGGAAGGCGTACGAGGGGCAAACTCGCAGAGGCCCGTTAAAGGCTTTCAATAAAATGAGGCAACAACCGACGATTATCACCATGCAAGTGCACCCAATGACAATCCCCGATTGGTGCAGGACTATTGCAATACAATTATGGAAATAAAGATAATAATGGACTATGGTATTCGTGTGCCTAAAGTGGACTGGTTACCTAAAACTTTGGAAGGACTATGGCCCCTGCCTGATCAATGTTTTATATAACACACAAACACTGATATTTTTTTTTTTTTTTTTTTTTTATTAATAAAGGTACACCAACAGCTTCTGTATATAAAATATCGAATAAAGTAGTAATAAGTATTAGGCTTATACAGTTGCCAATAATAGGTGAACCAACAACAACATTATGAGTCAGTTTACTTAGTAATTTGAATGCTGCAACACTGATTTGATGAATAAAAAAAATTGAGCATAAACAAAAACTCCATATTTGTATACAACGTAGTTCTGAAAAACAAACTACTGTAATTTTGTTAAATCGCGTCTCAGCCGGAAATTACATATAATATCACTTCTGCTCATTACCCTAATCTTTGCCTCACTCGTGGGAACAAAACGTACTTGAACTTACTTTCGATTTTAAATCTCCCGACAATGAGACAGTGATGGGAAACTGTAACTGTTATCTTCAAACAATCGTCGGCTAAGTACTGACACTGATTTGTTGAGTGGAAAAGTACTTGTTCAAGTATGTGTGAAAATTATGCTGATAGCCAAAAATGTTGTCAATTTTCTCCGTGTCGTTGCTGAAGAAATGGCCTTAAAACGCCACAGACGGAGTGTCTGATTGATACTTTGAAGCTTTATGTCTTACGGTGCGAGGCATGATTTGCAATAAGTTTTCATATACTTACAGGAAAATCAAGTCAAAAAAACAAACAACTCTTCTTTGTATAAAACTTCAGAATACCCGCGAAAATTTGCGGATCTATCCTCTTTAGGGTTCCGTAGTCAACAAGGAATCCTTATAGTTTCGCCATGTCCGTCTATTTGTCTGTATCCGGCTTAGCTCAGAGACTGTTAGTACTATAAAGCTGTAATTTGGCATGAGTATACGTATTAATTACGCCGACAAAGTGGTAAAATAAAATCACAAAAAAAACATTTTTAGGTTACCTCCTCTACACGTAGTGGGGATTTTTTTTTTCGTCTGTCCCATGGTGTGGAGACACCAGACGGCAGATAGACGAATTTTTTTTTATCCAATATATCTTTGGAAAGGTGGTTCAAAAATATTATGAGTTTGTTAAAACCATTTTTGGATTGAAGGATCCGTTTGCGAAATAAGTAAAAGTAATTATTATATTACGTGTTTGACATTTCTCAGGACCCTGAGGTCCCGGATCTTTGGAAGGAGTACGAAAGGCCGAAGAAAACACATAGAGGCCCGTTAGACGCTTTTAATTAAATGAGACACCAACCGACTATTATACCTGGACGTACTATGCAATGTTTACCCAAGTACAGCCCCCCCGGTTAGTATAGGAATATTGCAGAATATGGAAATCAATATAAAGTAAGGGTTTGGGTCGCTAAAGTGGACTTTTTGCCTAGAACTGTGGAAGGACTAATGGCCCTATTATTATAATAAGTATGTAAATAAATTACGTCCACCATGTATGATAATACCGCGGAAATTTTTGATATTCAGAATGCATTTTAATTACAAATTACAAACAATATGAGGAAACTTGTAATGACATTATTTAAAATACTAATTTAAAAACACCCGTGGGATAATATGTTTGGTAAGTACACTGACTAGGTACATATTATAATAATTAAAATTAGGTATATGAATATAATGTGTCTTCCTGACCGCAAGTTCGAGATATTTCTAAGATTTATAAACTATTGGCTTAGATGGTTTTATAAACATTGATGATTAGAGTAGACACATTTAGAAAAACTTTAATAACATTAGTACCTTTGAGTATGTATTAAAACAAAAATACTTTAAATAACACTGAATAAAAAAACAACTAAATAGACAAATAGCATTATTATTATTTTATATTATATGTTTTAGCATTATTATTATTTTATATTATATTATATATTTATTTCCTTTGTATAGTATCACCTACTGTGATACTTTATTCACATTACAATGTCCGTGGAGTCAATGTAGTTCTCCCAGCCCTCTGCGCCTGTACTTCGGCTTTCACCTTATCCGTGATCCGACATTTTCGAAGACGACGCGTTTCGAGTTTACGTTCCATTCCACCAAAAAAACTTAACATAAGATAATAAGTTTATTAAATAAATATATTGAAATGGCGACTGTCTACTTAGTGGTCCAATTTTTTTTTTTGTATAGTATATTATATAATTCGGCACTTTTCTTTGTCATAAGCTTCTTTTCAGCGCAGTTTTGCATCCAGGGTCATGTCCAGATACGGAGCAGTAATTCTTTTATTGTAAGCTATGTTGTAAAAGTGTTGGAAACTAAGAAATCAATCACGAATATTTCCACAGTTTCTAATCGATGTGATAAAATAACTTGACATACAAGTTGATGGCCACAGTTTCATGCCACATTAGATTCATTGTTTTTTTTTTAGAAAAATAATAGGTATATATTTATTGTGTCATACTTGCAAAAAACATATTATTAACCTGTATGGCTTAAAGGCTTCTAAAGTTCATTGTTGACGTAGAGACAGTTAAACATATTAAAGCTTACATAAATAAGATTATTGATCAACTATTTGTTCAGATCGACTGCCTGCTTGGTCCAGTGGTTGCCAGCGCTACTGCTGAGTATGAGGTCCAGGTGTTATTGGGTTTTTCTAACTGGAATTACTCAGAAGCAACCCGGAGTCTGGAATCGTGCCCGGCGGTTGATTGCAACAGGCGCACCCCCTGTTACAAAACTGGCGAAATGTGGGTGTACTATAGTCACACCTCTACCCAATTCTTCGGGGAAACAAGGCTATTAAGGCGGTTATTTGTTTAGATGTAATGTTCGAGGACATGTTACCAATGTTTAAAAACGAACACCATTATCTACCTATACCTACATTATTCTTCCACACTATACATTCTATGTGTAATAAAATACCTACTTTTTTTTTTTCAGACATAGACAACGCTCACGTAACCTAAATTAAGCCGCTAGGTCTAGTAATAATTAAATGTACAAGCAGACTAAACCGCCAACTTACCTATGTACCAATAGACATTGTACTCAAAATGACGTAACTTTGGAATGCAATCAACAAACAAAAGCTACTAATACCTCTGCCAAACATTTATCAAACATGACTATCACTGCTTTTGTATAAACAAAATTTAAATGATTGTTAGTAGCCAGCAATGTGTAGCGTTCATTGGCCAACATTTGGCACGGAGGTGTCTGCATATTTGTGGATTGTCGGAATAAAACCAGCAGTGAAAGTCATGTGTTAAATCGATTTGAATTATTTTATGGTACATGTAATGTTTGGGTCGATTGATCGATTGTGGGAATTTTATCGATGTTTATTTACTATCAAAGATGTTTTGATTACACTTTATGATTCAATATATTTGGGTTTCTAGGTTTATGTTTAGTCGATTCTTAATACGTAATATTATTATGTAAAGCAGTCAGACCATTCCTAAGCTTTTTGACTCAAACTCAAAGCATTTATTTCAATTAAACCAATTAATTACATCTACTTTTGAATTGTCAAGGGGTTGGTCAGTCAGAAATATGAAGCTAGTATCCCATTCCAAAGCGTAGTAGGTTACTATGGAGAAGCACGGGCAAGAAAAAGAGAGGAAGATCACAAATAAACAAAAATAACGAAGAGAGCTATCAAATATAAAGTTCAAAAGAATGGACACCACCGCACTGTTCCAATAATGGCTAGGCGGATTGATAATTGCCATCCTCTAGACAAGAATAAGATGACGACTAATAAAGAAAGAAAAATACATGTTGCGCCGACCCCAAATATTATTAGAATAGAGGAATGATGAACAATTTTAGCAATGTTGCCATGAACTTAAACTGTAATGCTTAATAAACAGCTACAGTGAAAATCTCCAATCTAACATGTAGCAGACCTGTCAGATTGGAGATTTTGGAGAAAGAGACGATGACGAAGCCGCTGCAGAACCTTCCTTCCCCGTTTTGATTCTTATGAGCTATTAAGATGCCAACCGGCACATACCGTAGGTCCATATTATTTAGGGGTCGCACCCTAATTGCTGTTTAGTGTTGACCAGCACCTTAATTGCGCAACACACTTTCTATAATAATCCGAAGGATTTTGAAATTCCTAAGGTTGGAAAATCCATCTGCTCAATAACGAAAATAACGCTATGAATATTGTTGAATTGTCAAAATGAATGACATTAGGATTTTGAGTGCATTCGCAGGTCTTCGAACAAGGGAACAACTCTTTAACGACACTAGTATCCATCTATGACACGATGACCAGCAGGCTTATAACAAAATATTGTGTTTTAAAGTTTTTATTTTTACAGGGTGTCCTAGACTTTTAACTAGCATGGCTGCCAGACTGATTACAATGGTAGTTTCACTTTCACTAAGGGGTCACAGAGATTTGCGAATTTATGACACTGTTGTTATCGAGATTTGAACCTGAGGTCAAGTAGAGTCAAGCTGGTGATCGACAGTATAATTGAATTGATGTCACCCACGGTCAATAGTCAGGATTCTAACCTGTAATACCCTACTGTAAGACAAAAGCAGATGCTCATACTAGAAAAAGACGGGAATACATAAAGTCTGACTCAGTGCGTGTTCGTGTGTCCAATCATTTCAACTACATGATTCCCCACAGTCTTTTCTTTTAACTTCAGGCTAAAATGTGTTAATTTAAAGTGGATCATCGCCATCTTCCTGATGCGTCTGCTTATTCTTTACATCATTATCAACCACCATATCGGTATTCACCCGCTTGCCAACAATATCTTTTATTAGTTTATCATCATTTCAGTCGAAACTTTTGGAACTGCTGGACGTAGCGCCCCAGCGTCATCACATCAACCGGTCTTCGTTATCGCATCATCATCATTATTTACCTGGTTTACTTGAAAAAGTTTTAAACGGACGTTTAAATACGTGTGAACAATGATCTCGAAGATATAGGTATTTTAGAATTATGTGCGGTTTGTAGCTGACACACGATCTAGTGAGATATAGGGGGTTCCAAACCGGATTTATACCGTGACTAACTCTACCTGAAGTACCAGATTCTTATATTCAAACAACAAAAAAAGAGATTTACAGAGTTTGCAGATATTGGTGATATTTTAAAATAATGATACGTTTGTGTTTTATTTTTGTAAACTAATAATTTTTAATATTGATGTTGAACAGTTTTTTTCCAATATGCAACAGTTTTCTATTAAAAATATTTCATTATTCTCTTGCTTATCCCATTTTGTTAGTGGTAAGCGCAACATGTCTTTTTCTTTCATACTTCTGGGATGGGACTCACCCCTATTATCTGTAATTTCGGTTGTCACCCAAATCATCTTACACACAGTCCATCCATCGTTTCTTTGGTCTTCCCCTACTCTTTTATCTATACACATTCATACTCAAAACTCTCCTCACGACATTTTCCTCATTCCTGCGTATCACATGCCATTCCATTATATACTCATTTCTTATTCAATGCATTCGCGTCAATCTGTAGAAAAAAAAATATAATGTACATAGCAGTTCTGGAAGTCAGTAAGTAGATATCTGCTTACTAATAACAAATCGAAGAATCGACTTTCTGAAACTTTTTCACAAATCAAAATATGTTTTATTCTCTCGTTGCAAACTCGTAGAGATTTGACATGAATTATTTGTAATTAAACGCCAACATATAAACAGTCGAATACTTACTTAGTGCGAAAAACATTTTCTTCTTTCTCTCTGTAATTTATATATTATTCCTTTTATGATTTATCTTGTTATTCCAAGGAAATGGACATTAGGTGGCATCCTGTCAATAATGACTTTGTTTCGAGAACTCATTATGAATAGCAAACAGTTAAAGATCAGTAGACTGTAAATATTAGGCATATTATGGTGAAATCGATATTATTGTTTAGATGGAAAAAAATAACAAAAAGTTTTGAAGCGTACTAATTATGTATAAATTATATTATTATTCATTAGCAAAATGTGGAATAGTCACTTCAATTAAATAGTAGTAGCACAAAAAAGCTAAAATTGTTGCGTACAACGTAATTACATTACATTCAATTACATTACGTACACAACTCTAAATTAGCATACAGGCTTGAAACAGTCAAACAAATTAAAGAATTATGAAAAAAAAAACAATAAAGATATTATTGATTGATTGACCATCCATTACGTCATATCCTCCGCACCAAAACACCTTAAGCCGTTGCTGTCATTCGTAGATCTTTTACATTCGTTACGGGTAGTCAGAAGCCCAAAAGTCTGACAGCCAGTCAGACAGACCAAGGGGTAGCGTGTTTCCTACTAACTGGATTGTTGAGATGATATAGGCAGTGGCTCTGTGTAAAATACTGGTTTTCAGCTACATCAGGTTAGACTGGAAGCTGACCCCAACATAGTTAGGACAGGGACAAGCAGATTCATTGATGTAAGTACCTATAATAGGTTTCATGCGGTACCCACACAGAAAATCCTTATGCCCATATTTTATCCACTTTGTCAATCAGAAAGTGATGTATGATAATGATAGTTTCACACACATACTTGTAACCGTTCGTCGCAGGTCAGCATCATTGCCGACTAGGGGAAGACTAACACTTGTCGGAAGCAAGAGGTCGTGTGACGTAACTCTGTGATTGTATCGCCAGTACAGGTGATCACAGAACTGTTAGACCAATAGAAATGGAACGATCGAACTAAAGTTAATTTTACATTTTTTTAAATGAATTCTTGGTTTAAGTTTTGTATTATTCAGAATCCTAAAATGACGAGAAACGCAGCGTTTATGATAAAATAAAAGTAGGAGGTAGATTAGTGCGCAGTTCTTTATGTTTTTTTGTGTCCAGAGAAGTTGTACAATGGCCATTCAGATGGAGAGTGGTTGCACTTGAAATTTCTTGATAAAAAATAGTACCTAATAGTTGTACAACTTCTCTGGACACAAAAAACATAAAGAACTGCGCACTAATCTCTATTTAAGGCATTGAATGCTAACCACTCTCCATCTGAATGGCCATTCAGATGGAGAGTGGTTAGCATTCAATGCCTTAAATAGGTAAAATATTAATTTTAATGCATAATCAAGTAGCTGATTTGTTCTAGTGTCCCAATTTGTCGTTTGCGATTATGTTATACGTTAATATTATAATCATCGGACTAGCGTTGATTTTCAATTACGCCAGAAACAATTTGCAGCAGCCCAGGTGCTATAATTATAACTACATTAATCAATTTTAGCCTGCCGCCTCGATAATTACAAATCAAGGAGACAATGGCAATCCATTGTCTCGTTGATGCGGAAAGTGGAGAGAACTGGGCGTTGTGGCGCAGCTTGGGAGAGGCTTATGTTCAATAGCTGTGAACTGGGATAATAAGAGCTGATTGAAAAATAAAGTTGAAAAGGATCTGTGATTAAATTGAATCCGTTTTAGTTAAAGTTGTTATCTGTTTTTGCAAATCTTTTTTTTTACAAATCTGTAATTTGGCATGAGTATTAATGACGCCGACAAAGTGGTAAAATAAAATCATGAAAAACCATTTTTTTTAGGGTACCCCTACACGTAAAGTGGGGATATCTTTTTTTTTTCGTCTATCTCATGGTGTGAGGTATCTTTGGAAAGGTCGTTCAAAAATATTGTGAGTTTATTGAAACCATTTTTGGATTGAACTATCAGTTTGCGAAATATTAAGCTTTAAAGTGCTCATTTTTGTTAGAGTCAAGTGTGGGGGACACTTGACTCTAACAAAAATGAGCACCCCCTGCCAGCTAAACGGTAAGTTCTGGATATGTGGAAAAATTCACAGCTGTAGTATATATCACGAAATTAAAAGGAAAACTATCACAGCTATCGACCAACTTACATTTGCGGTTGCAAAAACATGTTCTTCCATACATTTTGTATTTGTGTTAAGTTTGTTCTTAGGATAAATTCATCCCAACTACGGAACCCTTCATTGTGCGTGGTCCGACACGCACTTGGCCTGTTTATTATATCTCACAGACTTTGCTCCAAAATGATTAAACGAGGTGCTGTTCTGCTAAAATGTCACAATAAGGCGCAAGGTCTTTTCTATTCTTGGATCTTCCTATAATGGCGACTGCGTACGAATATTTTTTTCTCTGGTTTTTATTTGTATTTCGATTTCGCTTGCAAATAGTGAAGAAGAAACAAATGAATTGACGCGTGAAAAATTATTGTTGTTCGTCATTGATTCTTGAATTTGTAATTGATTTACTTTGTTTGAATTTCCGCGGATTATTTGAGAGAAGTACTTTAAACTATTTAATAACGGATGAAAAAGTAATTACGAGATAAAAAGTTTAAGCCACAGTCACGTCAGATGTCTAACCAAAACCCAGTTTTAGATTCATCGACGAATGGTCCGATTTGCTTATCTATTTCTATCCTGTCTGCAGCAAGAACAATTTATAGTAATTATTTTTTGCTCAAAGACTCTGTTATTTAGTAGGTCGGTAATGTAACGATTATAATAACCTCAATTTTTTTTCTTACTATTCGATACCTATTTATCGAAGGACATAATATAATATTGCCTTTTCTTAATTTCCAGAGCTAATACTTTGGCTAAAACCTAGCTTTTGACAGCAAGTAGAAAAGTAAAAGTAAACATAAGGATCAACACTTGTGTTACTAACTGTACATCTGTAATCCTAACACCGTCGATGAGGAGAAATTGTGCGAATGTCGTGAATGGAATCAACATTACATGCAGTTGAAGCTGAGCGGATCAAGCGGTAAGAGCGAGCGGAGAGACCGGACTGAGCTGAGCGATAAGGTAGCTTTACGAAAGAAACACAGCCGAGAAGGTAACCATTAATTCATAAAGGGATGATGTTTAAATTATCCGCACTTCAAGGTTAACCGTGCATAAAAATGTGCGGATTTTAACATCCTTACAACACTGTCTTGTATGATTCTAACGCGGTTTATTTCGCTGGACGAGACTAATACCAATCACTTCATAACTATCAGTAGGTATCAATGCATGACATAGTATTTTCATGAGAAAATAAAAGTCATCAAACTTATAAGTGTCTAACATATCAGACAGTTGTTCTGCTGGGGAGTTTGTTGAGCCACTTCTTCTTATTCGGTATTTTAGTGCTGATTCTCAGATTTATTTGAATAAATGAATTTTGATTTTGATTTGATTTTTAATTACCAAAGGTATACGGAAAGCACGTTAAGCCGTTGGTCCCGGCTGTCATTCGTGGATCTTTGACAGTCGTTACGAGTCGTCAGAAGCCCGAAAGTCTGACAACCAGTCTTACCAAGGGGTATCGTATTACCCAGTTACTGGGTTGTGGAGGTCAGATAGGCAGTCGCTCGATGTGAAATACTTCAGCTGCATCCGGTTAGACTGGAGAATGATGATGATACCTACAAAACGAAGCACGTTGAATCTAAGAATAAACCCATTCAAATGAATTAAATTCATGAATCCGCTACACCTTATGTGTTATACAGAAAAATATATTCCTTGATGCATACTTACGCAATGCATTCAAGATTCTAAGTCGAGTTTACGCAACGGCTTCGCAGCTTTTATTATAAGTACATAATGAGTACGAACTTTGGCACACACCGGTACATCTGTATAGTTGATTAACAGGCTCTAGCACCTGTTACGTAATAGCGAGGTTTTATTTAAGGCCCTATAGGTCGTCAAATTGCTTAGCAAGATCCGCCGTTATATCGAAACTACTGCAGCATTAATTTTGAAATGTTAGAATTGAGGATTAATGTTAGCGACTATGTTAGCCGAAAACACGATTTCATAAAAAAATCTCGGTAGAAAAAAAAAACAAAGTTACCTTCAAACCGAACAATAAACCGCTGCTATTAAAAAATACTTCAAATTAGATCATGAAACTTGGCACACTAACTGAACTAACTATAAAGCAGCGACTATATGTTTTTTTTTTTGGAATTACCTTTATTTTCGCCGTAAAAAGCAATTACCTAATCTTTTGCCGATTTGTTGCCGCTTCCGTCTCGCTCGCACTCAGTCCGCGAGTAGTATGGTGCGAGCGAGATAAAAACCTGAGGTTGGGTGGGCTCTTAAAGGATACTGGTAATTATAATACCAGCCTATAATGTCCCACTATTGTATAATGTTGATTAAACCCTAAAGGTTTATTTTTATCCCATTTTACATTCCTTCTTTTACTGTTCTTGAATATTTTATGTAGAATAGCTTTTGACTTACTGGCACGGCGAGCTAATAGACATTCGATGGATAGGACAGTTGTTGCAATGGCTTTTCGGTGAAACGGACGCTCGATCCAATGGCTATTCGAAATTATGGTACATCGATGCTATGGAATTTCGGCAATTCGGACGTTCCATCTGATGACTTCGGGGAATCAGCCATCGGGCAAATGACATTCGAAATGAAGCAGTAAACCCTTTTCTTAGAGATGTTTTTTAGATGAAAAACATTTATTCTTTTCTGCTTGTAAGCTAAGCGTACAAAATAAGGCTTGGGTTACCCGTTCATTAGACTAGAGAGCTTGAACAAATTAATATAAAAATCCTTATTGATTCAAAGGGTGTAGAATGTTAAGGCTGAAAAGAAATGATTACCTACTCACCTATTATTAACTTCAAGTTGATTTCTGCTGACCTGCTACTGATTCGAATCACACTATATTATCGTGGACGTCCACGTCCATAAAAGGTAGGGAAATACGTGCAGGTTATAACGCTATCGTGGACGGAATTTAAATATAATATCATATATTTCCATACATTTTACTTCCCTGTGTTATCGCGATGCCGTAACTAGATTAAAAAAAAAAAAAAAAAACAATATCTGCATTAACAATAGCATAATATTAAAGTCTGCCAAACTGCATAACAGTTTGTCGGTAGTTGTTCTAGTCTAGCAATGGATTACAAATTTTGAAAACTAATGTGATAAAACATAATTATTAAAAAAATAAACTATAATATAAAAAATAAAAATACAGTCTAGATCAAAAATCTCACATTTTACAAACATCCATTTTTACAAAAATGTGTGGTGTTACAAACATCGCTATGGACACAATGACAAATAATGATTTTGTAGAACTTATAGAAGCGCACATAAGACATTAGACATAGTACGACAAGTCAAATTACTCGCCAAGATTATAAAACAGAACTAAGAATGATATAGTCAGACAGGAACCGATCTAATGGTGCAGGTGGTATGATAGCTAACATATAGAGACACTAATGTGGACAATTCCTTAATTCCCGGTAACAACACTTATGGCATGACACTAATGTGGACGATTCCTTAATTCCCGGTAACTACACTTATGGCACAGATTGTTGCAGCTGCTACAATTTTCCCAAATATGGTAAGTGGCGTTAAAAGCGGCATTGCAATTGCACTTGCTTACAAACATCTAACCATCGAATTTTATGAGTTCCCTAAGGCGATAAAAAATACTTCCTTATTTTAACTCGTAAACCCCTCCCTGTTCTAATAAACCTCGTTACGATTTCTTGTATTATAATCTTCTACTATTATTGGGATAACCTTTATATTGGGGTCGGCTGCCTATCTGACCTCCACAACCCAGTTACTGGGTGACACGATACCCCTTGGTAAGACTAGTGTATTGAAATGATTTGATTAAATGTACCTAACTCTGCCTTACTGACAATCATACTGTTAAATAGAAGAAAGGTTATAAACACCGGTCAAGTGCGTGTGGGACCGGGTTCCGTAGTTTAGAACAAACTTAACATTGTAGTTGAAATACATGTATTCCCAAACCAAACAACATGCATCCCATTTCAATTAAATTGGTCCCGTAGATTTAGAGGAAAAAGATTGTGACAGACAAACACACGAGTGATCTTATATGAGTTCTGTTTTTCGCACGGACGCACGGAACCCTAAAAATAGTGTAAAAAATGTTGATTTACAAAAAAAAATCTTCATTTGCATCATCAAAATATTGACTTGGGGAGCCTTTGATCGGAATACTCTCCTGCATTTGATCAAGCCGCAGATCAAAGGTTAAACTCTCCTGCATTTGGTCAAGCCGCAGATCAAAGAGGAAATATTGAGCGTTGGCTACAGTTTGATTTGATGACGAATGCCTGGCTTTTGATCATTCGTGCGTAGCAACGCACTAAGGCAATATTGATGTTTGTAACCGTATAAAGGCCGCCACACACGTAGGAGAACTGCACGGAGCAGCGTCCGATTAACACATCCAGGATTTATTGTATGAAACACACAGTCATAAGGATCGTAAAGGCATCGCCTCGGTCGGGACCAGCTAGTAACCAGCAGTCACCAAGCGTAGGGGGTGTTAGAGACGTGAGGCCCCCGCTTCGTCACTCACGTCTATTACACGCCGTACGCTCGTGAGGGGTCACGTCTCTTACATTCACCCAGCCGTAAGCGAGTCGACGCCTCAGCGATGCTTTGCTATCCGGTTGCCTGCTTACTTTGGGTTGACGCCTGGTTGACGACAAGCCGATGACCCGAGGCGATGCTGATCCCGTGCAATGCTGATACGGGTGCGTTTACTTTAATATTGTCAATCAGAGGGATACAGAACTCATAACAAAATGTTTAGCTAATGTTTGCTCGATGACAATTTAACTACATATACAACGTGTTTTTTTTGATATCCCATAACTCTAGGGTTCTATTCTATAAGTAAAAATAATACAAAAAGTCCTAGAATATATTGTGGTCCAAAACGCATAGTTTCGAAGATATAATATAACACTATACTCTCGATGTGTGTACCTATCTAAGTTTTATTGATAAGTACGAGTAAATCATTTTTATTCAAACCAATCATTCATATTTAAAGGTAAGAAAATGCGACGTTGTCATATTTCACGTAGGTAAGGGTGTTTTAATAATCGTGACTTTGTCATATTATTATTGTATGAAAAATTAAAAAAAAAAAGATAGTTGATAAATAATTCTTAAGCTAGTTGATTCTTTGATATGGTCTCATTCAAACCCAAGAGATAAGGGATATAAAAAAAACACCTTTTATAAAACATACATTTCGGTATCAAACATCATAAAATAACGAATTGGACAGTCCATGTTTCCAGGGAAACATGTTTTTATTTGCATTTTCATTTCGAAATACGCACAGATAAATAAATCAAGCGTCCTTAATATGTTTATTTAATTGGAAGGCAGAAAGCAGACACCCATATTTACCTGATGAATGCCGCCTGTAATTACAGGAATCTGCAAAAATAAAATGCAAAATAAAGCATCACAGGTGCATGAGACAAAGCTGAAACTGTTCTGCCTGGAATTATGATGTATTCCGGTCGGATCCCCTCATCGGATCCCCTGCTGGTTATTCTTTTGTTTTAATTTCTATCTGATCCACTATTTGTCATTGCGGTCTGATCCCCTCATTTTTTTTTTATTCCCGTCCGATCCCCTCTCACTTGTTTAATTTTTCCATAACAGATTTTTGGGACAGTCAGCAACATCAATGTTTATTGAAATACATATATGTTCGTAATTCTTATTGTATTGGAAACTGGTATGTTAGTCAATAAAAGATAACGCCATGTTACGGTGAACTATACTTGTAAGTTGTTACTAGCAAGAAAGAAGGAGATACTCCAGAGAATTTACGAGACACATGAGAGCAGTCAAAGTAAAATATAGACTTACTGGTACGAGAAAACACGATTACTTTGAAACCTATCAACCTATTTAATGAAAGTTCTGAAACTTGAATTAAAAAATCCTAGATTGAGATATCCAAGACGCTGCAAAGAAATGTGGTAGCCTCATTTGAAATCAACTGTATAAATGAAAAAAAAAACAACAAAGTTTAAATGTTTTTCGTGTGACAATAATTGTTAGGTTTACAGCCTGAATTGCCGTGGATGGTTTTTTAATTACAATCGAATAAACTTACTCAAACTGTACCTAACGTTGGTAAAAGTGGTGTTTTAGAAACTTGAAACCTTTTAAATAAGCTAGTGATGACGTAAGAATTTAACCCGTAAAGGGTTTGTTTACTCTTTTATCAGATACTTTTGGAACACACCATAGAACTCGGACCAAGTTATTTGAAAACTATTCCGAAAAATGAAAAATCTGGAGTCACACGTAATCTGTTCGATTTATGCCGACGACGTGTGACTCCGGATTTTTTATTTGTCTGTCTGTGGTGTCTTGTTTATACCTTTTTAGTAGACTTTTTGTCGTAGTTGGGTTTTAGATTTTATTATTTTTATGTTATGGAAATCCCATCTCTGTACGCTTGACTTATTGATGAAAATACAAAAATCGCTATAATTTATCACTATAATATTTGAGGAGTTCCCTCAATTCCTCATGGATCTCATCACCAGAACTGAATTTTGATAAAAATGGGACAAGTGGTCTCATTTTTATCGGGTGGAATAAAAAAAAAACCAAATCAGTTTATAAATGACGGAGTTCTGAAGTTACAAAGATACAACCGAATTGATAACCTGATTGATAACCTCCTCCTTTTTGGGAAGTCGGTTAAAAAGCATATGGTGGCAAGACGATAATTAAATAGAAATAAGTAATGTAACCCGCAACTAACAAACTACTCTGAGTTTAGTTTTGAAGCTACTTTACACCTAACAAAACTCAGTCACACAAAGTGTTCGTCGGGATCTAACCATTTGGCTAGCGACAACGACAGCGCGATGTAGCGGTGCACAGTAGCGCCATCTAGTGACCAATAAAACTAACATTAATATTGGTTTTAGAGCCTCGTTTTGGAGAATTTTGAAAAAAAAAATCAGGATTCTATAGTATCTTTAATTTTTTTTTTTTTGGCCTGGTCTTATTAAAATAAAAACTAAGGTATTACATCCTGTGAAGGTCATCTCAATCTTTTATCTATTAGTTCCGTCTCAATTATGAAGCTCAACTTACAATAATTGTATGCAATCAGGAGTATCTTTACTTTAACAAAAGACACTAACATCCGGCGAGCTAAATTATATTTTGATTTTTATCAATTTGATTTCCTCTATCCGTGTAGCACCACAAATTATCAGATATTTTCAAAAGGTTGCCGTAACTACGTACTTCCTGTAGCAATTTTAGGTATCTAATATAATAGATGCGAACGTGAGTTTGTTTGTTTGTTACGCTTCAGGGCTACACGGCTGAACCGAATTTGATGAAATTTAGTAAGGAGATACTTTGAACCCTGGGGAAAGATATAAGCTTTTTATCGTCATTTTTATAGGCAGACGAAGCCGCGGGCGGAAGGTAGTTACTCATACTTAGATCAGATTGAATCCTTACCTTGTAAGTATGTTTCCTCTTCTATCGAGATTTTTCTAAGATAAAAGTCAATTGCATAGCCCATGCAATTGACTTTTATCTTAGAAAAATATACAGTCTGCAAGCAATTTTCTAGATTGATTCTTGAATCCTCATATCTGTTGAAGAACACTATAGTAAATAAAATGGAATTCCATTACTTTAAGACCCACGTTACCTACACGCTGTTGATATAATATTATTTGTATTTGTTTAAGGCTCAGTTATAGGGATACAATAAAGAATTAGGTCAATTGATGATCCAGGGTTTTCACACTATAATTTTTAAGACACAAAATAATGACTTTAAAATACGGAAAAAGTGGAAATAGGAAAGGGTCTACCCTTTACCCTGCAGTGGGGCAATACGAGGCTTATAATAATAGTAATAATGGGTCTTTATAAACATGATTGGGAAAAGGCTAGGCAGAATGAAAAATCATCTTAACATCTTCCTAAACCTATAAACCACTACCACAAAATACCAGAACCTAACAACAGGACATTATAATTAGAAACAAAAATCATAATTTAAAACAGAATAATGTTACTCCACCAGCAGGAACAGACGCTTGTTACATCAAAGTAACATTTCAATTACGCGCGTGTCAATACCATCGGGGTGAGTTCAAATTGCAACTGGCTAACAAAACAATGCGTGTCCATCAAAAGCATCCCCTGTATTCAATTTTGAAAGGTGTCTGTTTAATGTAATTTTGGCACTAGTATAGTTATTGAACAGAGACTAAGCTATATTTTTTTTATTTTTTTTTATTTGTTATGGACAAAAAACAGTTACATGAAAGATTCTTACATTAGCACATACTTAAAAATACATATATATGTAATCTATTCCATATTTAAATTACTACACATGTAACCCAGACCAGTGTCCACGAATTCATTTCTTTTTTTTTTAAGAAAAACAATAAATACAACACCGATAAAAATAAAATTGTAAGACTCTATTGCTGCTGCCCTGAAACGATGTTTAGATAGATATACAATAATACAAAGGAATAAAAATCAATCTGCCTAGCATTTTCCCAAGTATGTTGGGGTCGGCTTCCAGTCTAACCGGATGCAGCTGAATAACCGCCTCGGTGGTCTTACGGTGGTTAGACCACCTGTCTCAGACTTAGAGGTCCCGGTTCGATTCCCAGCGGGGCTAAATTTTCTGCTCGGTTTGGTTGGTGGTAGAGCTTGTTCTAAGTCAGCCTGGCTAGTTACCACCATCTTATCTAAGTAACTCGCCATATATGTATAATCAATCGAACAGAGATCTAGCTTGAATACAATCGTGTTTAGCGTATTTTTTTCATATTTTAACGTACTTTCTAGGGACAAATAAACGTTTTTATTATTATTATTACTTTATTATTAGCCTCACCGATCGTGTAGTGAGCATTTTTCCCGTTTCACGCACTTAGTCGTGCCATAGGATAATTAATGTATCTAGATTTCAACGACAGTTGTCAGAATGTCTAATGTTTGGCGCAGCCCAGTTTTTTTTTTTACCAACTACCTAAGTTTTGGCTGTCCAAAAGCTTCTTTAACACAGCGCCCGTACAAGTGTTGGTATAATGAAGCATTTACAAACTCTCGTCCGCGCAGAAACGAGCCATGGCCGTTTTGCGTGCATTTGACGCATATTTCCCCCCAACTTGATATTATCGTATAGGTTTTTTTGCGTCATGTTTGCCGCAAATAAACGTAGTTTCTTTTTTTCTTTCAAACAATAGCCTTTATTCACATGACATCACAGCTCGTAAAAGGGTAACATATTCAGTCGTAGTATCATGAACGGAATTCAAAAGTTAATTAACCACCCTTCAAAGACCGAAAATAAACAAAAAAAATGGAGTTACTGGGTGTTGAGCTTGGCAATATCTAGACCAGTGTAATATGATATACCTACTTGCGGTCTATGTTTTTTTTTAAGAAGCTGGTAATTAAGTGGATCTGTGACGGAGTTGTGTAAAAGAAAAATACGTTTTTTCGCAGAAGAATGTGTGTCGATGGCGTTCATTCCATACTAACGCATTCCTCTGTTTTCTTTCTGGTTAATGATACGAGTATTATAGGTACTAGTTCAAATAATATTGTTGACGATATAATGTATATCTACCACTGCGTTGTGCCTATTTTTTATTTTTTGGCGTAATTATATTTATTATACAAAAAAAAAAATTAACGCCGTGTCTTGTGACCGCGTCCTCGACCACGAGGATGATGAGTTCTATTATTTAATTTTAATAAGTTTTTTGTGAATATTACTACTTCTATATTTCGATATATGTTGCTCAAGATACAAAGATAAAAAATAAAGGTACATGGTTAATGTTTCACATAGTAATTTTCAAAATACAATCGGAGCACATTTTTTTGCGATAAAAGATGCCCTGCGGAGTCAGACGTTGTCCCGGCAAAACAAAATAAAACGTCAATATTAGCAGAAACAGGGGCTTTTCAAAAATGGCCACATAGATATAGACCTAGTCCTGACAAGACGAAGCTGTCTGTCCATTTGAGCAGACAAATACAGTGTACGAAATCAACAATAAAATGTCGATATAAATTCCTTTCACTAGACAGTGCTAGATGAAGCTACCATTTTGCTTTCTACGCTTAGTCCACTTAAATAAACACCCAGCCTAAAGGCCTGGCAATATTTCGTGTGCCACGAGTATAATGTAATCAAAGTCCATGGATTATGTCCTATGTGCAGCCACGGTTGTGTTGCACGGCGGCTTTGAGTGGAGCCCTCCATGGCGACCTTGTGATTCATACGCGGAATGGTTTTGATTACATCCTTTGAAGGTAAAATATTCATTACTTTAGGTTCTATTTATTTGGTTTCGGCCATGTTAGTTTTGGTTTGGTATGTAATTAGTGAAATTCGTTTATATTCCTATAAAATGAATGGAGTGGTGTATTGTAATATAAAAGTCTTCCGTTTTTTTTTAATTTTTTTAATTTTTACTTTTTAATATTTTGGTATCGTCTCTTCATGCCCTTTATTTTGATACCCATGTCATTGTAATATTTGTTTTCATACTTGTTGACGTCTTAAATTCGCAATTTTGATTTATATTAACAAAACCTAGCCTACAACCATCGTGCGAAGACACTTCATCTATTAAAATACATTCAGCCGTTAGGATTCTTTGAGGGTATCAAGAATCCCATATAAAAAGATACATACTATATGCGTGAAAAACATATTAACCCTGTCTTTGCGCAGTTGGGTAAAATACAAAATAAAAGCAAATAATATATTCAAAAGCAAAAAAAACAAATAATGAAGCAGAGAGTATCCAACATTGACAGTCGGTTTTCAATAAAACATGCGTGGGTGAGCCGGCGGGTGGACACCCACGCAGGTTTGTATTGAAAACTGTAACCCCTGCAGATATTAACAGGATATTGTTTCCTGCCGGATTCGCTTCTGCCCCCACGAAATTGTAGCAACACGAAAAGCCTCATAACATGGGTATTGTCTGTGAGTAACTATAGTCGGGTCAATGATAGCTCGGCCCAAGTCAACTGGACCTGAATAATAATATTGGATAGGTATTCAAATTTTGGCGATTTCTGCTATTCTGATTTCTGTTTAAATTAAATTATGAATAAGTATTTAAATAAATAAATAATAAAAACAGTCTCTATTGCAGAACAAGTTCATTGCATTTAATTTAATTTAAAATAATAATATTTTATAACATTTATTCATCTTCTTCTTTAAATATATTTAAAAAAATCTAAAATATTTGAAAAGGTTTTTTTTTCGCTTTTTTCACGACGTAGTATCCTAGTATTAATATTCGGAACCAGTTGACTCTTGCCGAGCTGTCACTTACCCCTATTGTCTCCCGCGTCCACCAAACAGGGGTTGGGTTTTAATTGGACCGACGAATGCTATGGAATTTGATTTTTTTCATTTCAATTGATTTGATTTTGATTTTTCAAGGTCTTTATTTACACATAATTATGTTGTAAACTGTTTACAAATGATCTTATTCTATTTGTATACAAATCGTGAATTATTTGTTCCATAGGCTATGTCGCCTTTACAAACATTTAGACATAATATTTTCTATTTAATTATGCGTTGACATGGCTTATTTACTTTTTATTTTTTATTTTAAACATTGTTAACAAGTAGGTATGTGCAAGTCTTAGTATGGATTTCATTTCAATTAAAACAATATGCAAAACCATTTTTTGGAGATTTTGGCACCTCTATTAATTGTCATCCAATGGAACCATTACATAGGTAATAATAAATTATACATCATCGTCATCAATAGAATCGAAAGACGTCCACATCTGGACCACACACCTCCCCCAAGCGTCGCCACATCAGCCGGTTCATACGCGGTCCAGCTTTCAAAGTTTCAACTCGTTAGGCCAAAAATATCGATCTATTATAAATGTTGGAACACCGACGTCCCTCACTCGGAGGTGGGCGCTAATTGCTACAACACATTTTAACTAATACCAATAATATATACCTTTTGAGTTTGAAGAAGCAACGATTGCAACGTATTAAAATAAACCTTATAACACTATCACTACTTAAATTATAAAATAAAGCGAAGCCCCCCGGCCGCGTCCGTCTGTCTGAAGCTGAACGCGATAAACTCAAAAACTACCAAACGGATTTTCATACGGCTTTCATCAATGGACGGAATCATTCATGAGGAAGGTTTAGGTGTATAATTCATTAAGGTTATGTGTGAATTGGCTGAAATATGACATGATGTAAAATACTCCAAGTAGGATGAAAATCAGTTACATTTTAATCTAACCCACATGCTCGCCGCTGCAGGCTGATTTGATACTACCGACAGAAAAATAATGTAGGCATACATAAGTTCTGCTACACGTGGGAAGCCGGGGCGGGACGCTTGTTGTGTATAAACAGGTAATTTGTCATACCAACTCTTGAAACAACAATGAAGACAACCAATCTCATTTTTTCTCGACCATCAATAAAGGAGTTTTTATTGTAAATAATGATCTTTTACTCTGACAGTAGTTAATTAACACTCGTATCGTTACATAATTGGAATCCATATTGTTTTCCATTAATAACTGACCTCGGGCGGTGTCGGGTTGGATAACTAGTTTACATTGTATAAACTTTCGCTGATTCTTCGTCTGCCGTGGCATCCGCGGTATGCCACGTATTTTTTAATGAACTATTTTGATCCTTGTCTCTGAAAATATTTTAATCAAACTTATTAGGTAGGTATTGTACAAGTAATGAAAAATGTCTAGTTATAAATAAATTTGGAAGAGTTTTGGAACAGAGGTGAAACACGTGTCGATTTCTTAAAGCGTTTTTTATGAATCTTTGGGTATAGTTAAGCGGAATAGGTTACTAAATATATCTACGTCTAGTGTATTCTACGGTGGCTCGTAGTAGCTATTAATAGCTGTAGGCACTGAGTTAAAAACTATAAAAACAAAAAAACAACAACGATAAAGCAAAAGTGTCGTCGTGCCGGTCAAATTGTTGCAGTTTTTCGACCTAGCTCTCATTCCTAAAGTGTGCATAGTATAAAACCTCGTGCAGACAGGCGTGATGCGACTCTAACAATACAATTTCTAAGAAAACTTCACGATAGAACAATTACCGGTGTCTCGTCGCGCCAATTCGCACGAGGTTTTACGTGCGATGAGGAACTGCGTTCCAAAAAATCAATGCTCCAAATAAGACAGTATGATCACTCTTCCATTTAAGGCAACAAGCCTTTAATACACTGACATTACCAAGATGTTTTCAGTCCAAAAGCATTCAACATACAAACAGAAATTACAAATACTGTGGCCATATGGTCTATGCCCTTTTCTGCGACAATAAGAGACGGCCATCTTGGTCCAGCTACAATGGATTATGTAAGACGTTTCGAAACACCAATGGGTTCGAAATTCGAGCGAAACAATGCTTCGGATGAGCTTAATTATGGGCCTTGTGTTACGTGTGAACTTAATATTAACTGTCTTTTAAATGGGTGAAATTATTATTTTTATGTAATGTTTTGGTTTTGATTTAGACGTGGTTCTGGACAATTTCAAAAATGGACAATTTGTTGACCAATCTATACATATAATAAAGCTGAAGAGGGTCGAAAGTCTGTACATGGAAGATATTCGAAAAAAAAATTGGCTAAGGATACTTAGAATCGATAACAGAACACATTCCAACAGTTTTTAGAATTTGTGTCTGTTTGTCTGTTTTTTTGACCGCGCATCACGTGAAAACGGCTGAACGGATTTTGATGCAAACTTTACTAATCTGTCGAGACATCCCCGGCCAGGCTATGTAATATCACGCCCTGAGGAGCCAAGCAAAATGAAAAAAATCAGAAAAAACCCTAAGCGAAAACGAAGTAATAGCGCGGGCGGGGTGATGGGATGCAACGCGGTGTTCAGGGGTCCGAAATTTCACGCGGACGAAGTCAAATATATAGCATTTTTTGTTACGTTGATCCTTCTTAGTGATGTGAGGAATTTATTCATGATGCTAGCGCAACAACAGTTTACTGTAAAGCTTTGGTTACATAGGAAAGCGGTGAGCGGTCACGCAATAACGGTTTTTGACATCTTAATTGTCATGAAAATCTGTTATTTTCACTAGTATTTGACTGGAAGTGATTTTTTTCTTTACTTAAGACAGGACAACGTTCGTCGGGTCAGGTCATTGTCGATGTTTGTATGTTGTATCGTTGTTTACGCAATTAGTATTTTTGTAGGATGAATGACGCACTTCAAGAAAGCATTATGTGGACTGTGTTTGGAAGAATTAAGAAATATCGGAATATTGTGTACTTATTTATAAGGTTTTGTAGCGATATTTCAATCGTTTTCTCACCACCCACCGTAATAAATCTACCAGCGTTTAAAAGTTAACATTTTAATTTCTTTCCGAGCCCGCTAAGAAATATTGCTGTCAAGATTTATTCTGCTGAGATTTCTTGATAACAGTTTTTTTTTACAGATTCTATTTTATCAACCTGAAGGCCAATTCTCGTAGTTATAAAAACTTCACATTCAAATCTGTCAAACTTGTCAAAAATGTTGGTACATTGCTTGTATTTTTGACAGATTGCGAATGAGATTAGAATGCGAACGAATTGCCCCTCTGAATATCGGTCTTTCTATTCTGCCATACTCCTCGGTTCTGTGATTTTTCATTTATTTTCCACAAAAAAAACTCCCTCAAATCAAAGCCAAAATGTATCTACCATTGCGAGCCGCACTATAAAACGTGTAATAACAAAGTTTACTAGCCGGGTCGCGTAGGTTCGGACGACCTCGATATGGGCTGTCGCCGAGTTCCTGCGATAAGCCCAATTAGATTAGTCGGGCCGCTAGCTGGTGCCGTAACCACACCAACTTAGTTATCGTTCAATTAATTTAGTCGCCCCTGTACTTTTCACGGGTAAACCGATCCTCGAGGCCCCCGTCTTGGTGGACCCCGATTTATTTTTATCTTGATGTACTTACTATAAATCAGTTTAGCTTAAAAGTACCGTCAGCAGATGATATGTTAAATGACATTTTATTACTTCGTAAAATTATAAGTATGATTATTAATACCTGTGATTGCTCTAGGAGACTATAATGTATTCTCTAATTATAATATTTACCGTAACCAAGCAAGACTATATCATTTTCTCCTGGTCCTTAACCCCTTACTCCATAGTTAAGTATTATAACTTTAGTAAGTAATAATATTTTATTTCTCGGAATTCGCAGTTTATCTGCAAAAAAAATGTGTTGAATTTTTCGCTCGACCCACTATCTAGGCTCCCTAAATGGTTTGCTTTAGCTACTAGAGTGTAGGTGTAGTCTGTGTACTGAGTACTGCCCAGACAACACCAACACGTTGCATAGCACGGCCTGTTGCATACATTCGGCAGACGCTTTTACTAGCCCTAAGTGTGTTTAAAGCTTTGAAAAGGGAGAACTGTTGAGAAATATAGTTTTGGAACGCCTATTTAAATGGAGGAAAATATAGGAACAAATAGTAAACGTTTTACTAAAAGAAATAAAAGTAATAAAAACTAAAACCCAACTACGGCAAAAGTCAACTAAAAAGGTATAAACAAGTCATCACAGACAGACTAATTAAAAATCCGGAGTCACACGTGTTAGGGGATAAGTCGGATTGATTACGTGTGACTACTACTTACTGTTTTATTTAAATTATTTTGGGGTTATAATATATATATTTTTGAAATGTGCTCATTAAGCCCTTTCATTTGATACCCAACATGACACCATTAAAAAATCTTTTTTTTTTAGTTCATGACTTTTTGTCCTCTAGAGGGCGCCATATTCAATTTAATGTGACGTCACATAGCCTATAACCATCGGACGACCGAGACGCTTCCATCGATACCCCATTTGTCCAATTATGTTGAGTAGTTTAGAAGTTATGAGGGAACAAATGAACATACATACATACATACATACATACATACATACATACCGGTCAAAATCATAACCCTCCTTTTTGCTTCGCCGTAGTCGGGTAACAACTTGGAATAAAACTGATTTAATTGATAAGTATTGTGTCACCGAGTCTTATAATGAGAGATTCTATATAATGATACGCATACTTAATATATGTATTTGCAGTTGGTGCCTAAACAACACAAAACATTTAATTTATTTATTTGCTTTATGTCAGCTAATACACGCCAATAATTTATCAACAAAAATGTCGAAAAATATACCTACTTAGGTAAGTAGAAATAAAAAAAACATAATACTTAATAAATTATATTTTTAAATGTTTTCTTTTTAAATGTTTTTAAGAAATACCTAAATATTTTATATGGTAAAAAGCATTCAGTAGAAAATTGGTAAAATGTGTGTGCTATTTTGATTTGTGTTATAAAGTTATTAAAATATTGTTATAATAGTTTGAAATCTCATCGTGCGGCACGGCTTGTATATCTATAGTTGTTTGAGTATGCTATCGTCGGCCATATTTTCCCGGGCATTCCAGGAACTGAGTTCAAATGATTGAGCACCCGTTGCACCGGGCGACGGACTGCGCCACCCACCGCCCTACACGCACCCACCCCCACAAATTCCCGGGAATCTGAAACGATCTCGTTTCTACGTATCTACCTCAAAGGCTTGTAACTATGTCAGTAAAATTGCATTCAATTTTCGTTTAAATATGTAATTATGACTCTGACAGTTATTTGAGGGTTGCAGAGAAGCGTCATATTGATTTAATTCAAATTTGAACTACCTATATTTTCGAAGTGAAAACGCCACGAGCTGATTCTTACAAACTTCTATTACTTCATCCACGATTCCATCTTGGAATACCTACTCGACATTTTCGACTAACAAACTTTTATAATATTTTCCTGATTGGCAAATAATGTTTTGCATTTACTGTGTTCTTCGCTGCACCAGTCACCTTTTGCGATGTAAGTCCCGTAGTAAGTCCCCCTATTCCGTGGGTTTCGGACGCGTGATCCCCCGAATGCGGTGTAGAATCACCATGCAGGTACTAAGAAAGTTTGAAGGTAGATAAGTGTTGCACATTGTTTAATTAACGACCGTTGACGTAAGATTACACTTGATCGGTTGAAGTTCATTCTGTGGTGAATAGGCCAACCTATGCACCAGGCTGGCTCTAAAGCAACTCCTAGACCGCTAGACGATAAAGGTATGTTTTCCATAATTTGATTGATCTCCTACCTGAACTGCGTGTGTCTCAGGAAACGTAAATCAGTCGTGTAATGGTTGAAGTCGCCTCCATTGTTCAACTGAATCGTAAAATAAATAGACTGTGGGATTTCAAAATGTTAATTATAATAGCCGCCACAACCATGCATTCCGCGTATAATTAAAATTTATCTCGAATTCATAGAGTTATACCAACATCAAATTATGTTTATTGAATCATACATAGATTTGGTAATTAACATCTTCAGTCTGGGCACGAAAAACAGACATTCTATGCCGAAAATCGGTTGGTTAATAATTTGGATTGGAATAAGGGACTACACAGACTTATTCAGCTACATTCGCGTTTCGCCGAACGATTTTGGTCAAACTTATACAGTTCTGTTTCTATCAGCCGCGTACAGTGTCGTAAGAATGAGAAAAGCCGTCATAGTGTGTTATCTACTGCGTACGGCGCTACCGTGTACGCTGTTCCGACTATCCGTGTACGCTGTACCGACTATCCGTGTACGCTGTTCTGCCGCGTCCGACGCTGAATGCGCCGGAACAGCGCTGAACGCGGCAGAACAGCGCTGAACTCTATCTATAACACTCGCATGATAATAACACATTTGTCCTCATTTTATACTTTTTTGCCGCGAAAGCTGAATAGACGCGGAAAACTGAACGGAATTGAACGGATGGGTTCGCGTCTCCATACAAAATGTTTGTTTTCTATGGGCATAAGCTGAATAGAGCTGAATAAGTGTGAGAAGTCCCTAAAGCACCTTTTAAAATATGACGCGTATGTGCTTGCTTCGATAAATGTAAATAAATCAATGAGCGTACGCGAGGATGTTATGCTGAGGACCTTGTAGTCGGAGACGCCTATGTCCAGCAGTAGAAATAGACTGATGGTGATAGAAATACAATAGCTGATAAACAGCTGAGAAACATACCAAGTTCCTTCACATAGTGCGGTGGTGCCACCGCACTATGTGAAGGAACTTGGTATGTTTTTAAAAGTTATTCATATTATTTTCCGGTTCTAAGAAGATAACTATAGTTTGAGCATCGAATTTGGTTTTTTTTTTTGACATACTTACTGCTTTTCGCTCGGTGTTCAATATTTGTAATTGACAACAATAGGTACGTAAGATTTCAACCGCTAATAACTACGTGTCTTTTAATGGTAGACTAATGGCTGAACATTCAAAAGATAGTTCTTATTTGTATCAATTTTGAGGAAGTATGTCGTCTCATATGAAAATCTATCCCAATCCAAGAAAGTTTACATTTTATGGAATGCAATGAGCCTAAAATGTTTACAGTAGTGTCACAAACTGTAAGAAAAGCTGTTACAAATGCCATTTTTTTTGGTACCTATATTTTAATTGAACCGTATTCTTATTTATTTATTTATTCATAAACAATTTACATTGTGTTGAATCCAGGTATATATAATTATATGTACATACATGCAATTAACATACGAATACAAAAAATAAACAACAAAAATTATCGTTACTTTATAAACGACCAATTATCACAATCATTATACAAAGGATTTTGTGTATTTCCGACCGCAATTTTTGAGTATCAGTTGACACGAATGTTCACCAGTCACCTAGGATCATTTTAATGTTATTAAAATGATCCTAGGTGACTGGCATTCACAAAAGTGTTGTAAAGGGTAATATTTTGCATCATTATCTAGGGCTTAAATCTGGAACATTATTTTTTTATGTACCCTCCAAACAAACTCAAACTCAAAGCATTTATTTCAATTAAACCATTTACAGGCACTTTTGAATTGTCAAGGAGTCAGAAAATATGAAGCTAGTTGCCCATTCAAAAGCGTAGTAGGTACCTACTACGCTTTCCATAGGTACCTATGGAGAAGAGCGGGCAAGAAATTCCACAGATACTCACACTTTTAAATAAATAAAAAATTGTTACAAAAATTGGTTACATCATTCATGTTGAAGTTATACATGTGAGAACAATGTAGAAAGACGTGCATGATAAAAGCTGAGTGTACATAAAAATTCAAAAACAATTCAAAAATTAAAAATAAGCCATGGCAGCTAAGAGATGACCAGCCCCGACTGACGCCGCCCGTTCACGAGCATGATGCATGGATTAGAACCATTCAGCTCAACCATTTTCAACACACACGCCACCATTAGCGAGACATCTGAATGTGCATGACATACTCACAGCCGCCAGGGCACATTCAAGTCAATGAAAGACATAATATTACCCGGTAAATGGTAGCTCTATATCATAAATTTAATGAGGCGGCTTATAGAATTATACACACGCAATGATTTTCGACTTTAATTTCCCTGTAATATTCACAAAATTCGGGTATCGATGCAAAACTCTTTGAAATCGTTAAGCGTTTGGACCTGTACCCTTATTGTTTCTAAGAACCGTATAATTTGGGGCCACGGACACATCGTTGCTGCTTGCTTGTGTTGTTACGATATGGTCTACGATGATGCTTGCTGGCCTCAAGGAAACCTATTCATGACATATTCATGACAGAGAGTCACCGCCGTCCTCCTCACCCTAATATACGGTACAAGTCACAATATTATATTTCGACTTGTAACGATACTTAGGTAAGTAATATTATCTAAAACACTATGGTTTCATTCCGGATAACTGTGGACACAAAGAGTTTTGAGCAGAATTTAATTGGTAGGTAGGCAATAACTATGTGCCTCCCAATTTACTCAACAAATACTAAAACGGCAAGTACTAGAAACCTAGCTGGAAACATGCTAATCAATAAACTCGGTTTAATTATTTATAGAAGTACCACTTCAGCTAGATAAACTCTATTCGCCTACACGCGACTCGTGGCATTGTGTTCAAATGAGTATTGTTGCAATACGTTTTTTGTTAGGCGCTCTGTTTCCGAGAAAGCTCATGAGCGCGTGGCCGCAGGCAATATTATTTTGTAAAAGATGAATAACCGAGGGTCGAGCTCAAATGTAGTAGCCTACGTCCAGTATACCTTCCTTCCTGTCCTAGGTTTGTCTAGCTATGATGACAATAACGATTTTTCTGGGAGCTATAGTGGCCCAGTGGTAACGGCTTTGACTAGCGAGTTGTAGGTCGTGGGTTCGAAACAAGGCAGGTGTTTTACTTAGTGTAAATAATTTCATCAACACTGATCCCAAAACAGTGAAGAAAAACATCGTGAGGAAACCGGCACGTCCTAGAACCAAAATTTCGAAGACATAATAATTATGACATCAACCAAGCTGCACTACGCCCTGTGCCCGCGTGATAGATTACAGCCCACTCCCTCTAGAGATGAGTGGAGGCCTGGTTCCCAGCAGTGGGAACATTATGGGTTGATTATATTATGTCGAACTAATGACGTTCCCAGTCTACAAACAAATAATCAATCAAATAGTTTGCTGATTGGCATTACCTATCACTAATATGTAGATTGTTTAACTTATAGTCAGTCATAATTATTGTAGTCATACGTATTGCCAGTATTTTCATTTATTGTTACCATGTCGCCACATGGTAGGTATTACTATGATTTCAAGGCAGGAAAAGGACAAGAAGTTACAGACAATTTGGTGAATATCATATCTACAGACTAAACAAAACGGTTAGTATAGTATTATAGTATTACTTGTAATTTACAAATTACAAGTGCCAAATTACAGCTTTCTAGTATTAACAGTCTCTGAGCTAAGCCGCGGACAGACAGACAGACGGATAGACGGACATGGCGAAAATATAAGGGTTCCTTGTTGACTAAGGAATCCTAAAAATGGCAAGATTACTTGCCTCTTTTTGAAGGAAGAAAAGAAAGAAAGTTGATGCCTACTAAATGGATCCGGAGGTCATTTTAGCAGTTTCTACAAGTAGCCCCAAGCAGACACAAAAATACTGTCAAGAAAATGAAGTTTGATTTATTGGTTAAAGATTTTATTAAATTATCTGGACAAGCATACAAACAAATTCTCAAGTAACTAAGTAAGAAGACAATGGCATAGTCTCGTGAAAAACCCTTCCCTAATTGTGAAAATTCTGATCAGTCTCACGGAAAGCTAATGAGAAAATGATTAATAAATATTCATTTGTTCGTCTTTCATTTGATTGATAAAACAGAAAGTACGTCTGCAAGAATTACTGAACTGCTCGGAATTTATCTTCCTTATATTGTCTGGGATCACAATTAATTAGAGAAGTCAATAATCGAAGGAGAGTAATAATAATAACCTACCTCTGATAAGTGGCAGGTAATTTGATCCAGTATTAGAGAAAAAGTTGACTTAAGATCAAGGTGATAAGGTTTAAAAAATCTTGAAACGCAGTAATTTAATTGAGGAAAACAAAATGTCTTCATCTGATCACACTAGATATATAATAAAAATAAAAATAAACTCGTGTTTTAAGACAAGATACGTCACTAACGCAAACGTAACTTCTAACGTTTTTTCAAAAATGTTTTAGAATAGGGACCAGTAATACTGTTCAAATGCATAGTATTCAAATCAAATCGTAATATACCCCCGGACTTCTAAATCGAGCCAACTTGCACATTTTGTATACCTAGTACCTAGTTCTACCCTAGTCTATAGCTTTTTTAATGGCCGTGAATAATTGAAATTCGGACCAATGATGGCTCCAAAATATGGTCAAATGTCGACATCAAAACTGCATAAAAACTTTTTCTTTGACTTGTTGTTGTGTTTGTCTTTATAACTCACATTGAATTGCACTATCGATTTAGGAGTCCGGTAGTGTAATTTTGCATTAATCATGACAATACATGTGTTCATACAATCTCATAGGATAGCGTTTCTTGATGTGTAAATGTGTAAATCTACAGAGAAACGCCCACTAACATAATAACAAAAAAACTTCAGGAGTTTCTTGCCCGTTCTTCTCCATATGTACCAAGGTACTACGCGTTGGAATAAGCAACTATGTAGCTTCATATTTCTGACTGACCGACTCCATGACAATTCAAAAGTGCCTGTAAATGATTTAATTGAAATAAATGCTATGAGTTTGAGTTGACAGCAATTACACGTGACGGCGACAACAAAAGTGTACCTATGTCTAAAACTAATGATTAATTAAATAAATAAAAGTACAAATCATAAAAAATATACGCGTTTATGCTAAAGATTTATTTCAAAATTTGAAAGTACCTTTATATTGTAGAATTACCTAGGTAATTTTAACCGACTTCAAAAATGGTTCTCAATTCGTCTGCGTATTTTGTTTTCTTTATCGTGTCATTTTAATTTTAGGACTTTATAAATTGCTGTAACCTTTCAGGGTTCATGTCAGTATGACCCCTTGAATGTAACATCTACGTACCACATGGGAGCAATAAAATATTTGATTTTGAGTTAAAACGACATAATTATACCTAAAAAAATAGTTTCATAATAGTCACGCGAAAATCGCTCTTCTTTATTTTTCTATTAAGTTTATTTGATTTGATCAAGTACTCAGTTCCTAGGGATCCAAATACTTTGAATGTAAAAATAAAAATTTTTATTACAATTACTCAGACCTATTAGAAGCTAAATACATCTTATTAGAAGCAAAATAAAATGATTTAGTTCAGCTAGCTCGTTCTGGGCTAAATACAGGGTATCATGTTCATTTCCAACCACACGTCATTAGGCTACCTGTCAATTAGTTGATGTAATTTTCTCCTGCACACATGACGTACTAAGCGGAAATGTATACAGATGCAACAATACTAATTGAAATAATAAGCAATTTTCCCTCGCACATTATTTGCTATCAACTAGGGGGACTTTGACAGGCAATATAGGAATATAACCGCAAACTAAGTACCTCCTATTGTTCCCTTACTAAGTGTCTGATGTAAATGTAAACAAATGGATCAGGAAACTTACCCGTGTATGGCATTTAAGTAAGTCATTAAACCCCGTTTAGCCGAATAATAATATTGTACTGAAATTCATTATAGCCCGCTCGTCAATAATGTGATTTGTATTTGGAACAAATTTGTATGAAAACTTTTAAAATATACAAAAAAACGAATTTATTGCTTTTTATTACCTCGCAGAACGTTTGAAAAGTACAGTATTGTCCTATTTCCTCGATGATTTTTCAATTACAATTTAATAATGTAATTCAAACAACAAAAAAAATTATGGAAAAAGTGGCGAGTTATAAATGAAATGAATGTGTTACTAATTCCCGTTAGTGATTGATTACTTGAGAATTTAACAGAGTTTGTTTACACTTTCATCAGATTTTGTTGGGCTATTGGAACATACTATAGTTAAGTAGGTACCTATTATACTTTGCTATGATAGTATTCATGCGAAGTTACACGTTGTATAACTCCTAGTCAAAACGCTCTTCAGGGGCTTAGCACATCTCCGCCGCAAAACCATATCAGCGAAACTGCACTGCGGTGGCGCTGCCATTGTTCAAAGCTTCAGGCCCCTTATCATGAGTTTTCCACTCTCCAAATCGAATAAAAACTTATTCATCAATTATCTGTGATTTTTTTGCAAAAAAAATCTGCAAATAAAATGCAATTCCTCCTAGCGAATCTTTTTAAATACCAGCTCAATTTCATACCAGCAATTTAAATACAAACAGGGAAATAATTTTCAAATGAAATCTGCATTCATCCGAATGGAAAATTGCACGAAGTATCTAATAACAACATTCGAATCAAAATAATACTTCATTCGCAATAGCCGTTAACGAGTATTCTCCCTCATCAGATTGCATGCAGGGAGATCACGAGTAAAACTAATAGTAGAAGCCATGGATTCGCTCCGAATGAGCCCAAGAGTCTGTTACAGCCAGTCAGCGTTGATATGAATAAAATGTAGACTTATGTCTTATTTAAATCTGGTTCTTTTTGCGCAATAAACTCTTGTTTATTTATTTATTTAATACTTCAAGCACAGAAATATATATTTACAGAGGCGGACTTAATGCCATAGGCATTTTCTACCAGTCACCCTTTGGGTTGATGCAGAGACAAACAGTGGTAGCGAAAAATTTAGGAAAAAAATAATTATATTTTTATTATTGTTTAAGTACGCAGCTGTGGGTTGTATGAATGATTTTGACTCTAAATGAATCGTTAAGGGTCGCGCATGATACAGTTAAAAGAGAATCTCATTAATGTCCAGTGTTGTAATTCGGATCCTTTCAGTTATTTGGGAGAAAATAATAAGATTAAGGGCTGATTTAACCAAAGATCTTTTATCCGTGGAATAAAATTGACGTCTGACAGTTTTTGTATGGAAAATCTGTCAAAAATTCAAATTTTATTCGCTGGATTAGACTTATACTAGTTATAAAAGGAATTCGCCCTAAGAGGGTGAAATATACAATATGCTAACTAACGAAAGGCGTTCCCGTTAACACGCAATAGTATAGTGTACGTACAAAAAACTTTCTTTTTTTTTTTGCTTAATGTTCCCAAAAAACATTAAATTGATACGCAAATGAAACACCCTGTGCACGGGCAATCGTTGCGGGTTAACGGGAACGCCTATCGTAAGATAACTTATAATCACTGACATATCGTCGGTGAAATTCTGAAACCGCGGAACTAACAGTGTTTAAAACCGCCTAAGGTAGGTGCAGTGAATTTTACAGGAACGAGAAAAAACGTAGTAATATTTACTAAACCACTTGACTTTCTATTGCTTAAACTTTTAAATTGTCACTCAATTAAAAACACACACAATTTAAAAGTTTTTCCTCACCGACGATATAGGTTTAAAAAATTAAAACTCCTTTTTCACGAAGGACCACATCTATAAAATAATAGCAAGCATACGCCATGAATTTGATACTAATTGAAAGCACAACAACCACCGTTCGTAATTCGAACGCTAATTTGGTAGGTCTGCCCCTCACCATTGTTTCAATCCGACGCATCCATTATTACTGACCGAACAATATATAGAACTTTTCGTACTGAATGATTTGCAAAAGTCGCCTCTATTGTTTCTAGCCAATACAAATCAAGAGCTTGGTGCTCATTGAAAGCAAAACACTAGCTTTCACAATTTGCGTAGACAGGATCAGGCTAATTTGATGGGCTAAGCTTCCATTTGAACCTACTAGTGCTGTCGAGGTCAATAGTGGGATTAAGGGAGAACATTTTTTCATATTGAGCTGTGTAACGGGAATGCACGAGCGAGGGCGAAGTGCGTCGGTAATTGAAGCTTTTGCGAATTTTCAGTCTGGTTTCAAGGTGATGATGGGCGGTACTATTCAAAGTTTGTTTTGAGGTTTATTTTGTCTTGAAATACTTTCAACTTTTACGTTTACCTATTATTCAGAAGTATCCATATCCGATTGTGCTGTTTTTAACCCCCGACGGAAAAATAAGGGTGCGATAAGTTTAACGTGTGTATCTGTCAGTTCCGAACTTGAACTGAACCGATTTTGATTATTATTTTGTTGTTTGAAAGGTGTCTTGATCGAGAGTGTTCTTAGCTACATTTCAAGAAATTCGGTTCAGCCGTTTGAAGATTATCAGCTCTTTTCTAGTTGATGATTGGATGTGCGCATCTTCCACAGGTCTGATCGATTCGAAATTTAGTATTCTGTTACTTCAATGATATTAGAAGAACATAGTAACCTTGAACCGATACTGCAGCATTACCTGGAATTTGTCGGGGGTTATTTGAATTTTTAATTTTACCTTGTTTTATAAAAAAACCAAGCCTACACAGAAAATATATAAATCTTTATTTACAGGAAAATATTTACATAGCTTAAATAATGTATTATTATTTATTTTATTATAGGCGGGTATGGCCGCGAGTGTTAATGTGTATTTTAATGGTACTCTTCAAAAGAATGAAAGTATCTTCCGTAGTTTGATACCGACTCGAAAATAGTGTAAAATATTAGCGATGATTCGATAGGATTATTTTATAACAATAACGTTTCCAAAACAGAAATCGAAGTCCGTCACACGCACCTCAATAGAATCTATACATATAATAAAGCTGAAGAGGGTCGAAAGTCTGTACATGGAAGATATTCGAAAAAAAGTTGTCTGGAGAAAACTTAGAATCGATAACAGAACACGTTCCATTCGTTTTTATCTGTTTATTTGTTTGTCTGGTTTATCTGTTTGTCTGTTTGTCTGTTTGTCTGTTTGTCTGTTTGTCTGTTTGTCTGTTTGTCTGTTTGTCTGTTTGTCTGTTTGTCTGTTTGTCTGTTTGTCTGTTTATCTGTTTGTCTGTTTATCTGTTTGTCTGTTTATTTGTAAGCGCATCACGTGGAAACCGCCCAACGGAATTTGATGCAAACTTTACTAATTTGTCGAGAAAAACTCTGGCCAGGTTATAGGCTATGTAACATCACGCTACGACCATTAGGAGCCGAGCAAAATGAAAAAAGTTAAAAAAAAACCCTAAGAAAAAACGAAGTAATAGCGCGGGCGATGAGTTGCGTCGCGGTGGGCCGAGATCCGAAATTTCACGCGGACGAAGTCGCGGGCAGAAGCTAGACTGGTTAAATTACTTTCATACAAACTGAATGATAATAGCCGGATTTACATTACGAAACTTATAGTTCCGCAAACAAAGTTTCAAGTGTAAATAGATAATTATATAAATCCGGTTTATCATCATTGAAATTATTACATAAACATTTAGAGACTCACTATTGTTATGCTATTGAAATTGTTTTTCAAGAACAAGCTAAAACTGCAAGTGAGCTATGTATCATTTCCATCTTCGGCACGGGATTCTACTGTAGTAGTCGAATATCACACCAAGATCTTCCGATAACTGGACGTGTGAACGAACCAAATATTCTTCAGCGAAACAGCTGAAAGTCACTCTCCTGAAAAACACACACTTCAGCGACATCTAGTTATAAAATTCGTAAGTAATATATCCAACGCACTTGGTATCCACAGCAACTCCAAGTTTATCAATTTCACTGTCACCGATAGAGGTCGGTATTGTCTCAGCACTATTCGTTAGTGTCTCAGCACTGTACGTTCGTTGATCGTACAGCTATAAAGTAGTGGAACTCCCAGACTCTGAGTTACCCGAAACCACTTTGAACTCAAACTCAACTTTCAATTAACCCATTTACAGGCAATTTTGAATTGTCAAGGACACTCAAGTAGTCAGTTTATCAGTTAAAAAGATGAACCTAGTTGCCATTGATTTGCTCCCTGTCGATCAAACCTGCCCTGCTAAGATCTGAGGTGAGAAAACAACTCCATAGATATCGTGCAGAACCCCATTTCTTCCTGTGAGATTTATGTCCAGTTATAAAACATGCCTGGGCAACGCAAGGTGTGCTGTGTGCAACTTGTCCCTCGACATTTCACCGTATAATCAAGTAATGCTCAGGGGAGATTCACAAATGACTCCACCCTAGAGTGTAAAGTTAGTGGCGGATCAATCGGGCTCTAAATAGCGTGTCCGGGGTTCTGCTGTCTGCACGGTACAGGAGCTGATGGACGCTACTGAACAGTGTCAAGCTGGTAGCCAAATTCTGGATTGACTCTATATAGATTGCCATCGTCACGAGGTTCACCTCCAACGTTGCACAATCGACCATCATTTCCACGTCCAGCTGATCTATTCTGTAAAAAACTCACCGTGAAAACTTAGCTGAAGTGAGTTGTCATTCCACAGTCATATTAGTGATTGACACTATAGACAGGTCACTTCAAACTCACTTCACCTTAGTTTTTACGGTGAGATTTATACAGAATAAATCGGCTGTCTGCTACGCCTACGCCTAATTATTATTTCAATTTCAAATTACGTTTTTGTTGTACATTTGTGTTTTTTATTTTTATTCTGTTAAATAAACTTGACTTGTTGATTAGTACTGAGGCTGATTAACATTTGCTTTAGATTAGGAGCGAGTTAAGTTCCTTGACTCGTTCTTTCTTGTTCTATAAGTGACACTGCACAATGAAAAACTGTCACTTAGACACATTCAAATGTAAATCACCCATAAAACTACGGTTTCCTAGAAAAGCGGTTCTGTTATATTATAACGGCCTTCATGAAAATCTGTCATTCTCAACAGCATTTGACATAAAGTCAAAAACACTCTGTATTTGGACAGCTGTTATTGTCTGACCGTTCACCGTTGTATAAGGAAAAAGAAGCTTTAGGGAACAAAAATGACGAAAGCCTATCAAATTATTTGTCATGACTTCGACAGTCTGTCAGATATTTTTCATGTGTGCCTTCCATGCGCGCGGCGGAAAAACGTCCAGCTGTCTGCCGTGCGGAAAACTTGTTTGCACCAAACGTAACAGATTAATGAACTCAAACATAGCCAGATAAATAACATTGTTCGGTTCTTAAGTTGAGCTTTGTAACGGACAGACCGATAGGCGATAGACCGAAATAGGCGTTACGTTACTAATGATGACTAGTTATCTTTTCGACAAGAAATGTATCTATGTATGTAACTTTAGTCGGTAAGTACCTACGTCTAGCGGGACCCTAGGGCCTTGCAGACCAACAAATTATAATAACATAATGATAATAATCTTTATTTATTATTAAGTGCTTGTTTTGTGACTTTGTGCGTTTGTGCGTCAAAGGCTTAGTAGATGTTAAGGTTAATTTAAGCAAAGCTCCCGCCAGCCGGACATCCAATGTAATTTAAGCAAAGCTCCCGCCAGCCGGACATCCAATGTAATTTTTTTGTTAATGGACGTTCATATGTATCTGAAAACATCCCTCTTACTGTTTTCGTTAAGAAATTATTTGCCCCGTATTTTTTTTTAAAGTATGTAACGTATGTTTTGAATTCCGGTCACTAATTTTATCCTTATTTCTAAGTGTGTACATGATGTCTCAATTATTCTGGATGAAGGTCACTTACTCTATTCAAACATCAAATTTCCAAAACAACAGACATTAATGTTAATTAATTAATTTTAAACTTTGTAGTGTTTTTTTGGATATTTTCCAACTGCACTAACCAACCAAACCCAAAATCTATATCATACCCATCTCTCGAATGTGATTGATTTTCTAAAATATTGTTCTCACACCCCTCTGCTTGAACTTTGTAATATCAAGATGGCGAATATATAATTTGCTCAAAAATAACGCATCGTTTTTTCTTGAAAATCCTCAAGAGAATTGATAAAATACTTGAGTTTTCACCAAACCGCTGCTGCTACATTCTGGCCCTTCGAACCGAATTATTACCTATTGTTGATTGACCTTTGGATTGACCTTTAATGGGGCACCCTTCTCACGTGGCAGATTAAGAAGAAAATGCAAAAAGTTTCATCTAAAATAATACGCAAATCGGTGGGGTCAATCCTTACTACAACATCATCGGCGTTCAACTTTAAAAGAAAACTTTTTATTTCAGACATATTTGGTCCATAAAATTTGCTATTACAATGACTTAACACATATTCATAATATACATACATTAAAGAATTAAAATACAAATTACATTACATTTTAACATTAATAAATTATAAATTAGAATTACATTTCAAAAAAAATTAAAATTAAAATTTATATTAAAAAGAAAAAGAAAAGAAAAAGAGTGTCTGTGAATTGTTTCTAATTTCAGTGGAATTGCCGCATTGAATATAAAATTCTTTATTACAGGAGTATCTTCGTTTAGGCCATGTAACACACTCACAGGTACATTCCTATCCGAGAGGTGTTATTTCATGCCACACCATGACGTATTCCGCGAGCTCAGCATCACCAATAAGTTGCGCTGGTGTCTGACGCAAGAGCACCATCGAGCTCTGGTAAGTCTCTGAATGATTTGCAACGAGTTCACCCTCCAATACAGGGTGATCATTGCCTAGTAGATGAGGCTCAGCGCAGCTTGTAAATGGTTAGGTTATATAAGCCGTCAGGGTTAATTAAACACCGTGATTTATGGAACAGCCTCCGCACCTTTTCTATAGGTGCCTGAAACAATTAACCTCTGAAACTCCTGATCCTGATGTCGCGCGAGCTATAAAAGAGGATTTTTATGTCGACGATTACATTACGGGCTTAGATGAAAATGTTAGTTCTAAACCTTAGGAATAGGCTGGCGTAACGCAAACGACAACTTCTATTTAAATTATCACGTTAACATAACGAAAATAATTATAACAAAGAGTTATATTCTATCAAACGTTTGCTTTTTGACCCTCTCAGCTTGTAAAGTCCTGACATAACTGTAGTCAAAGTTCGTTTACAACAGTAATGGCTAGTAAAAATTGATTGGAATAACTTTCCCGATGACACGTCGCGCGTGTGAAACCGGTGTTTTTTTCTTTGAAACGCTATACTCTGTTCGTATACTACGCCACGCTATAGGTACACAGCCTATGTTGAATTACATTTATCGACACATCCCAGACGGCGGACTGCACGTGTATTTAATTTATGTTCGCACAGGTAACAATGATTTAACAGTACTTATGAGTTACTGTTTTCAAAAATAAAATCGCACCTTTAAAAACTATTTATAGTATTCCACGTCTCGAGCTTTATTAGGTGCTCGTCTGTATGACAAGATACACTTCTCACGTTATTAGTTAATAATATTTAATAGCGTAGTTTTTTGGACTGATTCCACGATTGTCTTGGGCTGGCTGCACATGAGGCGTAACCAGCTTAAGACATTAATTGAAAATAACATCGCAAAAATTCATGATGTTGACACTAGACGTCCCGTGGCGTCACGTAATCAGTGGGGATAATCACACCAATCTAGCGTCACGCGGTCCTCGATTGGAAGAACTTTCTTCATCCGGAGAGTCCTGAATTTCCTCGTGGCAGTTTTTCAATAGACGATTACAAAAGTTCTAACTCGTTCAAACATCGAGAATTGCGTGAGATAAGATATGCATCACTGCCGTTGTAGATCAGGATTGTTTTGAAAATCTTTGTTTCCCTTGAATTTAAACGTATGAGACTTGCGGCTGCCTTCATGTTACGTTTCGTTAATAACAGTCGCTGAAAACTTATAAGCGTAAGCGGACATAGTGCAGACGAGTTAGACAATGCAGATAATCAAAGGGTTTTAATGGACGGTGTGTGGACAGACCGAACATTATATATAAATATAAATACCTAAGCATAATCAGCCTATTGAGTCTATAGTGCTGCCACTGCTGGAGTACAAGCCTTCTCTCTGTGAGAAAAACCCAATAACACTTTGCCCGACCTAGCATTCGAACCCAGGACCACATGCTCAGCAGTAGCACTTGCGACCACTAGACAAACGTAACCTCTTGAAGTACTGATCTGATTACACAATTACACTATTTCTGGCAGTCACCTATATTATATACCTAGTATGGTACCTATCTGACTTCCACGTGGATGAAAGGCGCAGGCAGACGCTAGTCTGAAATAATTACGTATTGAAGTCTAAAAGCTCAGGCACATTAATGTATCAGTGCTACTGAGAGCCCTGTTCGTTTCACGGTCAATAACTGGGATTTCCTGACAGAAAAACCCAACTAGTTTTTTCCCCCAAGACTGTTTCAAAGTGCAATACTAATCAATTAACTTAACCTACCAAAGGCTCAACATGCTACAAATTGCAACATGGTAGCTTACTTAAATGTATTTATTTAAGGTTTAAAGTATAATATTGTGTCTTACTGCAGGTCAAACGCCTCTTCTCATAGAGAGAAGGCAAGAGCATTGATCACCACACTTACTCAACACGGGTTGGCGATTTCAGACTTATAACTAACTTAATTTAAAGTCCAGTTTTCTCCTCACGATGTTTTCCTTCACCAATGTCAGTATAATGTCCAAGAAAAACTCAAAAAATTGCAATTCAGAATTATTTATGATGATTATTTATTTAAATTAATCCAAGCAAAGTTTGGTAAAGTAAAATAATTGGTAGCATTAGATATAAGAAGTTATTTTAATGAGACGTACCAATACTTACCGTTTTTTTAACTATCAGAGCTTTAAAAACTGTTTTTCTGATCTCAAAGAATAAGATAATTTGACAAAGAACAGAATGTAATAAACCCATTAAACCATAATGTTTTATGGGTTTGTTCCACACAAGTCTGTAGAGTTACAGTAAGTAACCTTTATAACTATTGTAAAACTGGTCAACTTACAGATCCATTTATTTCTAAACTCGTCTTTCAGAAATGATAAATAAGTAATTATGTCATGTATTATTATTATAACACATTATGTTATGCCAAACTTGGTAGTCACTGTACGATTCATATTCCGACGGCAGAATACGTAGGTACAAAACCAAGCGCGGTGCAAACAGTGGATTATGCTTCGATTTACTTGATCGAAGAGAATAATGTAAAACAATTCGTCTTGACAAGCACTACCCCATCTATTTCCGCTGTCAAGCATGGCTGCTCTAACTTAAAGGATATTACTGCCGATGGAGTAACAGGCACAGGAAAAAAATCAATTTTGCCGCAGACATCCGTTGTCACTGTTGTCGCGAGACGTGTTTATTCACCAGTAATCATTCTCATCATGAGGCCCATTTCCGTCTAGTAAGTTGAAGGGAAATATATTTTCCAGCTAAGGGGTAAAAATGCGGAATTTTTAAAATCTACCTACATCTTCATCATCGCCTGGCCTTTTCCCAAGTATGTTGGATCCGGTTTCTAGTTTACCGGGTGCAGCTAAACACCAGTATTTTACATGGAGCGACTGCCTATCTGACCTCCACCACTCAGTTATTGGGTAATAGTAGCACAATTACTCATAATTTCTAAATCTCTGTCTATAGAATATTAAAATGTTTTTAAGCGCCATCGTATTTTTTTTTAACTTTTATTTTCGTATATATATATGTTTTTACCAGAAGAAGGACTAGCACATGACAGTTTGCATAACAATGAAAGAAAATGTTGATAATGTTGATCACATTTGACTATTTGTGACTATTTGTGTTTCACTCAATAAAGACTTTGTTGTGAGCAAAGTCTTTATTGAGTGAAAGGGTAAGGGTAGGTAACTGGCCAAATGTAGGTGTACTATGGGTACACCTCTGGCTTACCCTTCGGGGATTACAGGCGCGATGTTATGTTAGGTGTTGAAAGGGTAAGATACAGAGACAAAGCTTAGCGTGAAATTCCTCTTCGATCTGTCAAAATCGCACGCACTGATTTTGTTAGTTTACGATAGGTTTCGTCTCTGCTTGTTACCCAAGCGCTTCTTGTAACCATTTATTGTATTTAATGTATCTTTAGAGTCTTGAATTTAAAAACAGATTCTTTTAAAGTCTAAAGTCATTGTGTACATCGGTTTTATAAACACTGCAAGAAATAACAACCTTCATGGTTTTCTTTCTATAGGTACGGACACACAGGTACCTATAGAAGCTGTAGGGAAAATATAGAAAATCTTTCATCATTTCTTTCAACGAGAGTTATTTTGTGTCTTACTTTTTCATCTACAAGTTTTGTTTTTCCCGATGAATCACAATAAATGTTCGTCGCAAAATTAATGGATATTTCTCAACTCAAAAGAAGCTCTTCATGTGCCTTATATAAACTAAGAAAAATTTGTAAATTCCGAAAGAAAGGGTTGTATTTCCGTTTATTTTGTTTGGTCTATTTCAAAACAGCCTTTGTAGAAATTTCTTCGTAATTTCAACATTATTATTTGTATAATAATGTTGAAATTACGAAGAAATTTCTTAAGGCTTCAGTTTCTGTATGAACTCACAGCAACAGGTCGTGTACCTCACGAAAAAGGAACAAAAACTCTTCCCCAACCCGCTTTTCTAAGACATCTGTGTAAAACGTGACTCTTTTCCCCTTGCCTGTTGCTGCCTCAATGGTTTATTTAGAGGGGTTTTTATTGGTGTATTTCGTAATAGTTTAGTGGTCTCGTGTAAGCATGACGTACGTCCTCCCTCTGTGAGCTCGAGAGCGTTACTGTCGTTTTACGTTCGATTCACCCCACTCCCGGCATCGGCCACAGTCTGTAATAGCAGAGGCACCGTGTTTGCACACATGCTCCTAGTTTTCCCGGCCTGTTGATTTCAGTTTGACGTAAGCATTCTCTTTCAGCTAGTGCTACGAGGCACGTGTCAGTGAGTTTTGCATTGTTTTGTTCGAGATTATCTTCTTCAGGGTTCACATTATCCAGATCAAGTTGCATTGCGTTGCGTTTATGTTTGTCTTCTTTCTGCGATTGATTTTTGAATTTGTTCCTCTTTGATATCATCTGTATGTCTAGTTTGTTTATCTTTGCTCGGTTAAAGACGCTTAGACGCCTATTAAAGGTTTATTTTTCAATGTAAAGCCGCTACAACATGTAACGTCATAAAAAAAGCCAAAATATACCAATAATATAAAAGCAAAAAACGACAGAACCTTGAAAATGTATCAAGGTTAAACTTCTCATCACACCCGGTGAACTTATCAGAACTTCAGTAAACTTTAGCGAAGCTTTCTTAGTATCTAAGAATATTTAGTAAAGCACACCTTACTAATCTAATCACAATAGATGTTTCATGACATCTTAGGGAAGTTTCTATGTTATTGTTTGGAGCTCGGTTTTGTTTTGTGATGTTTTTCAAAGTCTTGTCGCCGAAATAGAGGTTGTTTCCCTCACACCACTAAGCTCCTAATGCGTGGCCTCCCTACGAAAAGAAAGGCTCAAGGGAATCCTATGCAAAATCATACTTGTATTGTGTAGTATGATATCTTCTTAGAAACAGGTAATGTTTGGTACAAAACATAATTTGTCAACGACGGGTATTTTTAGAACCATCACGATTTGCAAGGATTGAATGCTTTAAGAAACTTTTTATTTATGACTGTGGCAAATGATAAGTGTAAGTCTCTAAGGCATCAGCAAGATAGAATAACGAAATAGACTTGCAGTGACGATGCGTTATTCATTGTTATTTAGGTAAGCTGTCGAATTTTTCAAACTGAATCTGAAGCAAGAATGAGGAATTTCCTTCAGATTGTAAGTGAAAGTGTGCTTCGCGTATTTTTTGCCGTAGGTACCATCGCAAGCCAAATGCAGCTTTTCCTCTCCTGAAAAGTCGACTAATTCTTACTGAACACGTGTTCCTACAATAAAATAAGTATAAGTATTTTGTCGTAGGTACTTCCTGTTCAACAGACTGGCAAAATAAATTATTCCAACAGAACACACATTTTTTGAGATTTGTTCAAAGTAAACATTTATTCTTTCAAATCAAATCAAATCAAAAAACAGATCATACAATCCAATTTGTTAGTAAGTACATACACAACTTAAATACTAGTGTTAGTACATTATATTTGGCAAATTTTTGATGATCATTATTATTAATGTCAAGATAATTAATAATAATAATGTCAAAATCATACAAAATAATGTCAAAATCACCATTTATAAAGTCAAAATCATTATTAATAAAGTCAAAATCATTGATAATAATACAATAATAATTTATAATTAAAAGAAACATTATTTCAAGGCACGATTTGAAGGTAATACTTGATTCTTGGTCCAGTGCCTGAGTATTAGACCTTCTGCCCTATCGGCCACAGTGACCGGGAGGCTGTTGCTGCTGCCCTGCACCCGCCGCATCAGGGAGGCGACACGCTTTCGCATGATTGCAAAAAAGTCGTCTATACGTGCCTCTGCAAACATCCCTGATGCGCTACAATGTCGTGGCAACCCCAACAGCGCCCTGTATGCGTTGTTATACTGGACACGTATGGCGCTGTAAGCCCTCTGCGTGTAGTCGACCCATAGACTGCAGGTATAAAAAGATTGGCAGTATGGCCTAAGCAAAGTAGTTTTTACACCCCTCGAGCACTTTGCAAACCTACGGATCAACTATTGCTCCGGACTGACAGCGCCCTACGCTCCCTCTCCATGTCAACATTATTCGTCTGCGTTTCAGTGACCCATTGCCCCAGATATTTAAAAGATTTTACCCAATGCAACTCAGTACCACAGAGTGTGATATGTTTGCATTATATCTGAGGCCCTGGGCCTCCGCATATCGCTCACAAACAGACATGAGTTTCCTGAGGGCGCTGATCGATGGGGCCAGCAACACCATGTCATCGGCGTAACTTATGTTATTGACGATTGTTCCGTCAATGGAACAGCCTACCATAGTGTTGCTGAGCTCACGAATCAGCCGATCCACGTACAAACAGAAGCACCCCGCACTATTCCCATAATTATTCGTTCAGGAACCCAACATTAGTTTCAGTACCTAACATTATTTTGGTTTGATTTTAATTTAAGTTTATTATTAGATTTTATTCTGATTTTCCACGTGATGACAAAAGTTTTAAGCGGACAACTGTCACGCAATACATAATTATAATATAATCGTTATAATAATTACTATAATGGAACCGCTTTTCTAAGAAAGTTTTTACTTTTATTTTCACGATTGGTAAATTCAAAGATGTGGAAAACTAGTCCTAAACCTAACCCATCTTTAAGAATCTTTCAGATTCCCGTTCATTAAAATAATTAAATGCTCAGACAGTGTAGAAACAAAATTTTCGAATTTGTATAAATATTTTATCAACCTGATCATCTCAGCATAACATATTATAAACACGTGTCGGTAAAGGAAAAAATATCGTTACATATTATTTGCTCATTGTTGATTTTTTAATAACATATACATCCGACGGCAAGTGAATAACAGTCGTCATTTAATGTAACTATACTCAACTTATAGTTTTATGAGTCAGTTAAAGTATTTTAACTATATATTATGCGGAAAAAGAATCACAAATTCTATCGGATAATTTTCATTAATTCCCTTAGCGGTGTTTTGTAATTATTTGGACAAACCGGAAAAGGAAAAAACGTTTTCTTTCGATGTTACTCATCAATCACAATTTAAAACACATTAAAATATGTAATTAAATAAACTTTAATAAAACTTCTCGCCGGGACTATTATATAATAATATGTACCTACAACATCTTATACCTGTAGGTACCTATATTTATAGGAAATAAAGTTCTGATCCTTATTCTGAATGTAACATACTCTTCACGTAGGCATTTAATTATATATAATTAAATTTAATTATTTTCAATTTTTTCCTTATTTTTATTTTTTTACATTGTACTCGCTATAATTCAAAAGTAACTATAATGGTTTAATTGAAATATATGCTTTGCTTTGAGTTATATTCTAGTGGGAAACAATGAATTAATGTAAGTTTGAAAGTCGGGCGTCGGTTCTTCAGTTAATTTCGAGTTTTCTACCCGAAAAGTTTATAATCATTTCGTTTAAATTATTTTATACACACAAAATAAAATTTGTTGCTGAATCTATTTCAGTTATTTTTGGATGATCGATTTTCAGTTCCCGACGGCAAGCTGAAAATATTAAATAGTTGAAAAACTTTAAGGTTTTTTAACCAAAACTTTAATATTATATTATTTTAGTGTGTTATAGTGGTTATCAATATTAATTTCAGGAACTTTCTGTGACCAAACCGTGCAGAATGTAGGTAAGTTCGAAAATATCAAATGTTTCAGGACAATTCTTTTTTAGTTCCCATCTCAATAGATTAGCTCTAGATCAGATTAGAAGACATTTTTATTTTCCTTATTAAAAATGTAGACATGAAATATTTTGTCATTAAGGTTCAGTTTCGAACGAAATCATTTTCCAGGAAATATACCCCACCATGCATGGGCGTGGATAAAATAAGGTGGGGATTTTGCAACAGTGGTGGGGATAGAGGGGGTCCAGGGCGTTGTAAATACCAAACTCGGACAAATTAACGTTTAACTGGAAAATTTGAAAATTGAAAATAAGTTTATTTTTCTGTTTTTATACTAACGGTGTATTAGTATAGTAGGTCCCATATTTAATTCATCCGATTGTGTCGTGCGATTAATTAATTTTATTAAATGATAGTTCTATAATATAATATCAAGTGAAACTACCCAAAACTACACTGATTTAATTTTATACACTGCTCTGTTTATTTTACAAACGGAAATAATATAAAAACTTAGACAAATAAAAAATTGGCAGATAGGCAAATTTTTATTTGTACCGTGGCAGTAGGTACCGGCGCCTCGTTCCACAGCCTCCACCCCTCCAGTTGCGTCTGTGTGAGTTTCACCCTTACCACCCCCTGGCTATAAAAGCTTCCCAAAGGCGAGCTGGGACCGCACTGGATCAGGAGACTTCGAACTAGCAAAAACAGTAGTAACCACGGTCGGCAAAACAGTATCGCCTGTACCTCGCGGCGAGAGGCCGCGCCGCGTCGCTCCGCGTTCTCTAAGTGTTCTATTGCCAAAATAAAAATATTAACCTCTTTCTGAAATAAAAACTGCAGCTTCATAAAAAACCAGTGCTTTTTTCGTGTGAAAATGTACATTCATGGCTGGTGACAACAGATTTTTGTAAGTAAATTGACTTTATAGTTTTTTTATTTGCTTATATCTCGGTTTTCTGTTTTCTTTTTCATAATACATGTTTTTGTTTCGGTTTTTAGACTTATTATTTGTGGAGTTTTTGAGTTTAGAGTGCAATTTTTTTTTTTTGTCTTGTGTTAATTTTTGGATGAAGTATTTCTTCATTTCCTTTTTTTCAGGTTTTTTCTTTTATTTTTTTACGTACCATTTATTTCCTTTGCAGATACGGATTTTATTTTTTTCTCCCGAACGTTTAAGCGGAAAGTCGGCGTGAAAATTTTCTAAGTCCTGAAAACTTTATTTTTTGCCAGAAAAAAGCATTTTTTTTTTTAATCTCAGTAATATTGAAAGTTTCCTTTAGTATTACAATTTCCGCGCTTAGATTTAGAACTAGAGCGTTTTACAGGTTTTGGAGATGCGGAAATTTCTCCGACGGCGAATTTTTTTTCAGATACGTATTATTTTAGAAGGCGATTTCTAAGTTAGTCTAAATTTTTCTAACAGTTAAAGTGCAGATACAATAGGAATTTTAGGAATTTTCCTAAATTGCGTTATAATAATAAAGAACTTCAAGTTATCTCAAAAAAAGATTTTACATCTGAATGAAATCAGGGACTTAGCCTGAAAAAGCTAATTTCAGGATCGTGTTTTATAGACTATTGTCACAGACTTTTGTCTGTAAAAATGCAGTAAATTCTTCTAACTGGTAAAGTCCGAAAAAAATAGGGACATTTTCTAAATCGCTATTTTTATAAACTACAAGTCACTTCTCGTGTACTCAACAGATTATTTTAAATCTAAATTAATTCAGGGACTTAGCGTTAAGGAGCATTAGGATCGCGTTTTATTTACAATGATCACCGTAGAACGATAGCTTTTCCATCAGAATTGTCGGGATGTTGTGACGATGTACGTCACAATAAAGACTCTGTAGTCTTTATTAGTCTGTAGTTATACACCGAATGTACGGTTAGTTCTAACTGCAGAAATTATATATGTTTTTTAATAATAATATGTTTTTTTTAATGATTTTTATAAATTATTTAAAAATGTAAATAATAAGTATTGAAAATGAAGTAAAGGAAAAATCATTTATTAGATATCGTATTAATAGATAAAACGGTTACGTGGTGCTCACGAGGTTGCCAGGCTAAACTTTCAAACCTGGTTACTATACGGGAAGCCTACAAATGGACCTATCTATACTGGTGGAGTCACGGCGTCATTTCAAAGTTTAGATGAATACTTAAAATTAAGATGGATATTCTTACATCACACCACGCAAATAAAAATTTCAAAAGCTTCTGGAAAGGCACGAGAAAATTAAATTGTAAACCCACTGTTCCTCTAAATGTTAACGGAGTAACTGAGCCGCGTGCATTGCGAACATGAGCAACCCCATACTCGGTTCGTATTTAGGCGCTATGATGTGCTATGGCACAAAACCAGTCTCCCAGAAGAACTCGTTAACATTTTTGATTATTGGTACATCAAACACGTTAATATCACAAAGTGACAGAAGATGGCATAATGGAAGCCATCCTCAGAAAGAGTTCCCAAGTCGCGCCTGAATCTGAAATAAATCAAGGACTTAGGGCAAAAGATCCAATATTTTCAGAATTGCAATTATTTATTACACAATTTTGTCAGTAGGAACAGAAAAATAATTTTAATGAACTCCGGAAACTTGTTAATAATAAGCTTGCGCTGTGTTTTCTAACTCTCAAGGCATATCGCGAATCCTGTAAAAAAATGTCGTGATATTTTCTAAGTCCTGAAAACAATATTTTACATTATTTAAGTAGAAATATTTTTATTCGTCGTCATAATTTTTAGTTTTTTCACTTTCCGTTTTTCCCAGAAGTTAGAAGTAAGTAGAGCATTTTCTAGATTTTACAAGAGCCCTAAAAAATTTTTTTCCGACGGCGCGCGGCTTTACAGCGAAATTTACTATGTGTTATTTTTTGCAGGACTATTATATCGACTTACGAGTGCTGCCGTAAGTTCTTTTAACTAGATAAATGATTTAAATCTGAATTAAATCAAAGGCTTAGCGTGAAGGAAGCAATTTTTAGAATCGCAATTTATAACACGATTTTGTTAGCAACAGAGAAACAAAAATGTACTCCACTAAAGTATTATTAAGCTTGCGCATTTTTTTAAGTACCTTTATAGACATATCGCTAATCTCATTATTTTGTTTTAATACTGAATGAATCGGATTACCTAAACAGTTTAGTTTTACATTTTCTGCATTTTCTCCTAGAAATAGATCGTTTTACAGGTTTTATAGTAGCAGAAGAAAAATCTGTTGGCGCTGTGCGGCTAAATTTTCTGTGTCATTTCAACAGTTTTTGAATGTAACGTACGCCTGCTGCCGTGTTAACTTTTCTTTTTTCGATATAAATGGAGGACTCAGGTGTGAATGAAAAAAAATGGTGAAGGAAATAATTTTCAGATTTGTCTTCCGTAAAAAAAAAATTAACAAAAAAATATTATTGAACTGTCAATTAGATAAAATACTTACGGTACCTACATACAAAAAAAAAAAAAAAATTATAGCACTGCAATTTTTTAAATTTTTAACTTAATAACCTGTTCGCGTTATCGAATTTAATTTATAATTTTAGTAAAGGCTCTAGCACTGGGTACATTTATTTCCAGTAAGGTCAGAAACTTAGTCAATTTCAAACCTTTTATTTCACTTAAAGTTCTTTTGACTTACAGTTTATCTTATTCAATTTTGACTTTACTTGCGCACGCACTTTTGGGTTAGTCAATACTGAACTCTGTCTCTTGAGTCAGTCAATACTGAACCTTGTCTCTTGAGTCAGTCAATACTGAACCTTGTCTCTTGAGTCAGTCAATACTGAACTCTGTCTCTTGAGTCAGTCAATACTGAACCTTGTCTCTTGAGTCAGTCAATGCTGAACTCTGTCTCTTGAGTCAGTCAATACTGAACTCTGCCTCTTGGGTCAGTCAATACTGAACCCTATCTCTTGAGTCAGTCAATACTGAACCCTGCCTCTTAGGGCAGTCAATACTGAACCCTGCATCTTGGGTCAGTCAATACTGACCACTGTCTCTTGAGTCAGTCAATACTGAACTCTGCCTCTTGGGTCAGGCAATACTGAACTCTGCCTCTTGGGTCAGTCAATACTGACCACTGTCTCTTGAGTCAGTCAATACTGAACTCTGCCTCTTGGGTCAGGCAATACTGAACTCTGCCTCTTGGGTCAGTCAATACTGACCACTGTCTCTTGGGTCAGTCAATAATGACCACTCTCTCTTGAGTCAGTCAATACTGAACTCTGCATCTTGGGTCAGCCAAAGCCCTGTCTCATTAATTTAATTTGAATTCAACTTGTACATGTGCACGCGCATGCACACTTGAGTCAATCTTGACTGAGCATCTGTCTCATTTTGGGTTGACCTGTGCATATGCGACCTCTTGGGTCAGTATGCCTGAGCATCTGGCTCATTCATTTAATTTCAAGTTGAGTTGTGCATGCACTCAGGTCAGTCTTGACAGAGCATCTGACTCATCTATTTTATTTTGACTTAACTTTAGAATTTGTAACTGTACATGCACTCTTTGGTGTTGGGTCATTCTTTACTAAGCATCTGTCTTGTTCATTATTGTGCTTGTCCAATTGTGTTTACACTCTTGATTCAGTTTTGACCTGTTTTGACTTACACAGCATCTGTCTCATTCATTTAACATTGAATTGACTTATGCATAAAATGCCTTCATGTATGCTTAGGTAACTCAGCATCTCCTTAACTTATTAAAGTTCTGGCTTGACTGTACTAGGTTTGTTTCTGACCTAGCTTTCTTTGGTCTTTCGTTTTTTCTAAATTAGCCTCAATCTGATTTTTAAACCGCATACCAATTGCTATTTTAATTAACAAACATGTTGATAGGTTTTAACTAAAGTAGATCTTTAGGGTATCACTGAGCAACCATGTTTAAAAATGTAACTAATTACTAAATTAATTAAAATAACAATAACGTCACTTAACTAAAATTTATATGAGTTAGTGATAGAAAGATAAAAATGACAGCTGGAAAAGACATGTGGTAATCAAACGTAGAAACCATTACTTACGAGTCATTATTTTGCCGCCATTTCTTTTTTCCTCGTAATAAGTCGTTTTGCAGAAGTACACGCAATTAAACAAATCGATGAAACTATCGCCATTCTTAAAATGACTAACTAGGTACAACGATGTAGTGTCAGTAGGAGCAGTATCCATAATAATATTATAAATGCAAAATTTCATTAAATTTGACAGAAAGGACTTGGAGAAGGACATAGGCTACTTTCATCCTGGATATTTCAATAAAATAATGATGAAATACAACAGACACGCAGACAAAGCGGGCAACACAAGTGTCATTACAATTACACACTTATGGTCGACTTCCATTATATTATATATTTTTATATTATTCTTCCATTATATTATTTACTTATACATTTCAACGCTTCAGCTCTTGTTTCCCTCAAAAGTTCGCGTTCTAAGCCGGTTAATAATACGGTTGCTACCCACGATAGTTCAGTATAACTTTGCCTTGGTACTCACGCTACATGATATTATTTTGTCGAATGACATGCATGCTTTGCCGGATCGTCACCTGTTTTAAATTCAATTAGATTTTGCCACCTTGATGCCGTGTACATAAAGTTGGGAATTGATTTAGCAGCCAAGTTTAGGACACTGTTTGATTTCCACTTGGCTCAATTAGTGTGAACGGCAGTGTAAATTAGAACTGCTGGCTATTAGATATTGAAAGTTTTCTTGTACAAATCGGTCATACACTGTCTTGAAGTCACATTTGACCTGACAAAAAGACTTAAAGTTTTTAGCACTTGGTCCAGTTTTAGGATGATACCGGTCTATTATAAACAGTAGCTATTGAGTACTACCTTTTCTTATTTACTTGTGTTTTAAAATAATACGTCCTTTTAAAAGATCCTAAATGTAACTGCGTAGAGTATTATCAGGTAATGATGAGGTGAACCGAGTCATGTGTCTACCACCAACATAATTTCAGAAAGTAAATTCAAACGTATTCAAAATGAAAAAGACTACGCTTGCCCTAATTGGATTCCCTCGGGAAATCATACAAAAACTATGACATAATCTATATAAAAGCCATGGTCGTCGTATATACTTACTTTATTAAGGTTCTAATATACCTAGAGTAGGTACCTATAAAAAATCCTGCACATGCCATTTCTGCTCTGTCAGTACGTCAATTATAGTAAGGACATTTCTATAAAGTAAGGCTCAATTCCCATGAAATATCGACCGCTATTAGTATTAAGGCTCCCGCAGATAGGCATGACACGACACCGGTAGAACAATTTCCGTGAAGTTTTCATAGAAATTATTCTGTCTGTGGGGGCCTTTAGTGTTAATTATTCAGTGCATATCTTTGCCATTTTAATAAATTGAATTAAATCTTACGAACAGTTAAAACAGTGACGCGTATTTGGAAATAAGAACAGAGTAATTAAGAACACATTACGCACTATGTAATGTAAATTTTCTTTGGTCTTTGGCCCTGACATCAAGCAATAGACAAAATTTTGTATTATTTTTTATTACTTTTGACTATTGAATACGATGTTTTTTTTTTTGTAATGTGCAGAATAAACAATTTTTCTTTCTTTCTTCTAAGATTCTATCAAACTTTCAAATTGTACCAGGACAGTCCCACAGACCAGACATTTCCATATAACGTTTGTCAGCCAAAGGCTTTTAAAATAAATAGAAATATCAACCCATATTCCATATGTCCATGACAGGAAAATTAAATCCGTCAATTGCACCGCAGAAATGAATGAGCTTATTGAAAGATTTTCCGATTTTCATTCTAATAAAAGACTGACCAAGATAGTATTAAAATTCTTTCAATTAAAAAGTATTGGCAGCGGAATCCCACAGAAAATAGTAGACTATCAAAAGCTGCAACTGAGATGGAAAATAATGGAGTCGCAGCATTTGTTCCCTGAAGTTGGAATAAACTGAGGATTTCTCTTGGACTGAGCCAACCTGCTCGCACATCCTAACTGCTATTGCTATGAATTTAAGAAAGTGTTGTTAACTAAATTATTAAATTGTATAGTTTAATGTGTGTTATAATTGTCTCTTTTATTTTATATAATTTTAGTTACTGTTATTGGTTGACTACACAACCGTTATAGCTAAATAAATAAATAAACAAGTGCGTGTCGGACCACGCACAATGAAGGGTTCCGTAGCTGGGATGAACTTATCCCAAGAACAAACTTAACATTGTAGTTGAAAAACATGTTCTCCCATACAAAATGTATGGGTTCTACCATACATTTTGTATGGGAGAACATGTTTTCGCAACTGCAAATTTAAGTTGGTCGATGATTACTCGTTAACTAGTAAAGCCTACTTAGCTGTGATAGTTTTCCTTTTAATTTCATTTTATGTACTACTGCTGTGAATTTTTCCACATATCCAGAACTTACCGTTTAGCTGGCATGGGGGGGGGGGGACACTTGACTCTGACAAAAATTAGCACTTTAAAGCTTAATATTTCGCAGACGGATTCGTCAATCCAAAAATGGTTTTAACAAGCTCACAATATTTTTGAACGAGCTTTCTAACGATACCCCACACAATAGGATAGACAAAAAAAAAAGATATCCCCACTTTACACGTAGGGGAGGTAGGTACCCTAAAAAAAATTCATGATTAATTTATTTTACTACTTTGTCGGCGTCATTAGTATGTATACTCATACCAAATTACAGCTTTCTAGTACTAACAGTCTCTGCGCTAAACTGGGGACAGACAGACAGACAGACAGACGGACATGGCGAAACTATAAGGGTTCCTTGTTTACTACGGAACCCTAAAAACTGCTGAGTCTAGAAGCATGAAACTTTCCATAAGAGTTCCTTGAAAGTGACCTCTAAGGTAGGATTTCTGAAAATACAAAAAAAGGTTACAAATGGGATGACAGTTTTTTATCATTTTATTTTTCAGTATTTCGTCATTTTCCCGATGCGAAATAATACCGGGCACACGGCTTGTCATTTTATAATTCATTATGAATTTTATTGTCATTTTATTCATATTTATAACATATAACATAAGTTCACGCCTTCGTTCCATGGGGGTAGCCAGAAATTACAAAACGCCAGCTGCTACGATCATTACATACTCCTTTTGCTTCTATTACGTTCATTCATCGTTCATATTGATACTGTATGTGTTTAGAATAGTTTGAAAAAATGCAGCGTTTTGCCTGTTTACTTCATGACTTCAATTAGTAAACCGATCGATAGTAAACGTTCGCGTTAGGTACGTTTAGTGCTAGTAATGGTCTTGCTGTACGAGCCATAATTATCGGGCAAGTCATAACTTTGTAAGATTCCTGTGGTCTTATTAAGAATATAGGGCAAATAGTAGGAGATGCGTAGCTACGTAGTTTTTATACCGAATGTCATAACAACATAACATCACGGCTGTAATCCCTGAAGGCTTAGGCAAAGGTTTAGGTTCCTATAGCACACCCACATTTCGCCAGATAAATTCAAGTCTCATGTAATAGGGGGTTCTCGGTTGATGGCAAAGGTTCGTATTGCCAGCAACCGGGTACAAATCCAGAGTCCGGGCTGCTACTGAGAAATTTCAGATAGAATAACCCGATAACAAATCAACAGCATAATGGGGTTTATTTATTAAACGTTGCTTAAAGTTAAGTGACGTTCAAACGTCAAAAATGTATTGTTAAACAGACGCTAATCATTACTTAACTTTAAGCAACGTTTATTAATAAACCCCCACAAATTCCCATTTAAATGGAAGGTTAGGACCACCAAAATGATTTCTTAGGGCGAATTTCACCAATGAAACTGAACGCGATCATCACATTACAAACCACGCTCAAGAGCTGTCAGTGTCAATATTCCACAACAATAATGATCCTGACAGCTCTTGAAAGTGGTTTAGATGTGCTGATCGCATTCAGTTTTAGTGGTGAAATTCACCCTTAGATGGCGTAAAAAAATAGGTTAAATTAAAAGTAACTTCACCTTTTTTAAATTAAATGTACATAAATAACAACTTATGCCTAATTATTTAATAAAATAACAAAATTATATTCTAACCTAAAACTATTCAATCTTCAATCTGTCTGGCCTTTTCCCAACTATGTTGTGGCCGGCTGTCAGTCTAACCGGATGCAGCTGAATACCAGTATTTTACGCGAAGCAAATGTCTATCTGTCCTCCACACCCAGTTACCTTCTGAGTAACACGATACCCTTGATAATAATGGTTATCAGACTTTTGAGCTTCTGACGACCTGACCTCTTATTTAAGATGCATGTATTATTTTAATTCTGTATGTATACACATGTTCGAGCAAATACATTTTTTTTCTTTCTTTCTTTCCTGTAACGACTGTCAAAGATCCAATAATAACAGCAAAGTTATTAACAAATTAAAATATGGCGTTTAAACATTCCTCCGCATCACTGTCGACTGATAATGTACCCAAGAGACTGGCGGGATTGCCAAGTTGTATGGCAATGCTTAGCCTCTGGCCAAGGTAAAAGCCAGCCCTTCGTCTCGACGTTAACAGAAATACAAGTCATTCGCACACTGCGAGACTACAATAGAATTGTATAAAAACACGAACATTGTTTATCTGAATATTTACATTTACATTATCTGACTTAGTGCCATCATCAGTACCTATACCCTTTTCCCAACCACTTACAATATAGTGGGAATGGGTTTTCAGCGAAACCGGATCTTGGTTATAATAATATTTTAATTCAGTCATCTACATTGTTCTATACCTATGTATATAAAATATAGACACTGTCTTCTACATCGTCTTACATCATTGTTAAAACATTATCCGAACGTATCTCTGTAGTATCAATACACTTGTGATCCATATCCATCGTATACTATCGTATAGAGCGTCTTACAAACCAATGCCACGAAGTACCTACTTACTTTAGTTTTCCTCACTGAGCGACGAGGAAACCAATTATAATTATTTACATTCAACCATTATTAGTTCGTTTACACGTCGAACCCATTATAACTAATAATAGAAACAAGAAAACGGATGACGTCACATTGATTTTAAGTATCGAACATCTATAGTATCTTTGGACATGTATCTTCTTAAAGTTGCCAGTGTTAAAAAATAATAAAAGATGAACTACAAATACACCATATGTGCTATGAAAATACTAGTAAAGATTGTTGACATTTCGAAAATAATCACTTAGTCATTTCGCACAGCTATTTGTTTTGCCAGGAATGATTTATTACCTCAATTATTTTCACTACGATATTATATAATATTTATCATCCAAGTCCATTTCTTTCGTTTCTGGCTTGAAAAGGTAAAGTACCTAATTACTGGCAACTGGTCTCTTGACTAGTAAGTACTATTAGTATTATATAAGTAACTGGTTGCATTGTTTTAGAAATACTTGAGGCTTATATTTCTTTGTTAGTTTAGATGAGTAAGTACTAGTAGGTAAAATGATGAGTAAACCCAGATTTGTATTTTTATCGATGGGATTTTTTTCGAGCACTATATTTTCAATTCTGGACATTGAGCCGAGCATTAAAAATCCAACAGAGTGGATCCCAGAGCGTCAAGCAAAGAGAATCCAACAGAGTGGATCCCAGAGCGTCAAGAAAAGAGAATCCAACAGAGTGGATCCCAGAGCGTCAAGAAAAGAGAATCCAACAGAGTGGATCCCAGAGCGTCAAGAAAAGAGAATCCAACAGAGTGGATCCCAGAGCGTCAAGAAAAGAGAATCCAACAGAGTGGATCCCAGAGCGTCAAGAAAAGAGAATCCAACAGAGTGGATCCCAGAGCGTCAAGAAAAAAGAATCCAATAGAGTGGATCCCAGAGCGTCAAGAAAAGAGAATCCAACAGAGTAGATCCCAGAGCGTCAAGAAAAGAGAATCCAACAGAGTGGATCCCAGAGCGTCAAGAAAAAAGAATCCAACAGAGTGGATCCCAGAGCGTCAAGAAAAGAGAATCCAACAGAGTGGATCCCAGAGCGTCAAGAATAGAGAATCCAACAGAGTGGATCCCAGAGCGTCAAGAAAAAAGAATCCAAAAGAGTGGATCCCAGAGCGTCAAGAAAAGAGAATCCAACAGAGTGGATCCCAGAGCCTCAAGAAAAGAGAATCCGACAGAGTGGATCCCAGAGCTTTAAGAAAAGAGAATCCAACAGAGTGGATCCCAGAGCGTCAAGAAAAGAGAATCCAACAGAGTGGATCCCAGAGCGTCAAGAAAAGAGAATCCAACAGAGCGGATCCCAGAGCGTCAAGAAAAGAGAATCCAATAGAGCGGATCCCAGAGCGTCAAGAAAAGAGAATCCAACAGAGCGGATCCCAGAGCGTCAAGAAAAGATAATCCAACAGAGTGGATCCCAGAGCGTCAAGAAAAGAGAATCCAACAGAGCGGATCCCAGAGCGTCAAGAAAAGAGAATCCAACAGAGCGGATCCCAGAGCTTTAAGAAAAGAGAATCCAACAGAGTGGATCCCAGAGCGTCAAGAAAAGAGAATCCAACAGAGTGGATCCCAGAGCGTCAAGAAAAGAGAATCCAACAGAGCGGATCCCAGAGCGTCAAGAAAAGAGAATCCAATAGAGCGGATCCCAGAGCGTCAAGAAAAGAGAATCCAACAGAGCGGATCCCAGAGCGTCAAGAAAAGATAATCCAACAGAGTGGATCCCAGAGCGTCAAGAAAAGAGAATCGAACAGAGCGGATCCCAGAGCGTCAAGAAAAGAGAATCCAACAGAGCGGATCCCAGAGCGTCAAGAAAAGAGAATCCAACAGAGTGGATCCCAGAGCGTCAAGAAAACACACTCTTGGATTTTCAACTCTCGATTCAGAGTGCTAAAGCACCAAAGCGCGAAAAAAAATTGCCGCGATAAAAATACGCCCGTGCGAACCTGGGCTTAGTACCAGTAGGAACATGTTTTACTTACTTTGTACTTGACGTGCCAAAATCGTACATTTTAACGGGGCATAGGCAAAAACAATAGAGTTTTACTCAGTAACTGAGTTGTGGACGTCAGATAGGCAGGCGCTTCAAGTAAGATTCAACTGCATCCGGTTAGATTTGAAGCCGACACCAAAATTTTTTGTTGGGAAGTACCTCGGCTAGGATTGATTGATATAATAAGCAAAACTAGAAATTATCCCCAAGTGCAATCATTGGCAAATCTTTCTACCTGTTTATGATGTAATTAAGTAATCTTTTAATAAAATGTCTATAAATTTAATCTAATTTAAATCTGAGAAAAGCGCAAAAGAAAACCCTACTAACATTTTAAAACATAAAATTAAGTTTTCCATCTTTTCACGTAAACGTCTTTTTAAGTTAACTTGGGTAGAGCTGAAACGCAACATAATGAGAAGGTTGGCTAGGGTCTAAGTCTACTAATTTATAAACGTTACAATGGTGTCTCAATGGTGAGTTTTTGACAGATTTGCCATACAAAAACTGTCAAAAACTTACCATTGAGAGACCATTGTAACGTTTATAAATTAGCAGACTTAGGCCCCTGGTGTCGAGAGATGAGAAACTGTGGCTTCACTAGTTATCTTGTTATTCGTCTATAAGCACATCCGACCTCTTTGACACTATTACAAACATTCGAGCTCATTCAATGTTAGTTACGTCACGCTATTGTTACAAATTGCAGGTGTCTACGCATTGTTTAAATTGATCACTTCGTTAACCTATATGTATGAGATAATCATTGTGTAGTTCAAATCGACCTAGCCAATCTTTAACCATCGATTTTTCTTCAATCTCTATCTCTCTTCTTCAACCCAACTTCTTGTACCAAATTTTCCGTGTAGGTCTCCATTGGACGCCACGTTACCCGGTCGTGGGCCCTTCCCGCATCCATCTCTTGCCTGCCACTTTAACCGGGTCGTCAGTCCACCTGGCCTCTTGGCCTGCCTTCGCTCTTATATGGTCAGTTCTGGGTCTTCACTCCAACCCTTTCTTACCCCATCAACCAACCAACCTGTCTGGATCGCTTTGCCAGCCAATCTCCACGTACGTTTAATAAGATATTGGCATATTAAGAGATAAACACTATTTCTAGAATAGGAAAAGATGCTTCGTTTACGTTCATACATCTGGTCATACACGCACAACAGTTACGAGAACTATGCACCTTATGTACAAATGTATGTCTGTAAGTATCGTAGCAGGTGGCGTTCTGTAGTTTCTGCGTATCCCCATAGGAAGAAGGCGTGAGTTTATGTATTTAAATAATGTATGTGAAAACTACATTACATTTAATACAGAGTCATCTAGGCATAACGTTTTTTCGTTACCTGGCGATGTCTGCCATTTTACATCTACCGCAAGCCGCGTCAAAGAACGTTGTTCCAAAAATACACAAATACACTAGAAATATCGCAGACACGTAAAAATTTAATGTATGCGATTGCAGCCGCGAGAGGGTTTCCCCACCATTCCAGCTGTTTAAACATTCAACTGCTTGATAGCACGAACTAATCTCTCTTAAAAGCTTTCCTATGACGGCAAACAAAGCTGTTATAGGTAGGCGAGGTAAGTTAGTACTGTAACTGTTCAGTAACGAAGTCTGTTCTATGGCTGTGAACGTTTCTGTTTTTTTTACGTTCTGTGTCTCTTTGTTTAATTCAAAATTTGGGGGATATCAAGCTGTGGTTGTTGCACTAACTTGTCAAGTGATTGATTCCATTAATTAGTTATCTTTATGTTTTAAGTTAAGCATAGAATTAACACTGAATGGATGAAATGGCGGCAGGTCACGGGAACAATCTGTGACTCCTGAATCCCCCTTAAAGTTAACGGAAAGATATATAAAACAATGGTTAGACCCGCTGTTTTGTATGGGTCAGAATGTTGGGCCACAAAAGGGATGAATGAAAGGCATGCAGCTGAGATGAGTATGCTAAGAGAAATGTGTGTGTTACACTAATGGATAGAATAATAAATGAGTACATAAGAGGAAGTCTAAAAGTAGCATCGGTGACTGAAAAGTTGTGCGGAAATCGGTTGGCATGTGATGAAAGATTAAAGTTTTGAGTAAAACCCAAAAAAACGATGGATGGACTGTTTGAAAGATGATATGACTAGAAAGGGGGTGACTACCGAGATGACGACTAATAGAGAAGTATGGAAGAAAAAGACATGTTGCGCCGACCACTAATAAATTGGGATAAAGGCAGGAGAATGAGTTATCTTTATATTTGACTAAATAAAACCAGCCTATTATTGTCCCACTGCTAGGCAAAGGCCTCTCCTCTTACTGAGAAGGCACGAGCATTGATCACCACAGTTGCTCAAGGCGGGTTGGCGATTTGAAGATTTTTTAGGAGTATGAGGAACAGGCTGTCATGTAGGCTAATAAAAAATAAAAAAAATAAAAAATGAGGAACAGGGTGTAAAGTTCACTAATCCTCTAAGAAAAGGCAGGATTCTCCGACCAGACGGGTGTTGTATCTGGCGGGCAATTGCCTTAGGATTGTTGTCCGATAGTCTTATAATAATATATGATAATCGCGCGGTAAACTTAAATAGCGCGATGCAGGATTTTGTGAGGTCAAGTCTTTGATGCGTAGTTCGCATGTGGCGATGTAGATGCCGCCACAAAGCGATTTAAGACTTATGTTAATGTTAGGGAAGCTAAACATAATTAGGCTTCTATAAAACCGCCCAAGTGCCTGTAGGACCACGCACAATGAAGGGTTCCGTAATTGGGATGCATTTATCCCAAGAACAAACTTAACATTGTACATAGTTGAAAAACATGTTCTCCATACCTAAATTCCAACTGCAAATGTAAGCTTCATAGACGATAGACTTCTTTAAGGTTTTCCTGCAATCTTTAAGCACAGAACTATATATTATTCTGTTTTTTTTAAACATGTTTGGCTCATTAGTTTCGGAGATAAAGGAATGGTCAATAATGCTCTATTTTCTTAAATAATTAAAAAGCTATTTTAAAATTTAAAAAAATATTTACCTACTTAAGACCCTCACAGAAGCCCTATGATTTATTTAATGTATTATGTCCGACGGTACAGTGAACAAAACTTTATTGTTTATTTTTTTATTCTTCGCTCAAAATTCATTTATTTACGTAATACGTGTTTGGGTCACAGAATTATTTATACCAAATTTCAACTTATCCATTCCAACGGTCCATTCGATTCGGTGCAAATTAGCTGTGACAGACACACGAGTGATCTTATAGGGGTTCCGGTTTTACATTGGGACAAACGGAACCCTAAAAATCTATACGAGTCCACAGTGCAATTTTAAGTTTGTTTTGAAACTACTGTCCGGGCTTAACATATCATTTTCCTGACATTGATACATTTACAACAGCACTTATGAACTGTCAGAAATTCAAACTTTAAAAGAAATACACAGTATTTACCATGACTTGGTTCTTTAATAATAAAAACTTTCCTTCACTATTGACACGCTATGAAATATCGTTGCAGTTTATTTCCTTCTGTAATAACAGCTATGTGTCCGTCAGATGCGACCTCATGGTGACAGTAATTGATTACAGTTCAGCCATTGTGACGGCTATCGCCGTTAGCAGACATTGCTTACATGTGCATTTTAAGAATAAGCGTTGTAACATGAAGTTAATAAACACAATGTAATCAAGGCTAATTTTGAAATAATATAATTAAGTACTTGTCCCCGCGACACGTCCGCGTGGAATTTCTAGAACCCCTGTCCCACCGCGTCCCGCGCTTTTACTTCGTTTTCGCTTAGCGTTCTTCCTGACCTTTTTTTTGCTCGGCTCCTTAGGATCATAGCGTGCTAAATAGCCTATATCCTTCCTCAAGAATTGGACTATAAAATACAAAAAGATGTTTTCAATTCTGACGGGTAATTCCAGAGATTATTATATTACCCCTTACATATAAACAAATTTTCCTCTTTATGATATAGATGAAAGTTGCGGGTTCAGATCACGTCGGGGTCACCAATTTAGAGGCATGAGGATCAGATTGTAAAGTTCACTCATCCTCTATAGAAAAGGGAGGATCCTCTAACCAAACAGATGTCGTGTCTCGCGCACAACTACCCAATGATTGATGTCGGGAAGTGTCATAAATAATAAGTTGATCGCGCGGTAAACTCTAATTGCGCGATGCCGGATTTGTATGACGTCAGGTCTTTGATGCGTCGTTCGCATGTGGCATTGTAGATGCCACCACAGATGTATAAAAAAATTTGACACACAAGAGTAACGGTGGAGTTTCTTGCCCATTTTTCTCCATACGAAACTACGTTTTGGAAGGGACAACTAAAATCAATTCTATTTTAGATCGAAAAAATGATTTGACTTCGTTTGATAGTTATATTTAACTCCCACGCAATAAACAAGGCAGAACATTCTTCCAATTTTATTTAGGTATATCTGAATTTGATAACTCAAAATGAATGAAAACGCAAAGATTAAAATATCACATTTTGCATTTAAATCTCTTTCATTTTCTCGACACCTAGACAACCTAGTTGAGCTGGGCATTGAACATTCATGAATGCAGTTCTCGCGATTTATTATTCAATTTAACTGCTACCAAGGCTCGTGCGGTGACAGCTACTCATGGCAGTAACCGATACTTTTGAATCGTTTTATTTCAATCAGTTTATTCCAATAGTTTCTCCTGAAAGAATTAACTACACATTAAAACTGCCGATCTTCTCTTCCTTTCGGCACTACTTTTATTTTAGAAAAGGAATTAGGATCCGCGCGGACGACGCCGCGTGTAGCAGCTTGTATATCTATACTTATAATAAATCTGTAGAAGTGAAAATTCTGTACATTGAAAATATCAAAAAAATAAATGGCAGGGGATGTTACTAGACCGACACCGAACCCAAAAATGTGATTAATTTTTTTTTTGTCTGTCTGTCTGTCTGTCTGTTTGTTCAGGTATCACGCAAAAACTACCGGTTCGATTACGATGAAACTTGGTATAATTATTCTTTAATATCCTGGGCACCACACTGGGTACTTTTTTTCCCGGAAAAGTATCCTATCCTACGGTTGGGGGGTGTCAAAGTTTGTATGGAAGAATTTTAACGCGCTGTCCGATTAACTCGAAACTCAATATTTATACTTAAACCCAAAAATTAAGAATAACGTGTATCAGGATTTTTCGAAATTCAACCCCTAAGGGGGTAAAATAAGGGATGAAAGTTTGTATGAAAAATCTTATTCCTTGAGGTAATAAACATGAAACTTCGCACGAATAGTTATCTAAAAAAATTATAAAGTCTGTAGTTTTTTGTTTTTCTAAATTACCCCCTAAATTGGATGGGGGGGGGTGTCAGTGTTTGTATGGAAGAATTTTAACGCGCTGTCCGATTAACTTGAAACTCAATATTTATACTTAAAACCCATGGGGATGTATGGGGTAATTTCCGACACTCACGCGGGCGAAGCCGCGGGCAGCAGCTAGTATCATAATAAAAAAGAAATGCTATTTGTTGGTAAGCCATCACTTCAAAACGGCTAGTCTGAAATGAAAAAAAAATGGCTGTAATAGATACTTAAATGTACGAACATTTTAGTATCTGCTATATACAATGTAATAGCGAATAAATTTTCACGCCTCCCCTTTAAGACCTAGGCCAAATATTTTTTGATATTCGGATAGCTCATGACCTAAAGAGGTGCCATAGAGAATATGAATTAAAAATCTCGACTAATTAAAGAGTTATGTAATGTTATGTTTCGTAGGTATTCTGGTTATAGACAATGAGGACAGGGGGGACAGTTAAGATAAATGTGTATACTGATAATACCTATAATACTAGACTTTTCGATTTTCAAAAACCAGGTCTTTTTCAGTACTGGTTCGAGGAGTCGCGAGAAAAGAGTTCCTGGACGGAATTGCGGGAGGCATTTGCCCAGCAGTGGGACAGATTAGCCTAAACACACAAAAAAATGCGAAGGCGAAGTTTAGAAAACCATAGGTAGGTACTCATATGATTATACTTAACAGAAAAACTTTCAGCTTTTGGCTATTCTTATTTTGATTTCAATTAATATAATATTAATGTTTTTTTTTTCATTTTAAGTTATTGATTACGTCATTTAAAAGTTGATGTGAAGCCAAATCAGAAAGCCATGGGCGGGTTTAAAACTGACAACAGGTTACTCACTAACCACCCGAAAAAGAAAGAACGAAGCAGCATAAAGTCTTATTATAATAATAATAATAAAGTACAAGTATAATTATATAAAAAAGAGGGGAAAGAATCAAAGCAAAAGTAGAATTCTAGATATAAATGATTAATCCACACTTCACAGAAATCATTAAAATTGCATACGCTAAACTACGAACGGGTTTAATTACACGCCTGAGTAAACGTTGCAACAACTTTGATGTGAAATTCTGAACAATTGACATATGCGATAGTTTAATTCCTTTGATTTGTGTAAATTATTTAAGTATACCATTTGACACTTTGTGAAAATTATACAGTCAGTCAGTGTTGACTAGTCTAGTCGGTGTTACTTTAACAGTCTTTTGACAGAAGCCTTTCAGGAAGGTTCTTGTAGGGAAATACTACTAAAATTATTAAATTGCGTTTTATCAAAAATCTACGGATCTTAACAAATAACAATGTCTCCATTAGAAGAGATTACAGTTCTGTTATTACTACTACTTATCCTATTTGGCTATAATGAAACGATAATCTTCGTGATTTTAGTGCTAATATTTCTTGAATGGTTGGCTGAAGCCTTATAAAATGCTAATAGGCAATCATTGCAAAATTGTGGAGTGTGTGGGTGGTGTTTTACGAGTATATAAGTTTTGAATTGGTGAATCTGATTTGTGATTTTCAAACAACGGAATGTTTTTTTTTAAAGAAATAGTAAGCCGTAGTTTTATTAAAATGATGATTTTTTTATTTCATGTTTTGCTAATTTTACGCCGCAATACCTAATTATCTGTCCATGTAAATTGTATATTCAGCTGCATCAAAACCTGACCCGCATAGTTCGGAAAAGGCTAGGATAAGAATAAGAATAATTTATTAACTGAAAATGCAGGTTTTATGCGTGGTCCATATTTTACCTGTGTAGGCCATGCAAATTAATTTAAAATGACGGTAAATGGAGTAGGTATGCACTATAGTGGTACACATTTTGCCATAGCACTGAATCAATCGATTCGTTTTCAATCTGCGTTGATTCGTTTTCAATCTGCGTAAATATGATCATTTCGTGTCATCTGTATGGTTGCCCATACGCCAGCGCAGAGAGCAAAGGGCGCTGACCAACTTGTTATCAATTCTTGACTCTCCCTCTTACCCTAGTTATCTAGCCCCCCACTTTCAGCACATTTGTGACAACCACAGTAAAAATCTACGGTCATCAAATAATCGCGTTCTTCAATGTCCCACTCACCGCACAGACTTTATTCACTCTTCTTTCTTCGTTCAGTCTATCTCTCTGTGGAATGCGCTCCCCCAGGAAGTCAGGATGGCAACCAACCGATTATCCTGTAAGTTAAAGTTCGAGAGCAAATTCGTAAGAAGCTGGTAGTATCATCACAACGTTAATGTTTTCCCACTGTTTGTCATATTTGTTTTAGTATATTATTGGTGTATTTGTATAGATTTATTTGTGTTTATATCTAATGAGGTATATTATATTTATAGTGTGTAATATATATTCTTTATATTTGAATATTTTTATATTCCTCGATTTTTCGTAATTGCTCCTACCACTGTTTGTCTCTGCATCACCCAAAGGTTGACTGTCCGAAATCCGCCTCTGTGCTTGAATAATTAAACAATAATATTAATAATCAAGGCTGCAAAATGGAATTCCATTTAGTAGTTAGTTCTTTAGTACGTATTTGAATTACGAATGTTTGTAAATGTACTAGCCAAGCATTTTTCTATTTTATTAACAACTGGATTCTATTTTTAAACAGTTACAAAATTAGGACGCAATGATTGCACGCTTCCCATGTAATCGGTCCATTCATCCATTAAGTAAACTGATTTCCTCTGGTCAGTTGATTCTTAAAAGACGTTTTTGAATTCATTTTAAGGAGTTTCACGGCCATCTTGAACCGGTTTTTATTCAATATTGAGTATAATAGGTACTCGTCTTTTGTATCTCTTCCCTATTTAATACCGTTATTTAGTCGCTCTTTATCCCATAACAAATAACATAGCTTTAAGGAACAGCTGTATCTTGAAACTAATCTACCATAATGTTACCTGAATGTAATAAGTTGGTATCTAAAGGAGATCTATAGAAACCAAAGATTTTTGTTCGTTTTTGAAAAGATAATCTTAGGGCGGATTTCACCAATGAAACTGAACGCGAGCAACCGATCTAAATCGCGTTCAAGAGCTGTCAGTGTCAATATTCCAAAGAAAATAATGACACTGACAGCTCCTAAACGTGGTTTATGTGCTGATCGCGTTCAGTTTTCATTGGTGAAATACGCCCTTAGTGATCTCTAACCCGATTAAAAAGGGTAAAGGTGAAATATCTCCAAGTTCAAGTATCCATTACTGTCCTACATTGAATGTTGCGCATAAAAGTTCGCAACCTGGAGCACTCAATTTAGTTCACAGGTCCTTAACCAACTAGGTCGTTTTTTGTGTGTTTTCTGGGTATGGATTGAGGATTGGAGTGATTGCCTCATATAACGGGTAGTAGTAAATTAGCCAATTTTGTAGATCAAAGTTAAAGGACGTTTAAGGTGGCTCCTCAATTCCGACATCTAAATTGAGGAGCCACCTGTATACATAACTACTGAAGCAGTAGATCAAATCGGGTCACAATAGCGCAGTTATTGTACATAATCATTGTATAGTACATAACCAGTATTTCAGAAGATATCTGTAACTCTGATTGATCAAAACGATTAAAAATAGTTTTATTTGTTTTAATAGAGTTTTGTTTTATTTCTAAGCGTAAGAGCACCACCCGCAAACGGAAGTAAAAGTATTTTCTAAAGTTATCAAAAATGATACTTTCAAACTGCATTTTAGAGGTTTTTTTTCTTGAAATTAATTATCATTTTTTCTTTTTCCCAGCTCTAGAATGGTGCACTCCAATACCAACATTACTCGAGTCTTCAGCGGCCGTATTCTCGCTCCGAGGAAAAAAATAGCTGCCTGCCTTCTAATGTTGCTCTTCTTAGTCTTCACCATTACCATCTACACGTCATCGAATGGTAAGTCCTAACTGACGATAATTATTCTACGATTAGATTATTTAAATTTGGATTCTCAGATAATTATCCAGTTTTGGGAACATAAACTCTATATAGACACGACAAAGTACAAATTCCATTCCTGAACATTTTTTTGTTACAAACGGTCAATCAAAAATCAATTTAGACCACATAATGCTAAAGTAGAGAATTGAACGAGTGTCAATACAAGTAAATTATCTGAGATTGTGCATTCAAGTACTCTCCGATAGTGGGCTCTCTTTGTTTGCTTTCTTTCACATATTATTAAGAACGCAGCATACTTGTCACACCCGATGCCACCCCTACAATCCATGACTTATCATAAATATGATTTATGGTGAATGCGCAGTCTTGTGTACATCATGGCTTTATAAGTGTTTTGGCTCTGTATCATTCACATTTAACACCTCATGCTTAAGGGAATAATTATAAGTATATTATAACTTATAAGTATATATTTCCGCTGTTCACATCACAATTAAATTAAAGGAAAGCATAAAGGAAATTATACCTTGATACAAATAGGATTTCGATACATAGCATCATTTTTCAATTATGCCTCACTATATTTTTTTAATTCCACACATAGACAATCACCACTGTAGTCCACGAAAGGTTATTAATGGCTGTTTCAGTTGCTAATACCAATAACATGCTAATTATAAATTCTTACGTTCTCACATACCTTGAGAGATCACCGGTAAGTGATAAATATTTAGAAATTCCGAATATGTGGTGGTTATAAAACAGTGTATGACTTTAAATGCTTGGATTAATATGTACAACGTGTGTATTTATACCTATAGGTAAGCCAAACGTGGTAACAAAACCAGTATAAGCTGGTCTCTTATTCTATTAAAACTCTGTACTACACTAGGCCAGCTCGAGGTGAAAGTGTTACCTACGTGTGGCGTACTGTATAATTATCTAAATATTTATGAAAATGTTCCACAACTGTATCAACTCTAAACTGATGTTACTGTGTAAAGTAGTTTGTATATTGTATTCGATTTTATTGTGTATTATACATACCAGGGACCGAAACCGGTATTACCAATACAGGTATTTTTAAAGGTTACCTACCTTAAATTGAATACAACCAGTATTATTACCGGTTACCGAAATAAAAATTACCTCTATCTTACACGTGCCGTCGGCATTATTCAAAGGCACGTATCGCCTGTGTGGTATTAAAACGATAACCTAAAAGAGTTTCTTCTTCTTAGGTTACCCAGATAGCGGTAACCTTAGTCGTAGAAGTAACCAACATTTTTCGATACCTGTACCGTAATATATAAAGGTTTTCGGTCCCTGATACCTACACCCTTCAAGGGCTGACTAACAATCACTTTTTACCACAACATGAGTTATCTCAAATTATTTTGGATAGAATACTCAGTTCACTATAAAAATCTATGAATTGACCGTAGTATTAAACAGCGGGATAATTGCGTAACACACTAACAGTAGCAATGGCTGTCATTTTGACATTTCAACAATATTCATTGCGTTGTTTACGTTGTTGAGAAGACAAATTTTTCGAACATATACGAAGCAATGAATTAGTCCTTCAAAATAATTCAGATTGTTTACTAGTGGGTTACGCCATTAAGCTGCAGGAACATACACAATATACCTTTATTACATAAATGGTGTGCTTTTTTCGAATAATAATATAACTGTAGTAATCAAAGGAGAGTTCCGTTATCTAGCGTCCAGGTTAATCATCAGGTCCTCGTCATCAGGTAAAATGAACAGCACTCGTTGAGACACATCTAATGAGCCCAAACTCGATGGGTTTACTAGAAGCCATTCAAGAGTTCCGTTATCTAGCATCCAGGTCCTTAATCAGACCAGCTCGATTATATCAAGTTATTATATAATCATCGAAAGGCACGCAAGTAAGTTAACCAAGACCACTAGAAGTGACTAACTATTCAAGTATTCCGTTATCTAGCGTCCAGGTCAGTCATACGAAACATGGCAATAACTTTTTTCACACAGCGATTTGAAATGAACCGCCATAGAAGTTATTGCTCTATATTAAAATGCCTATCTAATGAGATATGTGTGGTCGCTATTGGTGCTTAGACCAGCTTCCCTATATATTTGCCGATTCTCCTTTCAAATAGAAATAAACAGTATGTTTCCCTTCCGTATGTCAAACTACACGTGTGTTTTTGTACTGTCGATCAGTAATAATTATTGGTGTAGCTTACAATAATATATCAATGAATAGGGTAATTGAACTGTACACGGCAATAATATGATAATTTGCGATTTATAGTGTATAGTCTTCAAAAGGAACCTACCTTGTTTAATACTAGTCTGCTGAAATCTCCCTATTTTTAAAGACTTAGCTGGATAGAAGAACAATAATAATGACAGAACCAGTTTAAATTATTAAATACTCAATAATGTAAAGATAAATGTTTCAAAGATCATGAAAGTATTATTTGATCAACCTACATAGATGTAGTTTATATATTATGTATATATGCCAACCTCTTAAAAGCTGAAATAAAGCTCAGCACCTAGTGTTTTTAATTTGTATAATACATTACTTTTGCGGCCTGCAGCTGGGGTATTGAAACGTGAGTCCATCAATGCTTCGTTGCGGTCAAGGCTCGTATAGACTTTTCTCAAATAATGCGTGGAAATTCAAACTAGTAAATTAATTATAAATTCCAGAAAATTTCTTCTTTACTTTAAACAGCTCTATTTAAAAGCTACATCGAAATAAAATCTTTGTTAAGTTACCTCCTTGGTTGTCATGTGTTGAAGAAAATTGTTCAATTTTTAAATAACACTACGGATAAATTTTCATGGTAATTTATTTGGCCGCTAAACACGACAGATATAGATTTTCATACAAACATTGCCGGCCGGGCGCTCGCATAATATATTCGACCAGTACCGCAATGTCGACTTATCTCGAAGAAGGTTGTCAAAATAATGTTCGTATTTCCAAACACGTTTGAGAAACATCATTAAACAGTCTACAATGTTTGGACCACCTTTCCAATAATAATGATGTACTTATCATCTTTTATCTAAATCACAATGAGGCCTGTGAACTATCATAAATTTGGTCGAACTCTAATCAGTTAGCGTAAATACCTAAGGGTCAACAGGGTGGACAACACAGAATAGAGGGGTTTGTTTATAAAAGTTGCTTAAAGTTAAGTGACGTTCAAATGTCAAATATGTAACCCGTACGAAACGAACACGACTAGAATATATAGAAAACAATACTTTAGTAGGTTTAAAGAACTTCAGTAAGTGCCTGTAAATCATTTGAACCAAATGGAAATTGCAAATAGATAATACGATGCAATTTAGTTTTTTTTTTAAAATTAAATTGTATTTAAATCACTTACGTAGTCTAAAAGTGATTTTTCCAAATAATGTATTATTAAATGAAAAATGTATAAATGATTCATTATAATACGACACAATTATAGAAGAGCATTTTGCTAAATAAATATTTGTAAAGCGAGGGTTTATAAAATAACACATTTACGGAATAAGTTGTTTGTGAAACGTTCGTTGTAAACTAAAAATTTGTGAACTGTGTTTTGTGAAACATTAGTGACCCGTTCTTTAGAGTTAATTTTTGGCGAATCCAATTATGATTTTGGTTTCTAACGGATAAATATTTATAAAGGGAAAGAAAAAAAATCCTCAGCTCAAGACGTCATAAGGTACTTTTACAAATACCTATCGTTCATAATAATTATTGTATATTAAAATAGTAATTTTAACATACAATAGTAAAAGTTTGCTAACAGAAATAATATATATTAATGTAATTAAAAATTACCTATACTGTACTGTACATAAACTGCATAGTTACTCCACCGGTTTAGACTTAACGAATATTGCCTACCCTTGCTAGAGCACTCTTTTGTTGATATTCTTAACATTTTATTTAAGGAAGCAACAAAGGAATGTTCAGTCCTCGTTAACTATAGAATGTGCATTCGCTCGTTAGGTCTAAATAGACCTTTACAGTATATTGTTATCACAATTCTTAAGGTCCTATAATATATGTCGTCAAATTGCTTAGCAAGATCCGCCGTTATGTCGAAACTACTGCAGCATTAATTTTGAAATAAATATATGTTAAAGTTGAGGATTAATGATAACGACTATGTTAGCCGAAAACACGATTTCATAAAAAAATCTCCATAGAAAAATAATCCAAAGTTACCTCCAAACCGAACAATAGCAACGGTTTACCGCTGCTATTAAAAAAATTCTTCAAATTAGAACATGAAACTTGGCACACTAACTGAACTAGCTATAAAGCAGCGACTATGTTTTTTATTTTTTTGAAATTATCATTATTTTCGCCATAAAAAGCAATTACCTAAACTTTTGCCGATTAGTTGCCGCCTCCGTCTCGCTCGCACTCAGTCCCGAGTAGTATGGTGTGAGCGAGATAAAAACCTGAGGTTGGGTGGGCTCATAATTATTATCTATTCATTAACAAAATACTTAACAATTAAATATTTACAAAATATGTATAATCTATCTCTAATATAAAATATAAAGTTTTTCACTGCAAAAATGTAACGTCTACTTCATAAAGGCTCGTTCACACTGGCGCGACTTGTCGCGCGACGCGACTTTAACAATACAATTTCTAATAAAACTTCACGATTGAACAATTGCCGGTGTCGCGTCGCGCGACAAATCGCGCCAGTGTGTACAAGCCTTTACTTGTTCGTGCCAAAGGACTCTTTTCCACGATAATTTTCTCCGAACACGTTATACGCCATACCATGTCATTTTGTTGGCATAAACTCGTATTAGAACAGACAATTGATGGATATACAAATCTAACACTTACAATGCAGCGCAGTTATAATGTAAATATCAATTTTCCTTTACCTTCATGGAAAAAGTCCATGAAAACTGTACGGAAATTGTTCGACTGGTGTCCCGTCGTGCCGTCGTGTCGCGCCTATCTGCGGGAACCTTAATGCGTAGTTTGCACTGGAAGTGGTTCTTTATTTATTTGTAGGAAAAGCAACAGCTCTAACACATTAAGGATAACAATTGTATATGAAACATAGAGCCAATTACAGGTTATACTTATTAATGTTTAAAATAGTTCTAAAACACGCTTATGATAATTATTATCGTGAATGTGAAGACTGTGGGTCATTATAATTGTTTCAGATAGATAATAATTATCCGACAGTTTGAGTACCTACTTTATGAGGCTTACAAAAACCGCTCAAGTGCCGCCCGTGCGTTGAGTCATAACGCTCGAGCGCCACATACCTCGGGCGGCGCTTGACCTTCGTCGCGCGCTGATAATTAACACTCAACTACAGTTTTATCGCCCTTAGACCCTTGCTGTAAATTTTTAAGGGCTCTTGAATAAATAGACCATAATTTATAATGTAAACAACACTCGTATGACGAGAAAAAAAAAACTGGTATTCAGCTGCATCCGGTTAGACTGGAAGCCAACCCCAACATGATTGGGAAAAGGCTAGGCAGAATGGATACTCGTATAACGAGAGTTATAGTACATTTCTGTCGCGGCCCGCAACTCAGGCATTGATGGACGATCGTGAAAATGTGGGCCGAGGCGAAGCCGAGGCACACATACGTGAGTCTATCAATGCCTGGTTGCGGCCAAGGGTTGAATAGTGCTTTTCTCAAATAATGCGCGGAAATTCAAACAAAGTAAATTAATTATAAATTCCAGAATCAATGACGGACAACGATAATTTTTCACGCGCCAATGCCAATGCAATGTGTTCATTTGTTTCTTCTTGGTTGCCATGTGTTGAAGTAAAAAGTTCGTTCTTTTTTTAAATAACACGACAGATATGAGTTTTCATAGTAATTTATTTGGCCGCTACACAGGACAGATATGGATTTTCATAGTAACATTACTGGCCGCATCATCATTTGTTTTTGATCAGTACAGCAATTTCGATTTATCTCGAAGAAGGTTGTCAAAATAATGGTCGTATTTCCAAGCATGTTTGAGAAATACTTATTTATAAACAAATAATAAACAGCTGTATCCGATTAGATTGGAAGCCGACCCCAACATAGTTGGGAAAAGGCTGCGCAGATTGATACTGTCAACTCCTGTCAAGTTCTTGAAGACTTTACAATAACTTTAGAGTGATAGTCAATTCTTTAAAGTTTTTCTCTTTAACGGGTGCAGTTGAGAATACTGATAACTGATTGTAATCCAGCACCCTAACTGCGTCCTATAGTTTTAATAATAATCTAAATGATTTTGAAGGATATAATAATACGTATATAGATTGCTTTAATCCATTACATTATATGTTCGCAAAAAATTGTCTGCTCAACAACATAAATAACGCAATGGGTATGTTGAACTCTCAAAATGAAACCCATTGCTACTGTAAATGTGTTACGCAATAACACCGTAGGATACTCGATTCTGTAGTTATTTTAGTAAAAAAGAATTAGTCGAAAACAACCTGAAGTAGTTTTTCGGCTTCGTATTGCAAGTACATTTTCATTTTGGAGGTAGTGAAAAATGCTGTGGTCTTCTAAGTAGTTTGAAAATAAATAATTTGGGAAAACTCATTTGTGATTTTGTTATGTTAGTCTTATATAAGTAGTAGTGTTCACGTTTCCTTATTTTTACTCGTCTCTTCGATAATTATAATTTAACTTTTATCGTGTGAAAATATTAGCCAGACAGTTTGTTCAGCAGTCAAGCAGTCAGGGTCAGTCAGCTGCACGTGACGTCACTCTGGGGGGCAATTTTTATTCACCTTTATGCACGTGTAAGGAACGTCGATACGATCTATTACCATGAATTCAGCCCACGCCTTACACACGCAAAAAAATATGGAAAATAAATTAGTTAATTGGGGCTAAATATCTATGTTTTACGAGGACTAATGTTGGATCTATGTTTTACGAGTACTAAACTAATAAATGTACGAGTTAAAGGGTTTAAACACATCTGTAATGTTACAACATAGATGTATCTATCCCTTTGATTTGTTTTACATTTTAGCAACGTACCAATTGTACGCCACATTGCTAACGTTTAATAGGATGAATACAGAAACATGTCCATAAATACCATCTAAGTAGGTAACTAAAATTAAAACTGCAAATAGTATAAAAGATCTGCCATTACTACTGAATATTATTAATTTGTCAAGAATATTAATGAAATTTATTTAAAGATTTAAATTAACTTTTTGGCAATTTTTACAATGAATTGTATTTTTTTTTAATTGACTAACCTTTGTTAAGGCCAACGCAGACCGGGACGGGATAGCAAAGGATTTTGCCGTCAGTCAGCGTACACTAGCCGGTTAGATACCACGACATTCCAGCGCCTTGCCACGGCGTCCCGCGGCACGACAAAGTATATTAAATTCTCGTACACTGTCCTCAGAGACGCGAGCGAAAATGGTGTGCATTCCCCGATTCTTAACCCCCGCCTCACCCCGCGATATGTCACAACGAGCGCCGGCGGCGTCCTCGGCATGCCGTTGCCTACCGCAGTATGCCACGACATCCCTCCGCGGGAGCGCGTGGCGCGGTCTGCGTAGGGCCTTTATGGGACAGTATTTATTTTTAAAATTGTATGTATGTATCATTCTGGCAAAAGGAAATGTAACGTCTTCAACGCGGATCCGGCGAAGTGGAAGTAGACCACAAAGGCTGAGTTCTTCCTTTTTGGTCCCTTCTTTAGCATGATCAGTTGATTTAATGCGCAGTCGAGCTGAATTGGGTACCAGAATGGCATTACTCGAAATTCTGACTCCATCGCGAAGAAAGAAAAACGGAGAACTCACGGGAAAATCATCATTATTCTTTGCTTATTAAATACGTCTTCGTTCCTGTATATATGGATACTAATATAAAGAGTTTATACTAACTGCTTTTGACTTTTTTCGCCTTTTATGTAGTTCCTTATTTACTAACAATTGGAAGAAAAAAAATGTGCTAATGTGTTAATTTAACTCATAGGCACGTTTATACGGTCAACCTTGATCGCAAACCGTGATCAAATTCAATGATTTCGATGCATAGCCAATTTGTGTAGATTGGTTGCAATGTAGATGCAGATTATTGACTGTGTAGTTAATTGGTTCGATTTTATTTTGGCCATTCATGGCATGAATTATTGGGCTACTTTAAAGGCTGCTATATTATGTGAAGGAATGTTAACTGTATTTTTTTCTTGCAGCACGTATTCAGCGCGAAGAGCACATGGAAGAAAAACTAGCGAATATGCAGTCTCATCTGCAGTTCCTAGAGGCACTTTACAGACGACGGCAGGAAGACGTCATCTCCATACAGGTTATATAGAATATTGAATTAATTAAGCGTCGTCGTGGTGATCTCAAGCGACTGCAGAGTGATCCTGGGTTCGATTCTCAGGTCGAGCAGTGTTATTGAGTTTTTGCTTTAGGGATTTCCGAGGAATAGCCTGGCGTCTGGATCTGTGTTGCTCACCTCCTATGAGACTTAAACATAACCGGTAAAATGTGAGTGTGCTGTACATAAAAGAGGTATATATTTATAGTACACTCATATTTCTCTGGCGCCTGTCCGTTCACTGGTGTGATGTTATGTTTATGTCTTTGTTGTTCTTGCGAATGTTTCAATTAAACAACCACAGTACTTGCGCCAAGTGGGGCACCAATTTGTGGTTAGACTAAAGGTGAAGCTCTAGACATAAAATATGAGAAATAAAATATGACCTTATTCATACATGAAGGTAAACTTTTAGCACCCTCTTGGTTTTCCTGGTTACGGCTCGTGCAGACCGGCGCGATATCGTTGGCGCGACAAGCAGCGCGATCCTTGTCGTGCCCATATCGTACCAGTGTTTACGAGCCTTTATGATGATTAACGAAGAAAAACTATGGACATACGACGAAGTACTACACCTGGTGCAAACTTTCAATTTTCTTGTCCTAATAGTGGTAGTTCAAATTCTCTTTTCATTATGTAATATCGTTCTACAACGTTACATAAGGAGTCATATCGAAATCTTTTTCGCAGGCGAAAATGTTTTCCGACCGTGGTAACAGTTCCTCAAATCATGTGACTGCACTAGATAGCTCATCGTCCACCATCCCTCCTGCAGTATATGCCCTTATAAAGAACATGTCCGGTAAGTCATAGTAACTTTTTTTTAAACAATTTAGTTATTGCGAATCATTCAATTTCAATCAAAATACTGATTTTTTTACAGGGATATGGGATACCAATTTTTGGGAAATAATATTTTAATAGATAGCTTAACTTAAAAAAGTAATCAACTTAAGCGCATTAGGTTTTTAGTTTTAACTCATAAATAATGTATTTTCCAGTCTTACCAAGGGTTGTGGCATTGCCTTGTAACTAGGTTCTAGAGATCAGACAGGTAGACGCTCCATTTAAAATACTGGCAGTCAGCTACATCCGGTTAGCCTGAAATCCTACCGCAACGTAGTTGGGAAAAGGCTCTGCAGATGATTATTATGAACTAATATCATTAAATTATAATCATGTCGTCCACATAAAAAAAAATCATTATGAATGTTATACCTTTTAATAATAATCATATCAGATTTATTTTTTAATTATAGTTATTTATTGTAATTTTTTCATCCTCATTATAACTTTTTTAATGTTTATCCTCCATTTAGGTGTATAAATACAGTTTTAAGTGAGATTTGATAGTACGCATTGGTGATATCTAACTTTGCACCATTAAGGGTGACAAAAATAGGATAAATAACTATACCGAATATATAGGGTAGACTGGAATATCTGTGTGCTGTGCTGTGCTGATTTCTCCTTTTTAAATTGGACTTGATTTCGAAGTATTGCAAACTAGCTAAGGCATAAATCCATACTTTTAAAATCATAAATGCGTAATTAAGTCTGGTATCTGTATGTTACACTCAACCAATGGTTAAGAAAGATAGGTAGGTAGCCACGGACCTGGCGAATTACATAACCTACTTTTCATCCTAGATCGCAGACGGAGTAGTGGGCAACCAGTTCGCTAGGAATAAATACATCACTTAGCGTAATTTTTTTTTAATGTTTGATTTCGAATAATATTTGAAAACCCAAAAAATCCCTAAATTCCTCATAGAACTTTATTGTTTCTAACATAATATATAATAAATAAAGAAAAGCCTTGACTATAGAAAGCGCCATTACTAAATTAATACTGCACGTTTCCCTCACAACTTAATAGAAAGAATTCTAAAGGAAAATTTGGTACAAGCCGACTCAGCAGGAAACATAATACTGAACCGTTGAAATATAACGCACTGTTTTGACCACGAACATAATCATTTATCATCATACAAATGAGTACCTCACACGATACAATGAGGTCAACATTGAACAGTCTATGTTTGAAATCTATTTTTTTTTAAATAATTCTAAATCATCAAATACTGTTATACCAGTAAAATAACTGGTTGATCTTGTATTGCAAGCAAGGTGTTATTGGGTTTTCTATTAAGAATTTCTCAGTAGCAGTCCGCGGTTTGGATTTATGGCCAGGTTAGTGGCTTTTGACTCGCTCCATGTTAAATGGGTCTTAAACATAACTGGCGAGATTAGGTACAACTCCTAACCCTTCGTGAAATACAGGAGTGATGTTATGTTTGTAAACACACATCTTTCTGTTTGATGAAGGCTATATTTTACAAATAAATACAGTTAGTATAGAAATGGTTTCATTGCCACACGCTTTGCTCATTAGCACATAGCATGTACTAATTTAATTGTCATGCCTTTGCAAATGTTTCATAATAGCATTAAGTCGTTTAGAAATAAAGTATTATTTGACCTCTCTCCCGATTATTTTCAGTTTTAAATGTTTTTGTAGGTTAGATCTGCGTTCGTTCTAAGGTAGGCAAAAAATTGATTCAGATGTTGTGGATCATTATAACTTTATTCTTGATAAATACATAATTTATTGTTCTTATATCTTCACTAAACTCATTTATTTGACCTATAACGTAAATAAATGAATTTTTAATAAAGTGGTTAACATTTTTTTTTTCAAGTTTCGCAAACTTTACCGTTGACATGTCAAATGATATATTGTGAGGGTCTCAAACATAATAAAAAAATATTAAAATAATTAGTTTTATAGTAAGAAAATAGATGAAAATTGACCGTTACCCCCCTAGCTCCGAAACTACTGAGCATAACATTTTGAAAAACATGCAGAAAATAGTTCCATATTTACAGATTACAGGAAAACCTTACAAACTTACATTTGCAGTAGGAATGTGTGGTAGAACATGTTTTTCAACTACAATGTTAAGTTTGTTCATACCTACATTGTGCGTGGTCCGACACGCACTTGGCCGGTTTTTTTAACACATAACTACAACTTAACACTTTACAGATAACTATACAAAACTCCTATACTAATAATTATCATCACGTTATTGCCCTTATCCCAAAAGGGTCGGCAGCATTTATTTTTCTTCCATACTTCTCTATCAGCCGTCCTCTCCGTGTCTTCTTTATTCCGTCAACCAATAATGACCTCAAAATCTAGCCCTGAATTATTTACAGATTATTTTGCAATAATTCTTAATTACTGCACTTGCGATTGTTTAAGATGGTTACATTGTCTTATTATTTCATTAATCATGAATCAGCTGCTAGGAATAAAATCTTGTATTCGATTCGATGATCTAGTCATGTGTCATGATTGGATTATTCTTTAAGGAAACCGCCTGACTGATGTTCTATTAAATTGGATGTACTTACTTCGAGGACATGAGTTTTAGTGTAACTTGAACAGGGAAATTGGCAGTACCATAAACAACCTTTTATGTTCCCACTGCTGACACAGGCCCCCTCTTTGATAGGGAGCGAGATGGATGTAGAAGAAAGAGAGAAAGAAAATAAGTTCATTTGCGGCAAACATTGCGCAATTAAAAAAAAGTACACATTTATAACAAGTCGGGGGAAAATATGAATCACATCCACGCAAAACGGCCATCGCTCAGCATAATGCTGTGACCCTATGCGAGACCGAGCCCCAGCGCTGGTTTTGTCACAAGTCTTCGAGTTTTTGATTCTAAGACATATCGTATTTTACCCAAATGGATTATTGAACTCCGCGACCTAATTAGCGGATAATCTTAGGCAAAACCAGTCCTCAGTTTTTCAGTTTTTTGGTTGATATAAAAATGACCAGAGTCTTCATCATCGCCAAGAGCTTTTCAAATTCAATGCATCCCGAGAACAGGCGCCTTTACACAAACAAGTGAAATACTTATGAGCAGTTACTGTTCATGTGTTCCTTTCCATCATCAGGGACCAGAACAGCCACTGGTGTCCACACCAAGCACCTACAACAGCTGAGGATTCCATTCGTTTACCAACTCTTGCCGCACTTGATGAATGACCCTAACAGCTTGAAGCCAGCATACCATATGAGAGGAGGACGCCACTTCTCTGATATAGTCGTTGGTATACCGACAGTCAAGAGAGACAAGGAGAGCTACCTAATGTTAACCTTGACTGTAAGTATTCATTTTTGTCTTTATTACCAGCAATTAAGGCTCAATTTTCAGGTTACGGAGACAGATCGGCGTCAGTTAAAGATGGAGTTCCTTTTACTTTTAGTTAGGTACGACCGATTACTTCGTAATTCTCAATATTTATAATAAAATTGTTATTACTTATACTTAAAATAAACAATCACACAAAATAAGTTTTTTTTTAATGGCCAACCATTTAAAAAAACTTGTTTTCTTTCACAGACCTAACTAACACTGCGTGCAACGTGAAAGATTTGTCAAAAAAAAAAAAATTAAGTATTTTTATTTTATTTGATAAAAATGTTTTGTTTGATCTTATTCGTTTTCTGAGTGCACTATCAACGAACCAGTTCTTAGAAATTCGTAAGGAACTAGGAGAAGCTTTAACTTTTCAAACGAAGATTATAAGATAAACGACCTTTACTTGATTCAATCAATCAATCAAAATATTTTATTTCACATAAACCTACATGGGCACTTATGAAACGTCAGAAGCTAGGTGCAGATTATAAATCTTAAGCCTTTTTAACTGGTTTTTTATCTACTTGATACTACTTACAAGATCTATTATGATAACAAACTGCATATATTGAAAATATCTTGAAAGAAGCAACAAAATTGTTTATATAGTCGAGCTGTAATTATATCAGTGTGGCCTATCGTGGAGTTCAGCTAGCCAAATGATACTCATCATTGTCAATATTTCAACAACCATTGATAAACATGGGACTTAAAGACTGTTTATCTTTGAACAAAATATTACATAGCAATTAATGTAAGAGAAACAATTTAAAAAAAAAATTGTTTCTTTATTTTATTTTTATTTTAAGAATTAATTTTATGATTTTTGCTGTGCCCTACTGGGTCCATAATTGTACCTTAGTTTTAAGCCATTGTAACACTGTTTTATCTACATTATAGAATGCAAACAAAGCTATGCATAGTCCAAATACTTATGTATCAGCACTAAAGAAAATTATTCTAAATAACACCGTTTAAAACATTAGGCCACAGTCAAGTTTTTTAATAAGATATTTAGACACCCGAAAAAAAGCAAATTGTAAAGAAAAAATTCGATGTTGAAAGCTTTCTAAAGTCTATTTTATACAAAAACAGCACTACTTCGATCTGACGTCATAAGATATGAAGGAACGCCACACACACAGGGAAATATAATATAAAGTCAGGAAATTAATTGTCAAGCAAATTGATAACTAATTTAAATTGCCCGTATATTCAAATCACAACTCTGCATCATTGACATTTCTAAAAAAATATTACAACACGGTAAATTGACGAAGGTGTAAGGCTTAACAATGACTTCCCTGGCTGTACTGTTTTTGATAGCAGTCTAATATCCTACTGATGATACTAAACCTAGCAAATGTCCACAGCATCTCATCAGTGGCCTGACTCCAGCTGATATTAACAGTACTCTCATCGTTGTCATGATTGGCGAAACGGACTTGGTATACGTCATCAAAACGGCCCGCCAGATAGAAGTCATGTATGTATTACTCAATCAGAAATGAAGAGATCCGCCGGAGAACTAAGGTAATCGAAATAGACCGAGGGCAGGTCCCGTTGCTCGCAGAACAGATATCCGATGGGGCCGAAAGGTTCTGGAGTGGCGGCCGTGTACCGGAAGACGTAGTGTGGGAAAGCCGCAACTCGTACGTCACGACAGTTACCACTAGACCACCACCTACTCTCCGTGAAATCTCCGGAATGTTTACGTTTATACTCTGAATTCTTTTGTTGACTGTATTGTGATCCAAGCTATTTCAGTATGATAGACAAACAATATACCAAGAATGCAGCTAAGCCATTTAGGTTATGTCCTATCCTTTGTACACTTCAGATAATCACATAAATCTCATCAAAGCAATCATAATAACATTTATACATAATCGCATTTTATTGCCACAATAGTTAATGCAATTAGAGAAGAATATGACCGGTTTATTAACTAACTGTAATAAAAACAAACCAGTTTAATTAATCTGCATTCGAGAAAAGACGTTTATGATGAACTATACTTCTACAATAGACTGTCCGCATAGTAAAAATCTTAAATTCACTCCCTAACAGACAATACACAGCCTAAACCACTGGGTCTGTAGAATCATGAAATTATGCAAAAGAGCCCTTATAATAAGAAAATCCCCTAAAAATAAAGGATCATGTTTGTGTGGAATTTTGCCATTTTTGCCGATGGGAGATCCCATGGGGTGGGCGACCAGCTTGTTCAGAAATGAACTAGAAACCTTCTTATTGTTTTTAATCTAATGACGTTCAAACCAGCCAGTATCAAATGAAACCAATACTAAAGCGTGTGCTCTGTACCTAGCACTGTGCGTTCGATTTTCGTTTCAGTGAGAGTTCTCTATGGACACAGATGTTGCTATAGAATCTAAAGTCTGGTGAATTGTGTTTGTCTTTTGTTGACATTGCCACTCGACGCGGTGAGAACCGCTGTCTGGCTTTGAACGTGTTGCAAAGTATTTTAGTACCTAGATTTAAAAAAAAAACTCGTACTAAGGCCCGTCATCCGGATCTACACTACTTAAAACTTACGGGACAAGTTAGTGATTGAAATTATTTAAATTAATTGGTGACTCTTAGTAATTGTACACGGTGTAAGTCAATAACTTTAAAAAGATTGACTAATAATTGGGCACATTATTTTTTTGTTATATTCAATTTTTTATATAATATTTACACGTCTTACTTAGTTTAAATCTCAATTATATTAAATTTTATTTTTTAAAAAAAATAGTATGTACAAGTACATAATTATATAACGGAACTTTTAAAAAGGGAGAAGAGCTCATTGGGCATTAAAAAAATTATCCGCTACGCTGTCAATGGGGCAAGTGCCCAAAACTGGCAGCATTGCCCGTTGAATGGCAATGCTGATCCTTTGGGCTAAGAATAGGCCAGCCCTCTGGTCGCGTGAAGAGTCGACCAGCCGCTTGGCGATGTCCCGAAATACTCGAGGAGCACTCGGACCCCAAGGCCCCAGTGTTTCAACCCCAAACGGCTCAAACATATAGCTACCAATAAGGTTGTTGTATTTGCGCCGTTTGAGGTTTACTTCTCCTGCAGCAGCTCGCCGTGCTAAGAAGATGCGATGGCGCAAGGCTGTCGACACAGGTTGCATCTCACACCAGAGGCCTACCCAACTTCCTGGCCATTATGGTCATTCCGTCTGGCCACTTCCCATCATCGCGTGCCAAGCCATTGAGTTCTAAAATAGCTGACACCCCGGTGACATTTATTTTATTAATTGATCGTTCTGTTTACCGCAGCATAGTTTTTAGAATCTAATCGAAACCGGACGCGTGATCACGTGTCGGGTCGCCATTCAAATACTTGTGCTGTGGCATTCTGGCGACACAATGGCGATTTGAGTTTGTACTGGTTAGTTTTGAGTAGCGTCAAAATCTATTTGAGACTGTTCTTGTTTACATTATTGCAATGATGAAAATAAATCCTCTAAATCCAAAATCTTCTTTAGGTTCCCAAAGCAGGTAAGAAGTGGGCTAATAGAAGTCTTATCACCATCAGCAGCCTATTACCCAAACTTTGACAGTCTTCCTGTGACCTTGGGTGACTCACATAAAAGAGTGAAATGGCGCACGAAGCAGAACCTGGACAACATCTACCTCATGGCGTATGCCCAGTCCAAGGGCACCTTCTACCTCATGCTGGAAGATGATGTCATCGCCAAGAAAAACTATGTCCAGGTGAGTTCGATTGTCTTTTTCTTTGTCTAAATTACAGATTTACAGGATTACTTAGGACGGATTCGACCAAACAGGAATAAACTTTATCCGCGCAAAGCCATCTCATCCAATTTTTTATTAATTTTTGACAGTTTCTCCATACGAAAACTGTCGAAGTAAATCTTATTTCACGGATATTTATAGAGTTACTAGATACAAATATTAGAGTTATTATATTTGTATTGCACTTTTATTTTACTGATGTCCTGCTTCGTCACCTTCTCTCGATGCGATTTTTTATAAGATAAGTTCAGAGCTTGGTAAAATTAAGCCTATAAGCATGGTGGAAATCATCGTCATCGTTCCGTACGATTTTGAACATTATTTTATTCAACAAATTTTCTCACTCGTTCAACTCTGACTGCGCATGGTGGGGACGACATTTTGGTACCGGAGACTCTAGAACGATTTCATAATGCTGGTGCATTTAGTATAGTGATAATAAACATAGGTACAGGGGTAAGGGGTAAGCACGAATGTGGGTTTATCTATTTATCTATTAACCCAAAAAATCTGCTGTAGGAATGGTTGTAGAGACTTAGTGCCGTAGTAAAAATACTCGGAGTGACTTCCCCAACAGTGGTGACATGTTTTTTTCGTTGACTTGGGTTTCTGGGCCGAAAATGAATGATCTCCTTTCATTCAAATCCGTTCAGTCGTTTTTGCGTGAAACAGTAACAAACATCCATCGTCAGAAACTTTCTCATTTAAAATATTTGTAGGATTTAATAAGAATCTCAAACGCCATTTTTCACCATTGTCCAGGAAATAAAGAAGTTCACAGCATCCACCACCGTGATCAACCGTAACTGGTTCTTCATTGAGTATTGCCATGTCGGAGGTATTGGCAAGCTGTTCCGTTCAGCGGACCTGATACACTTCATCACCTACGTGCAGCTGTTCTATAGCAACATGCCCATCGACTGGCTTCTTGAGAGTTATCTGGCTGACCGGACGTGCAGCATTCTTAAGGCTTCAGTAAGTTTATTATGTCATGATACAATTCCGAAGATGACCACAGACCGCAAACTGCAGCGGCTTTGACTGGTATGTCGTCATCGGTCGTTGCACGCAGCAACATTCGGCAACATCGCCATCTACGGGCGGCAGCGTTCTCATAGTTTCATAGGCACCAGTAGTGTCGCAGCGGCCTGTCATTGCGATTTGCAGTCTGCGATCACCTTCCGTTTTGTATCTAAATTATTTTTAGTTATAGATTTTTGAGTTTTCAAAATGAATGCGACTACTGCATAACTATCATTACTTAGACCATTGTGTACTTTCAAATAATAAAGAACATTAGTATCCAAGACAGTTTGCAGTCGCAACCACGTTTATAATCGCATGATGTCGTCAAAAAAGAGAGAAATAATCTTATTTCCAAGTTCTAAATATTCGATGATTTCCATAACCGTACATATTCTAAGACGCTGTAACCGAACTTTTAGTTACAGTGATTTGGTTGTACGAAGATAAACTAGGTACTCATCCACCGTCAACGGCAACATAAAATAATTATTATTTTTGTGTTGTGAACTGGTGTGGACACATTTATTTAATTTGATTTATAAGGCGCTTTTCCCACTGCCACGCGTAGGCACGGGATACGGAGCCAAATGCAAAGCACAGGAACGCATCTCCATTGAGTTTGTGTATACAGAATCGCGCGTAGCCGTGTGAACAATGCCTATGCATGCCTTAGCACAACTCCGCCCTGCAACCATTGCAGGAAAACCGCAGTAGTTCAATTCAACTGAATCGCGTCATGCTAATCAGTTGAATTGAACTACTGCTGTTTTGCTGCTATGGTTTCGCGGCGGAGGTGTGCTACCCGCTTATACAATGCCGTGGACACATGGCTGCGGCGGGTGGCGAACAAACATTATTAAAATGTTGTTATTTCATACGTTTGCTTGGAAGGTGTTCGAGGGTGGTATCTAGAATTTTATCTTGAACGTTATTTTCAACTGGGTTCATAAGGGTATGAGGAACAGGGTGTAAAGTTCACTCATCCTCTAGGGGGAGGGTGTGCCCGCCAGACACATCACCCGTCTGGTCGGAGGATCCAACAATGAATTAATGAAAACTTCTCGAGCATGTTGCCGCTTTGTCTGTGCTAACTCTAAGATTGATAAAACCTAATATTTATTTTTATAGATTTGAATATTTTATTATATTTCATCATTTTTATCTCTGTTGTCTCAGCAAAAATGTTCCACGGCGAAGGACGCGATTCGGCCGAAATACAAGTCATCGTTATTCCAACACATTGGTCTTTATTCATCACTGAAGGGAAAGATTCAAAAGATTAAGGTGGGTACCGTTTACGACTTCCGCAGACAGGCGCGGCGCGACAACTCGACACGATTCTACCTACTCGTAGTTGAACAATTTCTATGAACACTTTATGGAAATTGTTGTTATCATAATCATGTCGCACCGTCGCGTCGAGGCTGCCTGCGAGAGCCTTTAATATTCTGCTTATTTTTTGGAATTTGATAAAAACGTTTTCACTGGAAGTCTCTGTGGTCTGTTGTACTTTCTAAAAAGCTCTACTAGTTGATTATTACTAAATTGAAACGTTTTATATTTATTTTATCAGTAGATTTAATAGTGTTCAATATTTGAGTTTGAATTTTGACTTTGATAATAGTAATACTTTATTTTTAATTACTTCTCCTGCTGACGACAGAGACCACCCTGTGCTTAGGAGATGCCAAAATAGCTTATTTGTGTAAGCCAAAGCTTTTCTAGCACCGTACCACCCAGACCAGCCAGGCCATCTACCTAACAAACGCTTGTTAGTAGATAAATAAACGTACGCAGATTATCTTCAAATATTCCTTGACTTTGCATTTTCATTATTTGTGAAAATGTCTTCCTATGGAATACAGTCTTGCAATTTTTATCAACGTTAGGTATATTAGTTTCCTATTTTAGGTACCTTTATCTTTTAATTATTTTCAGGACACGCAATTTGGGGCTGTCCCAACGTTCTACCCACACACTTCGAACCCACCGCTTCAGTCCCTTAAAACCGATATTACGGTTCGCCCAGGGCATCCCTTGAAAGACGCTTATAACGGACACTCATTCTTCTGGGGCGAGAAGCCGAAGAAAGGCAACATCGTGGAGTTTTGGTTCGAAAAGCCCATCGTGCTAGCTCAGTGAGTATCTGCCCGAACTTTGTTTTAGTACAGTTTAGTGTAGGTAACATGCCATACAGAATATGCATGCAATATTTCATGAAAAATAAAAGAAGCCCCATGATGAGATTAATTCCCACATACATGAATGCGCGCCCATGTCATGATGACTCGATGACCAACCAACAGCTGAAATTTACATTTTTAATCGATTGCCCAACTTACAACTTATAATAGTTGCTAACTTTTCTTGTTATTATTTGTTTCAGTTACATATTTCGTAGTGGAAATGTTGAACATATTAAAGATAAGTTCTATGATACCACTGTGGAAGTGCTACCAGCCAGAGGTAATATCACCTTCACACCGGTGAACACTTTCGATGAATTTGGTATCGCTGAGGGAGACATTGCTATGGGATATGTCGCTGCGATCCGGCTAAAAGTTAATAGAAACAGCAGTTACTGGGTGATACTTAGTGAGGTAAGATAATAAGATATTATAGGGCTAAGTAATAACAGCCGCAGTAATATTAATGAAGTAATAACAATACATGCCCAAATTATCATTTAAAAGTTACATCGCTGAACAGTTCATTTTGAAGTGACGTAATACTCTGCTGTCTCAACACGACACGCCTCATGAAACTATCAAACAATACAATAGTGAAACCGTTTTTAACAACTTTTTAGAAGACAAAGTAGGTATGGTCACAACTCACATGAAGAAACTGACAAAGTCATAGCAAATAATTCTGACCGATTTTGACGAAAAGCGTCCTTAGATTCTCTTTTATTTATAATAACTTTTTAACATGTTGATCGCATTTTCGCTGAAACGTGCGAATATAATAGATTATCATCTGACCTAAATACTTGTGGGCAAACTCCCAAAATATTCGGGATTCGTCATCCTACAATTTTGTTCATAGAGTGATAAAAACGAAAAAAATTGGCGTAGTCAGCGACATCTGCATACGATAGTGTGGTGGTAATGTACAAATCAATTTACCAATTTTATTCTAGCAAAGAGTAAATAATAATGTTATTATTTACGTCACTAAACTTATTCACTACTCATGAATTCATGATAAACATATTCATGGAGTCCGACCGAAAATGGATTTTTTGATCTCGGCCGGAAACGAAAACGAATTCTGGCCTGATTTGCATTATCGGCCGAAAACCGAAATCAAAATGAAAGTTTTTTTTTTGATAAGGTTGTCTTCGGTAAAAGTTAAAGAAATTCAGTGTTATTCATGTACCTAATCATTATATTTAACCGTTTTAACATAAATTCACATTTTTGCATTTCTTGAAAACATTAATCAAACAAACATTCTGATGTTCAGCTATTGTGCTAATAAAATTGAATTATTCTGAGAAAATCGATACCTAGTTAGGTTAGGTTAGGTATCGAACGTCTCAGATTAATTGAATTTATAATATTGATGTGCCGGCACTCCATTTTGGTCAGACTCTAACCATTCACTATCGAAAGAAACTAAAACAAAGCATATCCTAATCAACCAAACTTCTACTGAAAATGTTTTCTATTTCAGATCGAACTGAAAGAGTATCAGCCTCCGGATAAAGGTAGGTGACAGATAACCAAAACACCGTGGGACCGGATTCTACGCAACCTGGTCAGAACACCTTTAATGTAAGCGGTACAAGGTAGGAACGGCCACAGACATAGATATAAGAACATATATTATAGATCATAAGACCATGTATCTAGGACAATGACATTTAAGCAATTATTGTAATTGATGAAAATCCTTTTAAATTAAATAATCATGTCATCGAAATATATAGAACATACAGTTACTCCATAATACTTAGTAAATTCATAATTAATTGAAATGGTAAACGTAAATGTATATGCTGCTAATATAAATTTTCTTGAATTCGATGCTTATGAAAAATATAAATTATTTCATTTTCAATCAAGAAAAGGTCAGACGTCTTCCAGTACCGTCCCGTCAGTGCGGCTAGATGCTGCGCTTTCGGGAGTTAGTTTAGAAACCTGATCGATATTAAAGATCTTCCTTGAGCTTCAATTGGTGCTATAATCAGTAGCGAAGCCTCGCTTGAGGCTTCCCTATATTGGGACATCATTACTTTCCGTTATTATTTTCGTTCTCCCTATATAGTTTTGTAAAAAAGCATTCTCGTCTTCATTTTTATAGCACAGTTTATATAGTAGATAAAATAATTTGTAATGATTACCAACTCCTCCGAATTGGTTCTTTGGAATAAGTAATTTTATCCCAAGATAGAGGATCGAACTTCAATTTATATCCACATTAAAATACGTAATTATTAAGTGTACATTCAAAACACAGACATTTTAGTGAGCCTGAATAGTTTTAGAAATTTAAAAAATAGTCTCATTGCGTTGTGCAAAATAGAACTTGGTCTGTCTAATCACAGTTTCTGGGCTGAAAGTTCTTCTCGCAGGGTTCGGTGAACGGGTATATGAACAGAGCATCTATTTTAATCTTTCTCTTCAGAGAAGTTTTGCTGCTTCTTCTGATGTTTTAAAAACACGGATAGCAATACCTAGCCTATAAAGCCTTCGTTTTGGCATCCGTCATCATCGATCTGAATTGGCTCTAGGTCTAGGTTGAACGCATTACATTGTTTTATTTAGGTATTGGGTTTGACTAACAATATAGGGGTTTATTTATAAACGTCACTTAACTTTAAGCAACGTTTATAAATAAACCCCATAATAGTAACTGGTGCTCTTGTAAAATAATAATATCCAGATCGTAGTTTGACTCTCTCAATCTGAACGCAGACTGCCCACTAGAGATAACATTATAGTGCTTAGGTGTGTGCGCAGGCTTGGGTCCACTCCCTCTTCCACACTCTCATAGTCCGATGATACAGCTATCCGACACGATCGGGTACAGAGCAGGCGGAGGACTTTAGGGGTATGAGGAACAGGGTGTAAAGTTCACTCATCCTCTATAGAAAAGGGAGGATCCTCCTATCAGACGGGTGTTGTGTCTGACGGGCAATTGCCCAAGGTTTGATGTCGGATAGTCTTTTATATGTTAATCGCTCGAAAACTTAAATAGCGCGATGCAGGATTTGTGACGTCAGGTCTTGGATGCGTAGTTCGCATGTGGTGATGTAGATGCCGCCACAGGACCATCGGTTTTACGTGCTCTCTGGGGCACGGAATAGTCTTATTCAAAGCAGTTGTACTATAAAATTCCTCATGACTGCTGTAATCATCTATTACATTCGTGTGACTATGGACAATATGGTGCTTTTTATGGCTCCTTATGGGAATTACTATACCTACACGTGGGAATATAATGGTCCTTTTCGGGATTGGTATAGACGCGGGAAGATAGGGTTGTTAGAATATATATTGTATTTGATATTTCTATTGTAAGGTTATTTGATATGCACTTCTATTTCATGATTTGCATTTGCATACTTGTATTAATAGTATAGGACGAGATTTGGGGTGGATGCAATGAATACAACCGGTGTCGAATATTACTAAACTCGATGCTAGATAACTATTTATGAAATATTCTTAGTAATAAGTTCGCTTGCCATTTTGGTTGCTAACCATTGTGTAGATAGGTTAAACATATAATCGAAATAATTAAAACGAATCTTTATGAATACCATTAAATCTTTCATTTTTAAACATCTCAGTCGCTGTACAGATAACTGTAGATTAACTTATTTTTTTTTATTTTTTTATTAAATTCGTAAAACCAAAGGTATTCTTATCGTTGTCAAACTGTTAAAACAGTTTCCAACGTGGTCATGACGCCAGTCTCTTGGGGACCAGTCGACAGCGATGCGGATGACTTTTTCGACGCTAATATTTTAGTTTGTGAATAGTTTTAGTTAATTCAGTATTTATTTAATTATTACATTTATCAAACATTTTAGGCGATGACCATTTCAGCATTTCCAAAATGATGACCATGTAAACTAACTGAACGGACAGCTGTGCTGCTGGCTAGTTTGCTGCGCAACTTCTCCTTCCCAGCTAAAGCACTGGGAACTGGTGAAGGGCGGCCGTTTTGAGGGACTGATTCTCAGCCAATATTGAATGACTTCTGATTTTTGAACATTTTGCTCGTATAATGCCTGAGTCTGTTGCAAAATGTGGGACACGAATACCTGATGCTACCACCTATATATCTTAATTTAAATTCAATAAAACAAAAACAAAATGGCTACCAGCATTTGATTCTATACTGACAGGATATGGGTAAAGTTTGGCTTAACACAGACAAAGAAATAATTTGATAATATTTGAAATCGCACCACAGCTTTCGTTATTTGGCAAAAATTTGCATGAAATATTTCAATTTAAAACATTATTATTTTGATTCAAGTATTCGGGGAGATATTTATGGCAAGTTTTGGAAATATGATGGTATTAAGGAAATGCTCTTTGTAAGGAATTGATATGATTTCACGAGTATTTTTAGACTCTCACAACTCATAACTAGACTTTAATGAAAATGATATTTAATACATTTATTCATGCATCAATTTCATTTTTAAATCAATAGATTAGTCCATTCTTAAAAGTATGGAATCTTTCATAGACATTGTCACTGTCCGTAATTGCATCAATTTGTCATTATCATTAAATGCTTTGCACAAACCTTTTTCTAACGTAAAGTGATTTTATTTTTCTTTTTTCTATACGAAACAATATCCTGAGTGTAAGGAGTACGCTTTAGTTCTTATAGAATTATGTCATTAGTTTATTCCTAAAATAGGTAAAAAAATATAACTATGTACCATACACACACATTCGGCCAAAAACATAGCCCTTCTTGTCAGTCGGGTCTGTGTTGATTTCTATTTTATTTATAACTCTGTGGTGCTGAGTGTGACCGCATCATGAATGTTTTGTTGTGATTTGTTAAAAAATATCATTAGCTGTGTTACGTTCATATTTTTTTGCATTTCTGAGTGACTTCGCATCTTCCATATTATAGTCTACCAGGGCTACAATAACAATACCTATAATATCTAGGCATTACATTTAGATGCCCCCTAGTGTTAGTGAAATCATTTATGAGACCCTTGCCTGCAATAGATACTAATCCACGATTAACTTGTTACGGGTAAATATAAATTAAAACATAACATAATTTATAAACATAAATTAGCTTAGCTTTTTATATTTATCAAAATAAGTTTATTAAATAAACAAAATAAAAAAAATATGTTGGTGTTCTACGTATTAATAATAATGTTAGGATAAGTTAACGTAAAATATAATTGTAACGTAATAAAATATATAATTATAATCAGCCTATACAATGGCTCTTAATATTTATATAAACCCAGGGGAAGCATCTGATCACTTATTGCAAAATTAGTTCTGTACAGTATCTACGAATTCAATATTCTTATTAATTAGGAAGGCTATCAATTAATTAGGAAGGCTATCAATTAATTAGGAAGACTATCAATTAATTAGGAAAGCTACCAATTAATTAAAATTAATCGCTAGTTTTATATCAAAGACATTTTTGCCTAATTTCATATGAAAAATCAAATAAATCATAGTTGATCAGAAACCATACATACCATACAGTAATGATCTGGCAGGGCAAACGAAGACTGTCGGGATTTCAATCGTCTATATTTTATCTAAAAATCTTATTGCCACTACTCTCAAATCACAATGAGGATTACTACAAAAACAAACAAATAAAAACTAGTTTTACTTACCTACTTTTAAATTTTCCATTGTCGTGACGAGTTTTTAAGACGAGCTGAGACGTAGACACGTTTTGTGCCTTCATGCCCTTATCGAGACCGAACCATTTTATATTGGTGTTCTATCTCTAAGCAAAATGTCTTTACAATCATTGTACAGTTAGTATTAGAAACAATAGTTAGTTAGAAGCTTTACGGTGGATTATGTCCCACCATTCGAGCAGAAATGATTGTTTTTAGCTTAGCTGCTTCGTGCACAGTAGTTGTATAAGTTGTTTGACTTTGTCCAAGTTTGATTTGAGATTTTTAACATCTATATTTCAATTTAACCCCTTCCCGTGGTTCAACCCTTTAAGACATTTTATTGAATGTCACTCACCAACAAAATGTCCTGCGCCAATGTAAATAATATCTCTATGTAGGTAAGGTATACAAGCGAGTCTTAACGAAGTCTTAGGGATATTACTTTTGATTAATATTTGGTGTGTATTATATTTCCTCGCTTTATGAAAAAAAAAAAAATTTTGTCTATTTACCTTCATGGGATCTCTATGGCAATCGTGATATAAAACGTAACAAGTCTTAAGTTTAAGCATATACATTACGTGAAACTTGTGCCAATATTATGGCGTAACTGTACAGTGTCAAGGCTGCTTCGAACTGACAAATGTTGACCATCTCCTACGTTATACCGTGGAGTATAATAAATGCCAAAGCTCTGAAGTGGATAATAGTGGATAGTAGTTAGCAGTCCAAGGCTGACTCGATGTGTAAAAAAATTTACAGGGTGGAACATTTTGGCGGAGTTTTGTGTAATTTTAAGCGACTATTTTAGGTGGAAAAAATGGAAATATCTTTGACATTCATCTCCATGTACGCCGTTGTGTATGTATATGACGGAGATCACTTCAGAGACTGCAATTTAAAAATTGGTGGAAGCGTTAATTCCATACAAAATATACTTGTGCCTGCGGCGCCTGCAGGCACGTAATGGACTTGAAAAGTTAATTTAAGTAATTTAAATCATCAACCCAAACCAATAGAGAAACCAAATATTACACTAAGACTTACACTATATTACACTAAGATACATACATGTTTGTAAAACGTTTTGCATTTAAAAACCAATGATATCCGATTTACGTCCTGCTACTAAACTTTAAACTTTAGCATGTATTTTACGAAATTATGATGCAGCGAGAATTTTCTTATCATAATCCTAATGATACCCTTTTTCATTGAACGGATTCAATCTATGAAGTTTCATTATGTTGAATATTTTAGGACCCATCGATATTATTTACTTAACCTTTCGCCAAACAAAATTACGTCATGAATTTAAATCATGAATTTATCAATCAAATATGACACTGTTCTTTGTATAATATCAATAACCAAAATACCTGCAAAATTTCGCGGTCGCATAACTTTCTAATCAGTCGAGATTTTTGAGTCATATTCTTTAGTTAATGAGCTATCCAAATATAAAAAAAAAAAAAAATTGGTATAGGTCTTAAGGGATTGGCGTGAAAATTGATTCGCTATAACAATGACTAATAGAGTCTTCTAAAACCACAAAAAAATTGACTTTGTTACTGATCGTTGTGTAATTTCGGGCTGAATAAACCTAGAATATTAGGGGACGGTGCTATTACTTAATTCATTAGTTCGCCAGAAGCCCTAGACAACGTGACATTCTATCAGCAGTAACGATGATTAAAAGTCAAAAAGAGGGAGCTTATGTAGCTACGGAAAAGCTGATACAATCACGTTAAAAATTGTTGTAGATTTACGAATCGCTTTGGAAGCGATCGCAACTTGTCTAGGGCATCTGTTAGTAAAAAAAAAAATCCAACCATCATTGGTAATTATATAAAAACGACACATAATCTCTAGCTCTAGAATTTAACGTTCCTTTAACCTAAAACACTTTCATGCAAACGATGAGTAATCGTAAAGAAATTGATTCGTTAAAGCTGATCGAGGGTTTAATCTTATCCACGTTATTGATAGATCCATCATCCGCCATCCAAGCAGTATACTTGATTGGTAAAATCCCCGATGCGACCGCTACAGGAGGTTGTATCTCTTGTAGCGGTGTATGGGGGTGGGGTGCAAGGGGTGAACGCACACTTACTAGTTTACCCAAGTCAACCTCTCCTGCGCGTGGTGCACCCCGCCTAGACAAGCGAGGCTCTGGCAACAAACGGATGGCGGTATATCCATCCAGCAAGCCGTGACCAAACACGGTCAGAGACATCTGGCATTGCTGATCACCAAGCTCATTACATCATCCCTAATCGGAACAACTTCATTCGTACATCCGTCTTTATCTTCATTCCTTGTAACTTTTACTGTCTTTTTTTTCTTTGGTCTATCTTTTTTCCTTATAATTTAATTATTAATTAATATTTAATTAATAATAATAATTAATTTATAATAATTATTATTAATTTATAATTCTTCTTCTTCTTTATTCGAAGTTTAATCTATCGTTGGGTTTTCATCTTTCGTGTCAACATTTCACTACAAGTTGGGATTAGGTATGTGAAAGTGTTGTGATTGATAACATTTTTGATGGGTACCTTTTCGCATAACTTGGGTACTGGAATATTTGGTTAAGAAAGAATAACTAATTATTACTTAGGCTCGGTTCTTCTGATCACGGAGATACTTTCGAAGATTCCAACAGTTTTCTGGAGTTCTGTGAGACGAATTTATTAATTTTATCTAATTCTATCTTCAGCAAATGTTATTGGCAGATTTTCGTTGTATGTTAAAGTAAAAAGAAGTAAATAAATTCATGTGCGCCAATTGGCCGTCCCGATACGGTATTTTTCAATATAGTCATATTATTTCCCATGTCACGTTACGTAGTTATGTTCTTTACAGTTCAAGTTAAAATTTCAGCCATTTCCAAGAGATGTTTCCATCTCATAAAGACATTATCTTCGAAAATACAATTTTCATAACATATTTCCCATACCAATTATCATGGTATGTTTCTGACATTTCAAGTTGATACTGCAGCCATTTCTGCGTGATGTATCTATCTCAGGCGGGTATCTTAGAGAATACAATGGCACCCTTATAAAAGCTCCTCATGTGTAGTGAGCTGCTTTAATGTTCTGTATCTTGTGGCAGTCAGCATTCATCATACGACGTTTGGTTCTTCATTCATCATTCATCATTCATCATTCTTCTACTATATATGAGATGAATTTATGATTTTATCGAATTCTATCTTTAGGTAATATTATTGGCAGATTGTCATTGTTTGTTAAGGTAAAATGAAGTAAATACATTCGTGTGCGCCAATCGGCCGTTCGGTTACGGTATTTTTCAATGTCTTGCACGAGTCCGTGCAGTGTAGTGTGAAAGCCATATTATTATTAATTACCACAAATATTTCCCATACCACGTCATTACTATGGTATGTTCATTATAGATCTTGTGGATTCTTTAGCCATTTCTAGCTCAGGCGAATATTTTCGAGAATTGTCATCGGCGGCAAGTATTTATAATAATATTCATTCTTCTGTGACAATAGCAGAAATTTCTAGAAGTTTCTATCTCACCGTTCAGTGGTATGATGTTTGGTTTGATCCGTTCTTTTACGGTGTAATTTTTAGGTACATATTTCCCATACCATATTATTATTATGGTATGTTCTATATAAATATTATAGGTATTATATAAGTATTATATATATTATATAGGTATCTAAACAAAAAACATTCAAAACGTATATTTTAGTATAAAAATCAACATCTCATAAATATTGGTTTATTTGGTATATTGGTTTATTGGTTTAATCTACAATAATCATATAAAAAATATCTCGACAACAGTCACATTGATTGATTTGGCATTACTTATTATAAAAAAACAGCCAAGGCGATATGTCTGTGGGTTTGTAAAATTGTTTATTAAAACCGGCTGCTTTCGTTAAAATCCGGTGAACAACAAGAGGACGGATTTGTACAAATAAAAATATTAAAAATAATTTAAAAACTTTTATTTTAATAAATAATAATAATACATAATTAAAATATATTTATATTTTTTTATAAATTAATAAATAAAAATAAAAATAAATAAAATAAATATTAAATTACATTAAAAAAAATGGATAAGTATAGGTAATTATTATAAATATTTTTTTAAATAAATTAAAATTATATAAATAATCTATAAATCAATAATAAATCGTTGGAAGTTTTTTATCTGACTCTACAAAACAGCTTTTTTATTGATGTCCGAATCGTCAGTGAAAAAAAAATCGGATTTGGACGCTGTGCCCAAATATATTGTGTCCGAAACGTCAGGAAGTCCCAAATAGGACTGCAACTTTCATATTTTTCTTTTATTCTCGCAGCATGAGTTACCTTAATGTGGTTACAATCAAGTCATTAAAATGGAAAATAAAAGACAGTCATTAAAATGATCACGGGCCTAGGCTGCGGCAAAGTCAAATCATTTAGGTATTGCAATTAGCAATTTAACAAAATTATTCACCTACTCGTGACCCATGAAATGACAGCAGAATATATATGTTTTTTAATTTAAATATAACACACTAAATGGTAATAAAATAAAGTAAAAATGTATGAAATAAAAATATTAAGTAAATGTCAAATTACTCGAAAATTAACTCGTTGTCAACTTATGAAAAATTGCAATATTTAGGACTTTACCATAGTGCTTTGCCATATTTTATTTTTGTAAATCATGCTGTTCGCTTGGTTTTTACTTGGTTATATTATGTTGGTAATCTGGATGAAGGAGAGGTACAACCAAGTGACCCCTTTTGTCGCATAGGCAAATGACTACAATTTTCGAGTCATTTGTATTTTTTTTAGTTCATTCATTTTTAAATATAAAATGTCAAATTACTCGAAAATGGTTGACATTGGCATAGGGGTCATGACGATTGGTTGTAAATGACCTCTCTTACATCCCTTTAATGGATAACCAATAACCCTGTATAAATATGTCAAATAAAATTCCATGCGGAAATACGAAGAATTTTAAATATTGATTAACGAATAAATAACTAAAGAAATAAATAAAGAAATAAAGAAATAAAGAAATAAAGAAATAAAGAAATAAAGAAATAAAGAAATAAAGAAATAAAGAAATAAAGAAATAAAGAAATAAAGAAATAAAGAAATAAAGAAATAAAGAAATAAAGAAATAAAGAAATAAAGAAATAAAGAAATAAAGAAATAAAGAAATAAAGAAATAAAGAAATAAAGAAATAAAGAAATAAAGAAATAAAGAAATAAAGAAATAAAGAAATAAAGAAATAAAAAAATAAAGAAATAAAGAAATAAATAAACAAAAAAATAAAGAAATAAATTAAAAAATATATAGAAATAAATTAAAAAATATATAGAAATAAAGAAATAAAGAAAAAAAGAAATAAAAAAAAAATAAAAAAAATAAAAAAATAAAGAAATAAAGAAGGGTCAGGGTCCAAGGTGCAAGTGTCTTATCAAGCTCGTGGACCAAAGGCCTAAGGAGAGCCTCCTCAGGTGTTGTTTGAGGCTAATGCAATTGGCTGTCACGAATATCGGTACAATATAATATATCCTCCTCCCACATGTCGACAACCTCGCGAGCTAGGTTCACGAGGTTCTCATCATGCGGGACCGCTATAATTATCAATAATCATTTTGCGATGCTCTAAACGATCTATCACCATAATTATATTATTATTATCATTGTTCAGACTTACATGCTCTTTTAACAAAAATAATCTTGCGATAATTAATTCGGGAATTCGAGAGATCAATTAGTTTCTTTTGTACATTTTATAATTGGACATTCAGGCCTCAGCCAGCCCGGTGAGTTCCACCGGTGGCGACAGCAGCGACACCGGCGCGGGAGAGCTGGCTCTGCTGATCACGAAGTTATCATCACAGAACCTTCGTGAGCTCAGAAGTGTTATTCACAAACATTCGATTCGCTGGCAGTTTCGATTGCAAGGCCCGTTTAGGGGGGACGCTACAAAATGGTAGGAAATGTCTTCTTCTTCATTCGAGTTGATGGCAATTTTTTTTTTTTTTATTAAGTTAGAAGAGTTAGGCCCAAGCAAGTTAATCTAATTAGGAAACGGGTTCTGTTTACGTTCTTAGTTTTTATTTCAGCTTGACTATATATTTCAAAGTTTTTTGGTTTATATTGGCAAATAATTAAAGTAAAGGTAATTTTAGGTAGTTTTTTAATCTTTACTTTTGATTTTGATTTACCACTTAAACATTTTCTACCATAAAAGTTTCAATTTTATAGCGTGCCCTCTACGAACCTTACAATAGAATCCGACAGCGAATCGAACGGTTGCGAATAACACTGTGCCCAAATATATTGTGTCCGAAACGTCAGGAAGTCCCAAATAGGACTGCAACTTTCATATTTTTCTTTTATTCTCGCAGCATGAGTTACCTTAATGTGGTTACAATCAAGTCATTAAAATGGAAAATAAAAGACAGTCATTAAAATGATCACGGGCCTAGGCTGCGGCAAAGTCAAATCATTTAGGTATTGCAATTAGCAATTTAACAAAATTATTCACCTACTCGTGACCCATGAAATGACAGCAGAATATATATGTTTTTTAATTTAAATATAACATACTAAATGGTAATAAAATAAAGTAAAAATGTATGAAATAAAAATATTAAGTAAATGTCAAATTACTCGAAAATTAACTCGTTGTCAACTTATGAAAAATTGCAATATTTAGGACTTTACCATAGTGCTTTGCCATATTTTATTTTTATAAATCATGCTGTTCGCTTGGTTTTTACTTGGTTATATTATGTTGGTAATCTGGATGAAGGAGAGGTACAACCAAGTGACCCCTTTTGTCGCATAGGCAAATGACTACAATTTTCGAGTCATTTGTATTTTTTTTAGTTCATTCATTTTTAAATATAAAATGTCAAATTACTCGAAAATGGTTGACATTGGCATAGGGGTCATGACGATTGGTTGTAAATGACCTCTCTTACATCCCTTTAATGGATAACCAATAACCCTGTATAAATATGTCAAATAAAATTCCATGCGGAAATACGAAGAATTTTAAATATTGATTAACGTTTAATAAAATTTCCTTTGTTTCATTTATAAACATATAAGTTGTTGGAGATCCTAAATAAATAACTAAAGAAATAAATAAAGAAATAAAGAAATAAAGAAATAAAGAAATAAAGAAATAAAGAAATAAAGAAATAAAGAAATAAAGAAATAAAGAAATAAAGAAATAAAGAAATAAAGAAATAAAGAAATAAAGAAATAAAGAAATAAAGAAATAAAAAAATAAAGAAATAAATAAACAAAAAAATAAAGAAATAAATTAAAAAATATATAGAAATAAATTAAAAAATATATAGAAATAAAGAAATAAAGAAATGAAAAAATAAAGAAATAAATTTAAAAAATATAGAAATAAAGAAATAAAGAAATAAATTTAAAAAATATAGAAATTAAAAAATAAAAAAATATAGAAATAAATAAATGAATAGATATAGAAATAAATAATTAAATAAACAAAAAAATAAAGAAATAAATAAATAAATTAAAAAATATATAGAAATAAAGAAATAAATAAATAAATTTAAAAAATATAGAAAAATATAGAAATAAATAAATAAATAAATAAAGAAATAAATTTAAAAAATATAGAAAAATATAGAAATAAATAAATAAATAAATAAATTAAAAAAAATATTGAAATGAAGAAATAAAAAATATAGAAATAATGAATAAAAAAATAAAATATATAGAAATAAATAAATAAATAAATATAGAAATAAATAAATATAGAAATAAATAAATAAATAAATATAGAAATAAATAAATAAACTTACATTTTTAAATATTTTTATAAAAATTTAAAAAGAAAAACAAAAAAATTGTATCCCACCGGACCGGACCGGAACAGGGTCCAAGGTGCCAGTGTCTTATAATGGATCAAGCTCGTGGACCAAAGGCCTAAGGAGAGCCTCCTCAGGTGTTGTTTGAGGCTAATGCAATTGGCTGTCACGAATATCGGTACAATATAATATATCCTCCTCCCACATGTCGACAACCTCGCGAGCTAGGTTCACGAGGTTCTCATCATGCGGGACCGCTATAATTATCAATAATCATTTTGCGATGCTCTAAACGATCTATCACCATAATTATATTATTATTATCATTGTTCAGACTTAGGTACATGCTCTTTTAACAAAAATAATCTTGCGATAATTAATTCGGGAATTCGAGAGATCAATAGTTTCTTTTGTACATTTTATAATTGGACATTCAGGCCTCAGCCAGCCCGGTGAGTTCCACCGGTGGCGACAGCAGCGACACCGGCGCGGGAGAGCTGGCTCTGCTGATCACGAAGTTATCATCACAGAACCTTCGTGAGCTCAGAAGTGTTATTCACAAACATTCGATTCGCTGGCAGTTTCGATTGCAAGGCCCGTTTAGGGGGGACGCTACAAAATGGTAGGAAATGTCTTCTTCTTCATTCGAGTTGATGGCAATTTTTTTTTTTAAATTAAGTTAGAAGAGTTAGGCCCAAGCAAGTTAATCTAATTAGGAAACGGGTTCTGTTTACGTTCTTAGTTTTTATTTCAGCTTGACTATATATTTCAAAGTTTTTTGGTTTATATTGGCAAATAATTAAAGTAAAGGTAATTTTAGGTAGTTTTTTAATCTTTACTTTTGATTTTGATTTACCACTTAAACATTTTCTACCATAAAAGTTTCAATTTTATAGCGTGCCCTCTACGAACCTTACAATAGAATCCGACAGCGAATCGAACGGTTGCGAATAACACTGCAGTTTTAATCTGTGAACACTCATCCAAATATCAGTTTGAATCAAATTGTTTGTTTATGCTATGAAGTGGTCCCCTGTGCCTTCATCACTCACAAAAACGTTTGTAATCGATTAAGGTGGACGCGCACCAGTCTGCACCGCACGCGCCGCATTTGAAAGTTCTTTGCAGCGCAACGTCGCAAACACATTCAAGCCGCACTCGCCGCAGATACTGCGACGAGTGCGGCTTGAATGTGTGTCTCTCGGCGAATCGGCTCACCAACCATAGCGTATAACGTCAACCGCGTCGCAGTTGATGTCATCATTCGCATTCACTAGCAGGCCGAATTTGATGCAGTTCGTGCGGTGACGGGTGTGCGAGGCCATCAACAAAAGCGATGAACTGCGGCGATTGCGGTGCGGACAACTGCGTGTTCGCCTTTAGATGGTTGCTTTCCATCCGGTTTAAAGGCATTCGCAGTCGTATCAAAGCGTATGTCAGCGGTCAGGACAACCCACAGGATGGCCACCAGGTTTCCATAGCACCCGATTTCTTTTCAATATGTAGGTACTTTCGTCTAGAAAGTGAATCATACTGAGCACAGAGATTTGTTACCTCTAGGGTGTGTAGCTCATGCCTCTTGTAACTGCAAAGTCTTTAAGTAGACTATTTGTGATGAACGAGGTACTGCACAGTTTCTGGGGTAAATTTCCGTGAGACCTGGTTTCACGGTCTGATCACCAAGTCTTGCGAAAAAACTCGTGATTGCACTCAAAAGGGTGTGCCTGAGACTAGCGGTCGCGTGTTGCGTCAGATGGCAGGGTAACATCTAATCTGTCAGATACAACTCCGCATCTGCGAGTGCGCTGACTCTGCTGGTTGCCATGAGTGCATCCTAAGGCTTGATGGTTATCGTTTTATGCTTGAGCTTCAGAATTTTATTCGCGATTAATTTGCAAAAATTGCCACTTTTCGTGGCTCCTGGTTCACACACGATCTAGTGATTCAGGTTAAGATTATGAACAAGACACTTCGTTGCAAGTGAAATTATTTGAACCAAGGGGTAGTGCGCGAAGTCCACCTGGTTTCCAGGACACCCGGATATTTTGATGATTTTCTTGTTTTTTCATTAAGCGTAAATGTGGCACTATGGAACATAGCATCCAGAGTGTGCGCCAGCTGTTCCCTGTTCTTTCAAAGTCAATTGGAAAACACCTTAGAAGTCCTAGCATTCTTCGGAGTTTTGACATTATCTGTCGACCGCATTATCACACTTAAATATTTAATTAATCTTCAAAATTACTATACCTAAAGATTCTTGGTATTTGATCAGGCTGCCTCCGAAATGATTATTAAAATTATCTTAATTATAAAGTAACTAGCTGCACTTTGCACTTTTTATTAATAGGTATATAGATTTTTTGCAAACATTGTCTTTTTTATTTCTATAGATTGACTTAACTCTTTGAGGAGGCTCATATTGTGTATATTTTTACTATTGCTTCTAAGTTTGTTTTACATCCAACAGCAATTTTGAACAAAACTTTACCACGCTTTTAATCACAATCTGAGAGTTTTGAAAGATATTCATAACCCATTGCTTCATAGGTTTGAAAAATTCGTCTACGCAATGAACGTGGCCGATCTGTCAAAATAAAATTTGACATTTAATGTGTGTTTCGCAATTCGCAATAAATTATCCCGCTGGTCGGATGTCCGGTTATACAAAAACGTTATTCTTAGTCAGTGTTCCTGTGCTCGTGCGACAAGTCCGGGTCGTGGCCGCTTAGTTAGCGATTTACCTACGTTTTTTTAAGTGCAACTAAATAAAAGAAATTATATTCTTTTAATTCGAGGACATAACCATACCATGTTTTAGAATACTATGACTTCGAGGTTGATTCGTTTCAATTGACACGATGAATAAACGGGAAAATGTGCTGTAGCAGATGTCTGGAGCTAACAATTTTGTGGACGCCGAAGGGCTCTCGCGATTCCTCATCCGTCCAAATATCGAGGTTCATTTTATGAGCTATGTTCGGGCCTGTGTTCAGAAATGAACATTTGTGGAATAAAATTGTAAACTATTGTTCAACAAGCCACATCATCTGCATCGAAGTAAGGCGACGTACACACCAACTGAATGTCAGCCGCCAACCGTTGTACAGTGGCCAGCACATCAAGCTACTAAAATCTGTCAAATTTCTTTAGTAGATTTTAAACTTTATCGCTAAAGCATTAGGTTCAAGTTTCATTGGGAAAGTTTGACAGTTTTGGGTAGCTTGATGTGCTGGCCACTGTACGAGCGTTACGCAGGTTACTGCTCTTCCATACATATTCAAATTTTCGTTCACACCGAACTACGCAATTACGCTGTGTTTCGAGTGTAAAAAGATACTTAACGTAGCCGAGAGTCATTTGTATTCCCTGTCATTATGATATTTTTTGTGTACTAGACCAAACCTGGGAGCATTCGGATAATACATTAATTCATTTCGGCAAACATTTTTTTTCTTCTTTGCACGAAAAAAACTTTTAAATAACAGTACATTTACCCGTTGCATAAACCCATAATAGTTAATTGATTCTTGCGTGATTTGGCGGAAATACACAGGGTTTTTTAAGACTCTTTAAGAATAGTAAAGCGGAATAGTTTACTAAACATATCTACGTCTATTGTATTTTAAACCTATAATCACAATATTTTGCGTGCATTGCATTGTGCGCATCCGCAAATATCGACTTATCATACCAAAAATAAAAGTCAATTCCCAGCAATAATTTTTACTCAATTTTACTTAGATAACGATCTATAGGTATTTTGTATTTTTACATCCTGTATGTGAGTGAGTGAGCCTGCTGACCTGCTCACAAACGGCGGCTGACTATAAATTTGGTGTGAACGCGGCATAATACCACAATGATTGCAAGGAGTGTGTTACTGACCACCGATAACAAGATGCTTGTTGAATAATTGAGCCCTCGGTGCGGTAGGAGTCAAGTGGACCAAGTACTTGGCCCTACATCGCCGTGTAGTCAGTACATCCGAGGCTACACGGCCCCACGACCACACTCGTCCCGCCGTGGGTAACACTAAGGGAGATGACACATGGATAGATAATAGCATCCATTTGTTAACTGATAACACCTCAGTCCTTTTCCCAAACTGTTGGTATTAGAACTGAACTACTGACAGTTGGGACAGTCCATTTGTATTGGACTACTTTCCTGATTCCTTCTATTAATTACTTTACCAAAACCATTACAATGTCTTCACTCCTGTATCCCCGAAGGGTTTGACAAAGGTCTTTAGTAAAATAACATAAAAAAATAACTACCAATAACCTAACACTAACTTCATATTAACACTGTTTATCTTATAACGAGAAGCTCGTGGCTAAGTAATAACAGCAGCACGGGTCGATCCATCAGATTAAGCTACGCTTGCCGGGGTTAGTCCGTGGATGGGTCACCATTTTTACACATCGAGACTCCTGACAGCTGTTACGAGTCGTCTGAAGCCCGAAAATCTGACTACCAGTCTTACCAAGGGGTATCGTATTACCCAGTTACTGGGTTGTGGAGCTCAGATAAGCAGTCGCTCCATGTAAAATACTAATAAAAGCTGCATCCGGTTAGACTGGAAGCCGACCCCAACATAGTTGGGAAAAGACTAGGCAGATAGATTGACCTGTCTGTGTGTAAGTTATTAATTAGCAATGAGATACCCAACTGACCGAATTTTGGTCACGGCGGCCAATCGCAACGGAGACTGACCAATTTCAAAATAGGTTTAGTGCCCAAACACAGGTGCACTGTCTTCCCTCAACGATCTCTAGTGTTTGGCACGGGCACTTCTGTAAGGCCTTCCTAAAATCAAACCACGCCCGAATTCACTACCGGAAGACCAGCAATATCACTGTGGCGAGGCCGCTGTCTTTTGAAGATCGCTTTTAGCGATAAGACCGCCCATTGTGTTACTTACCTATTTCCTATTTCTACATTTGTATCTGTCTAATCTACATTTATAATATGTGTACTTACACTTTTGTTTGTATTCGTCCAAAAAATAACTCTTTTTAAAGATGCAATGGACCCTAAAGTTTCTGGACCTAAGTTAGAACATAGCAATTGATTCACCTACCTTGTACATACGTACAGCTATCAGGTGTTGATACTTGCAAATATCTAATGTTCTACCTAAAAAGAGGTTCTTATTTCAAGTTCATAATAATTGTTCTTTTTTTTATGTTTTCAAGTACGGATGTAGTTATTCGTATTTTGAACATTGATTGACTAAAAGTGCTGACCGTTCGTTGTGGAGACCAAGTAACTGTGCCAGGAGAACCACCTCTGTGGTCTAGTGGTTAGATCACCTGTCTCAGACCCAGAGGTCCCGGGTTCGATTCCCAGTGGGGGCAAAAAATTCTGCTCGGTTTGTTTGGTGTTAGGGCTTGTTTTATGTCCGCCTGGCTAGCTACCACCATCTTATCTAAGTCTGTCGCCATAACAACATTATTAAGATTGTTGTGTTTCGGCAGTTAGAGGTAAGATAGCCAGTTCCTCTATGGTTGAGGATTCCGGGTGAAGCTCGCTTCCACCTTCGGCCTGATCATCACTTACCATCAGGTGAGATTCAAGCCAAGAGCTTACGCATAGTGGTTAAAAAAAAAAACACATTGTCACATCATCACATTGTTTCTGCTCAAGACTTGGCGCAGTGTCTATCTGGTTTCCACACTTTGATAATATATGTATGCCTAAGGGCCTCTTCCACCATCTCCAAGTAAAGCGTTGATTAGTTACTTCCTAGTTAACGTTATTTGGCAGGTAAAAGTTACGAGTATCTTTTGTCAATTTCACAAACGAAAATAAAGTTTCGATTAACAACTTACTGGTTAAGTGAATGAAGTAACAAATAATACGTTACATTCGTTCAATACTACGTCAATGTTACTCGTCAAACGTCTTTGGCAATTGGCAATTGGCATTTGTGGATTTTGTGGTGTTTTTGTCTGGTTTGGAAAGCGTGTGATTTTAATTTGTTACTTTATTTAATACTTTTTAATTAGAATGGATAAAGTTGAAAGAGATAGAAGTAGATTTGATATGTTATTAGTAAAATCTCTTGGATAATAAAAAAAAACCACTCACCTTCGCGATTTAGTGATTATTTTATGTTTTATAAAGTTAAGCACTTGGTGTATTGCATACTTCATAGACGAAATCTAACAAAAAAAATCAGTTTCATCTAGCTCCGTAAAATAATCAAATCCTAGGTATCGTTGTGTCGAAGAATGTTCTAATTCATCCAATTGATGATAAACCAAGCCAAATAAATCTATTTTTATTAAAAAATCTAGTATGTAACTTTTAACTGAACTAACTGAGATGTCGTGGCAAGTAACACTCAGTAGTGGCAGTAACAAACAGGTCAGATAATCATATGATTAGTGCTACTCGAACGTCGTAACTGGCGGTTAGCCTACTCGACACTTTACTTGAGGGTGGTGAAATAAGCCCTATATTTTATGTATTTAAATAGCACCCGCCGGTGGCGGCAGCAGCGACACCGGCGCGGGGGAGGGGGGGAGGGCTGCTGATCACGGAGTAACCATTACAGAACCTCCGTGAGTGGTTTTTAGTCTTGATTTTCTTCTTTAGTTCCACTTTAAAAGTTCAGATTCCCAAAAATTAACAGACGGACCAGCTTTAGTTTGAAAACATATTCATAAAATTCATAGTTCTTAGTAAGATTGCTGGATTTTGCTGTCAACCTTGTCAGCCACTAAAGTGCACTGATCGTTTTTGAGTGTGATAGTAACGATGGAAGACGTGTTTTCTATCAGATTGAATTGAGTTGATAGTCTCACCGAGGCGTCTGTTAGCGATCAAGACAATGCAGTCAGGCCTCCAAGTTTGTATAGCAAAAAGGTTTTTTTAAGTTTTGTGCTAGAATAAGGTCAGAGTTTTTGTTACCCCTAGAGTGCGTGGCACCTCTAGTTATATTATAGTCTCTATGCATTGTTCACACAGAGGCGGTTGCTGTAACGGTTGTGGACAGTTCGATACTAATTATATTATTTGAAATTTGTTCAGATAGTACAATTACTGTAAAACTGCCCGCGCCCGCGACTGCCACCGCCTCCGCTGACCAATACGATAGTGGGCGACGATGTACAACGGGATACTGGGGAACACCGCAGTGAAATCTGTTTATTGACAGATTTCACGAGCCCACGATCATACTTTTCCCGCCGTGGGAGCCGATGTACGAAGGGAGCTAACAAGTGGATAAGCAGCATCCACCTGTTGACTGACACCATCTTAGTCTCACCAAACAGAAAGTGCTTGTACTGATGTTTGGGAACGTCCATGCTAATCATGTATGGATGTTCGGTCTGTTACCATCTACCACCGATAAGGAGGCTTATGCAAAACCTCGGTGACGTACGAGTGTGCTGGTCCTATGCGGTAGCGCGTTGTGTTTGGTGGTAGCATCAAGTTATCTGCCAGACACAATCCCGCTACTGGCTGACCCCGCTGGTCACCATATTGGTATTTTTAGGAGTTGGATGTTGTTTAGACAAAGGCGACGGCAACGTCATCCTGTGTCTGAACAACGCATGATGATTTCAAAGTTTTTGTTGAAAGAGTCTAATATTTGTTTGTCGGGAATTGTTACTTAGGTCCATCTTGCGTTGTCTCTTGCGTTGTTCCTTGCGTTGACTTTTTTGATAATATAAAATATGTCACATTTCTTTCTTTGTACAAATAGTACCTTATTTTTATCACCTTAGATGAACTGTTAGTGCCAGGTAATATTAATGTTTTAGATGGTTTCATTACGTCGTTTTCTTTACTAGCTCCACCTGTACTAAGTTTACTTTACGGAGGCGTAGATGGTAGCTCGCGAGCCAACATCACACTGTTTTACAGCTGTTTTTAAATTATGTAATATTTTCAACTATTGCTAAACCAGCTAAAACCTCAGCCATTCGCATCATTCATTATCTACATCTACATCTCTTGATTTATGTACCTTTTTGTTCATTTCACTGTTTACCAGTCCTATCCGTGTAGTCCGTGGCCGATGGCGACAGCAGCGTCACCGGCGGAGTTGGGCTACACTTCTGCTGATCACGAGATACCACTTTTTGGTGCTCTGGTGATTCCTTGGTTCCCTAGTTTGTCTTCTTCTCTTTTTTTAAGTGCCATAATATTCGTTTATTTCCTCCGTTTTCTTTTCGCGTATTTCGTAGTTAATATCTTAGCCCTTTTTATGTTTTTTTTTTCAGTTTTTATGTTCGCTTTTTATCTATATTTTATATATATATATTTTATTATATATATTTTTATATATATATTTTTATATATATTTTTTTATATATATTTTTTATCTTTTTATATATTTTCTTGATTTCTTCACCATTATTATCACCATTTCATCATTTCACCTTTCACTACATCATAGTTTTAAGAGTAAGTAATCCTTTTGAGATCTTGATCTGTTTGACTCTTCGGAGCCAAATATCGTTACGGAAAATTTCGGTGTTTGGAGGACAGGCAGGATGTAAATCGGACATTATTGGAACTTAGATAATCTTATCATAGAATAGGTACAACTGACATGCTAAAATTTACTTTAATTCACATCATAAGCATAACAGATGATATTTAGCCGGATTCAGAGTAAAAAATAAAAAGTAGTAAATGTAGGCTTTAATAAGCTATCTAATAATGTTATGTTCTTAAACATGTCAAATTGACAATAATAGGTAGCTAAATTGCATGGGCGTAATACTATGATCTTGTTGGGATTTATGACGTGTGACTGCCTTAGTTGATAGTTTGTGCATGTGTGATCATCCGGTGGGAGAGAGTGGCAGCCACAACGAATTCTCGGTTAGCAGAGAACGACAAAGTTGGCAGTAATTTGTAATTATTTTTGCAACATCATTGTTAGCTGTCGCAAAGCATTTATATATTACTTTCAATGGTATAAGTTTGGATGTTAAAGTTTCTGCCATCACACGACAGCTGTTATTTGGAACCCTTTAGTTGTTAATTGTTGCCTGGGTTCAAGTCGAAAGGATTGGATTGGAGACCTGTTCCTAGGGTAAAATTGTGTGAAAACAGAGTGGTCGGAGTGGTTTTCGCTTACACACTATTTTTCATAGGGGCTGTCCTCGCCATGCATACAGCACCTAATTCATAAAGTATCAAAATGCATGTCAGTCATTTAAAGTCTTATATTTAAACATTATATCGTACCGTATTTTAACCATAATTGTATAAGCCACAAACGGACTGGATTAGAACTAAGAATAGAAGAATAACTTTATTAGAACTGTCTAAAAGCCATCAGCAGAGCTGCGTTGCAGTATTTTATACCACCTTGCAGTTGGCCGGCAGACAATTTACAGTCCGTCTGTGTGCGATTTTTCGCCCAGTGTGCTAGTCTGTAATTTTTTATTATTTTATAATGTATGTACTGCTGTGGTAGTTATTTATGACTAATAGAGGCGTGTCAGCGGCGTGTACCGAATAACGAATCGACTGTATTGTACGACGCAGCGCAAGGGAACGCAAACGTAAACTGATCTCACAACTACCTACGTTCTGTTGAGGAGGCTGTAGACACAGGCGTGTTCGGAAAATTATAGCCGCAGTCAAATGTAGCACAAACAATAATTAGTTCTTCCAAATTCCTTACATTACTAAAAACAAAAAAAATTGTTTATTGAGTTAGCGACGATTTTTAGGTACATTTTTAGGTATAATTATAAAGAAGGTTGAAGCTAAGGTATAAATATTATGATGTCTAGATAGATAGTCAACGCTATAATCTCGTCGAAATTTTTTTTCGTACGAGGCTAGACACGCACAATAACCTGGTTCGACTGTAGGACGTAGCTGTCACTGTCACCAGCATAGCATAAGTAGGTTTGTTTTTGTAGTTCTTTGGTAGCGCGACACTCTATCTAGACATACCTATTCATAGCCAAAGGGTTGAAGTTGTATTGTCGTACGAGATCATCTCAGTAATGACTGCACGTGAGATTAAAGAAAAAGTTTGTGCGTTTGCGTTCCATTGCGTCTTGTAATAGAAATTGATTGTAACTTATGAAAGAAGATTATTGATTGTAATGTTAAGTGTATTATCGTTTTAAGTGAAAATTTCATCTTCTCTTAAAAATTATATTAGGTATAATCATGCATCTCTCATTAAAATTCATTCATCCATATTTGAGGCGTTTTATTGTTCCCTATAACCCTTTGTAGTTCTTCGTGCTCAAAATATTCATCAACCGCCTCTGTGGTCTAGTGAAAAGACCACCTGTCTCAGACCCAGAGGTCCCGGGTTCGATTCCCAGTGGGGGCTAAATTTTCTGCTCGGTTTGTTTGGTGGTAGGGCTTGTTCTAAGTCCGCCTGGCTAGCTACCACCATCTTATCTAAGTCTGTCACCATAACAACCATGCTAGCAGCATTGTAGTGTTTTGGCAGTAAGAGGTAAGCCAGTTCCTCTGTGGTTGAGGATTCCGGGTGAAGCTCGCTTCACCTTCGGCCTGATCATCACTAACCATCAGGTGAGATTCAAGCCAAGAGATTCCCGGTTGTGGTAAAAAAAAAGAAGAGGAATCCGGAAAAGAAAGAGGTTATGTAAGCACTATTTTCAATATCTTCACAATGTCTTCTCCATCACGGCCGCCCCATATACAGGACAAATTAAATTAGTTAATGAAACCGGAATCGATATCTAGCCATAATAAAACAAAAAAAAATAGATATTTTTTTTAGAGTCGGTGACCTCTGGTAGTGGAGTTACCTTGAAGTTGAGAAAATGAGTATTTTTTACTTTATGGAGTTTTTAAATATCGATACCATCAGATCTACGGAGTTTCGCTAACTGATTTATTTGACCCTATATAATTCAACTGAATAAGACGGTCATGCAGGCAGGCGTATTATAAGACAGGGGATTACATCATGCTAACCTCAATGCTGGTCCTGCTCCTAAACAAGGGCGCATAAACTAATGAAGCATTTGAAAATTCTGTTGGAGCTGATGAAAATTGGAATAATATCGATGTATTGTCTATACTGCATCTCTTAGTATTATAATAATTGCAAATCACTTGTGTGAGTACTATGGACCATAAAACTTTAGGGGTATGTGGAACAGTGTGTAAAGTTCACTCATACTCTATGGAAAAGGGAGGATCCTCCTACCAGACGGGTGTTGTGTCTGGCGGGCAATAAATTGCCCAAGGATTGATGTCGGATAGTCTTATATATGTTAATCGCTCGGTAAACTCTTATACCGCGATGTAGGAATTGGGACGTCAGGTCTTTGATGCTTAGTACGTATGTGGCGATGTAGATGCCGCCACAAAACTATCAGTTACTGGGTTTCTATTTCATCGACTTGAATGTGCCCTGGCGGTTGATAGTTTGTTATGCTCACTCAAAAGTCTCGCTGATTGTGGCGCTTGTGATGGATAATTCAGTTCTCGTCTAAATGGTTGAGCTCCAATCCATGCCCCATGGTCGTGAACCGTCAGTTAGGTCTCACATATTTTAGCAGCCACGTCTTTCTACATCGTTCTCACATTAAAATAATTTCAACTCATGAATGATGTTACCAATATTTTTTATTAAAAAGAGTATCCATGTTTCCTTGCCCGTTCTTCTCCATAGGAACCTACCATGCTTTGGAATGGGCAACTAGCCCCCCCATCTTTCTGACTAACTGACTCTGACTCTCTATCTGATTTTGAGTTGACTGAATTGTCAACCCAAAATTGCCTGTAAATCGTTTACATGCAATGAATGCTTTGAGTTTGAGTTTGACATAAATACCCAGTAACGAATAATTAAGACACATGATGGTGTAAAAACGCCTGCATGTAATAAATAAAACAATTTTGATTCATCCATTATTAATTTTTCCACTTTATGTAATTTGGACATTACAGTGTTGATATTTCTTCATAACTTCTTAAGTAATTAGTTCATTCACCAGTCTTTTAATAATGTAAACATTCTATGACATATTATAAAGGAAATCTAAAGCCCTGTATCCATAGAACTAATAAAAGTTGAGCAACATGTCTATGTGTTGCGAGCAACATTTTTTCATGTTGCCGTTGGGCGACAAGAAACATCAAACAAACAATAAATTGTAGTGGTTGTACAACTGTAGTTGGACGAACCATTTTAAAAGACAACATTTATGCGCAGTCTTGCTGTGTTTGATTGTTATGGAAGAGTTACCCAGCGTCCTAGACAGAGCGATCGGTCGCGTGAATACGTAATCGTCGCGTTCAAATGTCACGCATTCGTTCGGAAAACCACAAGGCGCCCGTCAATGCAACAAAGCATTCGGATTCGCCAAACATAATGAACGCGACGGCCGCGTGTTGACGCTCGACTTTCACTATGGTTAGGACGCGGCTTTAGGATAGGGTAAAGGTACATTTATTATAAACTAGCTGCTGCCCGCGGCTTCGCCCGCGTGAGTGTCGGAAATTACCCCATACATCCCCATGGGTTTTAAGTATAAATATTGAGTTTCGAGTTAATAGGACAGCGCGTTAAAATTCTTCCATACAAACACGTCAACACCCCCCATCCCCCTTTAGGGGGTAATATAGAAAAATAAAAAACTACAAACTTTATAATTTATTTAGATAACTATTCGTGCGAAGTTTCATGTTTATTACCTGAAGGAATAAGATTTTTCATACAAACTTCCATCCCTTATTTTACCCCCTTAGGGGTTGAATTTCGAAAAATCCTGATACACGTTATTCTTAATTTTTGGGTTTAAGTATAAATATTGAGTTTCGAGTTAATCGGACAGCGCGTTAAAATTCTTCCATACAAACTTTGACACCCCCCAAACGTAGGATAGGATACTTTTCCGGGATAAAAAGTACCCAGTGTGGTGCCCAGGATATTAAAGAATAATTATACCAAGTTTCATCGTAATCGAACCGGTAGTTTTTGCGTGATACCTGAACAAACAGACAGACAGACAGACAGACAGACAGACAGACAGACAGACAAAAAAAAATTTAATCACACTTTTGGGTTCGGTGTCGGTCTAGTAACACCCCCTGCCATTTATTTTTTGATATTTTCAATGTACAGAATTTTCACTTCTACAGATTTATTATAAGTATATAGATAATAACCTCTTGTATTAAATTTAAGAATAATGGGATCAGTTTACTAATAAATCAACTAGATGGCACTAGGTTTCAATCGATATCTCAATAAAGTAATATTTAGTTATAATACTTAGGTTTAGTTAGGTTGGCAATAAAAAATATTTCTTCCTTTTAATTAGCACTTTCGCGTCATCATCACCTAACTTCTATAAGTGGGTTATATTTACAAATATAACTTGATGAATCACACAAGGAAGAGGTCCAGCCCCTTCCTTGTGTGACTCATCAAGTGAGAATAAAAGATTTCACGATCATGTGGAACTAAGGACGCCAGTCCTTAGGATATTTTAACTTAATTAAGAAATGGTCATCTCAAGATACTAACATTAACAGATGAAGATCACAGACACAAGCAACGGGTTCCGGATGCAAAGGTCTACATTGTATTGATGCTTCCCAATTAAAACAGCCCCAGGCTAGCGATACTGGATGTGATAGCATATCTGTGGATTGTTAATTACCAAGGGTAAATTTAAGTTTTTAATGTAAGTTCTGTCACACATCTAATTATACACCATCAGTCATCATAATCAGTCATCAGTTGTGTCTATGTTAAGTGATTAAATGTATTGAGAAAACCACAAGAAAGACTTTAAATTTAATCAGATCCTCATGCCAATAAATCCCTGATATAGTCTCAAGCATATTTACCGCTGGGAAAGTTGGTGAGTAGGAAAAAACAACCCTACAGTGTGAGGGCCACTTTGTCAAAACTCTTTGAAAATGTCCTAGGACTTAGTGAACATCCCCAAAGAATTGTGAGAGTAGGAATGAGATTTTGTGAAAGTCAAATAAACGAGTTATGGACTGTAAAGTTGGGCCCACAGTTCTCACATAGAAGATTGAGGGCCCACCTGTATGTACCTCATAAACTATGGACACTACAGAAAAAGTCTTTATGCCAAAATCTAAACGAATGCCCAACAAAATTTGTGAAAAAAGATATTATCCCAAAACACTGTCCTACTTTGTATAACTTCGTTTAAAATGGGCCATCAAATCTCATACAAGTCAAGAGTTTTGAGAAAGTGGCCCTCACACTACACGCACATGTCAAAGTCGAAGTTAAGCTTATTTTTTTGCTTTTATAAGTATCGATAACTATTCCATATATGAATTGTGTCGAGTCCGATTGTCTTTCTATTAATTACCTTTTAGTCTGTCATGTAACACCTTTGTATACCATGTTTGAGGGAAATAATAAATAAATAAATAAAACTCATTTCTTTTAAATTCATAATATTTAATAATAACACAAGACACAGATTAACAACACGCCTGTATCCCCAAAGGGTTAGACAGTTAGGGGGGCAGGCAGGGGATAGAGATTTTATCATTTTTATCAAATTTTTTGACGTTTTTTTATATAATAATATACCACCGGGCTCAAGGCTCGGACTAATTTACAAGAAACAACACAAGAATTATGTGACAGTCGTGTAACTGGAATATACACAACATAATATCACGCTTGTATTCCCAGAAGGGTAAGGCAGAGGACCAGGTGTAGGTACTTCTAACTAATACACCCACATTTCGCCAGTATTGTTTTATTTAAGTGCCATTGGGGCGAGCCTACGGCCATCAAACGGCCCGAACTCCAGGCTCCGCCCGACCCGGGATTCGAACCCAGGACCTCGTGCTTGGCAGTAGCGCTTACGGCTAATAGGCCAACAAGGCAGTACAATATGCTATTGGAGTACCTACTTAATTTTAAATAAATAAAATAAATTGTATGTAATATTAAAGCTAGAGATAAGGCGTATTTATTTGTCTTGGTAAGTAAAAGAAAATGTTCCCTTTTTATTAATTTTATTATATTTGGTTGAACCGTTTTGGAACTAAATAACTACAAACGTTAAAACAATAACGTAAGGCTACAATTTCATGTATACAACAAATAATGATATTTCACATCGATACATTAAAGTTTTTAAACAGTGAAGAAAATAATCTTAAACTACGTTCGTTTTTAATTGGCACAGTGTCTCAATATTGCTAACACACAGCTCTACGAGTGACAGAAAGGACGCACTAAAAACTCGTTCTAAAACTTGATGTGCCTTAATAACAACTAGGTACTGAAATGATTCTAATTGAACATGCGCGAAAACGCGAACGTCACGTGCATATTTATGTCACTTTTTTTTCGGTAAACCGTACAACGCCCTCTGGCGGCGCGACAATGCGTTCAGGCTTCATCGAGCAAAAAGGTACATAATGAGCGCGACGATCGCATATTATTCACGCGACGATCGCGTTTCTAAAAATGTAGATAATTATAAAAATACAATTCGTTTCATTTCAATTTCATCAATACTAGGTACTGCCTAATCCTAAATCAGTCATCGATCTCACATTAAAAAAAAGGTCAGAAAAACCCAGTAGCAAATAAATTGAAGTTTCCCCCTTTGGTAACCTGGCTGGCAATCAGTACGATTTACTGTAAAGTTCATCAATTCCGGTATTCAGCTGCATCCGGTTAGACTGGTAGCTGTCTCCAATATAGTTGAGAAAGGGCTAGTCAGATCATGATGACTGTAAATTCCATTAACTTCTTATTCTTTCTATTCTTATTATCAAAAAAAAGGTCTTAAAAAGCTCAATATTTTCTTTAAATGAAGTCGCAACTGAACTTTTACCTCTACATAATGGTAACTTTGTATGAGATAAATATCTCATTAAATGGACATACCGACAATAAAGAACGGATCTAAAATCCTCCATTTAATTTATTATATATTTATTTAAATACAACAATAGTCTGAAAGATAGTCTTTAGTCTCAGATTAGAACTACAGTTTAGTCTACTAAAGTGGTCATTTAAACTGCACATATAAAAATAAATACATGGAATGTATGAAAATATTGAGGTGTAACTTAATTGTGGTCGATTGACGTCAAGCTGTCGATATATTTACACGTCGATTGATGATAACCATGGTAACCTGACACTGGATCGATCAAAACTTTCGACGTCATCGATCGACCGCAATTTCGTCGCAATTTTACTATATATACAGTTAACGATTAAAATTTTCTTGGAACTACTAGTGCTTTGAAAGGAGCAGCGGAAGGCGTTGCTCCATCTACATGATCAAGGGATGGTAAAGGCTCTTCGGGAGCCGGTAAGAAAGAGAATGTCTGCAACATCGTAGTTGTGAAGACAAAAATGTTGCATTTAGCTAAAACGTCTCCCATACATCTATGTTTGGCTAATCCAAACGGAAAGTAGTGATCGGGGAGAGAGATTCTTCCCTCACACATGAATCGTTCTGGCTTGAAGGAATAGGGCTCAGAGAACATGGCCTCGTCCATCAAGATGTTCGTGAAGTTGCTCAGCACCATCGTGTCCTGAAACAAAGAGATGACGTTAAGATACCGGTTCATAATATACAGTAAACCCGAGATTAATAAATATTATCTACTTAGTATCGTACTTTTATTTGACCACTGGTAAGCATATAATCTTTTCCTTTAACCTATCCCCTGGAACACCTGTAGCCCAAAATCTATAGTAAACTTGGTGATTCCCAAAGAAGTGATTCAACTGTCTTGGAACCCTCAACGAGAATAAAATCCTTGTTTAGGAAATAGCTACCCATAGATTTAGAACTATAGCAAGTAGAAAATTATATCTTACCTCTGGTATGAAGTAACCAGCCAGCCAGGTATCTCTTAGTGCTCGATGTGGAACTCCAAACGTTCGTCCCATAAAATGCCGTATACATTCGTGGACAATAGCCTCGTTGTACGGCATACTGAAAATTATGTTAAATGATAATAGTATGCAATTAGTGAATAAAGGACGGATTTAAAGCGAGAGCCATAGATGAGTCACGAGCAAGTGAAGGATTCTAACGACTGAATCACGACCGTAGGGGGTGATTCATGATGATTGAATCACGACCATAGCGAGTGACTCAAGTGTTAGAACCCTGAGCGACGCGAGTGATTCATGGCCCTCGATATGTATCCGTTTTATTCAAGAGTTGCATACTATACTTTATAACATTAAGACTTCGATAAAAAGAAAGATTTAAGCGAAAATAGACATATGAAGAAGATTGACGATTGATCGATTGATTGACGAAAAGTTTTTCGCAAGGGTTATTGGTGTGTTCTAAATTCAAACACCAAAACAGTGCTTAAAAGGACTTGTTATTCACTGTTTTCAGTGAATAAAATAAGCTTTTTACAGTGGGAATGGTATAAACAAACTTTATTTCTGTATTGGTTCAAAAACACTCCCACAGGTCAAAATCAAATTATGTTTTTTAAACTAGATGAGTTCGGTGTTTCCTATCTAACTACTCTGAGAAGAAAGACCGAAACAAACTCAGAGGTCACAGTCTCTTAAGTCCAGACATAATCTTGGTCAACCCATAATATGAGACTTTAAAGAAGCAAAGTAATATAGAATGGGGTTCTTTGCTGGCTTTGCCACCAAACAACCAGCGAAAATACAAGAAAAGACACAAATACAGTTAGCGCCATCTCACGAAAAAGTTTTCAACTAGGAACTTCAATGGCATCTGAATAGAATTAACAATCACTTAGCGCCATCTACGTATAATCTACGTGAATAGTTTGCATCTATTATCTGATGATGTTAAAATCTTAGCGTGACGCCTTTTAACAATAGCAGTAGGGAATAGACATGTACATACATTACAGAAGAAAATATTGAGAAAACTGACAAAAACATTTAGCCACTAAGTAATTAACAATTACTGTACTGAATTTTTGAATATTTTCCTGCTGGTTATTACTAACGATAATCTATAACCATACTTTTTCCAAACACCACACTACTTTAAAAACGAGCTTCTAGGTTGGTCAGTCATGTCGACTTTAGTCTAGGCAGGCATGTTGTGTTATGTCATGTACACTACTTACTTGGGACGATCATTCAAGTTGGGCGTTCGGTCTTTGCCGACGATTCTATCAATCTCTTCCTGAGCCTTCTTCTGTACCTCCTGCTCCCTCACTAGGTAACTGAAGCAGAAGCTCATGCTCTTGCTGGTTGTCTCCGTGCCAGCCATGAACATGTCCATGCACATGGCCACGAGCTGACCTTCGGAATAAGTGTCCACTTCTCCTCTCTCCTTCAACACTCTTATGTACACATCCATAAAGTCCCTATCCTCTTGAGAAAAATCAAATCGATCTTTATGTCTCGCCAACTCCTCTCGAAGAAACTTCCAAATTCGTTTGTGCGTTCTAATAAAGTCTTTATAACCCGAGAGAGTGGGAGTCACAATGCTGAGGATAGGAAAGTGACTGAAGAGGGTGCCGACCATATCTACAGCGGCGAATAAGTCAAATAAAAGGCTTTGAAGTACCTTCATTTGAGGATCACTAGGCTTATACCTGATTCCCGCCATCATCGTCCACAGAGTGTTTAAAATGTAAACATTGAAGAAATTATGCATTTGAATTACGGCTGTTTTACCATCATTGTCATCAATTATCTCAAAGACATCGTGCACCATATGCGATGCTTCTAACCGGGCAATGTCATCCATTCCTCGTCTTCCGAAGCCAAACTCCTTCAAATGCCGTAAAAGGAACCTCCTCTGTTCTTTCCATAGCTCTCCATCAGTGAGTAGTACTCCACATCGTTCTCCCCAAGTTCTTGTTTGATAGAAGATTCCTTTCGGTCTACCATCAATGTCTTCATTGAAAAGCATCTCTTTGTTGGCTTCTAGACTGTTTACCATCACGATTCTATCCTTTCCAATTCTAAGACCAAGTAGTGATCCATCTTTGGAGTAGGTTAGAGAAAGCTCCTTTACAGCTTTGTATAGGTAACCTGTTTTTTCTCGAAGTTTGTACACTTCGCTGGCACATCCAAGGATTGGAACCCATTTTGGGCCCGGAGGGAACTTCTTAGGCTTACAAGTATCAAAATATAGATAGAAGCAGGCTGCTACCACTATAGTCAGCGCTGCCAACCACATCTGAAACAATAGGAAATGACCGAAATGAATTTTAAGTGAAATAAAAAAGTAAGTAACATTGAAAAGCGCAAAAATAATGAACCTTAGAAAAAATACCGCATAGCATTCGATTAAGTCACTCTGAACCGAGCTAGCTGGCATAGAGACTTACTTATATGACCTTATACAATTTTCAGTATCTTTGCCAGGCGTTTACCTAGTTGTCAGTTACTACTAAATTATAATAATAAAAATAAAAAAAATCTGCCGTCGATCGATAGGTTTTCGAAACCAAATCAGTCGCCAGGCGCAATGCATCACGTAATATGTCTGGCCAGGCGTGTCTACCAACTAGTGCGTATCAAGTTACGTGCATGTTATGTGCGTTCGCGTGTCAAGACACTAATACGCCGTCGGTACCTACTAAGAAACCGAACGGTCACATGTTTGCTACAAACGCACATTAATTTGCATGTGAGTGTTTATGCAGCTGATGAGGGTGAGGAAAATGGGTTAGTAATTTTCGTTACAAGTAGTCATGGAATCAGCCCCTAATAAGTACATGGAACTTAACTTTCCGAGACCCACCGGCTCCTTCTCAGAAGCCGGTTGGTCTAACTACTAAAACAACGCAACGCCATGAAGAAAAAAATATTTTTAAACTATTTAATGAATCAGGAAAGGTATTTAAGTAATTTTGTTTTTTGAGAGATTGTTTGTCGTTCAAGCATGATACCTACCTACCTATATACATTCATATACAGCTATATTAGGTATGTAGAAATCTGTGAAAATAAAATGATGTACTAAGAGAGTGTTTTATTAACCCTTCCTCACCTCCTTCTGATTATATTGACACTATTAACCTGCGTGCTTACCACCTAAGATTTGGTAATAATAATAATTATGCTGATATCTACTGCTTTGGATAATTATAGGTAAATAGGTCATGGTAGCAGTTGCCTTTTTAAAACAAAGAATATTTGCCTATTTTTGATAGGTGAAATCCTCGAATGGCACAGAAAATAACCTGTGGGTAATACTTAAAAGACCAAAGGTAAGTATTAATGCAGCAGTTAAAATATTTCACTTATTGATCAGTAATCCGCCATCAGTAAGGCGCCATCTATCAACAGCCGATTGAACTTCAAATAAGGTCGGTTTTGCTCGTCAAAGTCCTATGTCCTAGTCTCTTTATCCGCTGAGAATGGCACAGCATATAATAATCTATAAAACTAAAAGACCAACACAAACGAGAAAAATCGCCCGTGGGTAGGAGGGCTAATTCTATCATATCCTGTAAAAATCGCTAGCAGACGACAGAAGCACTGAAGCAGAGTAGGTACAGTGCTATTTCAGAAGCTTGTAAAGAAGCGAAGTACTTGCTTACATTTTTAAACGAATGTCTTAAAGTTAACTGTACAGTAAAAATTAATGCAATTATAATCAGTCAGCACAAAAACTCTCACTCACGCACTCGTTCCATCTATAACCTTAGTTATTTATGTACATAATAAAATCATAAGCAAACAGATAAAGACGCCATTTAATAAAATATTGTTACAAATAAAACTGTATAAGCCTACTAAATCTCAAACTAAATATACTTAAACAATTTTTTTTTCTGAAATATTTTAAATCTAAATAATTACTACTCTTGCCTAAGAGTGGTAAGCAATTTAGATTTAAATATTTATAATGTATAATATTAATAATACATTTTAAATTGTAACCTTTACAAAAATATCCCTCCCCAAAAAGTAAGTAATAAAATAATAATGTTACAGATAGACTGTTATTTAATTAGGCACTGCTTAGTTAGGGGTCATCGTCCCATCTGTTCTTGTTGTTTTTATTGTCTGTTTGTCGTTAGAAGCATTATATTCTCACTTAGGCGCTCCCTCACCGGGAATATTCGCCTGTCATGTAAACCTTTACCTGTAACCTAGTCGTGTTACTGCTACCTATTTAATTAAATGGATTAACCTATCCTGCTGGTTTCAGTGTCTGTCTACAATACCTAGCAGTCGTCGGCCGGCGCAGTCTACCTACTTGCAAAGCCCTAGAGCCGTTACAGTGGAATCTTGGATTGTTACACTACAGGCGAATGTTCACGGAAAAGGACCGCCTTAAAAGATCGACTTTAAATGATTAAAGTTAGTTTCTATTATTATTATAAATATCAAATTCTAAAATAATAATCTGAAAACAAAATTGGAAACAGTGCCATCTATCAACAGCCAATTGAACTTCGAACATTGTGCGTGACCCACCTCAATGTTTATTTACGTAGGGTACGCGCGCAAACTCTGATGGAATCTTCACATTCTTCCTGGCCCGGACAACCCGCTGAAACTGTTTCAGTACCTACACTACACTACATAAATATTATCAAAGGCACTTACAGAGATGGCTTTGGAAACTTCCTATTTTACGCTACAAACGAATAGATGGCGTTGGCTGTAGCATGTTCACAAAAGCAGTGATATTTGTATGAAAATGAAGTTTTCTGCTTCTTATTTCGATGGTAGATATTGACAACAGTGTTATTATTTATACACTTTGTCTTTAATATATCCCTTTTAATATTTATGTTGTAGGTACCTAGACAAATTAATACTTTACGTTACATAGGTACGGATACCTACAGGTTAGGTTAAGTTTAATTGCACTTGTAGGATTCAATGAAAGCTTAGATTTTTGGTCAGTTCTCAAAAATATGAATGATCTACAAAGAATTTAACCAATTTTGTACCCTCAATGAACATAACGCAGCCCTGAGATAGCTCGAGATTCACTTTACCAATTAATTAATATCTGAGTTGTTTTTTATTCGTTCAAGTGTTTTTCTTTTCAATTGAGGTAAAGGTTCTGTTATTAGCTTCTCACGACAGCTTTTATTGTTAAAGACTTACTGCGCCTAATACTTACAGTTAGGTTGTTACCTTTTACATAACTTTGATTAAAGCTAGCTACACAAGACGAGGAAACAAATCCTTAGCAGACCTTTGACTTGTAAACGCTTCATTGGCGCAGTGGCTAAAGTAGCCTAAGTAGGTTTTAAGCGAGAAGGATCGTGATTTCGATTCCTAATTCTAGCTAGCTAGCTAAGAAAATGTACCTACTTCGTCATCTCGTTCTCGTTGACGACGTAGTTCACGGTGCGGTGGTGACGGACTTAGTGTGCCAAAAACGTATTTTTATTAGGTACCTGACATATTGGGCAAAACTTTTGCCCGTAATGAAAATAACTAGCTTGTATGATAACTGTGATAACTGATATGACAAGACAGACTTATTAGTAGATACCTATTTGGTTTTTGAAAGCCCTGCTTATCTCCCTATCATTATCTTTCGTCCAATCAAATGTTAGCTATTGTGTTTGATCGACATCCTGCCTAATATTATAAATGTTTGTTTGTTACATATTGACGCTAAAACGGCTGAACGGATTTGGATGAAATATGGCACATGGATAGACCATGACTTGGAGAAGGACATACCATATGGAGAAGGATATACATATATTCCCACAAGATCGAGACTTATGCAGGTGAAACCACGGGGCGCAGCTAGTTACAGTAAAAAATTATGATGTTTATTGATTAGGAGCACTTAAAATAAAATAAAGAGAACCGATTGGTAATTAGGTAAACTAATTAACTCGTGCGTTAGCTGTCCAACTGGTGCACAGTAAACGAATTTGGTTCACGAATATTTACGACCTCGCACTTCAAATCTGTCTCACTCTTTGAAAAACAACACAATATATAAGTACTTACATGCACAGTAAACAAAAACACAAATCAACAAATGCAATAAAAACAAACAACTTTCTTAAAACGATAACACGGTAAATGCATTTCGCGTTGCACTAAAATGTGTTATGTAAAAGTTATTTACCTTGAGCGTCGGTCGGTGTGCAAGCTTTCACTGTACCGCGTCCGGGACTGAACACAGCATATAAGCGCACCCCACCTATTGCAGAGGTGCAGTGGCCACAGTTACACCGAAGCGCAACCTTTATAAACTAAGTTACCTACCATGGATTCAGTACATAATGATTCTTCAGCGATCCACTTTCCTCAGAAGACCATTTCAGACACCAATCTATATGGTCTTCATATGATCTGACCAAGATTATGTCTGGACTTTAAAAGAGACTGTGACCTCTGAATTTGTTTCGGCCTTTCTTCTCAGAGTAGTCAGATAAGAAACGCCGATCTCCTCTAGTTTTTAAAATATGTTGTGCAAATACAGTGTAGCCTACCGTATTTTATATGGAGCGGCTGCCTAACTGTCCTCCACAACCCAGTTACCTACTGGGTAACAACGATACCCCTTGGTACGGAAAATCTGGTTACAGTTATGAGAATATTGTAGATTCAACGAGAATGTCTCGTGCTATGTGACGACTATACTTCTTTTTAACACTACAAGACTGTTCTAGTCAAAAGAGGATTCACAAATGATTGTATCTTAATAATAATTACTATAAATAACCGAACAGTTGTTCACGTTGCAAGTTTTGTTACAGCTACTTAATAAACGGTTATTCGTGACTTTTTGTAATGTTATACCATTCAGCGCTTTTTGGTAGACGTTACGAAACAATTCGACACTACCGCGTCGACACTGATTTTTTTTTTGGTCGGTCTAGTCTAGATACATTTTAGTCTGTAAGGCGACTTAGTTCCGTCGCGCGTCGCTACGACTAAAAGTGGAGAAGAGTCGACACAGTAACATTTGGATTTAAAAGTAACGTTGCTGTGTGGTAACATTGTTCTTAGTCTGCAACCAAACTCAACAAATTTCTCAAAAATCATTCGTTCGTTAATTCCCACGCTTTTTGTTCTGCGATGTGAAGTTTAAAAAAAGACTTATTTTTTTACCCACAACGGGGATGCTCTTTTCCTGAATCTCACCTGATGGTCAGTGATGATCAGGCCGATAAAAAATTATGAAGAAAACATCAGCTATCACTGGTTTGTCAACAGTTTTTGTTTATATACTAGGTAATTGGTTTTTATTGTTCAAAAAATATAAATTCGTCGTGTAATTTGTTTAAATAGTTTGATTTTATCAATGCGCTACCATAATTATAACTGTAATTTAACCTGTGTAGTGCAATGTAAACAAATGTTAATAATAGTTTTTATTAACAATTAAGTCTTTATACTCCCAGACGTTGGAAGCTTTTGCTTTAATAGATTTAATAGGTACTAAATATATGATAAGGAAACAAAAAAAACAAAAGATTGGTAAATAATTAAAAATATAATTTAAGAATATATTCTAATCACAACTGGTTAGAAAGTTAGACATTTGTCGACATGAAATCAGAAGTATTAATTAATAAAGTTACCGAATTCACAAAATGATTCATTGTTTCCAGCGATTCTCAAAAGTTCGGAAGCGATTTATCTAATCTAACGAAATGTTTTCTATAATACCTACGAAACTAGGAGGCTTCGTCCCTCCCTCCTTATATCGGTTGTGCCTCTACATGTTTTTTTAACAGTGTCGTCACTAACTTACTGTGATATCAAGTTTTCTATAATAATTAATACTTACTTTATTTTTACTAAACTTTTATTTACAGAGTGTTTCATGTCTTCCTTATTTATATAAAATTGCATTAGAAGACAAAATAAAGTCCATTATATTTTTTTAGTAGGTATAGTAATATAACAAATATATATAGGTAGGTATATATATATATAAAATACTAAATATAAATATACTAAAAACGACTTACAGAAACTAGTAAAGTGATAAATAAAAATAATATATCGTACGTAGAGTTAGATATTTCAAGTCATTTTTCCACCAAAATTTCGCTCGGCCGCTATAAACATCCATTAGAATAGTTTGAGATATTATGTGAAAACCACGATTCATCATCGTAATGAATGCTACTACAATGTAATGTTGTTTACAGCGTTTATAGAGGATAACACATCGTGGTGTTTACAGTATCGCAAAATTTATTATAAATTAAGCAGCATACTTGAGTATATATAATCCGTGTGCATGAGGGATTTGAGCAAAAAGAACAATTAGAACCTAATTGTTCTTCTTTGCTCAAATCGTAACGTCCCATATTAAGGCTCGTACACACTGGCGTGACAAGGGTCGCGCTACCTGTCGCAGGCACGACTAGGGTCGCGCCCCCGATATCGCGCCAGTGTGTACGGGCCTTTAAGATAAATCAAAAACTACCTAAAAAACTACTAACATAAAAATAATCTCTTTCTTACTTTTTATTTGTTGTTATAGCGGTAATAGAAATACACAAGCTGAAAATTTCAACTGCCTCTATTTCGGTTCATGAGATACAGCCCGTTGACAGACAGACGGACGACGGACGTACGGACAGCGGAAGCTTAGTAATAGGGTTCCGTTTGGCACCCTTCAGACCAGAAAATAATAAGTAATATACTCCTAGACACAACAGTCGTGTCTGTATTAATTACCTAATAATCTGTGTCAGAAACATAACTATATCAGGAAGTGAACGACGAGTGACCGAACCGAGATTTCTAATCGATTAAAAAACGAGATTATATTCAATTTATTTGCAATATTCACAACAAAATGGCTGATGGTTATGACACATATTTTATTTGGCAACAAACATTTCTTTTGTGTGTCGGATGCTGGGGTTATTATCTGGCGATGTCAGATGTGAAAAATTGTCCTTAATACTGATTCATTGTTACAGTATTTTTAACTCACGAAGCGATGTGCGCTTTACTTGTGGTAACCAAGTGTACAAACACGCTGGGAATGTGTGCGTGAAAGAAGAGTAGCGTCAGCATATAACACACACATACTTCCGATTTCACCCGCGTCTCAGACAGTACTTAGCGAGTGCTCATGCACTTACACACACAGCGTGTTTGTACACTTGCTTACCACAAGTAAAGCGTTCATCGCTTCGTGAGATAAAAATTCTGTACTATGTATTTAGCCACGAGGTTTATGTGTAGGTATAATACATCATGTTGGGGTCGGCTTCCACTCTAACCGGATGCAGCTGAATACCAGTATTTTACATGGAGCGACTGCCTATCTTATCTGACCTCCACAACCAAGTAACTGGGTAATACGATACCCCTTGGTAAGACTGATTGTCAGACTTTCGGGCTTCTGACAACTCGTAACGACTGTCAAAGATCCACGAATGACAGCCGGGACCAACGGCTTAACGTGCTTTCCCAAGCACGGAGGAGTCTCGGTATGTAAAGATGGTCACGCATCCACGGACCAACCTCGGCAAGTGCAGCTTAACCTGACTATTAAACTTAGGTACGTAGGTATAATAAATAAATCTCGAAGTCATGTCACGTCGTTAAAATCGTGCGTAGCAGGGACGGGCCGCTACTAGTCGCTAGTAAAATGATAATGGTAATCTGACTGAAGGACCCCCAAAATAAATTTAATTTTTATTATTGCAAGACTCCATGAGGAGGGTCTGCGTTGCTTTGTACATTAAACCCCGAAAATTATCTAAAAGGCTGTTTGAGCCATAGATAAAGCGTGATATAACTGTAGAATCCTGTTATTTATTTACTCTTACTTACTTCTTATCTTTACAGATCTTCGACTGCGTACGATAAATATTTAAGTAACATAACTTACTACATTTAATAAAACTTTTGCGAATTCACTCAAAATGCACGAAAATTATATCCAGTCTCTCGTGGACATCATTTACAATGCGGATTGTTCGGGTGAGGGGGGTTTTCGCCAGGAGATTTGTCCTGGCTACCGGCACGGCAACTGTGGGCGCCGCCGCCTTCACACGCACAGCTTCAGGTGACGCAGCACTCCCGGATTATGTGCTACCCACGCAGGAGCTATCTAATTGTGTAAAACGTTTTCGTAAACGATTCGACTAATCTGTTTCATTTTGACAGTTCAACAACATTCATTGCGTTATTTACGTTGTTGACAAGATTTTTTTTTCGAACTTATGAAGCAATGGATTAGCAATCTGTTTCAAACCGATCCAGATTGTGCTAGATCGTGTATTACTCAATTAGGGTGCAGCTTATAAACTGATTATATCATTACACTGGGTAATAACAGATCCACACCCAGCCTCTCTTCCCTCCTCCGCCTCACCTTCAACTGGTACCCGCCATTTCTTGGTGACTGACCGTTGACATTAGTGACAGCTGTCTCACTACTGATGTGCATGAGATAGTGTTTACATTATATCTATTAAATAGTTACACTACAGTTACCACAGTTGTTTAAGTTATCATAAATAACATTGCGAAAAAAACACATAATTATTAATAGCCTGTAAGCTTTCTGTAAAATAAAATAAATAAATAAATATATTATATAAAATTTTCGCAGGCAAGCATTGCAAACTTATAACCTGAAATATGGTGTAACTTTTGTTTACGCCAACGATAGTTTGCCTACGATACCAAAATTCTGTGAATATTATAATGTTTGTTTTTCTCTTTTCAGTTATGTTTTTTTGTAGTCGTGTTTTTATTTTCAGCTTTTAAGTTTTTTATCATTTCTCAATCCAAATTACATTTACATAAACATAAAGGTAATTTGTATTTATTTTTGTAAACCCTTAAATTTGATTGACTCGATAGGTTTGGGAGTTTTTTTTTTTTTGTAAACATCCTGTTAGGCGCCAATAATCCGCCATTGTTTTTTTTATTATTTTAATATTTCCAGTGACACTTGCGGAATAAAGACGGAACTAACGACATCGTTCATCAATATCGGTTCAGCTGTTTAGTAGTTTCGAGGGAACATAGACACTAGGTAATACAGGACAATCACATAACCCTCCTTTTTTGGTTTCGCCGCAGTCGGTTTAAAAGAGCTGAAGCCTGAAGCCATAATTTCTGTACCGGCTTCTTCATATTGTAATAATCTCATGATACATAACACTTTGTGGAGAGAACCGGTTCATGACCTACTTGTTCTATTTCTCTTAAAATAGAACAGTAGGTGGTAGTGTCCAGTGTGTCTATACTTTTCATTGTTCCATAGCGTCACGCAGTATCTGGGCCATATTTCTTATCGTTTGAAACGGGAACAAACGACGTGTAGTAGCCATCACCGTAGTGATTGGCAGTTGGAAAAATAAATGCCTCCCTCGTTGAACTCATGAAGTCCTGGGTTTGATTCCCTGGTAATTGAGTTTTTCCGTCTGGAGTTTCTCAGTACGGAGTCTGGATTTGTGTCCGGTTATTGGCGATAGGCTTGCCCTCTATTACGTGGGACGTAAACATAACTGGCGAAATGTGTAGTAGGTAGGTATAGGTAGACATCTGCCTTATGCTTCGTGTAATACTGGCGCGATGTTATGTTATGTAAAATTAACAAATAATAATAAATAATTAATCCATTTTTTTTTTCCTTAAGGTGGTACTAGTCGATATTTTTTCCATGCAAACGGTATTACTATACTCCACTGTTTGACATTGTACATCCAAAAAATGAAACATGACATTGTTTTGTCCCATTATTATTATTTATTTATCTGTGTGGAAACAAAATAGTAAAATAAAAAGTCATTAAAAAGTTATGAGCCAACAAAGATTCGTTTTTCTTGCTAATTTTAACGCTATTTTCGGAAGGATGTTTGTGTGCGTGCGAACTAGACGTTGTGCATACTTATAGACTAGCGTCTAACTGCTCATCACTGATACTATTCTGTAAAACACGATGCCAAGTGAGACAGCGTGCATTTTGGCCACGCCTACCAGTGAGTTCGAGCCTGTGACTAGTTCAGCCTTAAAACCACTAAAGGAATTTTAGAATTTAGACGCTAAATTGATTAATGTGAAGAAAAATTGGCAAAAAATTCTACTGTTTGTTACTTTTTAAACTAAGATTCATGGAGTCGGTATCTTTTGAGCTAGGTATTTTTGTATTATCTAGGTAACCACTAATACTAGATCGTGCGTGACACAATTTTACATTTTTTTTTTAAATTGTCTCGTTATCTTAGCTATTTATTTAGCAAATCGAGGAATTTAATATGAAGTATGATAAAAATGATACAGGTAAGTTATAACTTTTTTTACTATAGTGGCTATAGTACATAGTTTGTAAAAAAAAAAATGGTCTAACTAATACGGTTCAAAAGATACATCCCTGTGACAGACAGACGGACGGATGGGCGGACAGCGGAGCCTTAGTAATGGGGTCCCGTTGGAACCCTTTGGGTACGATACGACACCATAAAAAGGGTCACATTAAAAAAAAATGGAAGCCGTGACATACCGTGAACGCAAGGAACAACGATCATCAGCTGGAAAGCACATAGCTCCGTTCACTTTCACGTTACATGTCGGTGTAAACGCAGCCCACACCAGGGATGGTTGACTAACTTTCCTCTCATTGGTCTATATTTCTTGTGTTTTAATATTTACACTTAACACTTAAGGTAACTTTGTTACTACAAGGAAAATAGTTCATAATAAATCTGTAGGCTTCACAAAAAATACCGAACTAGATAGTAAAATTTCACTTTCGAGTATATAATAAATAAAAAACATGGCACCACTGTTAAATGGCGCGCAACTGCGATACCATGCTTTGCACAAAATATGGTAGCGAGATGCATTCTCGAGTATAGGTGTCTCAAAACTCTTACTGCTAACGAGTTTTTAGCAGCTAGTCTACCTGCCTCTACAGCCAACCAGCTGTAATATGTGATGTGTAAATGTTATTCAGGTGAGAGAGTAAAATCTGTTAGGTATTCCATCCAACTTTTGAAATTTCAAGGAGTCGATCAGTCAAGATGAAGTTAGTTGCCCATTCCATAGCGTAGTAGGTGCCTATGGAGAAGAACGGGCAAGAAACTCCACGGACACACTTTTAAGTCAAATCATCAACTTGTATTGTTACAAAATATTGGTTACATGATGCTTGTTGGATTTATACAATAGCGCTTTTAGAAGGTTTCAAGTTATTGCATGATATGCAAATGGCCGCTGATAGTTAAACAAAAAAAAAAATTGTGGGTCTACTAGGATTTGTTTTTCGTTTGCAGGTAAAGTCAGCATTGCATATCAAATCGACCAGCAATCCACCACGTACCTTTTTTTTTTAATAAGTCAACTGCCATTATTTGGCAGTCTTACAGCAAATTGACGTATTGTGTCAATTTGATAACAATTTCATTGATAACATTTTACATTGGTCTCAAATAGCGGCGCACGACCCAGATTGATATTGATTGATTGATATTGGTCCTTATTTTATTTATTTAACCATTTATGTAAACACAATTTACAGGGTGGCAAAATCGACGCGCAAAGTGTAACCATGAATTCAGCACATGATTCGAGTTGAGTTTTAACGATTATCAAAAAAAATCTGCTGTTTCATAAAACAGTGCAATACCCACGCGATCAAAATATAATTGGAACAGCATTTTTTTTTTAATACCCTAGGATTATTTTCTAGAATAAATCCATGGTAACGGGTTGTGCGTCGATGTCAATAACAGAAAAATGCTTAAAACGGTGATGCTTATTTCTAAAGAAATCCCTTCTCTGTGATTACGGTTAGTCAAGTTATAATCATACAGTCAACGGTGTCAGTGCAATTTCCGCTCATCCATGAAATCACGGAAGTTATAAAACCACCTCAAAATGTGTTGTGTTAAGTTGTGAAGTTGGGAAGTCTCAAGTTTCCGTTATATTACACCCTTCACTGGAACACAGTGATTACGTCACAGCGTCATGCAACTGTGCAACTGTGCAATAATTACAAAATATTGTGTTTATCGTAGGCAATGGGCCCCCCGATTGCCTACGGTTTTTTCCGGGCACAATTCCACCACTCTTCTGTTGCACTTCTTCTTCCTAGCTAAAGCACTAGGAATTGGTGAAGGGCGGGCGTTTTGGGGGACTGTCTTATATCATCGGTTCAAAAAGTGGTGAAAGCCTATTTTGAATAAATATTTTTTTTAATTTTTGAACATTTTGCTCATAATATTTTTCCTGACTCAGTTGCCAAACGTGGGACCCCGCGCGATCTTAAATAAAATACGACAATACAAAAAAAAGCTGAAATAAAAACATTGCTTCGAACCAGCAATAATGAATGTATTTCCATAGTAAATGTGTTGCTGGTTAAAAGATAACCACAATATTTCGAGAATGTCTTAGTTCATTATTTCAAGGACTTGCGAGCGATACTAGATGGCGCTGCGAGTCTTTATGCGTATTAAACTTAGTAAGATATTCATTACGGCTCGAATATTAAACTATATATTATTTATGGTACCGTAAAATATCGTTAAAGATCAGCCAACTTGGGATTTGTATACTTATCATGATTATGTTTAAATTACACTGAAAAGTTAAAACATTGGTAAGCATTTGTTTCCACGGTATGCGTTAGAAAGGTTTTTATAAACTGAATTGAACTAAAAGAATTGACACGAGCGAGATTCAAACTGCGACCATTGGCGTACCGTGCCTTTGCTCGACCATTAATCTTTTCTAGACTAACAATGACATAACATAACATCACGCCTGTTATCCCCGAAGGGTTAAGCAGAGGTGTACCTTTAGTACACCCACATTTCTACAGTTAAGTGTTGTTGTTAGGACTTGCTTAGTGCAATCAACGGGGCACAAATCCGGACTCCGGGCTGCTACTGAGAAATTCCAGATGGAAAAACCTTAACACTTTGGTCGACCCGGGAATCAAAAACCTCATGCTCAGCAGTAACGCTTGCAACCACTAGAGCAACGACCCATTTCTTTTGTATCATAATAATAAGTACCAACACCATTATCATAATTAGTTCCTTCATATTTTACATAATTATTTTATACCTTTTGTGTTTTCTGTAATATTCCACAAACCTCAATCTGCAGAGCCTTTTCCCAACTGTGTTGGGGTCGACTTCCAGTCTAACCGGATACAGCTGAATACCAGTATTTTACATAGAGCGGCTGTCTTTCTGACCTACAGAACCCAGTTACTGGGTTTACACTACACCCCTTGTAAGACTGGTTGTCAGACTGTTAAAGATCCACGAATGACAGCCGGAACCACGTGCTTTCCGAGGCACGGAGGGGTCCCGATATGTAATGGATGGTCATCCATATTCAAAGCGACCGCGGCAACGACCCATGCGGCTGTTATTATTTAGCCACAAACCCTACCAATTATATTTATAACATTTCAGTAATCTACCGAAACTAATTTGAGAAATATCGATATGGAAAGCATATAAAAATTATACGGTTTCTTGGCGGCAGTTTGACCCCCTTTCCCTGGTCCTATAAACTTTTATCAGTAAGTAACTAGGTTTCTGATAACGTGAACACATTCGCAACATTACAACACCTAGAACGGTGTAACAAAAATGTATGTTTCTGTATCAGTTTGTTCTAATATGTTAGGGCTTCAAATTGGTTGACGTAGGTTAGTTTTCTACTTTTATTGTAAACTACTACCCGTCCTTGCTTTACACGGTGTTAAGAATTTACAAAACATCGAGATTTATTTATTATAATTATGTAAGTAAGTTTTACGGCGAAGACTGACTTCCAAATTTTGTTGTTTATCGAGTTTTTGTAAGTGCAGCGAGCCGAGCCGCTCGATGCGAGCGCCGGATCCTCCACTCGACTGTCCGCTGTTTAGTGAATTCCATTGAAATGGAAATATAAGAAAGGAAAACGTCATATTATGTGCTCGAAGCGAGCGTCTTGTGTATCGCCGTATTGTAACCAAGGTAGCCTCGAATTATACATTACTGATACATTACAAACAAACGTTGCAAGTCAGTCCGCCTTAAATATTGAAGACGATCTTATACGTCATCTCCAAAAGATGTTGAACACAGCATCAAAATCAGTTGCGAAGCTTAGAAGAACAACACGGTGACACAGACAGACGTAACTTCAATTTATAATAATTATACTGGCTGCGCCCCGCGGATTCACTCGCATAAATCTCGATCTCGTGGGAATATCGGGATTAAAAATATCGTCTACCCAAATTTCATCCAAATCCTATCAGCCGTTGTAGCGTGAAAGCGGAACAAACAAACAAACTCACTTTCGCATTTATACGTCTAATTAGTTAGGATTATGTACAGTGGCCAGCACATCAAGCTACCCAAAACTGTCAAACTTTCCCAATCAAACTTGAACCTAATGCTTTAGCGATAAAGTTTAAAATCTACTAAAGAAATTTGACAGATTTTAGTAGCTTGATGTGCTGGCCACTGTACTATAGAATAGAAGTCAGGGAAATTGACACAAGTTTACTTTATACTTACCGACTTATTATCCGTACAGTCAAATAACTGTCATTCTTTGACAGTTATAAAAGGTAAATTATTAACCTATGGTCAATTTGCTTAAGAATAACAATTTGTCCCTGACAGTTTATTGTATTTTCCTGAATTTTCAAACTCTCGAAATAATAATATTATGTAGATTGTTTTATAATAATGATTATCTTTCGATGATCGCACATAATCACAAACGATACATATTTTATGACCACTAAAACCATATGGAACTTATCATATTTATAGCCCAAAAACCTGATACTTTTTTTTTACGTGTAGAGTTTTTTACATGTAAAAAAACATATCATTTCCTTATATTAACATATAAAAGGTATTTCGTCATTTCTTTTTCTTACATTGTATTACACAATGTTTTTCTGTTGTTTTTCTGTGTAAAGTTGCTCATGGAAAGTAAATATGCCACAGTTGACCGTACCAATGTGGCTTTTTCAATACATATGTACTCTCTGAGTTCATCTTGGACATTACTGACATTTTTCAAGGAAAAAATCGTGAGGAAACCTGGATTTATCTATATCTATACTTATAATAAATCTGTAGAAGTGAAAATTCTGTACATTGAAAATATCAAAAAAATAAATGGCAGGGGGTGTTACTAGACCGACACCGAACCCAAAAATTAGATTAAAAAAAATTTTGTCTGTCTGTCTGTCTGTCTGTCTGTCTGTTTGTTCAGGCATCACGCAAAAACTACCGGTTCGATTACGATGAAACTTGGTATAATTATTCTTTGATATCCTGGGCACCACACTGGGTACTTTTTATCCCGGAAAAGTATCCTATCCTACGGTTGGGGGGTGTCAAAGTTTGTATGGAAGAATTTTAACGCGCTGTCCGATTAACTCGAAACTCAATATTTATACTTAAACCCAAAAATTAAGAATAACGTGTATCAGGATTTTTCGAAATTCAACCCCTAAGGGGGTAAAATAAGGGATGAAAGTTTGTATGAAAAATCTTACTCCTTGAGGTAATAAACATGAAACTTCGCACGAATAGTTATCTAAATAAATTATAAAGTTTGTAGTTTTTTGTTTTTCTAAATTACCCCCTAAAGGGGGGTTGGGGGGTGTCACTGTTTGTATAGAAGAATTTTAACGCGCTGTCCGATTAACTCGAAACTCAATATTTATACTTAAAACCTATGGGGATATATGGGGTATTTTCCGACACTCACGCGGGCGAAGCCGCGGGCAGCAGCTAGTAATTAATAATTATGATTGTCGGTATCGCAAACCCGTCAATGAGCAAGCGTGCGGTGATCAATGCTCGTGCCTTCTGTATATGAGAAGAGGAGAGGCCTTGGCCTGCAGTGGGACAATTGGGCTGGTATTACCGATAAGCTGATAGCACAAAAGTTAGGATAATGTTCTTATTCTTAAATCCGGTGCTTATGTCTACAATACTCGCGAGGAAACGTTATACAAAAAAACTTCTTAAAAAAACATGAGGACTTTAAAACAATCACGTTATTAGATATAAAAGCGCCTGTTCACAGTCAGACTTGCAACGATGGAGTTTTTATTATTTAAAAGGTTGCGGATTTTGTTGTAATTTTTTTTTGCATTGGTTGTTTTTTGTGGCCAAAGTTTTCTTAGTGTTTGAAGTGTAGAAAAATATCCAGAACAGACCCAAAAAAAGTCGAGAAGTATCCTGCTGGGAGACCCAGTTGGAACGAAGTTGATTTCGCTGTATATTATGTAATAAATAACAGACACAATGTAATAAATAACAATGCTTGAGAGTAATTAAAGGACGAAAATAAAAGTGTAACATTTAGATCGTCACTTCTTTTTTTCGGTTTATCTCTCATTCATCAAGTATCCCATTCGATCTAACCGTTTTGAAGTGATACGCTTACCAACGATCAGCATTTAATTTTTAATAAATAGACACTATCAATTTTTTTTTATATTTCTATTTTTCTATTTTTGTAAGAAGTCAAAAATGTAAAATTGTGTTGACCAAAACAGAGCGAAGTTAAATATACAATTTGATTCAACATTATTCATAATTTTAAATATGTAAGAAATAAAGCTACATGTCAACGCATTTAAGTGCAAATTATGTTTTCGCATAGGTATTAGATTTCTTAAGTTGATAAAATGGATTTTGAATTTTGCTAGAAGGGCGGATTACACAATTTTGTGAAAGATAGAGAAAATATGCAAATTAGAGTCTTACAATTATGTTGATTTACCTACATGTCTGATATATATTATGACGATGATGACAACCATGTCTAGAATGAAAAGGAAAACTGACAGAACCTATTTGATAAATTAAAAAAAATTACATCACATTTATCTGCTCTAGTGGCTGCCTCGTTGCTCTAGTGGTCGCAAGTGCTACAGCTGAGCAGGTCCCGGGCTCGATTACGGGGTCGGGCAAAGTGTTATTGTATTTCCATCTGGAACTTTTCAGTAGCAGCCCGATTTGTGCCCGATTGATGGCAATAGGCTCGCCCCCTATTACATGGGCCTTAAATATAACTGGCGAAATGTGAGTGTAATATAAGTACACCTCTGCCTAGCCCTTCGAGGAAATACAGGCGTGTTCCTATACATATCTGCTAACCCCAGACGAAAATACAAGCGTAATATTAGATAAAAGATAGTAACCTTGAACGCTATTGAAATGTGAATAAACATAGGTAATAACATTAAACGGGCATCCATCACAAACTGGTTATACGGGAGTAAGTTATGCAATGTGTTAAAGACCCCGCAACCTTGAGACTTTTTATCGTAGTCTTTTGTAAGCAAATGTTTGATCAATTATTTGGATTTGAGATTTGTAGATTATTTGAATTAGAAAGTGTTAAAGTTTATTAATGCGATGAGGATAAAACTCGGTGAAAATATTGACTGACATACTTTACTGTTAAAAATCACGTTAACTGATCAAATTCATTTTCACAGACATAGTCTAAAAAGTAAGAGCAATCGCACTCACATGGTCGTTGGCGTTCATTACATACTAAAGCATTCCTCTGTTTTCTCCCTGGTTGATGATGCCAGTCCAAATATTTTTTGTGATATAATGTATCTATATCTACCACTGTCATGTTCCCGTGCTTTGTTTTTGGCTTAATTATATTAATTTTTGAAAAAATAATATTACCGCAAAATCAAAACGCATCATCGCGTTTCCTCATATTATTTAACAATGTTCCAGAAAATAATACCTACCTACTGAGAAATTTCATCAATTAATTCCTATTTCTAATGAGATTTTTTTGGTACATTAGGAAAATACTGCAGGTTAGTAATTTAATTTGATAAGGTACACGTTTCTGAAAGATAACGTAATTTCTGGCTTTTGGACAAACCAGTAATTATAAAAACATGATCATAAAAATGTAGAAAAATATTCCAACTGAAGAATCTAAAAACATAGGAAAATTAAATTCTCTTTGCCTCCAAAAGTAAATTGCGAATTCTTTCACGAATCGCGCATCGAATAGCGAGCTTTATTTAAAAAAGTTATGCTAAATACTTTACTGGTCGCCCTTGACGCTTTTTTGCCGAAATAACGAATGTTGAGTTCAAACTCTGGTACCGATTTGTTTGATCATTAAAGTTCCTATGTGTTGATCTTATGCCCGGGTTACATGAGACTAGTTTTTTGAGCTAGGCTGGTAAGCAAGTAATATCCTAGCTAACTATCTGGCTTGCCACCATGCTAGAGCTGTTTAGGTACACGATTTTAATCAAGTTTAAGCCAATAGCGTTGCGGTGACTTTACTCTAGATTGGGTACTATCTACACCAGCACGAGTCTAGTATACAAGCCAGGATAGTAGAATCAGTGGTGGGGGGCGGTACTAGCTCAAAAACACTAGCTAACTACCTTACTAAACCTAAACCTAGTAAGAAAGATAGCAAGCTAGTGTGATAGTTTGATAGTGTGGACTGCTTCTGAAAAATTCCTAGTGAACACAATTTCTTTTGCAACAAAGTTATTAAACAGGACAGTTACCATGTTTTTTTAATTTTTTTAAACATTATAAATATAAAGAAAGAATAACGTTTATTTGGACACAGTTCGTGAAATACAAATACAAAAAACAAAATAAAAAAGTGACAATAATGTTTAACAATAGTGTGTGCCTCACGGCTGCGCCAAAAAGGTTCATTTCAGCATTAAATGCCAGACAACTGCAGTCTGACGCTGGTTTTCTAATGAACCTTATAGGCCAAGTGACGGGGAGTACACACAGTTTCAACATAAGTACACATATACTACTAAAAATAAACATATACCTAATCAAACCACACTAAACTTGTAAGCTATTATAAATTATTTACATAAGTTATTATTTATTTTGTTTGCCCTACATTTGTTGGTTGAAATCGCAGACATGCCGCGAGCAGACGTATCGATCGAAACTCATGGCTTCTCTCGATGCAAGAAGAGGTCATTGATATTCAGTGAGACTGTTACTGACCGACGGATATTTTCCTCTTCAAATCTCCAGGTTATAACCAAACCAATAACATAACATAACATCACATAACAACAAGCCTGTACTCCCCAAATGGGTGGGTAGAGGTGTATCTATAGTAAACCACATTTCGCCACGTAAGTTTGCGTTCAATGTAATTTTTTTTATCTAAAACTAAAAATTTCAATATAATAAAATCATATAATAGAATATAAAGTGCCAACTTACAATTACAATCTTTTGAAAAATAAATACAGTGATTTGAAACCTTACGTGTACGGTTGCATTTAAATGTAGGAACATGCCCACACAGCTAAGGTAGGCTAGGTAGGCAGGCTCCCAAAGATTGTGAAAATGTTGTTGAAACAAACACAGATAAGAGCTAACTAGTTTTTTTTAACCATCTATGCACACACATACAGACAAGAAGAAAGGAACAGAAAAATACGTACAAAAGCAATGCGTATTTCTTAGTTTAAATTGCATTTACATGCTGAAATTGGATAGCTTGGTAGCCAAGTGCTCCAACTAAGATTTTGACCAAAAGGATAATGGGTAATTTACTATGGACCCCGTACCCAAAAAAAATATTGAATGTAGCATTATGAACTATGTCTGTGTTTGTTGCCCTCATGGAGTAGTTAAATTTATATTAAGACAGCATATCTAAATTCACTTGGACAAAAAAGATATGTACCTTCAAAGTTAACAGATTTTTCGTAGTAATTAATTAATTTTCCATGACAAATAAATTAAATCGGTGTCGATTACTAATAAACTATTTATTACTTACTGGAAACGTGGGCCGGGCAAAAACATTGCCCACAGTCGTGTGGCAATCTGGTAACAATTAACATTTGCTGGTGGATAATCCTAGCCGCTAGATTGTGTCTGTGCAAGAACGCAAGCGTTAGCAAGAGAACAACTAGAAACAATATGGCGGATTGATTCACCGGGACGGTGGCATGCCCGACAGATTAAGAAACGATTATTCCCGATGTCCACCACCTGTTTGGCCACCACTGGGGAACAACGAAACAACTTTAATTTTTTTTAAATTATTCTCGTTGTGCACCACTGGGGGACAGCATCACAACTTTCTAAAGTGTTTCCATTCGCCACCACTGGTGGAGAGCTACACGATTTTTTTAACATTTCCTTTGGCCACCGCTGGGGCACAGTGGCACAACTTATGATCCAATTCCGACTGGCCATCAATTTAAATTATTTTTTCTAAAGACCAGTAAAGGATAGCCTAATAAACTTAAGGATTTGGTTTTAGCGGATAATGCTGAAATTATTTTTATACAATTCAAATGTTTACGTAATAATAATAATAAAATAATATTTATTTTCTTGTATAATAAAGTTAATTATTACATTTTATTTATTTCTAATGCTTATTAATATCTTTTGAAACTACAAATGAATATCACTTCACCAAGATATTTACAAAAAGTGTTGCTATGAGTGAAGAAGAGTACACATTTCAAAAAGAGACCAAAAATATATCTACTCTACTATACTTGCGCAATCGCAGCATTATAACCGGCTGTGAATAAAAAATATTATGTTTAATTACCCACTTCAATAAAAAATTAGTACTTAATCAAAACTTTAATAAGTAGTATGATGATATTTTAATATTATTATGCTATTATAACATTGAATAAAAGTTGATTAAAGAATATATGACTTTATTAATTATGTAAGTACCATAAATATTTAGGAATATTTATATTAGTCTCACCCTTAGCATTATCTGCTAAACAACCAAATATGCCATAACATAAAGATCAATTATTATAGACTCTGAGATTTAAAACAATGAAACAAAAACATGGTCCATCTCTCCAGTTAATAATTACTTATGATAAAACATTTAGTTCTATCATATTTTTTTTAAATATACATATATTTATTTTTTAATAATTTGTTAAACATTGTTAATTAATAAATATTAATTAGTTATGTATTAATAATTAATTACATATTTATTTGTTAATATCCCTGTCTGATAACTTAAACCAAGGAAGGTACCTGAAACGTTTAGGTTCAAATAACTTTTTTCTCCAAGTGAATTCAGACATGCTGTCTTAGGATAAATTAAAGTACTCCACAAGGGCAACGAAGACCAACATAGTTCATAATGCTACAACTAACTTTGAGTCTGGGTACGCTCTTACCCATTCTCCTTTAGTAACTTATGTGCATTTTGGCTTTTATAATGGTTTCCTAAAAGCCAAAATGTACATTAACTTAAGATCCAATGCAGATTATGAGAGACAGCAAAAATAAATGTATTAATTAAACACATGAAAGAAAATAAAGGGGGCACGTTCTCGTTCATAGCAGAATCAGAGCCATTGTTCTAGTTGTCTGTTGTACGCACGGACTGATTGCTTTCCATTCATTTTCATTGTTACAAATTAAAGTTCCCGCAGACAGGCGCATTGAACGGTTAACGGGAGAATAGACCGGTCTATTCTGTAAAAATCTCACCGTGAAAGTTTTGGTGAAGTGAGCTTGAATCGTGCTGGCGTTCCACCTGATACTAGGTTCTCCTACTTCTTCACTTCACTTATGTTTTCACGGTGATATTTTTACAGAATAGATCGGCTGTACCGACCTACTAAGACAACCGGTTTACCTCCAAGCTACTTTTTGTCCCCTTTAACGGGGACAACGGGAATACACGATCGTAGCATTAGGTATGCTGAGATAGGAGCCTTTTTGGCCTCGCACATGTTTTCTTTGCCCTTGGTTTATTTTTCATTACTTGCTTTATATAATTTGTTAGTTTGAATGTTTGTTTTTATTGTTTTATTTCCTGTGCGTGTCCCGAATAAAATATTCTTCTTTCTTACTTTCTATGTCGTACTGGAGCCAAAACAGATACCTCTCAACTCCTTTGATGTAAGTAGATGTTTGAGCATTCAAATATAGATATCGTTGGACTATACACACAATATTGCAATCCAGGGCTGCAATCGATAGACTTTCAAGGCTTTCATGAAAATTGATTTTATTCTATTCTATTTTTCTTATGGCAATGGTGCCGATATCGACAATTCTGGCAATGTCAGATGACATGGGAAATATGCTTATGTGCTCCTTTTTATCCGACTGCCCAGAAGGAGGGTAATGTTTTTCAAGAGCATATTTGTATGTAGGTACCTATATTTCTTTGGCACGCTCTGTAGACTAAACGGTTCGAGGGATTTTAGAATACTATTACGAGGTGTCGTTAGATTCGTCTTAATTCTGGGAGAGACATACCTATAGGTAGGCTATATAATATATTGATATTGCATCTGCAAATACGAACGAGGGAGGAGAAGGTTTAAAAAAAATACTCATTAACAAAAAACAAAAAACCCAGGTGGAAAAACGATTAATTATTTTGGGGTAATAATATTATATATATATTTGAAATGTGCTAATTAAGCCCTTTCATTTGATACCCAACATGGCACCACAAAATAATCTTTTATTTTTAGTTCATGAGTTTTTGTCCTCTAGAGGGCGCCATATTCAATTTAATGTGACATCACATAGCCTATCTATAACCATCGGACGGCCGAGACGCTTCCAACGATACCCCATTTGTCAAAATATGTCGAGTAGATTAGAAGTTATGAGGGAACAAATGAACATACATACATACATACCGGTCAAAATCATAACCCTCCTTTTTGCTTCGCCGTAGTCGGGTAAAAATAGACAAACAAGCATTAATTGTGCTATTACAGGCGGGGGACGAACCATGGCTGAAATATGGCGTAACTTTTGTTTGTCACATTGTTTGATTGGTACAAAGTTAAGCTTTGTTTTGCTAAGAAAGCGGTAAACGGTTACACATTATCAGCTGTCTGAATACAGAGCGTGACACCTTAATGTCAAATAAGTACTGGTGACAATGACAGATTTTCATGACGTCCGTTATAATATGACGGAATCGGAAACCGCTTTCCTACAACTACAACCACAAACCACAATGACATTTAAGGTACAATTCCGTAGCCGACCGCAGGCGACAGCAGCAGGCGACGTATCACCGCGACACGTCTGGTTTCTATGTATTTCTATGAAACCGACGTTTCGCTAGCTACGAAAGGTATTTCATAAACTTTTAGTTGAAATTGCATAAAAACCGAATAAAACATGTAAAAAAAAAAAACTTTTTAATATTTATGATGTTATAAATAACTAATCAGAATCCACATTCATAATAAATTGAACGAACTCGATTTCGATGTTTCGTATAAATACCTACAGAATTGTAGCTATACTCAGGCACAAAATATAGGTAATAATTATGTAATATCTAATGAAATAAATTATATCATAACAAAAGTAAATACGGAGACGAGACGTTCTCCATAGATATAAGTATGATTGGTCAGTTGCTCGAAGAAATAAAGCGTAGGTAAGTACCTACCTATATTTGATATTATATTATAGATACGTATTTAGTTTATATAATAGTCGACCAACTCAATCATCAGACCCTGGAACCAGAGTCCTTGTCAAGTCAAATCAAATGAGCCCAAACTCGATGAGGTTACGTCGTTTTATTACGGAGTTCCCATGGCCTTCTTCCGATTCCATTATCAGATCACTCATCAACTCCATGCCATATTGCACTGCACTGTCCTCCGGTTTACATAAGCATGCAAAATTTTAGGGAAGAAGAAACTGGCAAGTGGGTCAAATTTAATTTGCAAGATTTCATTACAGATAGACACCGGGACAGTGCGTCACAAAATTATTGTTAAACTCAAACTCAAAACTCAACTCAAACTCCAAGCATTTATTTTAATTAAACCATTTACAGGCACTTTTGAATTGTCAAGGAGTCGGTCAGTCAGAAAATATGAAGCTAGTTGCCTATTCCAAAGCGTAGTAGGTAGGTACCTATGGAGAAGAACGGACCTAAAACTCCACGGACACTCTTTTATATAAAAAAATTGTTTAAAAAAATTGGTTACCTACATCAATCATGTTCAATGTTAATGTTACATTTAGGTAGTTACCTTATGTAACATGCCTATGCCTATTCCGATTCTACAAAACAGGGAAGGTTAATTCAGCAGATTACATTAAGTACATTGATTACATTAAAATACAGTAAATACTTAGGTACATGCTTCTCTCAATGCCGATGGGCACATATATAAGGTGCTATAAAAATATCTGCCACGGCTTTAATGAGAGGTACTATTGTGTTTAAAGATAACAATAGTGAAGAAATTTCGTACCCCGGCACAGTTAAATCAATTTGAGAAAATAAAGTAGTTAAATAAACATTGACTCTACTCTGCATAACGTGGTTCACAAATTACGCGCGAAGTGCACTTCGTCAATGAAAACAACTGCTATCTCTTTCCATCTGTTCTGTGAATGAAAACTGAAATCAGCTGACTAGTTCGTCACTTGCAAATTTATACGTACAATATTTTGTATGAAAAAAAATATGACACATGATCAATAATTTATCTTTACTATTGTAATCTATAAACACAATACTATCTCCCATTGCAGCCGTGGCAGATATTTTTATAGCACCTTATATACGTACAAATACTTACCCACACAATTTAATAAACCGTTGCAAGGAGCTTTGAAAACATTCCTTTGAGTTATTACCTTCTAAGGAAGCTCTATGAATTACAGCAATTCCATGAATTCACTGGAAACTGTCTGTGAAGATGCGGTTTAATGACAAAGGATTAGGGATGGGCCGAACATGGGTTTCACCGAATACGAACATTCGGCCGGATGTTCGGCAAAACCTTTGCCGAACCGAATATTCGGTATAATTGATTCACTTACGAGAACGTAATATTTAGGTAAGTAATTGATTGATCTCTCAAATGAGAGAGCCCTATAAAAAATGTTGTTTTTGTTTATTTTCAATAAATAATTTTCACTAAACTAAGTATAAACTAAAAATATGATTCATAATCTGCTAAAATGTTATAATTTAATCATGCAACGCTTTCTTGGTAAGTATAAATATTGATAAAAACAAAACTCTTGCTTAATTTATTACAATATAGACCTGATTTCTGATTTTAATATTATTTTATTATAAAGTTATCACTGATGCCCGAAACAGCTGCATACTTTGTTTTTAATAACCATATTTTTATCTACTGTTATTGGAAATAAAGCTACAGTGTCGATAAAACACAAAGCTGCACTGTAAATTACTTACCTAATCAAAATAACACATTTAACACTCCACTCAAGATACATCATATACGGCTCAATACAGTAAAAACCTTGAGTAGGTACCACTTTGCCGAACATTCGGCGATATAGCCGAATATTCAGCCGAATACGAATATTCGGTAATCCTGCCGAATATGCCGAATACCGAATATAAAACTAATATTCGGCCCATCCCTACAGGGGATACATACTACTAGTTGGCATAGAGGAAATTATATAAATTTTGAATTAAATGCAACACTTCACTTTACAAAACCTTAGAAATATTGGGAATTGGGTATCCTACCTACCTATAGTATATTGTAAGTAGAAAAAGATACCGCGACCAGTGAAACTAAAATAAAAGCTAGTAAAAACGGAGTTTCGTTTCCCCGAGTAGGTACCTACTTAGTTTTCTCGAAAACAATGAAATTATCTTTTTAATCATCAACTTTTTATGTCCCATGAAATAGGGGCAAGTTATAGAAACTACATATCAATTGAAAACTTTAAGAAAATGTCAACAAGAAACCTTATTCGGAAGCTGTTGTTATACTCTTGAATAGAGGAAACAACAAGCCACCAGCAAGTTATAAAGATGATTTCGTCCAATTACCTACCTATGTCTAAGTAAGTATATAAAACAACGTAGTGAAAAACGTTGCGAGATTTGCTTTGAAAGCCGAAACGTTTCTTCATCAATTAACTCGTTGTTATGGGCAATTTGACAATTTAATCTGTTGCGAAATTTTCCCCGTGAGGATCTGGCTGTGTTGGTTCTAAGATATGAAAAAGATTAAAAATCCGGAGTCACTTGTGTTTAGGGGAATAATTTTTTGTCTGTCTGTGATGATTTGTTTCTACCTTTTTAGTTGACTTTTGTCGTAGTTGGGTTTTAATTTTTATTACGTTTATTTTTATTCTTATTTGTTCCAACCAATGATGTTTTAGTAAACAGATATGTTATGGGCGCGCAAAAAGTGAAGACTAGAAAAGTACCCAATTGGGAAATATTGCTTTTAGTCTGAGCCACACACGCTTACGAGTGTGCCGCTCGGCGGGGAACACTTTTTTCTGTTGTTTTGTACGTGTATAACATATCTGTTTATTAGAATATCATTGGTTCCAACATAATCATCTTCATGAAAATGTTCTCTAAGCCGCTCCCTCGCCGCGAGCATTCAGTAGGTAATGTAACAATCCAAGATTCGATTTTGAGCATTAGCATTGGTTTTCCTCACTCACTGATGTAATGCTGGAATATGTTCTCGAAATATTGTTAGGTACCTTTTATAAGCGAATGCTTACGGTGAGGGAGGGCCTATACTATTCTTATCTTTTTACCCCAACTTTTTTTTTCAAGCCAGTCTTTTTTTACTATGGTAGAATAGAGGCGACTATTTTGTTACTTTTTAAACAGTGCAAGGGGAATAACAGCTATTTTTCAGGCTTTTATACCCTTGCACTGTTCAAAAAGTAAAAAATTGCAGAAAGGTGTCGATGTCTGAAAAAACAATCTACCAATTTTTTTGTATGTATGAGTGAGGCTCTTCCGTACCCTTCATCGTTCTTCCATTAGTTGGGCCGGCGGCCTGCACCGACACCGACTCAGTGATAATGGATAAAAAACTTATTTCATCTAAAAATAAGGATTTGCACAAATCATGGTTATGATATCTACAATCGAGTAAAATCTCACAGAAACATACTTATAATATTCTAAACCTACTTTCCATCCCAAGTTATACAAATAATTATTATGTTTTATCCATCCTGTACAAACACATAAAAAAATCGAATCATTTTGATTACTTCGTAACAAACACTACAGTATTAGGATATAGACGCAAAAAGTGTCGCAGAATATGATTGTATTTCATTCATTCAACAGACGGGCTTAAAAGACTAGAGCCCAAACACCCAACTAACAACCTGTGTGTCAAACCTCAGTGTCAGACATGAGACAGGTGACAAATTGAAAATTGACAGTTTGCGAAAATTGCGAAATTTTCTCTCGATTCCGGTCGGTAATGTGGTAAAAAGTTGTATTGCTTTAGAAAACGGCAAATTAAAGCTTTCAAGCTGTCGGCCAAAACAGGAAAAGATAGAGATATGAGCTGCCATGACTTTGGCCCCGATTCAGGGGGCAGAGTGAAGGTAAGTGATTTAGTACAGTATGAGCTTGGGCTATAATAATCCTTTTGTTGTTATGTCAAATAATTATTGAAGAAATTACCGGTACTCCTCCCATTTACCGTTTATATTAAGATTATAAGCCTAAACATAACCTTGTATACAAATAATTTTCGCAGAAGCTATTGCGATCACCGTATGTTATTGTTCAATTTATCGATCGGTTTTCGGCTACTAAAAATACCCTTTCTGTACGAAATTATGGCTAGTTGAAATACATAATTCATACTATTTCAGGGCCTACAGATAGTAAAGCCTGTAGTATTTGGGAATATAGCCAGATACTTTGGGAAGAAACGTGAAGAAGATGGCCACACGCATCAGTGGACGGTTTATTTAAAGCCGTTTGCTAACGAGGACATGTCTGCGTACGTCAAGAAAGTTCACTTCAAGCTTCACGAGAGTTACTCGAACCCCAACAGGATTCTCACAAAGATGCCATATGAGATAACCGAGACGGGCTGGGGCGAGTTTGAGATTGTCATCAAGATATATTTCCTTGATCCTAATGAGAGACCTGTAAGTATTTGTTACTTAAACAATATGTTAATAATTCTGTGTTTGTAATAAGAATTACAGATTTCCTATCATAATTCCATCAGTTTAAACTGATATTTGCCTTATTTTTCTCATTACTATTACACATCACATTTTAATTATATGATAAAATATTCTATTTCAGGTAACGCTATACCACATCCTGAAGCTTTTCCAATCTCCACTGACAGTAGGTGGTGCGCCCCAAGTGGGTAGGACCCTTGTCAGTGAATCATATGATGAGATCGTATTCCATGAACCTACGCAGCTGATGCAGCATCTGCTTAATAGCGTCAAACCTATTACCAATGGTCCTTGGAACCACAACACAAATTGTAAGTTATTACACCTTTGATTGAGCCACAGCGATTTGCATTGTAAAATATAAAAAAAACAAAGAAAAATTGATATATGATTGAATTATTGTTAATTTTATCTATTATTAAGCCTATGCATTTTGCTTGCACTGCGAGTTTAAATTTTCCATTGCAAATTTGCAATATATTCAAACTCAAAGCATTTATTTCAAATAAACCAATTACAGGCACTTTTGAATTGTCAAAGGGGTCTGTCAGTCCGAAAGTTGAAGCTAGTTGCCCATTCCAAAGTGTAGTAGGTACCTATGGAGAAGAACGGGCAAGAAACTCCACAGACACTCTTTATATGGTTACAAAATATTCGTTATTTTGATAACTACACTGCTTTAAAATGTCTACTTGTGATGTTAAATTGTAAAGTAAGTCATCCAGAACAGGGTAGTTAAGATTTGAAGAACAATGTCAACAGTGATGATGTCATGATGATTATCATGCTTTGGTAGATGTGTTTATGCAAAACAGCTGAGCCAATTTTTATGCACTTTACATAGGTGTCACTTAGTTCTTACCATATTCATCAACAATGCTTAAAGTTACGAGACGTTTAAACATCAAAAATGTATGGTTAAACAGGCGCTTATCATTACTAAACTTTAAGCAGCGTTTATGAATAAGGGGGTTAGTTCTTAGACATGCTTTGCGATCATGCGCAAATTATTTATTTTTGTTACAGTTGATGAAAAGAAGGAGAAAACGTTGCAAAAGATAGTAACAGCCCAACCGAAGATACGCAGCGAAATATGTGAACTTAAAGAGAGGCTACAGCTTGCTAAAGAAACCGTTGCCAAATTTAAAGAAGAAATTGCCAAAATACAGAACAGCAACGGTAGCAATATTTTCACTGGTATATAAATTGAAATGGAAGGCTTTTTCAGTTCCTAATTATTTAATATTTAAGTTTCTGTCCCTTGCGCGACCTGCGTCTTGCGTCTACGACCGCGGCGCAACAAATATTAGAAGTTAATTAGAGCCATGAGTCGCTGCGGTGCGACTTGCGGAGAGGAGAGCGGCGCAGCAAGATGCACCGCCCTATGTCGTGGCCCTGGCCTTAGGCTGGCGTCTCCTATCGAAAGTCCTTGTTAACATGTGGCGTCAACGTAAACTACTTAACTAAGTATTTTTTAAGCTGCAGTAAAGCTAGCGTTTCCTATCACTGCGGTTGCCGCCGTAATTTACCATCGAATGACGTCATTGTAACGTTATTTTATGAAAGTAAATTGGTAGGTTTCCCTCTAGAGAGCCATCATTTTCAAACCCGGGTGCCTGTGACTGTGAACGTTATGTGTCGGCCACCGCTGTCGTAGGAGACCCAAGCTTAAGCGTTTCAAAGAGATTTCAGTTAAAAATCTTGAGGCAGCGTACGACAAGACGCTGTATGCGTTCGATGACGTTTCTTAAGAGACTTCAACCTAGAGGATCGTGAATAACTAACTTCACTAGCTAGTGCATCTCCATTTGCTACGGTCTGTGACTTAATGGGGTGCCACATTTCCTGGCATTAATGTCTAAAACTTGTCATAGGGATTTTTTTGACAGTTAGAGAGTGTGAGACTTACTTTTTTGCCTTTCAATATTAGAAAGGTGTATAAACGCCATTAAAATCTCTCTAGATAAATAAATATCGGTTTTTCTGCCAATGTGGCACAAATATTTATTGAAAACTCTACGGTCTGTAAACCTACATTAAAATGTCGATGTTAGATTGTATAGTAATCAATGTCTACGAATTTACTCATGTATTCATAAAATAAGGGGTTTTCCCCGACTTAAAACTTGTATTGGTAATGTTATAACATACTTTGCCATTAATTTGAGACGTATTATAAATACTTATTTATGCGATTTATGCTGATGATTGTGAAGCTGAAGATGTTTTAATAATGGACACCGTTCTTTTTTAAAGCTCGAAAAAATTTAACTTATATATAATATCTCATGGACATTTTACAAATTAATATGAATTTAAACATATCTGGGCTTTTGATTTTTTACGAATTAGAAGAATGTTTATTATTTGCTTAAAATCAATCATGTTTTGAAAACATGTTTTCAGTGTTTTGCTACTTTGGTAGTCAGCACACAACATTTTACAGAGACATTTTTGTCAATAAATTTATTATGTTATATTTAGGTTTAATATACTATACTAGTATTAATATACCTAATATTAATACTATTTAATTGTTTATTTGAAACTTTCAGATCTCGGTATCTTATACTTTTAGTTTTAGTTTGCAGCTTTTTATACATTTCGTTATTTAAGTTAGACATAGGAAGAACATTCCTAAAATTGGATACTCATAAGTATAAGTTTTATGTGAAATGAAATAAAACATTAAATGGAATTTGCCCGTTTTATTAGTGTATGTTTAAACCTCCGGACGGGTGCTCCTGGAGGGTCTTGTGGCTAAGTAATAACAGCTTCAGGGATCGAACAAGGTCAATCTATGTATATTCTTTTTTAACATACTTGCTCGTAAAATTGCTCTTATTGAACCGCTTTTAGGTTCATAATGCAGTGAATTAAACACGCGTGCTTTTTACTTTACTTATATTACTGCACGAGTTCGGTAATGTGAGTCACAGATAATTATTTACTAGTCGGAGTATACCAGTCCTATGACATGGCAGTATGGAGTTAGTAAGTACTATCATGGCAGCATGGAATTTGTATAGAAATTGACTTTGGTGAAACTTTTTTTAGGGTTCTGTAGTCAACAAGGAACCCTTATAGTTTCGCCATGTCCGTCTGTCTGTCCCCGGCTTAGCGCAGAGACTGTTGAGTACTAGAAAGCTGTAATTTGGCATGAGTATACATATTAAATACGCCGACAAAGTGGTAAAATAATAGTACATTATGATACAAGTGTGCGGTGTTGGTCATTACACCCGAGACGGTATTGTCCGCGCGAGCCGCAGGCGAGCGCGATAAGGTAGTCGAGAGTGTAATGATCAACGCACTCGCGTTTCATACGACGTTTTTCAACACACTTGCGAGGAAATAAACAGACTTGTAAGAATGTATGCTACAATAACGTAATTATAAAGTTCAACTGACCATTGTTGCCATGTACTGATTATCCGGAGCTTCTTTTAAAAACTTTTCAACGTAGGTTGGTGTTACTTTAGATTTCGTATTGATAATATTATTTTAAATATGTATTAGTCTATGAAAATAACCACACAGCGAAACCGGGAACAAATATGTATGGAAAATGGCGCGACGGTTTTGTTTTTCCGCAGTTGTAAATAAAGGCACTGGCAACTGGCAAACCCGCTAAACAGCCTACACCTATTAAAAAATGTATAAAAACAAAATAATATTTTGAAAGACTGAAAAATGCGTGTATTGGATTTTCAGCAGAAAAATAAACCTTATATTACTATAAGTACAGTAATCAAATTGTAAATGGTTAAATAAAATATAATAAATAATGGCAACATTCCGTTCAGTCGGCATGGACATGGCATGGAGTCGCGCGCCGCCTCCGAAAAACTATACGACCGCATTCCGAGATATGCCCTAATCGCCCACACTTCTCACATCAATATTTTGCTTTCCAATTTAGTTATGATATGATTATGAAAGCTAAGGGCTGTCATCAATTTGGAACGCTAGTGAATGTGCTAATGCTGGGGCCACATTGTCGCGATAAAGCGAACTTAACTCCACGGGCTCTCTTTTATTCAGCGAGACGTCGAGCTGTGTGCGAGAGAGAGCGCGCGCAGTATAGTTTGTCTTATCGTGACAATGTGGCCCCAGCATATCAGTGCTCGCCCAACGTCAAAACTTAAAACATTACTTATTTCTTTGTGTATAGCCACAAATTTCTTCCTCTTTTTTGGTTAGGTGGCGACGGTAGCCAGAATCACAATTTCGAAAAAATGCCTATAACAACACAGTCAAATAACGGTTCACGGAACAAACATAAGTTATCCCGCTCAAGCTTATTCGGAACGGGTGTAAGCACGCTCAAATCGATTGGATTTCATTACATTTACATCGTAATTCGGAACGCAGTCTACGACTAACGTTTTGACACCGGAAGAAAAAAAAGTACTCTGTGATCAGTAAATGCAGTAAATGTAATGAGTGCTAAGATGGAATTTTGTTTACAATGTTATTTTTGGTCATAACAGTGCTTTTTAACATGGAATAGATACACCAAAGCGAGCTGGGCTTGTATTTATTTGCAAGTTCATTGAAGTATGCCAAAAAAACGTTTTCCGAAAATGACTTGGCATTTTTGTTGTTTTTCCACTGTATAAAAGTTTCGTAGGCCGCTACGTATTTCTCCTTAGATTTTGGTGGCAACAGGCTATCACTCGCGTTTCGTGCCTCGATGAGTATTTCCGGCGGAGTCAAACCTACGTATTGCTCTTCTTCCCGTGAAGTCGCCATTTTTGTTATTAATCACAACGAAAATGATAGCAAGTAAGTATTGGAAAATGACGAGCTGGTTTGTATTTTCGCGCGCCGCGCCAGCGATTCGCGCGCAGGTTTAAATAAATGCGCTGCAAAAACTGCTAGACAATATAGCCTATAAAAAAAAAAACAAAATAATAGGTATTTTTGTTTTATTTTTGTTCTGAATACGTACCTATTAAAAACATTATAAGGTTAATATGTAAGTAGCGAAAAATATGAAATAATATATGATGAAATATTATGTTCATCATATTTTATGTAATAAATATTATGCATAATATAAAGGCATGAAAGTCTCTTTGATGAGATTAAAAAAGCGCACATCCTCTGCTCGGGTGAAATAGTAGATAGTTCATACTAATGCCATGTAGGCACATAGTCCAGCTTCAATAAATAAGTACACAAAAGTTTTATTAAGATTACCTACATTAGGTACTTCGTAAAAAATAAAAGCATTTTCATTTGTAACAGAATATGGCCAGACTAATGTTTTTTACGTTAACTAGACAGTTAACGCCCCGGTTTGCGTATGGTATTATGTTTTCCAAAAATAAAAAGCTTCACCAAAGTCAATTTCTACAATATAAATTCCATGCCGCCATGATAGTACTTACTAACTCCATACTGCCATGTCATAGGACTGGTATCTAATCTAGGTACTCCGACTAGTAAATAGTTATCTGTGGCATTACAGCACTAGTTCGTTATGGTAAAGTAAAAAGCACGCGTTTTTAATACACTGCATTATGAATCTAAAAGCGGTTCAATAAGAGCCACTTTACGAGCAAGTGTGTTGAAAAATCATTTTTAGGGTACCTCCCCTATACGTAAAGTCATATATTTTTTCGTCTATCCCATTGTGGGCATCTTTGGAAAGGTCGTTCAAAAATATTTCGAGTTTGTTAAAACCATTTTTGGATTGAAGGATCCGTTTGCGAAATATTAAGCTTGAAAGTGCTAATTTTCCAGCTAAATGGTAAGTTCTGGATATTATGTGGAAAAATTCACAGCAGTTGTATTATATAGGTAACGAAATTGAAAGGAAAACTATTACAGCTAAGTAGGCTCTACAAGTTACGAGTGATTATCGACCAACTTACATCTCCAATACATTTTTTAAGGGAGAACATGTTTTTCAACCACAATGTTAAGTTTGTTCATGGGATAACTTCATACCAGCTACGGAACCCTTCATTGTGCATGGTCCGACACGCACTTCAACACACTTGCGAGGAAAAAAACAGACCTGCAGTGCTATTCTGTAACCATCTCACCGTGAAAACTTAGGTGAAGTGAGCTGTCAGTCCACCCGATGCTAAGAATTGACACTATTGACAGCTCACTTCACTTAAGTTTTCACGGTGAGATTTTAACAGAATAGACCGGCTGTAATAACTTAGGCTACAATAAATGTGACTATACCTACAGATTATATATTTACGTATTAGGAACACCTAATAAGTAAGGTAACCTATTATTTATTTGTTTTTAACGAGTATGAGCGAGCCGAGCTGATAGATAGGTAGGTAATTGAATTTTCGCTGAAACCTTTGATAGTAAGATGAAAGATTATTATTTATTTAGTAATACCGTGACTTTAATAAAGGGCAAAAATAATTAGATTTCAATGTCACGTTACAAATGACCCTCGAAAAAACCCGATCAGGACGAACCGCCGCCTCTGATGTAGCAACCTTTGTAACAATAATCCTACCAAGTTCACCTACAGTTCACAAATACCTATGAATCAGTTTTATTTTGGTTTCACGTTTCACAACTGCTCGTGATTTTTGAAGGATCTATAAAAGTTAAAATAGCACTATTTACCTCTCGTGGGTGCTAACCGATCCACCACAGAGTTTGGATTTAAAATTACGAAATACTTTTTTTTTTTTTTTGTTTTTGACATGAATACCCAATTTGTCGAGTCCAATACTTGAGATGATGCTGAGGCTTAAGTGAATAGGTATAGATAATATTTTTGTGGCGGCATCTACACCGCCACATACGAACTAAGCATCAAAGACCTGACGTCACAAGTCCTACATCGCGGTATAAGAGTTTACCGAGCGATTAACATACAATTGCCCAAGGATTGATGTCGGATAGTCTTATATATATAAGACTATCCGACATCAATCCTTGGGCAATTGCCCGCCAGACATAACACCCGTCTGGTCGGAGGATCCTCCCTTTTCTTAGAGGATGAGTGAACTTTACACCCTGTTCCTCATACCCCTAAATTTTCATTGAAACAGACCAACTACTCCAAACAACAACTTTTAAGGTCAATAAACTCGATAAGTTATATACCTTGCAATCCATCATTATTAGCAAGGGAAGCTTCATAAAAGCTTTTAATAAGAAACGTCTAGCGTCTAACTGGTAACAGGTGGAAGTAGATACCTATAGGTATTACTGTAAGAAGCTTCACAATCTAAGACTGTGAAACCTAAGTGAAACCGTGTTTTTACTATGGAAGTTTGGTGACAGACACTATGTATACAATAGAACCGGGGCCTAAGTCTACTAATTTATAAACATTAAGTACAATGGTTTCTCAATGGTGAGTTTTTGACAGTTTTTGTATGGCAAATCTGTCAAAAACTCACCATTGAGAGACCATTGTAACGTTTATAAATTAGTAGACTTAGGCCCCAGGTGGTTTGCCGTGTCAAAGCTCACACGATTATTCTGCGGTGCGGGTAGCGCAGCGTACCATAAAGAGACCGTACCTACTGTTTACAATGGGCCTAACAGCGTTTGTCCACCGTCCGGGCGGTGGACGCGCCCCCGCCCCCGTCAACGGGACGTAAACAAGAAACGAGATTATTCGATCCGAACGTGACGGTTGACGGTCGTGTGGTGGACACGCGGCCATAGCAAATGTATGTATCGCTTATTCGGCCCCATCTTGTTCTCGTTGGCGTGGCGTAAAATACACACATGCAAAGTTGCCAAAAGGCTCGAATTCAAGCAGTAAGTACAAGTTTCAGGTAGGTAGTAGAATTAACTTCCTGCTGTAGGTTTTCCTACTGAGAATGAACGAGAACGGTTAAAATACTGGTATTTTTGCCATTTCATTCCTCAAACCGATACCGAACCGATGGACAAAAAAAAACTAACCGACTTCCAACCAAAACACTACAAAGTGAAAAATAACTTTAATTTCGGAAGTCGGTGACAAAAAATGAAAATTCAAAACCAAAGGCACCAACTTTTTAGTTTTTATTTTTCACTTTTTAGTTGTGGTACCTACCTACCCCCACAAATCTACAGGAATATGTTAAAACATCATCGACATACACTAAGTGGGAAAAATACGTACCCACCTATTATTGAAGCTAACTCAAAAAGTACCCAAGAAAAGTTAATAAAATTTATAGGTATGGGACCACCTTGAGATACCGTTTCAAACAAACAAAGAATTTTCTAAATCGGTCCACAATTGACGGAGTACACATAGGTAGGTACATAAAAAATAAAACAATACGAACATGAAAAAAAAAACGGAAATGTTTAACTAATCCTCTCTAAAACATAAAGACCTAATGATGTAGGTACGCTTTTTTAAATTTATGAACTTGTAATATTTTTTTGTGTTCTAAAAATGCATACGTTTTAAAATAATTGTGCCTCTTTTTATCTTTCTGACTTTTCTCACAGTTGTCGCATTAATTAAGTACCCCCCAAAGGGTTAGAACTGTGAATAAACGCGAGAGAGCCAAACTGGCCGCAGTAACCAAGCTCCCCGAACAAATAGGATAGATTAGGTTAGAAGCCCTATGACCAACCACGGAAAATATATGAGTTTCACAAAAAGAGGCGCATTCATTATATTAGGTGTTAAATAAAAATAAAATATAGCTAAATTGGAATTACTCATTTGAGGTTCGATTAAATACATGCCAAAAATCCTAAAATATATAATTACTAGCTTTCGCCCGCGTGGAGGTACCATATGGTTTGATAAGAATTAACTAAATAGGTACTCCAAAATGTGCAATGTAAAAAAAGGCTCCATTTTAATAGTACATTATGATACAAGTGTGCGGTGTTGGTCATTACACACGAGACGGTATTGTCCGCGCGAGCCGCAGGCGAGCGCGATAAGGTAGTCGAGAGTGTAATGATCAACGCACTCGCGTTTCATACGACGTTTTTCAACACACTTGCGAGGAAATAAACAGACTTGTAAGAATGTATGCTACAATAACGTAATTATAAAGTTCAACTGACCATTGTTGCCATGTACTGATTATCCGGAGCTTCTTTTAAAAACTTTTCAACGTAGGTTGGTGTTACTTTAGATTTCGTATTGATAATATTATTTTAAATATGTATTAGTCTATGAAAATAACCACACAGCGAAACCGGGAACAAGTATGTATGGAAAATGGCGCGACGGTTTTGTTTTTCCGCAGTTGTAAATAAAGGCACTGGCAACTGGCAAACCCGCTAAACAGCCTACACCTATTAAAAAATGTATAAAAACAAAATAATATTTTGAAAGACTGAAAAATGCGTGTATTGGATTTTCAGCAGAAAAATAAACCTTATATTACTATAAGTACAGTAATCAAATTGTAAATGGTTAAATAAAATATAATAAATAATGGCAACATTCCGTTCAGTCGGCATGGACATGGCATGGAGTCGCCCGCCGCCTCCGAAAAACTATACGACCGCATTCCGAGATATGCCCTAATCGCCCACACTTCTCACATCAATATTTTGCGTTCCAATTTAGTTATGATATGATTATGAAAGCTGAGGGCTGTCATCAATTTGGAACGCTAGTGAATGTGCTAATGCTGGGGCCACATTGTCGCGATAAAGCGAACTTAACTCCACGGGCTCTCTTTTATTCAGCGAGACGTCGAGCTGTGTGCGAGAGAGAGCGCGCGCAGTATAGTTTGTCTTATCGCGACAATGTGGCCCCAGCATATCAGTGCTCGCCCAACGTCAAAACTTAAAACATTACTTATTTCTTTGTGTATAGCCACAAATTTCTTCCTCTTTTTTGGTTAGGTGGCGACGGTAGCCAGAATCACAATTTCGAAAAAATGCCTATAACAACACAGCCAAATAACGGTTCACGGAACAAACATAAGTTATCCCGCTCAAGCTTATTCGGAACGGGTGTAAGCACGCTCAAATCGATTGGATTTCATTACATTTACATCGTAATTCGGAACGCAGTCTTCGACTAACGTTTTGACACCGGAAAAAAAAAAAAAAGTACTCTGTGATCAGTAAATGTAATGAGTGCTAAGATGGAATTTTGTTTACAATGTTATTTTTGGTCATAACAGTGCTTTTTAACATGGAATAGATACACCAAAGCGAGCTGGGCTTGTATTTATTTGCAAGTTCATTGAAGTATGCCAAAGAAACGTTTTCCGAAAATGACTTGGCATTTTTGTTGTTTTTCCACTGTATAAAAGTTTCGTAGGCCGCTACGTATTTCTCCTTAGATTTTGGTGGCAACAGGCTATCACTCGCGTTTCGTGCCTCGATGAGTATTTCCGGCGGAGTCAAACCTACGTATTGCTCTTCTTCCCGTGAAGTTGATATTTTTGTTATTAATCACAACGAAAATGATAGCAAGTATGTATTGGAAAATGACGAGCTGGTTTGTATTTTCGCGCGCCGCGCCAGCGATTCGCGCGCAGGTTTAAATAAATGCGCTGGAAAAACTGCTAGACAATATAGCCTATAAAAAAAAACACAAAATAATAGGTATTTTTGTTTTATTTTTGTTCTGAATACGTACCTATTAAAAACATTATAAGGTTAATATGTAAGTAGCGAAAAATATGAAATAATATATGATGAAATATTATGTTCATCATATTTTATGTAATAAATATTATGCATAATATAAAGGCATGAAAGTCTCTTTGATGAGATTAAAAAAGCGCACATCCTCTGCTCGGGTGAAATAGTAGATAGTTCACACTAATGCCATGTAGGCACATAGTCCAGCTTCAATAAATAAGTACACAAAAGTTTTATTAAGATTACCTACATTAGGTACTTCGTAAAAAATAAAAGCATTTTCATTTGTAACAGAATATGGCCAGATTTTAAGTACGTAAGTGTTAAGTACTTACTAACTCCATACTGCCATGTCATAGGACTGGTATAGGTACTAGGTACTCCGACTAGTAAATAGTTATCTGTGGCATTACAGCACTAGTTCGTTATGGTAAAGTAAAAAGCACGCGTTTTTAATACACTGCATTATGAATCTAAAAGCGGTTCAATAAGAGCCACTTTACGAGCAAGTGTGTTGAAAATGTATTTATGGCTCACTATTTCAGCTATAAGTAATGGCTTCCACATAAAAGATAGATATATGCTGTCGCGGATTTTTATTTAGAACTATTTTAGACAAACAATCATTACATTATCTTCGTATGTATAAGCTATATCACTGTAAAGTTTCATCAAAATCCGTTCAGTAGTTTTTGCGTGAAAGAGTAACAAACATCCATCCATCCATCCATCCATCCTCACAAACTTTCGCATTTATAATATTAGTAGGAAGTAGGATGCGGTACTAATAATCTTCAAGTCGAGGTGATTTATCTTTTTTTTTCCGATATTGCGGAATGGGGCTGCTCCCGAGTCCCGACCGCTTTTTCTATTTACTTGTCTATTGCCAGCCGGTGAAAACTTCTCAGCGGGTTCTTTAAGGTTGTTTGAAGCTCCATCTAATTGATAAATACTGGGAAAGGTAAAGTACTGTGTTATTGTAATAAATAGTGAAGTTGTTTTTATGTTGTTTCAGGAATCGTTTATCTAATTAGCACTTCGAGATTATTATTTGGCGTTGCAATGTTAAGTAATAGTCAAAAGTGTAATAATGCAATAATCAGGTAATTAATTATTAATTTATCACACGGTTAGGTAATCAATGGATGGTGACTGGTCAACTAATTACCTAATTAATGTGTTTAATATGGCATAAGTAATCTACCATTGTCTATGGGCAACAGACGTTAGTCCCCTGTTGTGTTCTAATGAAGAGATTTAGGAACTAATCTGCAAATAGAACGTCCTCCTTTTTGGAAGTCGGTTAAAAATACTAACCTCATAGCAGTCGGGCTTACGCGATACCTACACGGCAAAAATTTACGATGCAAATTGATGCAAACATGAAAACAAACAGTTCGATGAAAAAGTCCATTTAGAATTTTTATTTCTGTGAATAAACCATTTTATTTGTATGAATATGAATAAAAAATAAAAGATTCGACTTTAAAAGCTGCAAATGCCAGAGCAAACTAAATATTGCAATTCAACGAATTTATCAGAGTTTTTTTTTATGTTTTCTCGTTCCGGATTCAGAGTTCAGATGTCTGTTAGCTAATACCTGGAATAGGATTGGTTTGTTCGGAGTTTTCCAATCGAATGAAAAAATATTAAATTTATATCTGTGTGGGAACGTAAAAATATTGGAAGGCAAATATAAGCATTTTTAAATATAGGTACTGTACCGGGGTCGTACAATGTACCGAACATCTATATCCGAACATCTAATGGACCCTTGACAGGGCTAACATTATCGAGTTTATTTGTAAAACTTAGCATTCGAGGCGAGATGCATCTTCCATTTTAAAGCTTTTCTGCAAAAGTCAAGAAACCCCCAGTATGAATGGACAAATGATAACCTAACACATCCGAAGTAGAATACAAAAATGATCAAGCTCGCTTCATGGAGCTGAAGATGCACCCCCCTGAAAATAAACTTGCGAACGCCCATGATGAAAGGCGTATTTTATCGAACTCATGCATACTCATTATGAAGCCCTCTGTCAGATCTCCAAGCTGATGTCCAGCATTGAATGTCTTTCGGTTGGGTAAAAAAGATTACCGATCTACATAATTGTGGTAAAATTAAAAAAAAATAGACGATACTGAATCGGAAAGCATGTTGATGAGGGATGCGCTAAGGTAGCCGCGACATTCAAATTTTCTTACGTTTTTGTGAATTTCACGGGTTACCCTGGCCATTTCACCTTAATTGAAAAGATTTGAAAACTTGCATTTTTTATTTCGGCCTCTACATTGTCCTGACACATCATTATTATTATTTCAGTTTTAATACAAACGAGGGTTTTGGTCATAATGCCGATAATTACGCTTTCGTCTAAGAACTTTCCAGACAAATGAAAGATAAAACTTAAGTAAAGCTCACTTAAGTTAGTGCCAGGTAATCTTGTTTATAGTGCCTTTAGTTGTTTTATCTGTTAAGTGTAAAAACAAAACATCGTTTATTGCAGACTTATTCTTTTAAACAATGAATTTAAGAATAGGTAAGAATAATATAATAATAAAGTTTGCATAAAATATGTAACATAAAAGGTCTTAAATACATGCAAAAAGTACCTTCTAACAATTTATAAATAAAAACTCTTCAATTATTAGGAACTAGGTAAGTAGGTACCAACTTTGTAAGATTTTTCTAACCGTTGAGAAAACAAAACAAAATACTCAGTACTTACATAAGTTTCTTTATAATATGCGTTAGGTACATGAGGAAGGGTACCGTATAATATTTCTTTAAACGATTTGGATAGCTATCATTTTTGAAAAATCTTACGTAATCAAATAGGTGTATGACTTTTCATATTAGACTTAAATACAAGGTGCTTATATGACAATACTACAACAATAAATTAAACTGCGTAAAGCTATGAAGTTCCCAGTCCATACGAAAATTTATTCAAATAGTCACTGAAGCTAGTCAATGACTGGCAAAACCTCGACCACTAGGAGCCTAAACCACGGACCCAACCTATAGTCGGCCCAGCACCGCTGTTTACTTTGTTTGAAAAAATCACTTTTTTAATTTCGATGTTACGATTTATTTGATATCTTACTCTCTCTCTCTCCTCCACATTGTATAGGAAAACATGAGTAACTTGATGATGATTCCCAGATCCGGCAAAGTGTTATTGGGTTTTACCATAAGGAATTTCTCAGTAGCAGCCCGGAGTCTGGATTTGTGCCCGGTTGATGGCAATAGGCTCGCCCCCTATTACATGGGACTTTAACATAGCTGGTGAAATTAATGTGGTTTAGTATAGACCTCTGCCTCGGGAATAAAAGATATGATGCATTTGACGGGATTTCCTTTGAAATAATAATCATCCTATTATTGCATGTGTTCCTGAGATTCAGGATAAATAAAATAATTACCTATAAGTAATTTATTTTGAAAATAAATCATTGGTGGTGGATTATTGTGTTATTATTTTATTTTTACCTGCCTGCGGCAACGCCAAAGGAGGAGGGTTATAATATACCCAAACGCAATCAAATAACATATAAACAGGCTGACTTTGAAACCATGCAACAAAATTTAAGGGGGTGTTTTACCCATCACTATGAACAACTTTTACTATGGGACAAAATAAGAATTCGCAAAAAAAAATATACTTTTCTGTATAAAGGTATAAGTACCCGATTGGACGATTTTGTATAAGGTCGATTTTTTTTTGAATTCTTATTTTGTCCCATCGTAAAAGTTGTTCATAGTGATGGGTAGAATACCCCCTTAAATTTTGTTGCATGTTTTCAAAGTCAGCCTGTTTATATGTTATTTGATTGCGTTTGGGTGGCTTACAGTACAGCTATCAATACGGAAGTAATGTGAGGTAATTGATGACAAGCCAATTACAAGCCTCAGTTAGTAGGCTGTATAGGGCTGTAGGACCAATAATTGTGACCTAAATACACTATACCTATATACACTATAATATTAGGCAGGTACTAAGCTTTTTTTTATTGTTAAGTTTAATAACAGTTGGGGAAGAAACTAAAAAAAAATATATTTTGTGTTTTGAAAATAGTTGACTAGTTACTCGCTGGTTCTTTGAGAAATTCATAATAGTGCGTCGACGCGTTCGGGAAAGAAAATAATTATAGTATATGGTACACACGGCTACATATCAAACTATTCATTTCCAGTGTACGCTGATCTCTCATTATACGGAAATCCTATCTAATGCGAGATCAACATATACTGGAAATGTATAGCTTGATATGCAGCCGTGTGTACTTCCACCACGAAAAAAATAATCATAACCCTAGGGCGACACGGAGGGGTGACGGAGTGACGCACAGGATGACGGCTCGTTCCAGTGTCCGAAGTGGGTCAGTTTATAGACTCTGACAATAAGGGCCACAGCTTTATTTTTATAGCCACAGGGTGTTTTCTTTTTACTGATTTTCATAATAGCAGAGTGCGTCATTGTATTGAGGAGTGTTTATGGCTTTGGACACGTGCCCCTTATCGGGGCTGGCGTCGAATAGCTTCTTGAACTGACGTATTGATTCTTCTATGAGACTTTTATGTGCAAGGTTAAAAAGTCCTTAGTTACGTACACATAAATAAACCCTCGCCTTCTTCCCATGGGGGTAGGCAGAAACTACTGAATGCCACCTGCGAGGATCCTTACATACTCCTTCGCTTAGTTTACGTTCATACAGCCTTTAGTCACAGAGCCTTTAGTGTAAGTTTGCAAGGAAGTTCGACATTTTTGCCGATGGCAATGCCATCTGTCACACGGCTTGAAATTATTATAACGTTCGTGATGAAACGAGAGTAGAAGTGGTTAGAATGCTGTATGTAGGTACATCTAGTTTTTATTTATTCATCGCCTAATCTATTGATTGCATCGCAGGAGGGATGTTGAGCGTAGAGTGCTGGAATTAATATCCCATTCGGACAAAGAGTTAATACGGCGTTTTTTATTAGAAAAGTCTTTATTTAGAGCATTCAGAATTCAGGATCATAATTATTCAGTTTTCTTGATCCCGGTTGTCATTCGTAGATGTTTGACAGTCGTTACCTACGGCCTACGGGTACTCTCAAGCCCCAAAGTCTGATAGTCTTGCCAAAGGGTATCGTTTTATACATATAGTAACTGAGTTGTGGAGGTAGGATATGCAGTCGGCCCATATTAAATGCTGGTATTCAGCTGCATCCGACCCCAACGTAGTGGGGATGATATACTATGTAGTTTTCAAGAACAAATAAATCCTCTTGTGTTATCAATTTGGGTAGAGGGGCCGACTGTCCTTGTCCCTACGTGTTATTTCAATGATGATCATTGTACTTCACATATACCCTGAAGCGTGCTATAACTACACTTGTTCGGGTCGGCGTGATTCGGCTCGGCTGTGCAGGGTTGCAAAAATACCTATAGGTATACAGTCCCGGACTCCTAAAACGAGACATCCTACATTTTTTTGTAAAGTGTCATTAACTTTTTAAATGATCGTTAATTTCTTTAGAATAATGATTACACCAAAATGACGGCCCCAAGGTCCTCAAAACTACATAAAACTTTTAAAAAATCTATCGAATTTCTAACTAAAAGGTTTAAATTTTTTGTTGCGAATTCAAAGGAGCCGAGCCGAGGATGCACTCACCTCGTTAGTTCGGTGTGTCAATCCATATACTGACTTTTTCGTTTCGTTTTTACGAGAGCAAAATGAAAATCGTTGAAAAACTTTCGAAGAATTTTTCTTTGCGTCTCGCTGAAGGTAAAATAGGATTGCTTTGTATTACATGAATCCTGATACCATCACCTCCATCAAACGCAGAGGACTTTTGTTTTAAATGGACAAACCGTGATTCTGTCAGGTCCTTTGAGGCTAACAGACTATAAAGTATATCTTTTTTTTCCATTGTGTTTGTTACGTGCCTGTGATGCGTTGCCCGGGCGTTGACGTATTGACGGATTTTCGGAGTTTTCACGAAGTGCATTTTATTTAATGCACTCAGTTCACCTTTGCTATCTAGAACTCATTCAGATGTGTGTCTGATCCCGATTCGTTTACCTACACGAATTTCTATTTTGTTTCACTAACATAATTTATATATTATCGTAGTTAACGAAACATGGCTCTTGTAATACCTATGTCTGTCATGAATTTTATTTTTTTATATGTTCTTTCTGTTAGTTATTTTTATTTACAGGAAATTGAATGCCATTGGTTCCACCTTCCACGTTCCATCCTTATCTCTGGATGATTTTTTTTCCGAATCCCTGTTCTACAAAAAAAAAAAAAATTATTTACATTTATAGAAATTTCTTATAAATACTACCTACGCTACGGTATTCTGACAATTGGTACTTCTAAAATGCATGTGATTTATAAAAATAGTATTAGAACCGTACCACGAGCAGGTATTTATCTACCGTACCTATGTGATAAATTCTGTGTTGAAATTTTCGCCTAACTCGTGCTTGCCTAGTACTTAATAGTGGGGAAACCGCGAAGTAATGTCTAATATCCGACGAAACCAATTAAATTGAACTTCTTGCGCGGACGTAATTCAATTGATTCAGTTTCCTGAATCGGACTTTGATGTAGAGTACATTTTTGTTCCTAATTGAATCGCTGTTTCGGTGTAAAAAGCTTTTTGTGATAGGTTTCACAGTTTCGAATTTTCGATAGCTTTTATCGAAAAAGTATAAAAATCCACAAAGGGGAAAATCTACGTTGATAGCAATTATGACAGCTCTGAATTTTCGATGACGGGAAATATCATAGTGAAATCTTTTTCACCACATTTTTCACCACCACGCAAAAAGTATGTTCAATGTTTTTTCTCCCAAAGAAACCTGCGTTAGATAGATTATTACAAACTAACTTAAATTAGCCTACAAAGTGGCAATGCCGCCATTCTCTTGGCCACCTAACCAGTTGCGGAAGCGATGCGGAGGACTTTATCGACGGCATACTTAGTTTATCCGCCAACCTGCACCGGGCCCGCGTGCTGGATTAAGGCTCGTACATACTGCCGCGACGCGCCGCGAAGTTTTCTTGGAAATTGTATTGTTAAAGTCGCGTGGCGCCTGTTTGTGGGAGCCTTTATGGCGCATTCCCTCTCACAAAGAGGAGGCCTGTGTGGTCCCACCGGTGGGACCTTATAAGCATTGATTATGCTATACCTATTTAGTTGTTATTTTACATACATACTAAACTCACGCCATCTTCCCATACTTACCATACTTACGTTCTGCCTACCCCCCCCCCCCCCGGTAGGCAGAACGCTACGATCCTTACACGCTCCACTACTTACTTGTGGTTGTGGGGTTTAGTGTTAGGATTTTTTTAATTTTTTTATTTAGTATTTATAGTTTGCAAGTAGATTAGTTCAATAATTAAAAAGGTATCTACAAGTGTCCATTTAATCACAAACTATTTAAAGTTCTATGCTTTGTTGACAAAACTTATTAAAAGTGAGTGAACCAAATGAATAGTATGTATCTACAGATAAACAAAATAAGTTTTACTTAATGATTTCTTCAGATATAATAATGATCTACATGTTCTCCCCTATTCCAAATAGAGTTTTTGGCCGAAAACCGAAAACGAAGACAAAAAAACATGATCTCTAAGTAGTCTGAGATGAAAAATCTAAATAAACCCAGAGATCACACAGATATTATTTTAGTTTTATTTTTTTTATTATTGAATTATTTATTTATTCACTTAAAAATTCCTTAAAGCTAAGTACATTGCCCCACAAAACTGCTTACGCAGTTTAACTGTGAGATCGTTGAGTCTCTCTTACAATAAACTTAATATCAGGTACATCAATAACCTTATAATCAATACCTACACTTACATAGAATCTAATAAATATTTTTTAAGTTTACGATTATGATCAGATCATGTCTGAGGACCATGCAGATTAGTGTCTGAGATGTTATATTGAAGAAAGAACCTCAGTGATTTGCGTGGACCTGTCCAGTCAATGCTTTCAAATTGCATTTTCTAAGTAGTTTATTGCTGAATTAGTGTGCAGTGATCTCATTGTTTCAAAAAACTTCCCGTTTAAATAAGCCAGAGCCTGCTTAGCTCGTTGCTCGTTTTCGAGCTTCATCTGTACCACAGCCTAACGTAAAACTCCACTTTTTAATAACATGTTTGCCTCATAAGGCTTAGCAAACTTTTTTGCAATATAGTAAATACTGATAACGACGTAGAAGAAAGATGCCGTCTGACTTTTTATCAATTTCCAGATTTTTTAGATTGGTACTTTAAAGGTAAGTAGGTACCTTATATTATATATAAGGTATACTATATAGGTAAGTACCTACATACGGCGTCTTGCACGTATAATTTATTGGGCTACAACTGGACCAAGACAGAGCATAGCAACCCAAACAAATCCCCTTGTAGTAAATCAGCACAATTAGCAGTAAAAATATAAAAGTATTACCTACTTAGATACATTATAATTTCACTAAAACTTATCAAAAGTTCTTAATCCCAATTTATATGGAAAAATATTATTCCACTTGGAGTATTCCTACCAATTAGGACCCACCAGGTACTTACACAACAAATAAAGGCAAAATATTTGTTTTCTGTAAGAAGAATTTTATAGAAAAGAATTTATGGTGCATCTTCGCGGATTTCCTATTTCCTGTGACAGGAATACAGGATATGAGTCGTAGGAGGGCTTAATTCGCGGAGATTTACTATAAACAGATACAAGTACTTAATGTCTTTTCTTACCATGCTTTGTTTGCTTTTAGTTCATTCTGTTTTTTCTAATTAGTATTTTCCTATTTAAACTTTTATAAAGTTTTTAAGCACGGATCATAGAGTAGTTAAGAGTAGATTTAATAGCTAGGGCTACCTACATTTTAGTCTATGATTTCGAGTGATGAGATTTTAGATATTTGTGTACAGTCTGAAGTAGGTACCTACCTACTTAACACGAAATTAAGCATGTAAGATTCCAAGTAGAATTATTTCCAAATAAATGTTTTTCTTATAAACCGGAATTATTCCTATCCCCAAATAATGGGCCAAACGGAGACGAAATACTTACCGATATACCAACGCTCTCCTGAGAGAATATCGATCGATAATATAAAAAATATCGATTCCTATTTGGTTTACGGTTTATTCCCGTCAAATCCCGTCACACAAAAATTGGACAGTGACGTATAATAACTGTAAATCACGCTAGGGACTTGTCTTACTACTTACAAATCCCGGTTGATCACGACCAGGATAAAGGACGAAAAAAGAGAAAGGTAACATGCCCTCTCTGTCTGATATACACACTCTGTGAGTTGCGGGGGCGGGCGCGCGGGGCAGAGTTGCAGCGCACGACTCGTATTTAGGTTCAGTCGTTCGCTAGCCATAGTAGGGGCACGTCGTGCCGCGTGTTAAATTTCATTCGATCGGCATCACATGTAAGTGCGATGGACGTGCTACCTAGCGGTAACTTATTCCGCGAACTGCAGGACGTCACTGACACCGGCTACTTCGAGTGGAAGCTGTCCCTGGAAGACTACTGGCAACAGGTGAGGGCTGAGCGGTCTTAAGTCACCACAGCACCAAGCTAAGCGGGCGATCTGTTGAGGCTGTGCGCAATTGTTTAACAATTCGAGTTTTCGAGCCGGGTGACAGCATTAAAATGGTTTCGCGCCTGCGTATAAGCAGCGGTCGATTTTCAGTATAACCTGAAATATCCGTTTAGTTTAAGGCTCTGCGATATAAATCGTTCGAGTAGTTAACATTCCTTGAGCGGTTACGCCATTACTAAAAATAAAGTATGGAGAAGTTGTGCCTGCTAGTTGAGGCGTCCCGGTGCGAGAATCCGACTGAATGCAACTTGTGACTGAGTTTTGAATAAGTTTGTATTATGCCGCGAATGTACGAGTTTTGCTCCTGGAAGTTTGCTGAATGTTAGCGCGAGGAGGTTTGTAATGTTATGTCAGGGAGGACGTTCACTCTCGATGGGAATCAATCGATATTATTCAGTTTCACTTTCCTCCTACTTTATTTTAAACGCTGTATTCCTCAACGGTTATTTATAGTTTGTTTACGTTAAAACTTTGTTTTTGTTTTTGTGTTGATATCTGTGCATTCTATCTGAGTTTTGTGTTTATGTTACTAGCCGGTCGCTTTATGATGCAATGCTATGGTTTTAAAACTTTTTTAAAACTTATTTTTTTGCAAAATTGAATTGTTTTTGAAGTTTTTTTATTTTGTACTTATTTTGTGTTTTGAGGCTAATAAGACGTGTTGTGACACTTGTGACGGTTGCCAAGTAAATGAGAGCGTTATTATACGAGTCAGACGATTACGTGTCTAGACAAATAAATAGTAGACTATTTAAATAGCTCTTTAGGGTTAGCGTGAATGTAGAGTCAGGGTACTTGATTGATAAGCAAATTGACTATCAACTAACAAGTCATACCACAAAATCACAACTGTCATTCTTTGTCAGTCGTATGAAATGGCTATCACACTGTCAATCTGTTCGACCATTAAGTTCTCTGACTGTACAGTCACATGATCTGGAATTTAGTCAGATATATTTTTACATTTTATACTATCTTAGGTGTTAAATTGGTAATCCTGTATATACCTAATCAGAATGCTATTCCGGGCAAAACAACAACCACAATCGTTAGATTACTTACTATATATAGATACCTAGTCATAAAAAATCTTACAATACCTAGTATTCATGAATGAAACTTTAAACTGTACAGAATCGTCATGAAATTGTTCATAAACGGTATTCGCAATTAACAGCTTTAATAATGGCATAATCGCAATTTTCTCATAACAACTAATTTTTTTCGAAAAAAAAAAAAAAAAACTTTTTCATATGAAAACAGAAACCGAAGTTACTTTCGAACATTTTTCTTCTAATCGCGACACACATACGTACAACGTACCATTGGCGCGTTTACAAACAAAATCTAATTTGTTCAGAACGGGAACCGAGGTATCAATCGGCCACTTTTCGCAAAAGCCAAGCGCTCAACCACTGCGCTTGCAGGACGCGCTTGCGCTTGCGCTTGTGGTCTTGTTGAATTGATTTTACTCCCTTCATGACTTAGTTCTAACTAAGTACCTACATCATTTTGTAATTTACTACTAAACCCGTTGTTTAGATGATCCCGAAGGAGACAACACACATGAAAAAAATATCTCTTGAAAGAACTTTTTTCGAGATGCAGACTGATCCCAGGAGCACCTTTTAAAATAGGGACGGTGAAAACTATCTCTGTTAAATTGATTAGCTTGACACTTGCAAAGCTGAATAACTTGAAGTAACCTTTTCAGAACTCTAAGTAACATCCAGGGGCCGATTTGCCATACAAAAACTGTCAAAAACTCGCCATTGAGAGACCATTGTAACGTTTATAAATTAGTAGACTTATAGGCCCCAGGAATGGGCTCCACATTTGGACAATAGTTGTCGCCCTGTAAGAACATAATCTCTATCTTAATAATGGTAAACGAGAAAAGATATTCCCAGAGATACGACAGTACCTACAATGTCTATGAAGCTAGAAAGTTATTTTCCACTACGATGCTATTCCATTTTATGTCAAAGGTCTGATGACTGACGCGAGATCTAAAACAGAACATATTTAACATCTGGTGACGATAACGGAAGCATACTGGAGGTATACAGGTGCATGCAGTTATCTAACCATCTGGAATAATGCTATCGTCACCTTTTACGATGTAGGGAAATGTAGGGAAACGACATACGGATATTTTACGTACGTTTGGTAGCCGAGAACCGCTTCGGCACTGCATTTTAGATGAAAATTCGACTTCTCCTATTTTATTGACACAAGCTGTTTATAAGAAAATTAGTTCGACGCGGTAAAAATATTAGTAATTTAGCAAGTTGGTACATTGCAATAGCGATTGCAACTTTGAAAAAGGGCTTAGTATTCATTCCATAATACAATAGTAATTATGGGTTCCAAAATACTCTCTTCGTAACAACATTAAACTGCAATCAATACAGTCTAGAAGGAAATCCCGTTTAGATGTTGCTAGTGTATACATATTAGTGGTCGTGACTCATGTACCTCCACTCTTCAAGACTATTCAAGTTATACATTTTACTTTGCCCTAAAGCTACTACTACTAGTTGCTACTTTGCTTTAAAGAAGCAACAAGAATAATGTTCCCAGGATTTTGTAATATCTTGATTTAAAAGAGATCCTTGGAGTTTCTTGTCCGTTACGCTCCTTTCTTACTGACTAACTGACCGACTCCTTATCAATTCAAAAGTGCCTGTAAATGGTTTAATTGACATAAATGCTTTGAGTTTCAAATGCACGGAATGCACCCAAGTGTCACAGCATAGATTGTTTAAGAATTCATCACGCATCGAAATAGGACGAAAGCGGATACTATGAGTGACAACATAATGATTTCTTTGAATTATTTAACAGCTGATATCTGTAAATTATCTTTATTGTACTGTTGCTCAGCTTATCGCATTTACGTTTAAATGGGCTACATTGTAAGTGCATATGAAAATGAAGTACTAGTTCTCCAAGACATTGATTATAATTTAGAATTGATTGTTTTAGGTACAAAAGATAATAATATATATGAAAGGAACATCATAAAATACAAGTAAGTTATTCCCTTATACGCTAACCATAAGCTTATAATGTGGGAACATTATAAGCTTATGGTTAGCGTATAGCTTATGGTCTGCTGGGACACAGGCCTCTCTGTGGACGCCTAAGTTATTTCACGAAACTCGAAAATAAAATAGTCTTCCATACTTTTTTTTGAGCGGAAAGGAGAATAAATATAATGGTTTGTACAAATTAGCCAGACAGCCCGAATTAAAACAAGATTGATCGTCCACCATTGTGCCAGACATGCACCAGTTTTCATCGCTATTCGACGAATAATATTTTAACAAAAATAAACTTCCATATATAAACACAAATGTTGATACAAGCTGACCTGTTCATACAAAAAGCTTAGTTTTAAGCAAATAAACTGGTAAAATATTGTGTTTCAAAGCGAACAATGAATTTATTTTCACCAAAATGGATGTGCCTTTCCAATCAACGCTTCAACCATTTTAACGATGATGATAAAGACCGCTTCCCATTGCCCACTTATTTTATTAAAGCTCTTAGCTGCCATGGCTTTTTAATTTTTGAATTGTTTTTTGTTATATTTTTATTTACGGACGCTTTTATCATGCACGTCTTTCTACATTGTTCTCACATGTAAAGTAATTTCAACATGAATGATGTAACAATTTTTTTTGATTTAAAAGAGTGTCCGTGGAGTTTCTTGCCCGTTCTTCTCCATAGGTACCTACTACGCTTTGGAATGGGCAACTAGCTTCATATTTTATGACTGACCGACTCCTTGATAATTAAAAAGTGCCTGTAAATGGTTTAATTGAAATAAATACTTTGAGTTTGAGTTAAACGAGTATTAAGAAAGAAATTACGTCACAATTACAGAGAACATTTAATTTACAAAGTCATACTATTGTGAGTAAAAAACCTCTTGGAAAGAAAACTAATTATATAACTGCGAAATAAAGCTTTGAAGTTTGTTTTATTTTAATTGTATAAACTGAGCAATTAAAAACGTTCAGAATAGCCTATGTAAGTTAAATTAATGAAGAGATACACTGAATATGGCACTTGGCAATAGCCCAACGGTTAGGGCGAGACCTTTGGAGCCAGAGGTCGTGAGTTCAGCACCCACCAATTGCACTATAAACGTGAATCAACCTAACACAAGCATATTTAGCTTAATCTTGGTCTTAGTAGCACCTAACACAGAGATGTACCCAGATCGAGCAAATTATAATCTGAGAAAAATGAAATTTCATTTCATTCAGAAAAAATCTTCAGAAAAGAAGTAACTTTTTGTAGAGCAACGTTTTGCAACATGCAAACATTAGGTAACTTTCTATAACTTTTGCCGCATTTGCTATAACTTTTTGTTATCCGTTGTTGCTCTATCAGTCGCAAACTATGCTCCACAAAAAGTTACTCCGGTGTGGATGCACCTTTTGTACAGCATTTTTCATCAAATATGTTTCATTCCCGGACGCTGATGAAGAGAATATTGTATAAAACTTCTGCCCGCGACTTCGTCCGCGTGAAATTTATTGTTTTAATATAAAATATATGCCTATGATACTCGGCAATACTGTAGCTTCCTGTAGTGAAAGAATTTTTGGAATCGAATCGGTAGTTTCGAAGATAACACGTACATATAACACTCACAAATGTTACCTCTTATAGATAATTAAAGCGGGTTCAAACAAGACATTGTGTCCCAACTGTTTCTAGCCACAAACGGGTCGACTTCGAACCGTGTGTGCCAACACTTATGGTGCCGGAAACGCTGCGTAAACATAGTTATTTTAAAACTCAGTTTATAGGTAAATAGTTATTGCTTGGACTGAGAGTTAGTTGCGGTCTTCACGGTCCATTACGGCTAGTGGGTCGCCAGAGTTCCAAGGTCTTGGCAAGACGCGGGTAGAAAATGTTATTAGGCACAAACATATTTTTTGATATAATATGTGAAGATTGCTCTACTCGGTATAAAAACACATTGTTTATAAATATAATGCATAAAGATCGAAAAGTTACATTCAAACTAACCTTTACACTGATCAGGAAAAAAATAACCACGTAGACTAGACACGCCGATGAATCAACTCACGGCTTGATAGATTGATGAGTAAATTCATTTATGTCGAAGATAAATCAATTACTCTCCCTTCGCAAGGTGAAAGTATAAACTAAACTAGTCTAGCACTACAATTTAACAGCCAGTAGACCAAGAGAATAACGTTAAAAGCTTTTATACTGTGGCCCAATGCTTGCTAAGCCGTTTAGTGTGCAAGCTACACCACAGAATACATAGTACAAGTGTACAAGTACTACTACTACGGAATTTCTGAATTTGGGTTATCAATAACAGGTCAATTCACTGCCTTTGTTTACGAAGGTTGCAGTGGCCGTAAATGTACCATGCTGGGCACTCAAGTTCATCAATATTCTGCACTTCAATAATAGAGTTATAGCAAATAAGCGAGCGCACGTTTCATTAAAATAAAAAACGACAATTATTCAGGAAATGGTGGATACTACGTACTTTTGCAACCACTTTAACTACTCGTAACTGCGGTAGGTTTCTGCCAACGTGGAAAGCTGATTACTAACATTTTACTACTGTAATATTAATTAATAGCACTGCATTTAGTTGCGACAGTGTACATTATAAAATGTGTTACGAGCGAAATTCTTGTGCTAACCATACTTTTCCGAAAATGTCTGTTTGTATGTTACTCGTTAACCGATTTAACCTGAATTTGGCACAGAGCTTCAACATAACCCGGCGAAGGGTTAAAAAACGGTTAGAACCACGGACAAGAAAGGCAGCAAGGGCAGAAAGTTAAATAAAGCTCTTATCTGTCAGTCTGAAAATTGCATAAATGGCGTAAAAAACTTAAAACATACCAATATAGGGCATCGGTTGAAAGCGGATTCAGATCCGACTCCAAAAACCGCGGAAATTTCACACCTCGATCGGCTTACGTCGAGTTATTCAAAAAAACAGTTCTTCCCCAACTGCCCCAAGCCCAAAAGGCTTGCCCGTAGTATGCAGGCGGTAAGCGGCGCATTCTAGCTATTGGATTTCATTTTATATAGCCACGTTCATTCTGTACAAGATTTACGGTTACTTTACAGATTTTCACTTTTCTAGTAGGTTCTGTAACCTCGGCGGGTTCTGTAGTCTTGCTCTTTATAAGGAACATCATCATCATCTGCCCAGTCTTTTCCCAACTATGTTGAAGTCGGCTTCCAGTCTAACTGGATGCAGCTGAATACCAGAATTTTACAAGGAGCGACTGCCTATTTGAGCTCTACAACCCAGTAATTGGAATAACACGATACCCCTTGGCAAGACTGGTGTCAGACTTCGGCATCAGCAAGCGTTACTTAATTAAGATGAAATGCGGAAACTTGCCGAAATTCCTGCGGCTGAAATCGAAAAAATATCCCGTATCGATTTAGTATTTTTGCGATTGGTAAGAAAAGAAAAAGTACCCAAAAAAACAGACAAAGTGATAAAGACAGATGCGCCATAACCGGCGATATTATAAATTAAGACAAATGATAGAGCAAAATAAAAACCCTAGGGATAAAAAGAGGCTGTTTTTTATTCTGATATTGTCATCATCTATTACTCTTCGCTGACCATCATTTTGTTCTCAGTAACCGTATAAGTAACGGTTATCGATAAAACTCCGAACTGACGCCAGTGACGCAGTAATGAGAAAAGTGCTGTAAATTGACGGTTTACTGATATTATGTCGCCATGTTGTATTTCAGCCAGGTTATTGGTGCTACTTTTAAAGCGTTAATGGATTTTTTTAATTATCACATATTAAACTGTCGCACGGGAGTTTATCGGTGTGCATTAATCATTTAAAAAAAAGTTTTTTTGTGTGGTACATTGACATAATGGTATTTCCCTAATCTAATTTTAGTTTTCTACTGATGCAATGCTAAAAATGTTAATTTTGAAAGAGATTTCCGTCAGTGTATGTCACGTCCACATAGGGGACCGCTATTTATGTCCATACAACTAATTAACCATAGCACGCCCTATTAAACACACCTGCAAAACGTTGACCCCGATTTCACACAACACTCCCTTAAAAACTTTTTAAACTCCGACCCTTCATGTTCTTCTTCTGAATTTAAAAAAAAAAACAATATTTTGCTTCTATACACTGTTACAGCTTGCCTGCAGAGCAATGTTAATTAAAGTTAATTTGGAACAATTAGTAATAGTTAGGTACTGTGGATTTTAGAACTGTTTACTTTTACGTCATTTTAGACTGGGGTAGTCAGATATGAATGCATTAGACATATATTTATTACTGATCGCATTTTTCCCAATTAGTATAAGTATCTAATTAGGATGGAATAGAGTGCTTTACACTTGCAAAATCTGAAAACATGTTATTTTATAAGAACACAAGCCGTGTAACCTACGGGATTTCCGGCAAAAACGATTAACCATACAAACGTTCACCCACTATTAAACCCCCCTAAGGGATGAATTTTCCAAAAACCTTCTCAGTCATGCTTAGCCCCAGCGGTTTACTCTGTGCGTTGTTTGTCAGTGAATTAATGAATTTAAGATTTTTATTAACTAGGGGATTTAAGCAAAATTGCCTATCGTCAATTTGATTTTTCTTGAAGTTGATAATATTAGATATAAAATAAACATCATACAACTACATGATATTTCCATACTTTTTGTTTTCATCATCGTAGAAGATTCATCTGTTAGCGTTATCATTTTCCTTCTCATCAATGACCCTTTACAGAACTGACCTTTCTGTCCCTGCTCTAAGGTAACATGAACTATCAATGTAAACGTTTCGTTTAGGTAACAAGTTAACAGTTTACACGGGATCGCCTGTCGGTTTGTTTGTAAACACGAGCGCCACATTCCGTGGTGGGAATGAAGGAAAACATCGAGGCTGTTGGTGATCGCTGCCGATGATAGGTTGGTGTTGTAGACTAGGAATACAGAGACAAGAGCCAATTTAAGTAAAGGAATATTCTATTGGACTTGATTTGAGCCGACTACGGTGAAGCAAAAAGGAGGGTTATGATTTTGACCAGTATGTATGTATTTAAGACTACACTTTAAACCGACTCGCCGGAGAATTTTTACTTAAGGTAATGCTAAAGTACAGTTTTTTAAAGGGGAAATTCGAAATTTATTTGCAAAAAATAATAATTTTGTGGGCCACATGGCTTCATTGACAGAATCATCTTAGATAATGCAAAATTTTTGGGAATTCCTCAATTTAAAATTCTAAAATCGGGTCTCTAATACCTTCTTGTTTTTGGAAGTCGGTTAAAAACGTTAATGAGACCCAAAAATGGTTCGCATTCACTTAGGAAATAGACTAACTAATGTAATCAAAATCGTAAGATTAGGGAGAAAGGCAATACATAACTTCCCAATCAATTTTTTATTCGATATTAGAAAAACACGACGACACAAAATTAATTTAGATAGCTGACCTCTCCTGGAATGAAGTCAAGGATTACCTGCGAGAACCCAAATAAATATACAAGAAACCGTTAAAAGATCATTAAACAAAAAAAAAAAACAACATACTTAAAAAGAAAAACGTGTAAAATACCTTATTTTCGGAAGGCAGTTTCTTTAGCTTTATTTATTGTTTAAATTACTTTTTCTAAATTATGACACCCATAGCAGTTTCTCACCCATTCTTTTGATTATTTAGCTGAAATAATAAGCTGCAGCGAAATTTACAAAAATAATCTTCATTTTTTTATATTGCTTCTGACTTCTGCTTGAAGCGGAATTGAAATTATTTCCAGGTGATTTTCATTTTCAGAAAATATACTGCAAGATCATTAGTGAACGTATAACGGTATTCAACAGATAATCTATATTGGATGGAGCTCGACCTGTCAAAATTAGGACGAACACACGAGCAGTAATTTTGTTATACTGTGTACTGTACACTACGTGCAGGACTGTGAAATCCTATTAACATATGAATGGACATCCCATGTGGACAAATTAAATTCCAAATTGTTTCATAGTTTGTACCGAAGCGCTGCCAAAGTTGTGCTGGCTACTAACACCGTGTCATTTAAAACTTGTTATACATAAAAACACAAGTTTTGTTCAGGTTGGATGTTTTGTTTACACCAACAGTTGTACACATCTAGTGTTTCACAAATTACGACGAATTTTCTGTTTTAATTTTTTCTGCATTTCTGTCTGCTTGTGTAATGTTGCCAATTTGGATACAATTCAAACTGCAGATAACAGACCGTCCTCTCACTAATTGTCCTTGTATTCCATTATGATAATAATATTGAGAACAATTCCCAACTAATATAAATTATTAATTATTAATATTTGCGATAAATGGAACTTAATGCAATTTCAATATTATGGCTGAAATCATAATAGTCGTTATGTAGGTGTTGATGCGTAAAATGTAATTAACAATGTATTAGTAATTACTAGTTAGGTAACAATAACGTGTTTATAGTTAAATAAATTATAGGAATATAATTTCTATTAATCACTGAATTAAAATACAATTCACTGGGGTGAGGAAATCATTTCCTTACTCTACCGGTTTTTGAGCAAAATAAAAAAACGTGTTTTACTTTTGATTCGTTTTGTGGATTTCTGCGAATTGAATGACTGTGTCAGAGTCTGGCTCGGACCTTTGATCTTGTAGGCGAAAAAAGCAATTAAGAAACTCATCTTCTAGGGACACCATCAAACTAACGAACAAGCTGAAAATAAAAAGATTGCTTTATGAAATAAGACATTTTAGCATGCCAGACAGTAAACAGTCTGAAGTCGAGAAAATGCAGCCTTTACTTTTTTAACGTTTTATTTGACGTCTTATTCCGGACCCAGCCAACGGGCGCAGTGATGTCGGGCCGTCGAGCGCGCTGTCATAAGCTGTCAATATCAACATTGTTTTTGCCACATTTTGTGCATAGCAAGCAGGAGCAAATGCAGGCAGTTTCATTGAATGCCGCTAAAATACATCCTGACATCGAGTTTTCAGAATGAATGATTCGTAAAACCTGTAATACCGCAATTTCCGTAGGGATGTTGGATGGCTTACGGCAGATACGAGAAATATTTCACATTTTCGACATCCATGGAGACCCGACGCTCTTTCTCAGATTATTTCCAGTGCGCTCGTTATTCCGATCAACAAGCTAGGAAAATGCAGGTTCAAAGTTAGCCAGAAATATTGTAAATATTGTATCGCAAGCGAGCAAATTTCCTCCCTTTGCAAAGTTAATAACAGTGTGACATAATTATCAAGGTGCTATAATTCTGCATAAACTTTCGTTCAAAGGCAAAATTCCTGCTACGTAAAACCATCCTGGAATTGAATTAAAACTTCTCAAAAGGATTCTGAACTCTCAACAATCAACTTGGTCACTGTTCTAGAATGATTTGCTCATTTGACTGCGTTCTAGTTAACGCTTCATCCATCCCGGCTGGTGCATGACGTTTACATGGCTTGAGTTGTACGTAACTTTATCATTGTTTAGTGGGAAAAATACCTCTGATTACCCCTCGGAGTTCAATATTAGGTATGGTTAGTTCTAGCAGGAGTGATTTATTTATTGGATCTCCAACATAGGCTACATTATTATATGCATGTTATCAAAATCAGAGACAAAATCAAGCGTACGCTTCTAATGATAGGAGACCACATCATTCACTTATAATCTAGGTAGGTACGATAAGGTTTACAAGCTCGAAAACATTAAATAAAATATAAGGAGTTTCCTTAGTAACGTCTACCGTCAGTTCAACTGTTAAAAAAAACTTGGAAGTTATTGATTTTTGCTTACATTTGGATCGTGAGAGATAGCTACGTGTACCTTCCCTACGTTTTATATTCGCGAAATTGTAGGGAGCGGCGGAGCGGCAGAGTCAACATTAAACCAACGAAGTACTCTAGTAGATTGTAGTTTAGTCAATAATGTTCTATTTGGAGGCACTGTCAATATACGTTTTACGTGCCATTTCGTGAAATGTTGTTCCAACCCATGATATTACCATGATATAACCCATAAACCAACCATTTGTTTAGTAGTCCAGTAAAAAATTACGTTCGTAAAAACCTCGAATTTACAGTTTTCATAAACACAGCGCAAGATTCTCGTTCCTTGGCGCTTAAAACTAAAATTAGAATCTAAATAAACCACTGGTTGATTAGTCTAGACAAAAATGTAAAAACAGAAGTTTGTACAATATACTTATACTTATGAATGTTAAACGAAAAAGCAATTTTTGTTTAACCTTTTTGGCGATGTCCTTTAAAAAACGAATCTGCAAAACTCACCGTGAAAATGTAGGTGAAGTGAGCTGTCAATCAAGTAGTGATAACTGCTGGGCAGCGTTAACGGCCGGCAGACGCTTTACTTTGTGTAAATAATTTCATCACCATTGCTCTCAAAACGGTGAAGAAAAACATTAAGAAAACCAACCAAAAAATAAATCGAAGCCATGTGACATCTACCAATCTGCACTTAGCCCACGTGATACACCACTCCTTGAAGAGAGGAGGCCTTTGTCCCAGTTGTGGGAACGTCATAAGTCAATAGTGGACATTTTTACAGAATAGACGCTAGTTTAACAGATGATGCTGATTTTCATGTGGTGCTGTTTACCTTTAACTAATTTGTTACACTGTTCAAAGTTTACAAAGACATTTTTTTTTGGTGAAGATTTTAGTGTAAACAATTGTTGGTGAACCAAATAAATAAATAACAAAAGGAGTTAAAACGCGTAGCACGTGGTGTTCTGTAGTCTCGGCCTACCTCCAAGATGATAATTAATGTACCTACAGTAAGGGAAATTACGTGTTTATGAAATTGACACACTACGACCATTTGCCGTGTTAGAGCCATTCTATACAGAGTAGATTGATTTGAATATATACGGATAAATTAAGTTGGTACCTAGTCAATTTGCTTTGCAATGAATTTCCCATAACTTTACATAACTATCTATATGGAAGTACATGTATTTTGTAAAGGTACAATTTCCCAACGGAAGGGTTGAGCAGCGCAAGGCAGGACTCGATCGATATTTGGTTGATTTTATTTGTGCCAAAGATTGGGGTCGGGCAAATATTAGGTAGGTACCCAATTATAATGTATTAGGCACTTACCTTGGTGTTAAGTTATAGAAGGTGGGGTCGCAAACAGGCACTTGATAGAGTAGTTTAAAGAAATATTCGAAAAGTATTCGTACTAGGAAATATAAATTTTACTATCTAACTGATAAAATCAATTGAGTTTTCCACGAAAATCACAAAAACTTATCATTTAACCCCAATAAAGCCTGCGGCGGTACTGACGAAGCTACAACTACATACATTTCAATGGGAGACGAAGCGTAGTTGGCGTTTTCATGTGAATTTCCAATTACCCGAATGTTTTAGAAATCAAAGGAAGGTGTTTTGTGACGTTCTAAACCTGTAGCAACTGTTGTCAAAGGGTTTATGGTTACAACACGCATTCCTGTAATTGCACAGGCACAGGATTACAGGAATACTGCGTTGTATCTCATGTGAATCCCTAACTATTGGAATGATCATTTCTCGGTACGCCACACGTACCGAGAAATGATAATTCCAATAGTTAAGTTCATATTCCCGAAACCTGGAACATCGTATCAGAAATGTCCGAGATATACAAACATTTATTATTTTGTAAAGAGAAACAAACAGCGTAACTTGAACTAGTGCTCCAGATATTTTGTATGAATGCATGGGTCAACTCCCAGGTTTTTTTTTTGTAGGGGATTATATTTAAGTATGAGGTTTTTTTTTTCATCCTAATATTTTAGGATCTATGCTATATTCACGCAGTTGGAAAGACCCAAAGGCAGTAAATAAAAGTGATGGCAAGCAGACTATTTTATGTTTCTCTAAGGCATTTAGCGCCGAAATGCGTCTTGTCTTACAGCAAGAATCTTACCAGTGAATTGTCTACAAAAATAATCTGAATAATTTCTGAAAAAAAGTACGCGCAAGTAGAAAGAAAATATAATGCGACTAACAAAAAGGTGACTCCGAGGCGCCCTGGGGTCTGGGAGGACGGGAGGACGGGAGGACCATACTATACCGAACATAATGTAAACGTCCTTCAAAGAGGTCAAGTGCGTAGTACAACCGAACGGGCGCGTGTAACACCCGGCGTATGAATGAGAACGTAGTCGAAGAAAAGGAACGAGCAAATCGTAGCACGTGCGCTATGTGGCTTTTACTTACCCCCATGGCGAAAAGGCGAGAGTCCATTTGCATTCAAGAAAATTATGATATCCTACGTCAATTTACATTGTTACAGCGATTTTCAAAGAATCACAGTTGATATTGAACTGTCATTAGCATCTATTAAAAAAAAAAATGAATCTGCCATGTACTTAATGACTACTTAACTAAGTATACAAATAAATACAAAGCAAAAGGACAATGTTATTGAATATACGGACATTTTAAGTTTCTAATCAGTTTTCATTAAGTACAACTAATTAGTAATTAGTTGTACTTAATGCTAACTAAGAGAAGACTGTATCAGCAAAAAACCGGCTTCTTTTTAACAAATAGGAGAAAAGAAACGAAATGTCACGTTTCGCCGATTGTTATGATCTAATAATAAAGAGAAATAGCTCGTCACCGCAATCAGCTGATTACTACATCCGCTTATCAGTAGGTTTGATAAGAGCTGATAACGCAACGAATATTTTTCATGACAACTGTTTATGTTCGAAATGCATGTTGGTACCCAGACTGTTATCAAACTGTGTACTATCAATAATAAATAACAATAAACTGAGTTAATAGACAGCACCCTAATTGCGTAATGCACGATCAATCAGAATCTGAATCGTTTTGAAACAGATTGCTAATCCATTGCTACATAATATATGTTTGAAAAAAAAATCAGCTCAACAACGTAAATAACGCAATGAATGTTGTTGAACTGTTCAAATGAATGTTGTTGAACTGTTCAAATGAATGTTGTTGAACTGTTCAAATGAAACAGATTCGTCTGAATCGTTTTCGAAAATATGTTACGCAATTAGATAGCTGTTGACAGACGGTGTTGGGTATACCTATGCAAGTAAAAATATTAAGTTTAAACGAAGTTATCGTGTTCCACGCTCTTATAACCCACTTCAAAAAGGAGGAAGTTATATTTTCTACAAAAAGGCCGGCCCAAAAGAACTATTTGCATGTTGCGATGGAACCTTCGTAAAGGCGGAGAAGACTTGTAACATTTGTTTGTAATCTATCAGCACGTAATGTATCACTCGCAGAGTTACAATGTTACAATACGGTGATACACAAGACGCGGCGAACGCTCACTATGAGCACAAAGAAAGTTTCGTTTCAAAGGAGTTTCCTCACGATGTTTTTCTTCACCGCTTTAAGACCAGTGGTGACGAAATGAATTACCTACACAAAATAAAGCGCCCAGTGTGGATTCGACCCCACGACCAACAACTCGGTAAGTCGAGGCCGTTACGACTGGGCCGCCACACCACTGCTCTGTATCAGCTCTGCTCTCATCATAAGTAACGAAAAAGTCACGAATGTCAGTTACTCATTACACATTACACGAAAATGTATTTAATTGAAAGACAACTCAATTGGGCGCTTTTAATATCGGTAGGAGAGAAGAAATTCATTTAAAAGAAAAATAATACGCAAAAAAAAGTCACATAATACTTTTAAAAGTTAATTTTCTTGAGAAGTGTTAGTTGTTGAAAGTATATTATGAGTTTTGAACGCGGGGCAGCTAATAATATAATCGAATAAAGTGTCATTAGGTGCAGAATGCCGATCGCCAGTGTTATATACGGGAAAATTCATTAAAACAATTATCATTTGCCTGGTTTAGTGTTTGTGTAAAATTATTATACTATATTATTATATTTTTAAGGACAACTCGCGCTTGACCAACAAATAAAGTATTTCTAAATTGTAAAGTCCGATCGAATATCGATTTCGGTGTTCGGCAATTTTCGGCTGAAATATAAATTGTTGAACAAATCTGAACTAATAAATCAATATTTCCTGTTTATTGTATTAACAGTAGTTCAATAGCTGCTAATTGCGGTAAAGGGAAATATTATTGCGTTAAAACAATGGAAACAATTCACAGCTATATTCCGATTTTCACTTAGAATTCTAATTTTATTTGTAGGTAAGTCTGCGAATTTTTTTGACTATCAACTTAAAATGTCCGGATCCAACATTTCAAATCACAACCGTCTTTCTTTGACAGTTGTGATTTGAAATGACTAATGTCAGTTTGCTTAACGATTAATTTCCCTAACTCTTCCTATTATGGGGCTGGGTGATGTGAAAAATGTGAATTTGTTAAAAATACAGGGTATTCCACCTACTTCATTACAATATTCAACTTACTTGCTAGCGTTCCAGCATAGCAGTTTTTATTGTACCTACACACCGTAAAATATATAATAAAATTAGTTAAGATAAGTATTAGAAAACAAATAAAAAATAGATTAGATTTGAGAATGACGGCTCGTGCAGACCGGCGCGATATCGCGGGCGCGACAGGCAGCGCGACCCTTTCTTCCTTATCTTCCAGCAGAATTGCGAAAGGAGAAATGAAAAAGAAATATAGACAATAGTGTGTGAGAACAAAAAGAGAACTATACGATTTTGACATAATATATTATAGTTACTTAATTATCTTTAACAATTCTATCAATTAAAACACAAACATAGACTGGAGAGGTCAGTTAACAATAAATAACAAATGACCTTAGACGATATTATTAATATGTGATTCACAGTACGGTTATGCTGAATATAATATCATTATATTAATAAACTACATAGTTAGCGCATGTGCGATCAGGAAATGCCCTCGATTAGATAGATAGATGATTGTGAGTCAGTCTGTAAGCATAATATGTATACTTTACTTATGTATGTTTTGAGATGCTAGAGGAGTCATCCTAATTGGATAACGATCGTACGAGCAAACGGTGAGATTTCGTCGTAAGATGAAAATGATCGTGCGATGGTCCAACAGGTATCGTAATAGCTGGCGCGATGGGCATCATCGACGCGACGCGACACCGGTAATTGTTCTAGCGTGAAGTTTTCTTAGAAATTGTATTGTTAGTCGCGTCGCACCTGTCTACACGAGGGTTTAGTTCTAAAATATACTGGTTAAAAATCGTTAAAAAGTTGTTATACATCAATGGTCGTGTTGTACCTTCTCTGTATAAGAAGACACATTTGCACAACAGAAGAAGAAACGGGAGTCCTACATAATTATCATCCGTTGGAAATGTCCTCATAGTTTGCTTTCCAGCTTAGTAAAGATGCAAAAGTCCCAACATTTTATACAGCAGACGAGTAAAATGTAAGTATTTTATTTGTGCAAACTATCATTAGGCAGCTTTGCAGTACTTTGTGGCACCATTATTGTTTCAATGTTCCTTTGTTCTCTGCAAAACACTTTTTACCTTTTTATAGTGTATTCTGAGCCTTTGTAAGTTAGTTTTATTAAAAGTATACTAATTGGAGCTGTAGCCAACCATTGGGGACATCTTGCGTCGACGACAAAAGCAACTACATAATAGGAACGACTCGTTTAATTGTTTACCAAAACGACTTCCTAAATTGCCCGTACACTACAACCGTACAACTGTCATTCTTTGACAGTTATATGAAATGGCTATAAAGGCTCCCGTAGACAGGCGCGACGCGACTGGTAGAACAATTTCTATCAAAACTTCAACGAAATTGCTCTACCGGTGTCGCGTCATGCGAGAGAGCCTGGGAACCTTCATCCAAAATATATTTTTTTAAACACAAGCCCATAGATCTGTGCATAAACCGATGAACCGGACATAAAATTTTTATGGGATCTACCGCACCGAGTGGTATTGTATGGTGTGCGGGTAGTTGGCCGTTACGACGAAGTGCGCGATTCGCATCGGTTTCTATAGTTCACCTTGTTGTGGTCCTGTGGCCGTCTAGTGCGCGAGATCCCTAATTACTTGGGACGTAGGACGAGTTTCTCTGCCTTATAAGTTATCGAACTAAGTTCTCCAAAGCTATGCTGTAGAACTTAGGTACAGGCAACCACACGTTCATGATAACAATGTGACTTTGACATTGCCTTAACTTAGTAATAATAAGTTTACGTAGTTCAAGTTTTAGGTATTGCATACCGTATGCTCTTCTTTATGATTAACTAGCTTCTGTCCGCGAGTTCGCCCGCGTTTTAACGATTCCCATTAGTGAAATTATTTTCGGAATCTGCACCGAAGTAGTTTTAAAGAAGATAAAGATTACGTACCCCCTACATATAAATTTTATCTCTTCATAATTTTTAGTAAGTAAGTATAGTATAGATAGATTGATTATATTGAACTAGCTAAAGAAAAATAATGTCTATAAATAAATAAAACATATGAATCGGTTATGTGTTGTGTTGATAAATGATAAATGATTTATTTTCTGTAAGTAGGTTCATACAAACACTTTTACACGTCAATCATAATTATGTTTTAAAACTAGATGAGGTCGGCGTTTCCTATCTGACTACTCTGAGAAGAAAGGCCGAAACAAACTCAGAGGTCACAGTCTCTTTTAACGTTGTTCTTGTGTTATAAGTGCACTTACGGAGTCCGGACAGAGATATAGACAGACAGGAGACGTAGCGTTTATTACACATTATTATAATAATTTAAATTATTAATAGAAATAAGTAATTCATGCATTTGAAGCTAGTTAATTCACTATTATCTATTACCTACTGGGGAAGCAGATACTGTTGACTACAGAAAACTAATCTGTAATTTGAGAGCACATGCCCTTATCACCCACACGGTTGTTGGCAGGAACATAATACTATTTCAACAGAGTTCAACAGACATACTTTCGCATTGTAATAGTTATTAGTACTCCTAGATAGGTAATTTTCGTAGATAGTAGAGATAAGGGGTAAAGGAAAAGATACTCTGTTTGAATACTATAAAGTTGCGTTTCAATAATCATTCTCATTAGCAGGTGTAGCCCGTAAGAGTTAACTTGAGACCTGAGCGCCGTTGTGTATACCTACTGCGCTCAGGTTTCAAATTAACTCTTGCGAGTTAAAGTAAAAGTCTCGTTTAGAATTAATGTTTAATCTCCGCTAATATAGCTCACAATAATTGATTATAGTGGTTTTTGAGTAGGTGAAAAAATGGGGGCGCAAAAAAATAATTTATTCTCAAAGTGGGCAGTAGACAAAATTTTGGGAACCCCTGTGTTAAACTATTAATTGTAGCAGAGGTTTGCTGTTTCTATCACAATCTTTACAAAAATGTGGAATCTTTGCAAAAAAAAAAACTTCGCGAACTATTTTTATTTGCCTTGATTTTGATTGACTGCATAATCAGCCTTTTCCCACTGATGGGTCACAGGCCTCCTCTCTGCTCTGTGAGAGGAATTGGGTTAAAACCCACTACGCGGGCCCAGTGCGGTTTGGTGAATGTCACCTTCATCGTTTTGAGAGCAGTTGTGATGAAATTAAATACACAAAGTACCTGTCTGGGTTCGAACTCACGACCTACTACTTGTAAGTCGGTGCCGATTCCACTGGGCCACTTAACTGCTTCTGATTTTCTGACTCCAAAAGTAAGTATGGAGATAGGCAAACTGCAGACCGCCTCCTGATAAACGATCCTTACATACTATTCCTCAGTTAAGTTTTCTAAGTTATCCGGAAGTTGCAAAACAAGCTCTTTAGTAGCCAGTGAAGTTTTCATTTCATCACAAAAGTAAGGACTAGCCCGCGATTAAAAATCGCGCGAAATTTTTATCGCAATTCTGTAACACTTATCTTTAAGTATCTACACGCATTAGCGATTTAAAATCGCGCTCGTTTCAATGCTATAATGAATATAACCCACGCGACAAAAAATCGCGCGATTTAAATTCGCAGTGCAGGGTAGGCCTAAATCCCAACACAGGGTCCTACATTGAAATCAAACATTATAATAAACAAACGGGCGTGATTCAGTAATACTGATTCACTGTCCGAGCATGCCACAGATAAACATTCGATGTGTACAATGTCCTGTGCCAATGTCAAATAAAGGATAAGCACGTTTTGTGATGTTAGTACGAATGTATTTGTATTGGTTTCTTATGAAATTGTGTCGGGTAAGGTGACCAAATAGTAACCCAATGCCTGTTCACTGCTGTAAAACACTTCTAAATTCATATGTATAATTAATAACTAATTCATCTTTAATAGGTACCTACTAGCTTTACCCCGCCCGGCTTCGCACGGGTAGCAATAAGAACTTATCTAAGATGCACCTACCTACCTAGCCTATCTACCAGCCCTACCTACCTACATATCTACATACCTACCACTTTTATTTATTAAAAATCCTTCCTCAGTGGCTTATTCATGTCACAACATATTAATTTCAGCGCCATCTGTGAGTTTAGCAGGGTATTCGCTGGCCGTAGCACATATTTGAAAAAAGTTTGCAGTCGAGTGTAGTGGCTACCCATTTTAGAGGTTGAATTTTTATAGCCTATAACATGGCCGGGGATTTTCTCGACAGATTAGTAAAGTTTGCATCAAAATCCGTTCAGCTGTTTTCACGTGCTGCTCGATCAAATAAACAGAAAAAAAAAACTAAAAACTGTTGGAACGAGTGCTGTTATCGATTCTAAGTATCCCCAGCCAACTTTTTTCGAATATCTTCCATGTACAGACTTTCGCTATAATATACATAGATAGATAGATTTGTAGGCTCTTTTTAAACCCGGAAATTACCTACCTGCCATATTTTTTGTAAGTATGAAAATTAACGGAAGACACGATTTGACAAACAATGGGGCAACAGGTCGTGTAGAAATCGAAAATAAGGTTGAACTCAAAGATCTTCGAAAAATTCGCTTGGAAGCTTAAAAACAATCCAACAAGTCCCCCCCCCTACAACACTTCGACCTACGTTATTAAAACTTGTACCCGCGATCAACCGCAGCTCAAGCCATATAACGAGTACCAACATTCATTTCAAACTTATGCCTGCAGCACGACTTTTCGCAGCACAAGTTTCAAGTAGATATGTTCGTCCATCGTCAACTCCGTATTAACTTATTTCCTTTTCCTTGCGTTATAAATGCACCGAGAATTAGACCACAGTCTGAGTAAGCCCAGTAGGGCAATTTATATAGGTACACGCGAACGCTGGATGAGAACAAACGCCGAAAGCAACACTTCCTTGAATTAAGTTATTTTGTGCGGTTTGTGACGCATATTTTTTTAATAAAAACTTCAGAAGGTATGCATTTCATGGTACGGAAAATTTTAGCCGCTTTTCAAGATGTTAACGTTACCATTTTATGTTTTATAATTATTATTTACTTTAACCCGACTAAGGCGAATCAAAAATGTGGGTTATGATTTTAACCGTATGTACCTATGTAAATTCATCTGTTCCCTCGCTAAAAAATATAAATATAAAATAAAACTCTTTTATAGTACTCAAAATAATTTGACAAATGACGAGGATCGCTTTAAAATGCCCCTAGGACAAAAAGTTATGAAAAATGTATGCAGCCATGTTGGGTATCAAATCAAATCAATTGCATTAACACTCAAATCAATTGAAAATCCGGAGTCATCTGTTCGAGTTATGCCCGCCCTAAAGGCTCGTACACACTGGCGTGACTTGTCGACTTTAACAATACAATTTCTAATAAAACTTCACGATTGAACAATTACCGGTGTCGCCAGTGTGTACGAGCCTTAACACGTGTGACTCGGATTTTTATTTGTCTGTCTGTGATGTCTTGTTTATACCTTTTTAGTTGAATTTTTTGTCGTAGTCGGGATTTAGTTTTTATAACTTTCATTTTATATCTACGGGACACGGTTTTTTAAAACAACGTGCCATACAAGTAATTCATTGCGACCGACTTTTTCTACAGAAAAATAATGTATAATTCTTAACTTACGAGTGTTGATCGATAGACGAAAGCTTTTGGAGCTGTGTTTGCATCATCATCATTATCATTCTCCTGCCCTTATCCCAATTTATTAGTGGTCGGCGCAACATGTGTTTTTCTTCCATACTTCTCTATTAGTCATCCTTTCGGTAGTTACCCCCTTTCTAGCCATATCATCTTTCACACAGTCCACCCATCGTTTTTTGGCATCCCAAAAATTTTGATGGTTCATCTTCAACATTAAGTTAAACTGTGAGAAGTTGATCTTCTGCATGATTTTATTCTGTGATGGAATAATAAACAACAGAACCTATAGTTTCATCATGTCAGAAATACAGAATCAAAGACACCGACTTCCGAATTAAAGTTATTTTTCACTTTAGTTTTTTTTTGGAAGTCGTTTGTTTTTTTTTTTGTAAAAAGTTTATTTTATTTCAGTCTTTTAGAATTTATTTTTGAGTGTGCAGAGCAAAGTGAAAATAAAACTCAGATTCTGGCACGAAAAAGTTAATAACTACAAAAATTCAACGTAGAAAATTCAACTCAAATACAAGCTACAAGCGCCACTAAAAATAAAAAGGCAAAAACCACGGATTTTTTTAAACAATTTTGTTATTATGGGATAACGCTTTTTACAAAGTGATTATTATTGTCCTAAAACTATACACATTTATACCAGATACACTATTCACCCCACTTTTATAAACCCTTTCGTTACACCTTGTATATATCTATACCATTCCCATGTTACACCTTGTATACACCATAGACGTAGAAGAGTCATTGCTATGCGGGCGATGACGTAACATGGGGGATAGCCGGTCCCCAAACCGTGTCAATTATATTACACACGGATTAAACTAAACTTGTGCTGTGTGTTGGACATTGGACCCAATGGTGGAATGTTTATTGGAAACGACGGGAAATTATCCAAATATTTTTATCCTTTTGATAATTGAAAAATTGACGTTCTGTGTACAAAGTTCCTTTCAGTTTTGGTTAAAATTCTATGGTAAATGTTGGACGAAACGGGACTATTAATTTAACGGAACCATTTTCGTCTCTGTTCGTGTGTATCGTGTGGTAGCCACACAGGCTACCAACATAAATATGAGTTATCGAAATTCAGAGCAAAATGTATATAGTAAATAATACTACGATAAGTACTGTTCGTCGTATACATGATTATGACAATCATTTAAGTAGGTAAATATGGTTAATTAAATAAATCTTCATGATTTTGTAAACTTACAAGCTAAAATACGAACCAAAAAGATTGAAAATCACTTGTATTTCTCTGTTTCGGTTTCAAAAGCAACAAAGAATAAAATATAATGATCTTCCCGGTTTATACATAATTGATCGTATCGAAGAGCACTCAAGCTCTATCGAATAATAATAATTATACAAAAGAAATCGTTTATTGAAACATCGGTTCTAAACCCAAATCAATTGATACGGGTATCCTCAATTAATCTATCAAATAGGAAAAACCAAACGACTAAACTTTCGGAAGACAAAATATATATTTGCAAACTAGCTTGTGCCTGCGACTTCGTCCGTGTGAAATTTCGGCCCCCGGCCCACCGCGTCGCATCCCATCGCTCGCCCGCGCTATTACTTCGTTTTCGCTTAGCGTTCTTTCTGATTTTTTTTCGCTTTGCTCGGCTCGTAAGGGTCGGTAGCGTGATGTTACATAGCCTTCCTCAAGAATTGGACTACCCAATGCAAAAAGAATATTTCTTATCCGACTGGTAGTTCCGGAGATTACCCGCTACATACAAACAAATTCGTCAAGTTCGTCACGTGTACTCGCATAGAGAAGGAACGAAAATAATTATTTTCTCCTAGTGAGTGTTTTCAAATAACTACGTACGATAAAAAAATAAGTAATTATTTTATTCAGACTGTACTCGTATGCGTCAAAGGGCTCTTTTAAGGCTCCTACAAACAGGCTCGACGTGACACCGGTAGGACAATTTCCGTGAAGTTTTCATTGAAATTGTTCCAATTAAGTTTTCATTGAATTCAGGCTTCAAATTAAACGTTTGCAGAGTGCGGGCGTCGTGAGTACTACGCACGGCCAGTTGTTTTTTTCATAAAAGTTATTCAATTCATTTTAAATTAAAAGAGCCCAAAGTCTCACGAGCGTAGCATGTAGTGTAGGTAATAGGTTCCGTTTGCTTACCTAAACAAAGTGATCCCGAATACGCGGTCGTCGGGTTCATGTAAAGAAAGAAAAAGAAAAATTGTTTATTCTTATGTTCGGAAAACCAGAAACCCGCGTCCTTACCACAAGCGATCATCGACGCGATCGTTTGTATGAATCATTACGTACAAACACGCCTTGATTGATCGCGCTAATACTTCATATTCATATAGAAGGAGCGCGTCGATCGCATTTGGTTTTTTTTTTCACCACGACGGGGAATCTCTTGGCCTGAATCTCACCTGATGGTAACTAATGATCAGGCCGAAGGTGGAAGCGATCTTCACCCGGAATCCTCAACCACAGAGGAACTGGCTATCTTATCTCTAACTGCCGAAACACAATAATGCTGTTAACATTGTTGTTATGGCGACAGACTTAGATAAGTCCAAGTAAATACCAACCAAACCGAGCATAAAATGCCCCCACTGGGAATCGAAACCGGGGGATCTCTGGGTCTGAGACAGGTGGTCCAACCACTAGACCACAGAGGCGGTTAAATGCGAGCGATAAAAAGTATTATAAGCTCAATGAATTTCAAGCAGACAATTCAATAAACATAAAATCCACGTGCGATAGATTAATCTAATTAATAACCGAGTTTTCTCGGAAAAAATGCAATTTAAAGGTCAAAGCTAACAAGCACAACAGCTGACAATGACATTGACATTGCATAGTGTGTGTGTCGTAATTGTCACTATTGACAGCTCATTTTCTAAATTTGACGGTGATATTTTAACAGAATAGCACTACTGGTTTAATTTATTAAGTAAATCGGCCAATAGTCATTTGAACAATAAATAGATAACCTAGGTAATAGATCGACCTGAATAATAAATAGGTACTTAAATATTTTGACATCTACTGTTAGGTACGGGACAGGTTCACGGGTCGCCAGTTCTAATATTAAGGCCACCTCCGACGGTTCTAACGAGAGAGATGAAGCGACTCGTATATTTGCAGTTGACACGCCACACACAATAGATGAATGACTGCCTAACATGCGTCTATTGCAGGTTGCCCACAGAACCGTGACCCGCTTTCCTCATTTTTCAGGTTATCTCAGATTGATTGTTACATTGAAAAATATGGATAGTTTCTGTCTTCTGTAGAATTTATTGCATTTATAACGATTCTTGTGGCCTAGTGTTAGTAGTAGTAATATATTTGTGGTGTTGGATTATGGTGATATTATTCAAGTATTCCATGTTTCTTTCATGAAATGTTTTTGCAATGCTTGAATGGTATTTAGAAATATTATCTTTCTCAAATTCTAATATTTGTTTAAGCTGATTTTGTAATGTATATCCATACGGATGGCTTGCGTATACCAAAGCATTGCAAATACTTTTTTACTAATAACTAATAATGACCTAGGTCCTAGGGTGACACATACCTAGATAATATCTAAGTTTAAGTTCTTCTTTAAGTACCCATTTACATACAAGCGATCATAAAAATATGTTCAAGGATGACTTAAATAAACATTAGTCATTGGTGTGTATGTTGGCATTTTGCAAGGCACTGACTCACCGTACCTGCGAAGGTTTGCATCAGAAAAGATGTTTTAAATTGAGGTTCGAAAATCTTCGACCTAAGTTTCTTGAGAAATTTCGGGTCATTAATGTCCCGATACGTGTAGGTAATTAATCTGGTGTTATTAGTTGCGGCTAGAAAGGGTTGCGGGGAAGTCCGAAAGGGATACCGTGGCCCCTGGCAACACGGGTGGGTTTTAGTCAGTAAGATTCTGACACGAAGAGCGCGAGAAGTTGATGATTTCCCAAAAAAAAATGGTCATGTTACCTGGAATACTTTTAACACTTTTGTTAATTCTGTTATTTAAGCTGATTTGTTCCACGATGAATCGTCTACTGACCCTTTATTCCGTTTTTAATACCTACCAAAAAATTACCATAATGCCTCGTGCACACTGGCGCGACGCGACACCGGTACATCGTTATACCGTGAAGTTGTCTATTGTTAGAGTCGCGTCGTACAAAACGTCGACCTTTTGCAAAAACAAATAAAAAGAGACTGGAATAGCCATCTGAAGACCTGCACCCTAATTGCGTAGCGTGCTTTCAATCACAATCCGAGAGATTTTGAAGAAAATTGCGTCCTATGTTTGTAAAATTCGTCTGCTCAGCAACGTAAATAAAGTAATGAATATTGTTGAACTGTCTGTGAATCTACAGTCTAATATCACGTTAGCTGAGATTTAGCAATAGATTAAATTGCCTTTCAGCTTTTGATTTTGAATTATTAAAGAGCTATCGTAGGTAGAACCTGCTGGCGCCAACTAGTCCATAAACAATTCAACTTCACGGCGTTTTGATCGCTAGCCTGGCTGACAGGCTAGAGACCTAATCGAAGTCCGTTAAATTTTTTATTGTTCCTTGTATTTATTATGTATCTTTTTGTGTACAGGTAAGCATCGACCACTGCTACCTCTGAGTTTCCTCCTAGGGTAAGCTTAAACGTAGTGTATGCTTGACCACAGAATAGTACAGAAGGCGCACTCGGTATTTTTAAGTATGAAGCTACAAGTACGCGGCGGGCTCGTCTTGTCGGGCCAATTTATTGAGCGTATGTAACATAGAAGATTTAAGAGTTACGCGATAGAAAGAGAGGCAACTTCTAGCTGGTGAATATAACTGGAGGTAAATAGCGCTGTGCGACCTGAGTTGCACTTTATTTTGTCGTTGCAAGAGTCGCTTTTCATTTAAATGATTTTGCGGAGTGAACCATTTGTACTAATCTGTGGCTTGACATAAATTTAAATTTATGTGGAACGCTTAGAAAATTCACAATTTACCCAGATTTTAAGTGATGGCACAAATATATATTTTAATAAAATTGCATGAAATTGTAAGAGGATTGTTATTGCGACTGACCCCAAAATTGTTGGTTTATGGTAGGTATGTCCCACGGTGTGGGTGATGAAAATGTATGTACCTACTGAAATTGTGAGGTTCTTGTATTTGTCACGAAATGTCTTAGGTTAAATTCAACCTAAAAGCAGGTAAGTAAAAAAAACTATTTTATTATTATGTATTCAACCGCGGAGCACGGAGGAGCCTCGGCGGCCGCTGCTAGAGGCAGCCCTGTCAATACTTTTCACACAAAACAAAGCGTGTCACCGTTTACACGCACTAAAGTCATCGCCACCAGTAAAGTCCGGCGGAAAATTGAGTAACTACATTTTTTTAAAGCAATTTGTGGGTAGACACTAGCGCCGCGTCTATTGGAATTGAGTGGTGGCGCGGACTCCACGTTAAAAATGACGATGACAGCTTTTAATTAGTGGTGATGAAAGAAAATTTGCGCTCAACGCACACTCGGCGCCACGAATGACGAATAATGTTAGTTCTGCCGCGGCGCGGTGGCGCGGTGGCACCGTGGTGGCACGATTCAGTGCGCTGTGGATGCAACCTTCTGAAGAACATGTCGCGGAATTTTGAAAGGTTTGTTTTGTTGTGTTATTCATTTTCTTAAAAACTGCTTTACCTGATACGAAAACGAGGAGTTAGCCATGAATTTAGCTGCAATATACGTTTACGATTTTAACTAGTGTTAATTATTTAGTTTCCCAGCCGAATACTAAAAGTTTGACGTCATCGTGACCTCTGCGTTAACCGAAATTGCTATCCGAATCTAAAGAGAGTAGATTTTATTCAACAAAAAACTGCTGCTAAAATGATGAATTTAAAAAAATGCGCTGTTTATGAATTTATTCACATTGAGTAAAAACGCGAGAATATCGGTCACCTTAATGTTCAAATCGGTAAGCCGTCGAGAATGATACCTACCATGAAGTTTGCAACCCGATCCTAGTAGGTAATTACTTCAGCCAATACATACTGGCTGGAACACTTTGACATGCCATCAAACCTACTTTGGATCTTATTTTCTTTCAGACATGGTTGAAGTTTCCCTGCATCCAGTTTGACAGGTAATCGTGAGCACAAGAATGCATTTTAAAAAGTTGGCATAGTGTTGCGCTGACCTTGTCGGTTCGTCATGCAGTTTTGATAGTAAGAACGGTATATGACTAACGGATGGCCATGAAACACTTGTCTTGTTTAAAGTTACGTCTGGTTACAAATGCAATAAACATTGTTATTTCTAGTTAGAAACTGCAGAATGTGCAGTATGAAGAGGTATCTTCTTAACATAAAAAAATGATCTTATATATTTATAGATAATTATGATAACATCAAAAAATCAAAATTATCTAACGACTAATCAAGTTTTTTTTTATGAATTTACAAATTGGACGCTCTACGTTCACTATACGTTCTTAGTGCTTACTTTTAAATTTGTGAAAAGAAATTTCTATATTCTTTTCACGTACGTCCAATCTTAAAGATTCACGTTGATGTTATGCAATCGATGTATGTTATACGTTTATATTTACAAAGACGCGTTGAGATACGCGTGGGATCGTGCCGGCACGAGGATATCCCGTTCCAGTCAACTTCCTATATCTCAGAGCGTGATCTGTATTTCTCACAGATCTGATCTTCACTTCAACTATTCTAGATGTTATATTTACTGAATAAAAACTCATCGTTTTAAGATGATATGACGCAGCACAATAAAGGCAAAACAAAAATAGATTTATTTGAACAACACGAACTCAAAATTAAGAATATTCTAAAACACTATAATGGCCTGCATCCAAGTATCCAGAAAACAGCAGATGCTTCACATTTTTTCCTCTGCCATAGTCTATTGTTTTGGAACAAGAGTCTCTGTGGATTTTGAAGGTGTATTGTGGGAAGAGTTCACTAACACAGTGCAGTTCCACATGACCAGCGTACTCTCCATCAGTCGACATCAATCTCCTGTAGTCATGAGCAGTATACATATGGAACCCGTAAGATCGGTCTCCGATAATAAAGTCTTTATACCGATGCCAATGTTCCACTATTCTCTCTACTACACCGAGACGAATCTCTCGATGCCGATCTTGGGTTCCGTAGATGCTGAAGGAAACAGAACGGAACAAACAGTTGCCATCCCCCCGAATAGGTATCACTCTTCGCGCCATTCTCTTCCTCCTTCGTCTTTTAGGCGAATTTCTTCTCGACTTCCTCCAGTCGATCCTCCGGTATCGGTACCGACTCATTGGTGTTATTGCACATCACTAATCGGGAGTGACAAATGGCGGATGCTTATATTTTTTGCGAAACCGGCTTCTTTTGGGACCTTCTCGAATAACGATATTAAAGCGAGTAAATGTGATAATATTATAGTTGAGTTAATTTTTAAAATTAGAAAAAAATACTTTAAAATTTCGCGGCCATATTGAAATCAAATCAAAACGCGGATCATCTAATTTTGAAAAATTTCCTTTATTTTATTTTATTTTTATGATGACGTTTACGAACAGTCTTCCGTAATGATTAATAATGACAGAATTGACACTGATTCATAATATCCGTCATAGTTTAAAAATGTCAACAGAAACCGCGCCAACAGACGAAGGAGGAAAATGTCACTACGAATTATTGAGGCAAGTTTATAAAAGTATTTTGAATTAATTTACGAATTGTGCGTTTCCTGTTACAAAGAGGAATTACCAATTACCATTTGTAAGAACTTACACATAACTGGCGAAATGTGGGTGTACTATTAGGTACACCTCTGACCAACCCTTCGGTGAAACAAGGCCTGATATTATGTTATGTGTGAAAAATCAAAACGTACGAATCTCGCGAATCTCTAGATTCCTCTAGATATCTAGATCCATTCATCTTAGCGTTTTATTTTGGTGCAAAATTCTGACTTACCATTAGCTAGTAAGTAATAAGCATTCACTACTCGACTGGCATTTTCATAATGATCGCGCTGCTGTCTTCGCTGACAGGATGTTACAGTCCATTATTCTGACATTTTCCCTTTAGTAGCCTGTTATGACACCCTAGGGTGGGAAAGTGGTTGATTATTTTACTTTGCCATCATCAGTTAGGTAGCAAGTTTCATGTTCCACGCGGTCTGAAATGACTGCCGTCTGACCTGTGTAACCCCAAGGGATGGTAACCTCATCCATTCGGAATAATCCTCTTATGAAAACTTCGGCAAGACTCGGCAATATTCGGTGAGTTCGGCTTATCAAAACGTATAATAAAAGTGTAAGAGACCAAAATGGAATATTTAAATTAGTGGTATTGATTTCATTGAGGCACGCTTTTAAAAAACAAAGGTTGGTTAGATGTATTGATCTAGAGTCGTGAAAATTTAGAACTTGTCTCGAATCACAGAACAGAAGAACAGAATCAATCAAATATTTTCTCTGACAGCCAACTCACATAGATATATCAGAAAGGTTGACCTTGAAACGTGAATTTACATAGAAATAACGTATTGTTACTCTTATAATAATCGAGGTAGCCTATCATTATTGTATTACCCTCCATAATAAAATCTTGATAAAAGAAAAAAATATGGCACCATATTTTAATGGACTGGCGTCCATTGTGCGCGACGGCTCCTATTATTTAATGGGACATTACGCCATAATGCGATATAAGTATCGAAACCATTTGAATCAGACGGTGCGTGTGAATGAACTTAGCAACTCAATGTCATTCGCGAAACTGGTCGATACGGATTGACAGTGACCTACCGAATAGTGATAGTGTCTTCGTCAGACTTCGGTAACATTCGGCTCTCCGAACTCCCACGAATGCAAGTTTGAAGTATTTTTTTAACGTTTGGGCCGCGTGCTCTGGCAGGTCGGGGAGGTTCGGGCAGTCGAGCTCACCCGAATTAAAGTTTACTTATTTATTCAGTTCGTAAAGTAGTAAATTAAAGTATGTGTGTGTGGGTAAAGTTTATTGGAATGTATAGCTTAATGTGCGTGAAATTAGATTGATTACGACTTATAGCTGAGAAAATATAGATTTTGGGACAAGAAGGGTAAATTTGTATGCGCCGATTGCACAATCTGCGACAGTGTCAATGCAGTTATGACAACTGTCCGAAAATTACATTCAAACTGCTATTTTGTAGTTGTACCAACTGGCAGTCCAAATGCAGACCGTCTGTGTAGTTCCAAAAGAAACTTCGATGATCGGGGCATTCGATTTTATTCGATCCATTAAATTTCCATTCCGATGACATATGATCCGATGTGGCGACTGGCGTATGAAACCCAATAGCCACGCAACTTGCTCTGAGGAACTAAATGGGTCAATTTCCCTCGATCAAAACCGAACCTATATTACCCCAACTGATGCCTCTTCGCCACGAATAAAAAAAACTCGTAAATCGCGCCTAGGTAACAAATTACCACAAATATACACGCTATACCAAAAATAATGATGAGTAGTCCGTAGTCCCCAAACCGGTACGAATCTTGTCTCTCTCTATCGCACTTGATCAGAAAGGGAAGGTGCACATCGAGCAGTCCTACGCTTTCGGGTAAACGATGAGGTAACGTCTGGTAATATTTACCACTCGCTTCCAGATGGTTTGTGGTCTTAGTTAAAGTGGGGTAAGAAGAATTTTAGGTCAATTATGACAGTAATGGTTGAAGGAAAATTGATTTAGAAATACTAAAATGAAAGAGGATTGGTCTTCAGGCATGTATGCGGTGAATGCAGTTTAATATCGATGGGTGACCGCTGCACTACGCTCTTGTTATTTAATCTTACCTAATATCTTGTTTATTGATTAACAATGTCCTCAGTCTTGAGGTCCATTTTCCGATGGAAAAAGATATTAGTTGTGCAGAATTTACGTGTATTTTTTTTAATGTTACCCAGTAACTGGGTTGTGGAGGTGAGATAGGCAGTCGCTCCATGTAAAATACTGGTATCCAGCTGCATCCCTTGAGCCTAGAAGCCAACCCCAACATAATTGGGAAAAGGCTATTAAAAAAAGCCTGTATCTGCAAAAGAACTTCCAGAAATGTCAAAACTTTCATAAGGTTCCCTGAAATGTGCATAACAGCAATTCCTGCGACCTTTCTCAAAAAACAGTAGGGTACTCCATACAACAGATATCTTTACGCGTACAACTCGCGATGACCATACACTCGTTGTAAAGGCATTCCACACGGTATGACTCACCGCTGCTAAATATTTATGTCTTTAGTCCGTTGGCATGTCTTGATAAAAAGTTTGAATCGTGTTGGAAAAAAAACTCAGGTTATTACCATCCGTTGAGTTTTAAATTTAAATATATATTCACGCTTTTTTTTCCTCAAAATGGTCAGCAGAGGAGTATTGCTTGGTACCTTTTTGGTATTACACGATATTTTACATTCAGTTCACCTCACGGTGCGAGCCTATTGCCGCGTATCGGACATCATTCCTAACACCGGAATTTTTAATTTTTGGTGACAAATTGTCTTTAATTAATTGCTTTTTTGCTTCCTATTTCCAATACAATTGGCCTCGCTGTAGTCAATTCCCGACAAAAATCAATATTTTAGCCTACCAAAATCTGGAGTTCCCAATCTGGTTCCAATTTAGGCGCCTCGTGTGCCGCAGAGTTGGCAATCAGGCTACCCCTATGCGCTAAAAGGCGTTCCAATTTCCAATTTCACTTTGCCATTGTTTAAAGAACGTAAAGGCTCGTGCAGACAGGCGCGAAGCGACACCAGAGATTGTTCTACCAAGAAGTTTTCTTAGAAATTGTTCCGCCAGAGTCGCGTCGCGCCGTCGCGTCACCCCTGTTTGTTGGAGCCTTAACTCTAGCCCGATTTCCAGCGCGAACAAATGGAACATGGAACTGACCTGGTTCTAAAATGAATCTTTTGGCTGATTGAAATGGTCTTCAAACCGTTGCAATGATCCTACTATCAACACTTCCATGGATTCAACGCCTGGTAAATGATAAATTAAATAATTGTGAGAATTTTGTTCTTGAAAAGTATTTTTCGGAAAAACAAATCTTTTTAGTTGACACTACGCTGAAAACATTGCGGCATCTCATTTATAAATTAATTTCAAGATATTTATATAAATAATTATTTGTTACAGCTCTGGACCACTTATAAAACTGCACTGTACTAAATAGATTGTCCCAAAAAAACTCCAGAAACTCCATAAATCCGTACCCACAATTCTACCGAACCCAAGTCCAACCGGTCGCGAGTTTCATCTAAGTGAAAGTGTACCGAAATAGCCGGTATCAACCGTCATCTATTGGTTTGAAGGTCAATGGTATTACGTAACGCTGTCACGTGTCGGCATGTGTTGTTATCTATGCTTATTATGACACTGTGTGTCTCTGTGTTCGTCTGGGGTACAGAACTGTCGCCCTTTATGCGGTCAGTTACTCCGGAACTGTAATTGGTCTACGTGGGTTATTGATTGGTCTTTAAACCACTTTTTAAGCTTTCTGAAATCTTTTATTTTGACTAAGTGGACCGCCTGTGTTTTTAATGGGGCTTACTTTATCTATTGGTTCCATACTCGTAATAGCAAATCTGGCAAACAGAGCTGTGCTGCAGGGGAGTTTGTTAACTGAAGAACTTCTTCCTAGCTAAAGCACTAGGAAATGGTGAAGGGCGGGCGTTTTGGGGGACCAAAACGCCCGCGTTCTGACTACTTCTTCTTCTGAGCTAAGTTTTTGATAAAACTTATCATTTTGGAGAATAATGCTAAACACCCGTTTTTGTGACCCTCGACCTTGAATTTTTTTTTCCAGGTACGGGATTGAAGAGGCTCTGAACATTCCTACAAATTTTTAGCTCTATGCGAATTATTGTACCTTCGCATGTCTAAGGGTGGATTCGACCAAACAGGAATAAATTTTATCCGCGGAATAAGCCTTTACTTCCGAGTAAATTTTGAATTTTTGACAGTTCTCCATACGAAAACAGAAGTAAATCTTATTCTGCGGATAAAATTTATTCCTGTTCGGTCGAATCTGCCCTAAATTGACGGACGTCTGACAGTTTCTGTATGGAAAATGTTCCCCGGATTCGACATAATCTATGTATCAAAGTTTGGTCGAATCACCCGCCAAAGGTGTTATCACAACGAGACTTGATGTACGGTAATATTTTGACGAGGAATTCGTCGAAATAGGACCGTACATCAAGTCCTATCGAGGTTCATACCTGTCACGTTGATAAAGTTTACCTATAAGCATATAATGACCGTTTCAGGGTAACAGGTAACTAAAGCTCGGGGCAATAACGACTCTAATTACATCACAGGCGAGCCTCTCCAGGGTAATCTAGGCTAACTAAGTGGATAACCTGCATCCGCGCTGGTGTGAGTGGTACAGCGACCCTGTAAAAATGTGCGGTGAATGTAATACACGGGTTCAGTGACTTATGGATTCAGCGAGCGTTTACATTTTATAGGTAGAGGGTCGTTCATCAACTAAGGTAAGTATTTTATATGTGACACCATGTAAGTACGGAGACATTCATCTTGAATCCAGGTAGCGTGCTTTTGTAAATAAACTTTTTACATCAAATACTTATAACGTCGTAGTTATGCTTTTTACAAAGGATTGTAGTAACGAAATTAGTTTGCCGAGCTCTAATTTTGTAACTCACTTTCAAATACAATCTTTGAAGGATATTGCGAATCCATTGCTTCATTATCATGTTAGAAAAAGATGTCTGCTCAACAACCTAAATAACGCAATGTTGTTAAAAGCCGTTGCTACTGTTGTTAGTGTGTTAAGAAATTACCCCGCGGGAAGAAGGTTATGTTTAACCCATCTTGTAGCCCTATGTAGATATACAAAAGTGGTAACCCTTCCCACACCCGAAACTGATAGCGTGGCTTTAGGACTGACTTTCCACCGAGCAGACTCGATTCAAACGAATAGTTGTTTGAATCGAGTTCGAATTTCATTCTACCTTGTAAGTCGAATGAACTTGATACGAATGGATTGCATCCAATATTCGTTTAAGATAATCTGTAAAAAAAAGTTATTCATTCATATTTTTATAACTCGGAACATGAAAAGTCAGAAAGGTACAAATCCTTTTTACAAAAAAAAAACAGATATTTTTATGAGCATCGACGACTGAAATAGATATTGAGAATTGAGTGCACTACATGTAAAGTTTATAAGCTTATGTAGATACTATTATATTCATATATTGGAAATAAATGCCGGTATTATTCTTTATACCGATACATTGAACTTTTCTCTGTAAATGCTTTATTCTTTCCGAGTCGAATTCCATTAAAGTTGTCGCTAACATGAGTATAAATCAGCCTACAATGTTCTTCTGCTGGTACGAAGGCCTACTTTTTGTGAGAGGGCGTGGGCCGTAATCCACCACGCGGGCCCAGTACGGGTTGGTGGATGGTTGTCGCTAGCTAACTAACAATTACTAAAAATGTATCTAACCGTGATCTTAGATTAGATAATTAAGTTTATGAACTTAAAAATCTTTCAGATACTATAACAAAATGATTGATATAATAATCACTAGTAGGTATCGCGTTATATCGCCTCACACGTGTAACGCTAATAGCTACGTTTCCATGAGAGATATTGATAAACCGCCAAACAATATATTACTGCGAATCGTAAGCACCTAATCCGTAAAGCTCCCTGGATCAATGTGTTCCTGGTACTCGAAACACTGTTCAACGCTTAGAGAACTTCAACATTAACTCGATAGTATTATGAACATACTGCGCGTTCCGTGGTTTCGACCGGATGGATATTCCCGGAAAGTTTAGCCCGGATATTTTTGCGGGGAAAAAAAATAGCCTATGGAACTCTGAGGACTCAAATCTTTACGCTTTTATACAGGGTGAAATTGAATTCATAGTTTGTCAAAGCATAGACAACATCATTTGTTGGAAGTGAATGTTTTTATAAATAACCTGTAAGTAGTCGTACGATGCACCGGGGCTGCGGGGCGGAGGCCGCTCGTCTGTCGTAGTACATTCATTTGTAAAATGGTGAATGAACGCTACAGAGCAGTTATCGATAGAGACTTATTAATAAAAATATTTTATTTTTATTTAATATTTGAACTTTAAGTAATAAGTGGCACTTATGCTGTTGTAATAAGACTTGGGTTATCGGTAATAGTTAAGTTTGTTTACATAAGTAAACAAAAAAAAAAAGTAAAGTTGTAAAGAAAGAAATCATACAGAAATAAGGTAAGGCTTTGACGGTAATCAAATAAGGAATCCTTATAATTTTGCCTGGTTCGTGAAGTTTGTGATTTTTGAGAGCAATATGAAAACTTGTGAGTCTTCTTATTGATTTCTAAGTCTTTTTTTAAATCTTTTCTTACATAAGAGGCTTTTGGCCATACATAAATAACCATGTCAGCCCCATCATTCATGACTAGAGAATACAATTCCGGGATCCCGGCCGTTTTCTGACCCCGAAAATCCATTTGTCATACAAAAACTGTCAAAAACTCATCATTGAGGGACCATTGTAACGTTTATAAATTAGTAGACTTAGGCCTCTGAAGTACAAATACAAAATGAATCGGGGCTGGCAAATAGTATTAGACGTGAAATGAGCCTGTTTGAAAATGGAGAAGTTTGTGGTTATAACTTAGAAACGTCTTATAAGTATCTATTGTCTATTGCTCCAACCAGTGTAGAACCTGAACGAGCGTTTACAGCTGCGGCTTATTTTGGCAATAAACTACGAAGCAGGCTTGGAAGTCAAACCTTGCATGCATTGATATTTCTACGATTTTATTTTCAAAGTTCTAAATAAGTTTTTTTTTTGTCCTTTTATTTCTTACAAACTATAGTATCTTTGTTTTGTCTTCTTTCTGTTCTTATTAGATTGTGATTTGTAATGTACAATAAAATTAAAAATTTATTTCAAGAAATTACTCTTTTTTACATTTGAGACCAATTGGAAACCACATAGTCTAATCCCGGGATTACGCATCAAGAATCCCGCAATCCCGGGATCGAAAAGCATGCTCGGTATTGTATTCTCTATTCATGACACAAACACAGTATTAAAAAAAAACACAAACACAATACTGCAACTAAAATGTCATCAGGCTTGACAGATTGGCCAGTGGCGTGGAGCATTGCACTAGGGGTCGAAGACCGGGACAGTGTAGGCAGAATCTAGTATGATGATAGTTACACCTATAAATTAAAATTGCAACTTATAGAAAGGACCTTTTCATGATAATATTGTACGGTGTACGTACTTACATGATTTTGAAATATATATTTTTATGCAATAAGGTATCGATAATATTGTGTTCGTAACTCTAAAAACAAACCAAGTGCGAGTCATTTGAATGAGAGTTTTGAATTAATCAAAACTAAACTTTGTAAAAAAGGGTACTATAAAATTTCTGATTATTTAGAAGACAAAAAAGCTTGGGAGTGAGCTGCTCGCTCTGCTAATATTTGTGATAAAACCATAAAAACTTGCCACTTTAATAATAAATATGTAAAATCATGAAAAAATACCAGTTTTATATACACATTGACATTGTTGAATATTATAACAAAATGACATGATTACTTTGTTAAGTATTATATTATTTTTTAAATATTGTGAATGTGAGGACTATGTGGATCATTTTTTTATTTCTTTATTTTACATTTAGTGTTATTGATGTTCTGGCGGTTTGAGTATTTTATGCGGCCTACTCAAATGTCCTTTCTTTGGTATTGTTCGTCGAGTCGCTGAGCTCCTTAAGTTCTGAGATGAACTCCTCGATTACTGACAATTGCTTGCACTGACTGGACAGGTCCACTCAAATCTGTGTGGTTCTTTCCTCAAAAGACCATTTCAGACACTATCTACATGGTCCTCATATGGCCTGACCAAGATAATGTCTGGACTTTAAAAGAGACTGTGACCTCTGAGTTTGTTTCGGCCTTTCTTCTCAGAGTAGTCAGATAGGAAACGCCGACCTCATCTAGCTTAGCTCTAATATTTTTTTAACATGACGTGTAAAAGTGATTCCGATATCCTATTTACAGAATAAACAATTTCATTTCATTTCATTTAATAAGTTTGCTCGTGTGTACACACTAACATAAACGCGATACAAATAAAAACACTGAATATACACGTTACAAGGAATTTGATCGAAGTTAAATTGAACCTTTTTTTGTTGGATTGTGTAAACTAATGGATGAACTAGCCGCACGGCAAACCAAAAACGACCTACTGGAATGATGTAAATATTTACGAACGAGAAACAAAATTATTGTCGTTTTAAATTTATTTATTTAAGGTCGAAATAGCGGTTAATTAGGTATTTTGCTTATGATTTAGTGACTCGATTCACATTATAAGTATCTGTAGCCGTACAAAAAACTTTTTTAAAAAGTCGCAAAAGTTTTGCCGGATGAAACTGTTTTTTTATTCGTACTGTTTTACATGAGAATTCAATTATGTACCTACTGTTAAAAATATCTTTCGAACATATTTAGCTTGACACAAATCTTTTATAGCAATTGAATTATAAAGTTGTCTGTGTTTCAATTTATCAGATTTCAAAATCAACAATATTTTTTATGAAACAGCCTGTATCAATAAAATATGAAAACTTACTTTTATTTACGTTATTTTTGTACTAAAGGGCAAAAAGGGTTTTCCCATTTACTGAATTATTACGACTAATTAATTTTCATAAATTATAAGAAAATTCCTCTTTGAAAACTTTAGTTAATTAGAAGTTTCTCACAACTTCTAAGAATTCCCCAGTGCTTTTCTTTGAATTGGAATAAACAACTTGTTTTGAGGTTCGAGGAAATATGTATTCTCATTACACACACACAACATTATTCATTTCCCCATTTCCATTCTTCATTGTTTGTTAAGCTCATTATTATTTTATTTTCTTATTTAGATACCTAAATACGTATCAGTAAATTATAATGTAGGTACATAAATTGTATATTTCGATGAATTTTATGTTTTTTTTTAGGTATTTCCAACTTTTATTATACTTACAATATTTTACTCTAGTGTTAAAAAAAATTAAAATGTGTTTTATCTGTCACTGAGGACCCTCCCACCTCAGACACCTTTCTCTAGTTAAGATTTTGCATCTTATTAACCAGCGCCTGTAATGTAATGTTGGGATAAATAAAGATTTATGATTAGTTTGATCATTTCATAAAGGTAAGTTTTTTTCAGGATCTAAGGAAATTTTATTACCTGCGGGAAACTACTAAATTTTCTAATGCCCGGAGCATTAGAAAATTCAGTAGTTTCACGCAGGTTAGAATTATGAAGGGCATCCTAAATATTTAATTATATTTGACACCAATTTATTTGAAATCGTTTTAAACCATGTCTTTATAAAATAACAAGAACAAAGACTGGGATTTTACCAGATTTGAGGTTCATAAAAAAACGTGAGAACCACGAAACGAACGGGGACACGGAAAATTCCGGATTGGTCGGTTGACATGAAAATTCATGTAAAAGTCCTTTGCCAATGCTGCGTTCGGATCATCGATTATCGGTCTACGACGCGTGGGTGCAGTATGAGAGGGGAACCCCTCCCCCACTGATTGTCCCACAAACTTTCGGAAATCCACGTGGCAATTTAAGCGTATTAATTAACCTTTTCAGTGATGAGTATTGTGTTGGCCAGAGAGCAAATTGTTCTCTCTCGATTTACGGCGAAATATTTGCACTTAATTGAATAGTTTTCAGTTTTCACATGAAATATATTTAATTATGGTGGGAAAGTGAATCTTACACGTGGCAATATGTTTAATTGAAAGTCCGTGATAAGCGTTTATAAGATAGTCGTTTATAAGAAGTGATAGATATATAAGATAAGTCTTTGTGGTTCACCACAGGCTATTATTTACTACAGGTATTTCATAAATTAGTATAGAATAGAATAGAATAGAATAGAATACTCTTTATTATGTACACCAAAAAATTACAGACATAAATTTGGACATTTTACATAGGGTGACACAATGGGCGGTAAACAGTCGACTGAAAACAATTCAAAGACTAAAATGGTAAACGACTCATTTGACTCGAATATTTGTCTTTTCACCCCATTTTCCTGCGCTAGGAGCGCAGTTTTTCACTTACTTTATACTACTTAATTAAATTAAAAACGTGAACGTAAAATAACACGTTATTTCGTTCATTACGGCACGTTCAATATGTATGTATTATGTACCGTTCGCAGCTGTGGGGTAGTTTGAGGTAATCTCATTAAGCGTCGGATGCAGTTTCCAACGTGAATTGGTACATTATTGATGGATATTTTTCAAATTTATTTTTCGAGCCCTAGGTGATATATTTTTTATATGCATAACTGCATAGTTGAAAGTGAAATAATTTACTTCAAAAAGGCACATAAAAGACACTTTTAAACGTAAAAGTTTACAAAAAAAAATTGAATTGATTTTAGTTTCTTCAAAAAGAGAAGAGAAGAGTGGAGAAGAAACTCCAAAGTTACTATTTTCAAATGTTTCGGCATGTCGTGTCTTTGCTCCCCAGTATAGAACCTATTATAGGGAGTAGGGACATCGGGTACATACGTACCCATAAAAAGAGGTTATCTACTAGATACTAAAAGCAGTCTTTCGTATTTCCCAAGAGCTTTGATGGCCGTTCTACTTACTCTGTTGTAGATTTACTCTAGCTCAATCTTGTTATGAATACCTACAAAGAGAACAATATTACTTGTGAGCAATATACTTTTTTTTTTAATGTTGAATCTATAATCTGTCTCTCATTAAAGAGGTGATTACTTTATTACAGTTAAACTCTCAATGTTTGCATATCACACGTTTAAAAACTGCATCAGACTTATAAAGGTACCGAATGGGCAGAGTTAGCAATGTGCAATAAAATCCTTTGTTATATTTTTTCGAGTTAATCGGCCGTGGGGTGAATTAGAACCCGTCTCATTGTAATCCAAGAAACCCAGCGAAACAGATAGGGCAGATACTCGTTTGTTAAGCCAAACCCTTTAATTACTACTAAGTATCAAAATTCTAACCATCCATACTCGTAATTGCAAAAGCTATAAAATTATTTAAGGTGTTAAAAAATTAACTTTGAAATCGGCAAACAAAAGAAGCCGTCCCATACTGTTTAGAACTATACGTATTAAGAGCCTATGCTACCTCAAATTGCTTAGCAAGATCCGTCGTTATATCGAAACTACTGCAGCATTAATTTTCAGAAAAATCAGAAGTTACCTCCAAACTGAACAATAAACCGCTGCTATTAAAAATATACTTCAAATTAGATCATGAAACTTTGCTTACTAAATGATCTAACTATAAAGCAACCCATTATTTTCGCCGTAAAAAGCAATTAGGTACCTAAACTATTGCCGCTTTGGTTCCGCCTCCGTCTCGCTCGCACTTAGTCCGCGAGTAGTATGGTGCGAGCGAGATAAACACCTGAGGTTGTGTGGGGGTCTTAAACTTTTTTTTCCGCGTTTTCTGCTTTGGTCCCATAGTAAAAGCTAGTGATTTTATAAAAGTAGGTAACTACAGCCTGTTCCCCTCTATCACGCCACTTGTACTAAAGGCATGGGCAGAGTCTGTTTATAACAGGAAACTCGACGGCACGTCATTACAGTAGGTACCTATGAATAAATAAGGGCCTGTTCTGACTAAGCCTTTTGCCGACGTGATTAATCAGCAGCGTGTTTGTCTCTCTGAAGTCTGCAACTATTTACAGAGCGGGATTAGTTTTCAGGCTGTGGCACGCTATTTATGTGTCTTTTCAGACGTTTTTATAATGCTGTTGGACTATTTTATAAGAGATCTAGATGACCTGGTGAACTTTGTACCACGCGATATAATGATGAAACATTTTAAAATAGTAGCTATGGAGTTTCTCGCCCACTCTTCTCCATACGAAACTACCTTTTGGAAGGGGCGACTAGAATCATTTATATTTTCTTGTAAATGACGTTCAAAAGTGCCTTTTAATGGCGTACTTGAAATAAATGATTTGACTTTGAAATATTATAGATTACACTGACCTCAGAAACGAGCTAGTAACCTCGAAGGTTAAGCTGTTCTTAACTACCCGGATAACGGCTCCCGCAGACCGGCGCGACGCTACTCTGGTGGAACAATTTCTATTAAAACTTCACGGAAACTGTTCTACCGATGGCGCGATGACATTGTCTATGGGAGCCTTAAAGAAGAAAAGGTCCAGCACAACAATTAAAATTATAGCTTCGAATATTACCGGTCGTACAAAAATAGAATTGTTTTGTCTAATTAAACAAGATGGCCGCGGGGCGCATAATTAATGTCCACTTAGGGACGATATCTGTTAATTAGAACTTCGACAGACAGAAGGCATAACGAGAGAATATATTAGTATGCACTGATTATAGCCAGGACAAAGGCATAAAATGTATAATATAAGTTACACTTATCTCGTACCGGGACGAACTTAATGACGTCACCTAGCGCTACGTAGTCAATCAGCCGTCATAGCCTAACCTTTTCCCAAGTATGTTGAGGTCGGCTTCCAGTCTTCACGGATGCAGAATACGTGCCTACAAGTATATTTTTCATGGATGGCGACTGCCCATCTAACCTCGATACTTACCCCTGGTAACTCGATACTTACCCCTTGGTAAGGGCAGGCTTTCAGTCCACGCTATTACCTATTATTGGTCCATGAAGACTTCAATTTCAGAACCTTCTTCAGAACCTTTCAGTTTTGACTTCAGACCGCTCAACATAAAATGCTTACTAAGCTGTTAGTTTGTTCAGCTACTTCACTTTTTATTCTCGGAAAATAGTTTCCATTAAAAAGGCTTTCATATCAGAACGCAATCCATTAATAATTAAGAGTCATATTTCTTTTTCCTAAAATTTCTCTGTGCTGTACAAGAAATATGATTTTATTCACTTTTAATACTGCATAACAATCTGTTGAAATATGGAAATTCAGTGAAACGGTCACCTTTCAAAACCATATTTTCCAATAGCTGTGTTGAAACTTTTTTATTTTATTAAGAGTTGTTATTTTCCCAGCGATTGTCGACCCAAAGTCGAGTATTTCTTAGAAATAATTTGAAAAGCTATTTTCGAAACTAATTTATTAAAAATTCCATGTTACGTTGCACTAAAGCTTCTAAAAAGACCTGCTTATTGTGTAACATACTCACAATCCCAATGCCTTTTAATTTAACAATTCATCAACTTTCATTGCGTTATTTACGTTGTCGAGTAGACGAATTTCCTTCAAAATAATTCGGATTGTCAATTCATGTACACGTTACTGGATGAACTCAATAAATAAAAGAGGCATATAATGCTTTCTTTGAAAGTTAATTTACTGATAACTAATAATTGACGAAAGTGTGTTCCGCAATTGGGTGCTGCTGTAGCATGTACTTATGTGACTGGTACCGAAAGTGGTAGGGAAGAATGAGATGTCAGTCTCACGCGCACCAATATGCACTTAATCAAATTCAATTGCCAGGTCTCGTTGCCTTTTCACGTCCAATTCTACTCAATTATGCTCCAATAGATCCTCAATTGACACAACTAGAATTTGTTAAGGACTTAAAAGACAAGGTGTCTTTTGTCATGTAGCCGGGGTAAGTAAGGCAGAAAGCAAACACCCGCTCTGGACAGCCAATTTTAAAGCGAATCGGGAGTTTAGCAAATAAACGGATTTCTCCGTTTTCGAGTCTTCAGGCAATACAGGGATTTCGCAGACTGTTTGCAGAACTTAACCTACATAGATGTACTAGCTCGGAGGGACCGAGTTCATTAAAGTTAAGCTAGTATCCGTCGGCTCAGGTATCCGTTGTTATTTGAGGAGACCGTATTTCAGTATCTAGACTGAAATAAGGTCTGAATATTTTGCTTTCTAAGAGTGCTTTTAATTTAAATAAATGCACAATATCGCCCTTTTATGCTCAATTAGCTAGCCTATTTTAAACTTCCAGTTATAACGCGAACCTATTACGCTCTTGCCACAATCGGCTCGATAAACACGACAGATATTACAATAGTAACATTGCTGACCGCCTACTCGCATGTATTTGACCAGTACATCATTTTTGATTTATTTCGAAGAAGGTTGGTCAAAATAATGCTCGAATTACCAAGCAACTTTGAGAAAAAGGGATCTTTGTTATACAATTGAACCCTATTGTTTTGTAATATATGTATATTTAAGTTCTGAAAATAAAAGTACATAATAATGTGTGTATGTTCAACAGTGAAAATCGGAATAAATATCCAATTTTGTTTTTAATCCAGGCCAGGAAAAGGCCTGCAAAAGGCATCAGACGTGCTTTCACAGAAATGAGTCAGATTTTTCACCAATAATTCACAAAAAAAGAATGGCAAGTAAGTAATTGGTTTTTCCGGAATTGGCCCACATGGCAAATATTAACATCGGATATAATTGGACTGGTGATTATGATTGAAACCTGAATTAAGAACAAAAAAAATACCTATTTTATTGATACAAAGTTTTTATTAAGTTCTGTTTACGTTTTAAATTTTTGCTTGAGTACAGTTTTAAATGTAGGTACTTGTAGGTATATTAGCGTTGTGCTAGCTGACATAATAATAAGCAAATAATTTAATTTAATGTTTTGTGTTTCGTAATGTAAATTATTTTGCATAATTGTTTATAACTAAGTTCTTCTAACTGAATAGACAGCTGCTGGGGAGTGTTTTGCGCCCCTTCTTCCCAGCTAAAGCACTAGGAAGTGGTGAAGGGCGGGCGTTTTGGTAGATCGTCTTTATTTTAACGTTCAAAAAGTCCTGATTCTCAGACTATTTTGAATTTAATAATTCATTATCGAAACATCTATTATGAGATTTTAGATTTTCAATGTTCTATATTATTATCTTAGTATTTAAGTCCAGAATCTGGCACGGAATAAATGTGCACATTCGCCGTACTTCTAAGAATCCTGAATAACAAGAACGAAGTTTAACTTAACAAAGCTGTAAGTTATGTCAACTTGTCAAGGCTCGGAGTGTTTCGGCGTTTAGTTTGAAATATTCAGCACTGCGGTGCGATTTCTGGGAAAAAGTGAATTGGGTTTTCTACCGTGTGTCTTTAATGGGTTTGATTGACAGGTGAATTCGTTTACGTACTGTATTGCTATTCTGTAAAAATCTCACGGTGAAAACATAGGTGAAGTGAGCTTTCAATAGTGTCAAATCTCTAGTATTAGGATCGAATGACAGCTCACTTTAAGCTCACTTCACCTCAGTTTTCACGGTGAGATTTTTACAGAATCGAGCGGCTGGATGAACTAAACTTGATGTGTGATGTGATTCTTTGTAGAATTATAAATATTATATAAATTATATATTATATTAAATTATAATACTGCATTTATGCTTCTTAAGGTTATTTTTGGCATCTATTGAAGAGGTCCATTGGCAATCTCTAAAGGTCTTCATCGGATGTTTATCTCTGACCAGCAAAATTGAATGAAATTGGGATTGTGATATGAAGAACGAAAATACTCCGCTGATCCTACTTTAAGTGAAAGGCTTTAGTTAAATCAATGAAATAACATCTTTCACAAAAGAGAATAGAACTCATGATATATTTTCAAAGCAAAATAAACGTCTTAACGTGACGTTAATGTACCTATAGTCATTCAACCTTATACTGCTTGTCCACCGCCGCCGTCAACGAGACGTCAACGAGAAACGAGATAATCGAACCGAACGTAACGTCCCTTTGACGTGGCGGTGGACAAACGGCGTTAGGGTGGTAAAGCAATAACGAGGTATATGTGTAGATTTGACCTACACATATACTCACAGATTCATATAATAACAAAGTGAACCTAAACACTGAATGTTTTAGTTGCATATTATTATTATTAAAAAAATATAAAAAATAAAAACCTCAGCTAACCTAACCCTCTCTTGTTGATTTCCTTACGGAGCTCAATTTCATTCGCTGAGTACTGTCATTCGTCGAGCAATTTTCTTTCTTTGGCTCAGTTGGCTCTCTAGGTCCCATTAGTCTACCCTAGTGTAGGCTATGTACTGTAAAAACACAGCTGTAGGATTAATTTCGTAGGAAAAGTTTTTTTAGTGCTCTTGATACGGTAAGATTACTAGGGAGAGACAGACATTACGTTAGTTTAGTATAGTATTAGTAGTGTTCTAAGATAGGAAAACTATTTAAATGCCTGAAAACCCATGACTAATTAATCCTATTAGCTAGAACTGGGTTGTGGAGGTCAGATAGGCAGTCGCTCCATGTAAAATACTGGTATTCAGCTGCATCCGGTTAGACTGGAAGCCGATCCCAACATGATTGGGAAAAGGCTAGGCAGAATAAGAATGAGCTAGAACAAGTAACGGAAACATCTAAAAGCCCTACAAAAATGCATAGAATACACACACTAAGCTGTATTCCGTTAATAACAGCTTTGCTCTGTTTTCTCGCCACCGTTTTAGAATAAATAAAGTCCGCTTTTACGCTCGACGGTGTCAAACCCAATACGCCTCAATTTGTACTAAAAGCTGGTCTGTAATAGCTAATCAACAAGCACTTTAAAGAGAATGGAAGTTGTAAATTCGCTTAAAGCCTAGCGATAGAATGGTTGGTGCGCAGTTACACAGTGGTTTTTGGTGGGCCAGCTTTCATGTACACAATGCTGGTGTTTTTGGAAGCATCGTCGACTAATGGAACGGTGTTTAAGCCCAATATTTCAGATCAGTCGTGTATTATGAAAAATACGGCTTATTTTTTTTTAGAATGAGGCGGCATTACAAAAAAAAATACATTTTAAAATGTAAGAACAACGTTTTTTTTTTAAATTCAACGTTGATGGTATTTATTTTATCGCTATGTTTTAATGCTTACCTACAGCTTTTATCCATCTTTAAATAATTTCCGCAGCGAACCACCTGAACACAGAAGCGCTAAAAGCAACATAATTTGTAGCTCTACTTGTTAAATGGATACTAAATAAACATTACGGGCAGCAATATTTAATATAAAATATAATAAACGAGGAGGCTTCAAGCTGGAAAACGCAATTAACTCGGTACGACACTTCTGATAATTCAGCGTGAAACTATCATCGGAAATCGGGAAATCAGATATGTCGAATAAATTCAGTTAGTAAACACATCTGGCTCGACAGTTCAATTTAATTAACTGTCAATGTTGCCTATTTACAATAACAGAATATAACTCGCTGCAGGGCAAAGGCCTCTTCTCATACAGAGGAGGCACGAGTATTGATCACCACACTAGTACGACATAATATTATGCAGGTTAGCGGTTTCCTCACGACGTTATCCTTCACCGTATGTCAGTGATGACTTTAGAAAGTACTTATTATGAACTAGCTTCTGCCCGCGACTTTGTCCGCGTAAAATTTCGGACCCCAGCCCACCGCGTTGCAACCCATCGCCCGCTCGCGCTAATACTTCGTTTTCGCTTAGGGTTCTTTCTGCCTTTTTTTCATTTTGCTTGGCTCCTACGGGTCGTAGCGTGATGTTACATAGCCTATAACCTGGCCGGGGATTTTCTCGACAGATTAGTAATGTTTGCATCAAAATCCGTTCAGCCGTTTTCAAGTGATGCACGAACAAATAAACAGACAAAAATTCTAAAAACTGTTGGAACGTATTATGTTATCGATTCTAAGTATCCCCAATCAACTGATTTTCGAATATCTTCCATGTACAGACTTTCGACCCTCTTCAGATTTATTATATGTATAGATTTATATAACCTTACGCCTGTAATCCCCGAAGGGTCTGGCAGAGGTGCAGCTATAGTACCTACACCCATGTTCCGCCAGGTACCTATGCTTAAGTCCCATGGAAAAGGGGGTGAGTCTATTGCCATCAACCAGACACAAATCCAGACTCCGGGCTGCTACTGAGAATTCCTGAAGGAAAAACCTGGGAATGGAACCCAGGACCTCATGCTCAGCAGTAGCGCTTGCGACCACTAGCCCAACAAGGCAGTTACTCGGTTTCTTCGGAAATTCCATGCGTGATGTTATGTTATTTGTTACAATATTTTCAATTTTCAAAAAGTCACATTGGTACGGATCATCACAACTCTTCATTCAACATCTAACGGTATGTGCATGCCCACAATCTGGTCGATACATTGATAATGTAATCTCATGCCGTTGACCTCAGGACAAATACACCTGAGCAGAGATGTCTGGCACAAAGGCCAATCAAGGAGATAAGCGGTTGGATACCGTCTCCGAACGTGTTCATGTGGTTCTGCTGATTGGCTGGCTAATTGTTTCAGCACTGATCAACGATGGATTTGACGTGTTAATTATAGATAGCAGCTGGTCATAGTAGCTTGACGACGCAGATTGATCCCTTTTAGCTAAAAGACACAAGGGAAAGGGAATATACAGGTTGATTTTGAAAACATGCTACCCCCTTAAATTTTGTAGCATTTTCAAAGTCAGCCTGTATATCCATTGCACGCGAGAGCAAGCAAACTTCATTTAATATTGAGTACAGTGAGGCAAATATGCCTGTACTCAATATAAAATGAAATTTGCAAAAAAAAAATCGGCTTTGAGAGACTTTGTTGCCTCTTTAACTATTGGACGACGCACGCCAATACCTACGTGAAATTAATACTTAATAAATATTAATGTTGCAAGGTGCGTGTGGTTCCGGCATAAGTCGTTGTTTGACATCCAATTTCTTCTTTTTAGTCTCTAGTCTTTGCTCTATATATGAAAAAGTAACATTTTCACTTCTTCTTAAAATCTTGGCTAGAAAGCTGTTCTCTGAAGCCCTGGAACCACATGCACCCTCCATTTTGAGACTTATATGTATTTTATTTCGCATCTATCGTTAATAAAGTTAAAGAGGCAACAAAGTCTCTCTAAGCCGATTTTTTTCTTCACCTCGATCACTGTATTGTTGATCGATATTATGGTTTACTGGCAATACCTATTCTTTAGTAGTTTATCTCATCACAAAAGCGGAAAATAAATAGATTTGTTCAGTATTTATTTGCACCAGTTTTTCGTTTCGATTTTCGTTTTTTGTTGTACGATTTTTTTTTATTGTTTTCCGGTGAAGCTCTTTGATACTGTTTTTGCGTTATTTGAAGCATCCATTCTCAATTAACAAATTGGATTTCATATTTTTATGTAATCCTAGAATCGGAAGTATTCAGAAATAACCAACAATAGTCACCAATATACCATTTATTTATTAAGATACCACTTTTAATATTTGTTTGTGCATTCATTTAATCGTTTGGCAGAACCTCGAGCTTTAATTCGTTGAAGCATTATGGCGGAGCGGCTAACCGCATGCCAACTTGATTCCATTAATTCCCCGATTATGTTTGCTTCCATTTTTGTTCTGTCTGTAAAACTTTTATTATAAACGTAAAAGCGACTGTTCCGTGACTCAAGTCTTTAGATAATAATAAAATTATGAATTTTCTTAAGTGGTCATGACATTGATTGGTTCTTTTTTATCGATTTGGTAATGAGGTCTGGTCAAATGATCCGTGAGTTCTCCCTGCCATCTAAATAGGCTAGTATTTTTAGTCTGTTTGTCATTTGGATTTCTATAATCCAAAATATTTGTATATCAGTGATTCATCGCCGATGTGTAAGGGTCAGGTGCACTGGCAACTGAGTATATATAACATGAACGTGGAGGAAGTAAAAGCACCAAATGAAATATGCGTGAGTTTCTAGTCAGTTCATGTATATGTCTATGGTACCGTCTACCAACCACTCTCACTCTATGGTATAGTCATCTCATTATTTTGGTCGTTAGTAAAGCATACCTACATTGACTAATTGGATTTATAGGCGTAATTATGGAAAAGCCATCAGGATAGGCCGCCATTATTTTGTAAACTAACAATCAATGCTATTGACACCTAGACAGACACTTTGATAGCTTGTTATGGTATTAGCAAGACTAGATTTGAAAAAAAAGTATGAAAAATAGGGGAATACATTTAGGACGTGAATAAATCCAGCAGTAAAGTTCCAGGAAATAAAGCTCACCGCCAAAACGTTATCATAGTTATGAATGACTCTTCCGCGCAATAAAAAAGTTGGTCTAGAATTTTTTTTCTGTACCACTTCACTATATTTCTTTTGAATTCAAGTTGCTTTTCGCAGCCCACGCTAGATTTTTCCAGGTGCTAAATCGTTAGGACCGATCAGTATTTTTTTTATTTGTACCTTATTTTTCCGTTAGTAATATTAACGACAGGTTAATAATCTCATAGGTAGCATCAACATTACCCGGTCCGCTAGAAAACGATGTTATACTTAAATGTGCCTTAAGTGAGTTATAGTCAAAGAGCTGCCGTTTCTAACGTTTAAAGGGTTGCTGCATAATTGAGTTCATTTAAAGAAGTTAGCTAAAAGCCCTGTGATGTGATTTTCTAATTAATATGGACATCGGGTACCTAACACTTGGTGGTCTTATTTATTTAGTCTTGTCGAAGCAAAGGTCTGTAAGGTCTAGGTACCAATCAATAAACACAGAAAAAATAACGGATTTTGAGCATACAGTAACTTTAAACAGTGTCATCGCTTTATTTTCCGCACTTCGTTCAAAAGGTACATCGTTGTAAGCGCTGTATCACTGATTTTCAGCAGTGTGTCGTTTTGGTGATTGGCATATCCTACTAGGGTCCATATTTTAGTAGACGGTGCGACAGGGCGATGATCTTTTTTACCGGGCTTGTGTCAGTCATAATTGATAATATTAGTCTGAAAACTGACAACTGAAAACGTTTTTGATTACACAAAAAGTACCGCTGTTTTAAAGAATTTTAATGACTTGCACTATTCATGTAACTTCGCATATACTTCGTGGTGACCTAATTGACTACCTTATTCCAATACAGCGGCAGTACGTATGCGGACTAATCTTGTATAGACTGCGAAAAATTTTGAACAGCCGATCTATTCTGTAAAGATCTCACCGTGAAAACTTAGGTGAAGTGAACTGTCAATAGTGTCAATCCCTAGTAGGGTAGAATGACAGCTCACTCTAAGCTCACTTCACCTCAGTGTTCACGGTGAGATTTTTACAGAATTGAGCGGCTGGTATCTAACTTGTTTGTCTGAGAGCAACTTGGAAGTGCAACTTCGAAGTGCTGCCGCGGCACCGCTCGCTACGCTCACTCAGCTCGCGAGCGGTTGATCACAGTTCTAACCTAACCCTTGCTTGCTTTTTGGCCTTGTATAATATATTGGAAAAAATGCAGCCCTTTCCACCCCCAAAAACCCACAGAACACGTCACTTTATCCTAACATACCGAATGTACTGCAATAAATGCTTCTGACATATTTTTTTTACATTCAATCAATTCATAAACTTAAACGGTTTAGTATATAGTTACGTAGAAAATTGCATACGTAATTTACTGAGGAGATTTTCAGTACCTATTAAGTTATTAAACTAAACATGAAACTGGTTTGTAATGTCACATAAAAGCGAATTATATTTTAGGCACCTACACCTGAACCTGTAAACATATTTGTGAGAATACTCTGTTCTAGAAGATAGTCTGTATGACTGAAATGGAAAATGATTCTAAGCGAAACTTCGGAAAGGTGATATTCGTATGTTTAAATTATTCAGAAAGTTTTGTTTCGAAGACGGTATGTTTGGCCCTCGGGATAATAACATTGTATTTGAAGTTCTTAGTTTCTCGAGTTTATTTCTTATCTAGCTTTCTTGAAGAGTGATAGTTTTTTTTGTTATTGCTTGATTCTATTTGGGACCGGAGATTTGAAGATAAGTGTTGTACAATACTTTAAGAAGATAGAAGATACCCTAAAGTTATAATATATTTAAAATACCGCGGAGAATTATTATTTTATGTAGACGGGTAGTTGCAAGAAATGAGATCAATTCTTTATCACCAACAAATTTTAACAACCGCAAATAAATTCTCAGAAACTCTACTATGCGGTATCCAGATCAAAATGATAGTTATAATAATTATGCTTAATTATTTTTAACGATTCCGATAACAGACGGTAAGATTTATGAACTGCATCTTAGTCGCCGCATAGATCAAAACAGAGCGGTTCAAGCACACGGCATGAATGTCAAATGTCGGCGTCATTTAAAGTCATGAGTAATGGTAATCTCGGGAGCAAAGATCATTGGTACATAATAGTGAGTAATGTGGGTATAATTATTGTTCATTAGAAATGGAGAAGAATGTAATATACAGTCGACCTCGTTATTGTTATGTCACCGTAAGGTTGAATGTCACTTGCGCTTTATATAACGATAAGGTCTATTTCTCTTTGTGACAGTTATATTAGTTTCAACCTTATTGAAGTTTCAATGTAGCAGTACAGGACAAAATACTGTAAACATTGCGGCCTTTCTGCCAACACCTGACTCTCCATGTACACACAGCGTCAAAAATATCGGGAAGAACATACATTTCAAAGTGATATGAAAGACGAAGAAAATTATACTTATCTCAATGAAAACCACCGTAGTTTAGCAAAATCCACACGACGGCTGACATTTTTTTTCCTCATAAAGGCTCGCACATACTGGCGCGATTTCTCGCGCGCCACCGGTAATTTTTCTGTTGTGAAGTTTTCTTAGAAATTGTATTGTAAAAGTCGCGTCGCGCCTGTTTACGGAAGCCTTTAAGATAAAGTTTTATTTTAATCTTTGGTTATGATTATTTTGAACCGTCAGTTCGACCCATAGAAATATAAATAACAACTTCTTTCTTATATCTATGGTTCGACCCAATATTATTGAAGCTGGCTATACCTCGTGAACATGCATTGACCACAAAACCAACGAGGCTCTGTTCTCCTGTTACCCGTAATTAATGTTACCTGGCATTTATGATGACATTAAATCGTCAATTAATGTGCGTTGCGTTGCAGAAAATCGGCCATGGGCGCAAATGATGGGTTTGTATCGTTTTAATTATGTTTTGCTATGGTGGGTTAAGCTTATGAATAAGCTTACAGTGCCTAATTAAACCAACAAACTATGAACAATTTGTTGGTTTAGTTTGGTACACAATATTATGTCACAGACATGATGTTATAGCGAGCAATTCAATGTAAGTGTTTGAAGTGTAATGATTTGTATATAAAACAGTGTATTTATTGAGAATCCATTCCAGATGGCGTCAGACTTATCTCTCCAAACGTCGCTAAAATTGGCACTAATATACCAAAAATCAAATCTGTATCTCTCCGACCGTCAAAACATTTTTTTCGCCCCTACTCCGGGAGTCTGCCTTCTAAATAATAACATGATGATTGACCTCAAGATTTGCTCTCAATTTCGTGGGGGTACCAATTAGCGGAGCTGGGAGCGAGTTAGCGACAATCTTGGCGGGTCGCGACCTCACGAGTGACTCAGATAGGAGCATACACCGACTGGAGGAAAGTTCTTGAATAATAAGTGGCTCTGTTCGTGCATTAAATCTTTAGAACGACGCGGAGAGATAAGACTGTTATTAAATAATACGAATGTTACTTATTATGATGATTTTGGTAGGTATTCAAATGTAAACGAAATATAAATGTACAAGTAGATACATAAACTTAAAAAAAGAATTTTGATCAATAAACCTACACCAAAATAAAAATATACGTATATAATCTACACCTGGTAAAAAGCATCCCTATCTAAAAATGTGCCTTCAAATTTTTAGCTAAATCCGTATAACCACGTTTACTGTAAGCTTCCACACCTGTCTGAAACATTGCTTCATAATAGACGGGACCACAAGTTTTCAGTGCCAACACAATCAGGTCCCGCGGTCAAGAGTATTATTAGGTCACAACCTCTGATAATGTTGCTGTTACATAAAAATACATTAATTTTATCTTTAAACCTGTGAATGAAATAGCAGAGGTCGGTATATTTTGTTTTTGCTGCTGTTTTGCAAATTTTTACGACATAAATATGGATTGCATGTTGCATATTGAGCCTAATCGGCACCGGTGACTCAAGTTGTGTGAAATCGGTTGACATCATAATTATGAGGGAAGTTTTGAGAATGAATGTGGATATCCATGAATGGAATTCGTGAAAAATTATATAGTTGAAAAATGGGTGATTACCGAGATGACGACTAATAAAGAAATAAGGGAGAAAACGTTGCGCCGATCCCAAATAAATTGGGATAACGAAAATCTAACTAATTTTAAAGATAGGTTAGTTTCATGTTAGGACTAGTACTTATTTAATAATAATAAATAATTATCTAAGATTTTTCTACTTTTATTTATGGTGAATAATTTTAAGCATCACGATATTATTATCTCTGAGCTATCAGATGCACATAAAGTATATTATGCGGAAAACTACTGCTGATCTTATTCATTATGCTCGTTTTCTATTAGGTATTATTGTATTTTTTTCATTTCAACGTCAATGAATAGATAGGTCGGTCGGAGTAGGACCTAGGGCAAAACGATTTAAAAAAATATCTCGATGGTTCTAAAACGCCGCATTATTTTGATTGAACGACTATCGTAGTACTATAATCTGCTCAGATAATGACAAATTGTATAGATAGTACGATAGTAAACAAATAAGATATCGGAATTATGACTCAAAATAAATACAATGTACTTAGTACTAGTCAAACAATTTGAAGGACCATTCATAAAACGAACGTCACATTACTTGGAAAGCAATGAGTCTAGCTCCTAGACTACATATGAAATGGAATGGTTGAATCAGTACCAGCCATACCTACGTAAGATGTGCTTACATACAATGAATTTCCACAGAAATAAAGAATGGTAGATGTATTGCAAGCAGTTGGTTATTCGATTGAAATCGTATTTCTGTTGTGTAAATTCTTGCCAAGAAGAATAAAATTGATAACTTCCTTCAATTTCGAGGTTTTATGCGGCCGAAAATCTCACATACCAACTCCAAGGAGTCAGAAACTTTATAACGTGTCTACTTCCAAAGAGGAACTAGAGTCTTTTACAATCATTCATTCCCGCAGTCAAATAAAGTTAGCACTCACCGAAAAAATCTTGTCCGTTGAGGCATGGGTTGTTGATGACAGGGATGATGCTGATGATGATGCTTTCGACCCTGTCACTGAGGGTTATGACTGGGTCGTAGATAAACGCCGCTTGTTGCGACGCTTCGCACGCGTATAGTCTGTATACATTGTTATTATGTGCCTTAAGCACTCATTTTGCTCGTTGGATATGAGTGGATCTTTATCCGGATCCGGAAGGAACCGACGCCAAGCATTACGGATCGAGTTCACAATCCGACGCAATCCGCTGCTGGGAGCTGGATCGTCCGCCATATTGATTTTTGATTCTCAAGACGTTAAGTTTTAGATTCAGTCTGTGAACAAAGAAAAGTTGTGGTTAATGATATGAAAGAAAAACAGAGATAAAATGTGTTTATTGGCATCTTTTTTCTCTCTTTTCGAGCCGATGGTATATAAATGTATTATGTTAAATTACTTGGATGGACCGACGACCTTAAAAAGGTGGCTGTGAGCGACTGGATGTGGAAGGCCAAGGACAGGGTGTTGTGGGTGCGGCCGATGCCCAGCTGTGGGACTATGAAAGGCTGAGTTGATTGATTGAAATGGGTTGGGCCAAGTATGTGGCCACGCGAATTGCGGCGTCATTGGCAATTTTTAGGTGTAGTGCAGCTATGTATGGACACTCCAACATATAGGACCTGGTCAGTAGGACCGTATTCACATTGGGTGAGATCTTAGGGTTTATTGGCACAAGTACAAATAAAATACCTTAAAAATAATAAGATAAATAATATTATGGTGATAAATTACGAAGACGTACGTAGTGGTAGTGGATTGAAAATGACAGGGAGCTACACCGTAAATTATGATAAAAGGAATAACAGATACTTAGCATCTTTCTAATATTATAAAGCACTAGCTTCTGCCCGCGCTATTACTTCGTTTTCGCTTAGCTTTCTTTCTGACTTTTTTTCGTATTGCTCGGCCCCTAAGGGTCTTAGCGTGATGTTGTATAGCCTATAATCTTCCTCAAGAATTGGGCTACCCAAAGCAAAAATATTTTTTCAAATCCGACTGGTAGGTAGTTCCTGAGATTACCCCTACATACCTACAAACTAATTTTACCTCTTTATAATATTAGTATAGATTACGATATAGTCATATTGTAATGCTTATAAGAATAGAATATTCTCTATTCTTTGCTTTGGGTAAATAGACAAAATAATAGAGTTCAATCTGTTCAACACCCTCAACTGAACATTTGACATACGAATCTTCAAGTAGGTACTTATCTTTATGAATATTCAAAAATAATATGATCATACATATTCGAAAATACAAACCAAACATCCAAAGTCGTTCTAAATTTTGGATAAACCCCATTAAATTCTAAATAGATACTAAAGTGCCAAAGAAATAGATTTTTAGTGCCACTAAAAACAACATTGTGACGCTGTGGCACTTGAATTGAGACGTCAAAAGTGCCAATAAAATAGAATTGGCGATGAAATGTCGTATTGTACATCCAGATCATGTTTTTTGGTGTTTTATAGGTGTAGTGGGGGTTCATTTAAATCCCTTCTTTTCAGAACGAGAAGTTGCAAAAGAAATAAAATATTGGCACTTACCTACTTTCTTATGCTTCAAAGGGCTCAAAAGCCCTAAGAGTGCAACTCAGCGTCACTCACTTCAAAAGATGTCAACTAACTACTTACGTACTTCAAAACATCGCACAAATTGTGGGGAAAAGAATTACTCCAACCGCAAAACAATAATATGAAAAAGTTGTCAGTATGTATATAATTCCATAGCTCGAGTTTCTAAGAAGTTTCCAACTATAACTTCGGGCATACTTTACACCGTCGAATGTGTAAAGGTTCCATAATCCTTCCTCGATCAATCAACACATGTGTCCAACATGGATATTAATGGTGCAGCATAGCAGACTACAGGCTCCGGGTTATTAATGGCCACGTGAAATAGGTTAAAGGTGTCACGTGTCCGACGATTGTTGATTTTGATACATAGGTATGACACCAGAGACAGAGAGCTTTAGTTCCATAAATAGGCACGTGTCTATATCATAATAAAATAAAATGTAAGGGATACTGTTAACATGGGATATAACTATAATTTAAATATTGATGAATGTAGATGTGGATCTACAACGCCACATGCGAAGTACGGATCAAAGACCTAACGTCACACAAATCCTGCATCGAATTGCAATTAGAATTTACCGCGCGATCAACATATAAGACGCTGTAATTCAGCGGGGGGTGCGGCCACTTCAACTATTCGACTTTTTGAAACAAATAAGTCACAATTAATTAATTTTGATATTTTTGCGCTGTCGCAAAATCTAAATTTAAAAGAATGGTTTCACAATATCTTACAAGTTGCATATAAGACGGATGCTCTTGTCATACGCTTCCTTTCATTCGTGGGTAGGTACATATTGTTTTTCTTTTAAATATGTTCTTCTTTTTTTTTTCATTTAACACGGTTTCATACTTCGATGTCACGTGTGGGTTATACGTTTTTTCGACTGTAATGTAACTACTTTTTGTAAATCAATGCTGTAACGTATAAATAAAATAAAAGTAACCTGGCGGTATAGCAATCTTTAATACTTTAGTTTACACAGTTTTGTTTGTAATCGCCTAGTCATGTCATGACTTAACAACAGCCATATATAATCATAAAATAATTATGAAAATATACATAGTTACCTATCTACTCTATGAAAACAAACTATTGTTATAGCAACAATCTAATAATATTGTACCCACCAATAAGGAAGAATCTGTAATTAACTATTTTAACGAATGATGTCAAACATTGAATGTTCGTAGGTAATAATAAATTGTATCATCCTCTCGGGAACCGTAAATACGGTTGATGTGGACCGTAGTATCCTTATAACAGCTCGTATCAGTATCAACTAGGACATATCTTCAATTATACCGGATGACTTTTTTTACCGTCTCGAAAAAAAATGGGCATAATAGGTGAACGGAGTAGAAGCAAATGGCATACTTAGTTTTTTTCAATGCGTATGATTTGAAATTCGATAAATTTTATAATTTTTTTTTTTTTTTCAAAATTTTCTTCCTTTGTCCTAATATGAAAAGTTTACCTACCTTAAAATTTTAGCGTTTTTTGATGATAGATCTAATTTTTTCTAAGATGTGGAAAAAAATAATAAAAGCCTAGTTAGGCCATAAGCTGCTTCTACTCCGTTCACCTAATATACACATTTTTTTTCGAGACTGTAAACAAAATCATCCGGTATGTATAATAATTAAATATAAATTAAATAATTAATAGGCTTTATTCTTCTAAATTATACAATTATTACAACAAAAATTACAGAATTTATTCCGGAAGATTTATGTGTATAATATATTATTATATTAAATAACTTAGATATATACCACAATAATATTAATGTTTTGACATGTTGCCGTTTCAGTAGGTTGCACCGGTGCGAAGCACAGCTCTAGGCGGCAACAATATTAGCCTATAAAGCCTCGTGCAGACTGGCGCGACGCGACTCTAACAATAGAAAAATTCACGGTAGAACAATCACCGTCGGCGCGACGCGACACGACTGGCGTCACGCCGTCGCGTCTCGCCAGTCTGCATGAGGCTTAACTATGTTACTTCACAACAAAGGACTTTTCTCAGAGAAGCAACGAGCTGTGATCACCACGGTTGCTCACTGTGGGTTGTTAATTTCAGCCCATTGCAAGTCCAAAGGACCATGGGCAAAAACCGTAAGACATGTTACTTCACCTTAAGTCAGTGTCTAAGAATAATACCTAGGTACTTAAAAAGTAGGTAAGTACATGACTTTCATAACTTAAGATACTGCTGCTCCCCTTAATAAGACTTAAAGATGCAAAGTGAATGCTAGTTAAAATTATTGGAATGCCTCGGTACTTGATCTACAAAGGCCGCGCGTCTGATAAGACGTGGTATTTAGCAGTAACTATAAGTACTTAGCAGCAGGTAGGTGTGTTGGTACGTTCGTTATACTGATTGTGAGTAGGGTGACTATGTTTGTATATCATGCTAAGCTACACTTTGAAATAAGCTGTTTCTTTTAGTTTGATTTCCAATTTGGCTCCAATATATCCAATTGGCAATTTTACCAAAATTTTGGCTCTGCAATGGCGTAAGGGTAATTACATGCTGAAGATGCCTCACTGTGATACATCGCGATGGTAGTTAGCTCGCTACCTCGATGACACCCCCATGTAAAACAAATGCATGCGAATAGACATGCACGCACATACGGAAGTGTACCTCACTGAGATACATCACGGGCTGCTTGAAGAATTACCGCGATGACATCGTGAAAACAATATATTTTGTTTTTATATCATGTGCGACAGCAAGCATTGATGTGATCTGGCTCGTGATTGGTCAAATCGTTTCGCCTCAGATTATCGTATCTGCTTTACTCTCGCACCACTTCCGTTCGATTGTTTACTTGTGTGAATTGAATTATGGATAAGAAGGTGCCAATTGATTTGATTTTGCATATTCCTGCTATGTGAGATAAACGGTGGAAAAGCAACCACAACGGATCGTCATTCAATTGCGGAAAATATGATGATATTCACCCGGCTTTTGCCTCATTTGATTCACTGGGTGTGCACTATGCACTATGCAAAGTGGTGACTTCTTGCTAGTGCGCCTAATCGGCAAGATTATAATAGTTAAAGTCACCATTTTCCGCTTGCCGACATTAAATCATCGTCACTGTCAAGACACCTCTTGTTCTTCTAGAGTACGTAGAGTACAGCACGAACACATGACTGAGCAACTGAGCTTTCAGGTGCGACTGAACCGACTTGTTGACGCCATCTACGAGAAATTGCGAGTATCGACATCGAGGTATCGAGATATCGACTGCGATCGCGAACATCTTCAGCATCTAATTACCCTAAGCCGCCCTAGCAAATTGTTGATTTATAAAGTCCGTCTTAACAATGATATTAAAAGTTGTTTTCAAAAGATTTACGGGCCAATTATTGCAATAAATTAAGTATGCATACAAAAATGCGCCCAATTTTAACTTAAAAAAGTGGGCCATAACTTTATTTGCGTCATCAATAGAAAAGTTCTGCGAATAATGAACGCAGGTACACAGCAATCAAAGGACGTTCTCTAGTCCATAGACGCATAGTTGAGTCGGCGGTGAATGTGCTCAACTATCGCACTACAGCGCTCAAGAACATACCACAGTACTTCAGTTGCGTTTGATTTACACACCTTTGTGGGGTAGGCAGACAAGGCAGAAATGCCACTGGTTGCAGGGAATGTAGTAGAATTTGAAGCCTTTGTTGTACCTACTATTTTTGAACCAAAAGGATTGTGTGTAATCGATTTACACCAGTTTAAAGAAAACGATGCGGTCGATCGAAAACAGTCGCTCTAGATCTCAGGGACACTAGAGCGATACCCGCGCTATATATGCAACGCTCAATGATACTGCAGATCGATAACATGCAAACGCTTTGTTGCAATATTGTGGTCTTGAGCAATTTGATATGGTTTGTCATTTTAATTGGAAATTGATTTCTAATTTCTTACTTGTTGATTTTATACGTTGAGCTGAGCCACAAGAACACGCGAAGCTAAGTTTGTGGCTCAACGAATATGTCTCAAGGATTGTACTATTACTTCCTGATTAATATACGTTATTATTATTAAAATAATGACCAGATGTGTGAACGTTAACGAGGCATTTGGCGTTCTGTACAGGTGGAACTGGTCCCTGGTCCCTGTTTCGGGGTGGGACGAGTTGCCCCCTAACCCGTAGTTGTTACTCAGCCTACCCCCCTGGGAACAAGGCGTGAGTTTATGTATGTACGTATTATTAAAATAGACTCGCCCACTATTACATGGGAATTAAACATGACGGGCGAAATGTGGGTAGGTATACTATAGATACACCTCTGCCTAACTCTTCAGGGATTACAGGCGTGATGTTATGTTGTTACTGTTAAAAGTTTTTATTGTGCTGTGAGTAAAGAAAAGAAAAAAAAGTAGTTAAACGTTACGTAGGTACGTTACGTTGCGTACATAAATGATGATCCGAATTATACCTCAAACCAAGTTGGCGGTTTCGTCTCGAAAAACGGTAAGGTTTTCTTCCTTGGCAATTTTGTTTCGCTTTTTAAAGCGTTGACAAGGTAGGGAATGTGTTTATTTTCTTTTCAAGTATCTACACCAATTTCCTACACATACATATAAAGTAACGAACATAATGCGTCCAAAGAAAAGAAAAAACATCTTTTAAAAGACACCAAACACTTTCCTCTTTCTCTATTCGATATTATTTCCACGATCGTTTACACTAGTAAAACAAACAACGCGAACACACAGTCATAACTGTTATACAATTGATAACGCATTCTTATCAGAGATAACTTATCGGTCTGACGTCACGGTCGGAACGCGTCTCTTGAGTTGAGTGCGAAAGCGTTGCAAAACTTGCATAAAGGCTCCCACAAACAGGCGTGACGTTAATAATACAATTTCTAATAAAACTTCACGGTTGAACAATTACCGGTGGCGCGTCTCGCGCCAGTGTGTATGAGCCTTTATACCCCGTATAGGGCGCACTCGCGTGAGTAGAAAAGTTATGATGGAGTGTCGGAATATTCAGAGAATAATAACATAACATCACTCTTGTTTTTTCCTTAAGGTTTAGGCAAAGGTGTGCAACTATATCGTACACCCACATTTCGCCAGTTATTTTTAAGTAATAGGCGCAAGTCTATTGCCATCAACCGGGTATAAATCCCGACTGCGGGCTACTGAGAAATTCCTGACGGAAAAACCCAACGTCATTTGCCTGACTCGGGAATCGAACCCAGGACCTCATGCTCAGCAGTAGAGCTTGCTGACTAAGGTCACAGATTACTACAGATGTTCACTCATTCACTCCCTTGTCTTTTTGTTTCATTCCTCACAAAATCCATCCATGTTTTCTTTGGCCTGCCTCTATATAGGTATACAGATAAATATCTAGGACTGAACAGTGGTTCAAGTGACAGATTGTTAGGCCGAGCCGTCTATTATCACAACAAGGCATTCTATTCAACGACTTACAACTTAGGAACTCAAGTAGAAACACTTGCTTTGGTCGCATTCCGTGTAAACACTTATGTGTACCTATATTTAATTTTACTCTCACTTCATCACTAATAATACCTAGGTATAATTATACCGCGCAGGCATCGCGCAGGTAATTATAAATTCATCTCTTCTTCTAATTTTGGGGTGTAAAGGCTGGACGCAATTACAAGATATTTAAGTTAACTTAGATATTGGTTGCAACTCTCGACATATTTATGTACAACTTTATTAACGGCCTATTTTTATTGTAAAACATATTTTTTATTTGAAGTTACAAATTAATGAACTATTTTTATATATATTATTTCTATAATTTAAGGATCAAAATATTCTATGTGTTAATCCAGATTATAAAGGTCTGTGTGTCAAATATCCATTATCCGTTCAGCCGTTTTTGCGTGATTAAGTAACAAACATCTAAACTTTCACATTTATTATACCTATTAGTGGGATTTTATTGGTAGGACGTTTCCGGCGCACTCCAACGAAAAAGGAACTAAACCTTAACAAAAGATCATCAGCTGTGGATGCAGGATAGAAATCAACGTACCAGAACGGAGATTGGCTGCTCCAACATGAACACTCTCTGCCTCTCGGTAAAGGCTCGTACACACTGGCGCGATATCGCTGACGCGACAAGGGAAGCGCTGCCTGTCCCGCCCGCGACATCGCGCCATTGTGTACGTGCCGTAAAAGTTTAGCTATCTCCCAACTCCGGTACATCGCCACTGATTGGCTGAAAACTTTCTGCAGTAAGAGATTCAATAAACGGGTGTCCTACTTATTCTTTTGGTGCGCGTTTGCGAAACATGCCCCTCAACATTCATTTTTATTAGAGATTAAATTTGTATGGAATTCCTTCCCCGTTCTTTTTCATTCCATAGGAATCTTCGGTTTAGAACGGGCAATCATACTGGTAGACTACTCCTTTTATGATCTAATTAAAATAAATGCATTTTAGAATCATGCCCGACAATCTCAATCCTTAATACATAAATACATTTTCATTTTATGCTGCCTCTTCTCCTAACATATTGAAACTTGGCTCCCAATTTTACTCAAATTCTAAACTAAAATTGCATAGAAATGCGACAGTTAGATACCTGGTACGACTCTGCATAGTTTAGGTTCAACGCTATTGCATGGCCAAATAGGAAATAGTGGGGAAACCTCCGCGGTGCGGCGCCGGTAGCGCCGGATTTGTGCCGCATCCGTCCCGTCACGGTGCCGTGTCCGGTGGTGTGTGAACTGAATATTATTTCCTATTGGCTTGTTTGCGAATATTGTTAATATTTAGAAAAGGAAATCAAGATCCATTGTATTGGAGTGAAATGTATGTTTGAATTTTGTTACGGACTAAAGTAAACGAATGTTTTAACTCTTTATGCTAAAATATTTTTATTTATATGCGACTCTGGCGGAACAATTTATTTTCGAAAACTTCACGGAAATTGTTCTACCGGAGCCTTTACTATACTGTGTCTGTGTTTTCATTCCGAAACGAACACGTGACCAAAACTGTTATTAATAAAATAAAAAACTATTTCTTAATTATTTTCACAGCTTGGCAGACCTTGGTTAAAAGCGGAAGACATGCACTTATTGAAACGTTGAAGTAAGAATTCAATTATGGCTGCCTACTAAAGTTTTTTTTTTTTGTTTCAGGTAAATTGATCTTCGAAATGATTGGGTATCTCTTCAGGTAGTTGGGAAGGATTGTAAGTGGCTCTTGTGCTTGAACCATGGGAAATGGATTTTCTGCTTGAAATATCGGGACAAATCGAAATACCGGGATAGATCGGAACATCGTGTTATGTGGTTAGTTTGGGTTAGCTCAGAACATTGGAATGGTTCGGAACATCGGGATAGCTCGGAACATCGGTTTATATCTGATTTTCAGGAGCGACTTGAAAAACGACAGAAACGGAAACGTCGTCTAGAACGGAAAAATCTGCACAGATTCGAACGTCAGACCAGAAGCAATTCGAAAAACGACAGGGACGGAAACAACGGCAGCAACGCAAACAACGATATAAGTACATCTGAACGTCACAAGCCATTCGAAAAGTAACAAGAACGTAAACATCGAAACGAACGGGAAACAACGGATGAACTGGAAACATCGGGTGAACCGGAAACATCGGATGAACGAAAAGGAACGGATAAACCAAAAGTATCTGAACCAGTTGATGATAAATATAAAATAGACGTGACTAAAAATAATCTGCCAAATAATTGTATGATTTTAGATTCAACAGGATGTAAAGAGGTAAGTTGAATGTTTTTACTTTATTATATTTATTAACAGGAAATTCTTAATTACAATAGTAAATAAATAAACAACTAACTATTTATACTAAATATGAAATAAATTACCAACTGTGTACAAATAAATACAATAACAAAAGGACAATAAAGGCTCGTGCAAACTGGCGCGACGCGACACCGGACGAACCATTTCACATTTGAAAAAAGTACTTCCCCGGACTTCCACAAATATTTCAAAACCAAAATAAGTTCTCGTTCCGTTCTCGAGTTTTAGCGAGACTAACGAACAGCAATTCATTTTTATTATGAGTATAGAAGAATATAATATAGTATGGATTTACAATATTTACGCCAATTTACACCCTGTAACATAGCCAACATACCGAGTTAGCGACCTATAAAAAGGCTTGTATAAATCTTTCCCCGTTTAATTAACCATGCAACTCTGCACACTTCACATGCTCTAACAGGCGTAAAGTCGACTGCTTGCTTTACATTATATCTACCCTCTTTTTTCAATAACCAGCGACCAATAAAGTAAACCATAACTTTAACTACGGATATAAATCGAATCGAAATGGTTTTTCAGGCATATAATAAAAATAGTTACCATGTTTTACACGGAGAAAATTGTCGTGTTTCTTACGATTTCGTTATGTGAGTTCCAGTTGTATAATTTGTTTCTTCGTATAAAAAAATGGATATTTGAGCTACATTCAACAGAGTTTATATTATTGTAGTTTCATTCGAAATATTGAATTATTCAAACCCATTCATGGGGGGGTAAACACAACAAGGCTTGGGGGAAGAATATGTTTAGCAGTGGACGTCTTTCGGCTGAAATTATGACGATGACTTTGAGTCACTCCGTGGCCATTCAAGTCTTGTTCATCATGTTCCACAAGTCTGTTATTAAAATTCCCAACGTTAAGAGAAGTTTGAAAAACAAAAAACAATCGTAAACTGCTAATAGACTTACTAAAAACTCACTCAAATAAAAACTCGTGTTATTGTAACTTATTACGATATGTCGTATAATATATATAAAAGAAGTTATTAATACAGAAAAATTTAGCGTAATGACGCTAGATTTGGGCAATGCAGAAGGATATTACTAGCTGACTCGACTTTAAACAAAATATCTCCTAAAAACCTTATTCGGCCTAATATGAACATTTTCAAACAAAAAATTACCAAATCGGTCCAGCCGTTCTCAAGTGATGTGCTTACCAAAGAACAGCAATTCATTTTTATTTATAAAGATCATTAAGGCAGTCTCGTGGAGTCTTTTCTGCCCTAGCTTGAGTCTTGCTATGGCCACATGCACATTGATAACTTCCTTATTTTAACCTTAAAGTATTATTTTCGATACAGATACAATTTGCGGCGCTGCAAAAACTCGAACGGCGGACTCGGTTTATTTTCAAATTCTACCTCATAAAATGCAAGAAACTCGTTATAATGCAGATAACTATGCGGAACCAGAAGACATCGAAGTATCGAACAACGACACTGTTCTGTTTAACACATTCGTTAGCGTTCTAATAGAAGTCTCCACTGAACAACTGAGGAACGTAAGGTCCAATGTTATGAATAATTATGATCTATATCGTGCTGATCTTGCTAACGTCAAAAAAGCATTCAGTAACATCGAAGAAAAATATACGGAGATAATTAATACTAAACTTAAGGCCATGCTTGAAGGGAAACCAATCAATGTTACAGATCACTTTATGATAGATTTCATGGATGTTTCAAATTATATACTGGAAAAGGTGTTGAGGTACCACATAAAAAATGTCAAGGGGAAATTGATGATGCAGACGCCATGGTTACAGCAGACGTTAAAAGAGAAAATAATGAGACAACAGACAAAAATTTCTGCCAATTTTATTGAAAACAACATTTGCGATACTCTACAGATTTGTAGAGACAGATATTACTACAGTGACTATTTGATAGATTGGTGTCGGACCATAATGAACGTAGCGCCGCGAGACTTGAAGCGATTCTTTGTGCCGCTTACGGAGGTTTTGGAAAATCACAAGTTTTTTATAACCTCTAACATAAAGTTTCGACAAACTATAAAATACATAATCAATGCTGACCCTATGGTTAAGAGGGATACTCTGGACTTCATAGACGAGATTTTGACGAATCCTGACAACATATTAAAATTTGCTCCAGATCCTTTGAAACCAACTGTGGCGCTTCTGCGCGAATTATTCAATGTCATTGACGGAGTGTACGAAGTAAATGACCGTAACATAGAATATTTGGAAAACATTACTGAAATGTTAAGGGATTGGACGGAAGGCAAAAATTTCGATATTCATAAGGTATTAAATGCAATAGTGGAAAACATGAAAGTTAATTTAAAAATATGGCCTTTAGACATTCAAAATAAAGTTTTTTACGTGTGGTCTGAAATCATAGTGTTGTAAATAAATATTTTAGTAGGTTTTTTATATGAGTTATATAGTTTTTCATAACAAACATAAAGTACAATCTAAATTGTTTTTTCAATCGTTTTCCGATACTAGTTCAGTAGAAGATTGTGAGTAGAAAGTTTTATTCTGTAAGCAGCCAAAGAATTGCGATTTTGTGAGGATTTACGTGCGTTTTCACCTTCCTATTAATTAGTACAAGTACATACAATATTATTCTCGCCGATTGCATTCCATAATTAGAAATTATGTTTTTCATTACATTACTGGTCGGCTTGGTATCGTGGTAATATTCTCCTTTTTTTGCCATTAATGCAGTTAATAATATTGGGAAGATAATTTATAATATTTGTTCACATATATTGCTGTATATTTTCCGCGTTCATTCGTCCCTTCAGCATTATGGAGTAGTTAATGATGAACGTGGATATTGAGGATAAAAATATATAATATATAGAAAGAAAATATAAATATATAGATTACTTATTAAAATATAATAACTAAAACTATTAACAAACTAAAATTTGGCGTCGAAAAATTCCTCCGCGGTGTTGTTGAAATGTCGACTACCCAAGAGACTGGTAGCATTGCCACGTTGCACTTGTAAGCAATGATTAGCCTCTGGCCAAGGTAAAAGCCAGCCCTTGGAACAGTCAACCAGCCGTTTGACCTAATTGTTCTTTGGTGCACCAAGGTATATTCGATCTACCTCGTTTACTAGCAATGTATCGACAAATGTGTCATCTGCTGCAAACAATTTTCTCGCTCCGACACATGTCTCGTCACGAACAGCTGGTTTGCTGCCAGGTTAAGGTAAAAAACCCAAATTCAGCTTTGGTACGAAAGTTTCTTAAGAAACGCTGACATTTTATACCTAAGTATCATTAAGTGAATCACATACGGTGTCTTGGGTTGTTGTGAAATGCTGTGAATCATCTCAACAGCTGGTACTGTTTGTTATATCATCACTCTTTTTGTTGTGAAAAATTAATAAGAGCTCATAAAGAGATAATTTACAAAGTATGTAAAAATTCGTAACAAATTCACAAGACATCATTTTCGAAAAATTTAAATGCTTTCCGAACCAGAAAGTTCAAAAGCAGTTATTCAAATTAAATGCAGTGTCATTTAATTTGAAAAACTGCTTTGTTCATCAGGTCAAATAGCCTAGAATGTGAATCAAATTATTAATATCGTTGCAGTAGATACGCTCGGTTCACCAGTCAGCCACGCTACCACCCTTCCCCATCCATTTCCCATCCAAGGCCTCCACTTTTTCTTTCCAAATCTCTCTATTTTGAGCGATCCCAGGCCACCACGCATTGTGTTCCGTGAAAACTATGAAGTGGCGTACAACTCCCTAGCAACACGTCTCTATCTGCTTAGTTTTCAGACTCGTATCGAGGAACTACCTATACCTTAAACATAATTACAACGCAAATGCCTTAAGGCAACAACAGACGTGTAAGTATTCTCTACGAGTTTAATAGAAGCATTTTCCCATAATATTATGGGAAAACAATAGGTGATCTCACCGCAGTTTCAGTGTTATACAACGCTTCCTAGGAGTTACGATACTACACAATATCGCAGTTAATGTAAGTAAAACAACGTATGTTGTTACATGCTTGTGTAAGTTATGGTTCTTCAATAATAAGGTGAGCTCGACCGGTGTAACTTGAAGGAAACAAGACAGATCTATTTTGAAAACATGAAAATATGCAACAGTAGGAAGCCATGATAGTTCAGGGAACTTAGGTAGGTACTTACGGCTACATATCAAGCTATACATTTCCAGTATAAGCTGATCTCACATTGTATAGTATGTCTCTATAATGAGAGGTCAGCTTATACTGGAACGGTATAGCTTGTTATGTAGCCGTGTGTACCTAGTGGGGTTAATATGTATACTATAATTATCATACCGTTCTTCACACAAACATCTTTTCTTAGTTTTTTTTTTTTTTAAATGTCTGAATCTCTAGAAATATCCTATCAGGTTATCAGGTAGGAAGAATCAAAACATACGGCTGCTTGACAGAACGTGGGTAAACTACACTCATATGCCTTTTTCTAGAAATTACGCTTCTATTGCCTCCCTGAGTCAGTGACCGCAGAATATAACACTTTATTTTATTGACATAAACGATAATACTTTTGAACAACAGGCATCCCGATATCCTTACACATCGTATTGGCAGGTGCATCGCATTCATCAACTCAGCGTATCGCAGTCCACTGCATCGCCTTCGCACAATCAAAAATATTTAGCTTCACTCCCGCTTCATTATACGAACTCCCAAACACTTGCCTTCCTGACTTACCAATAAACTGCGTCATTGAAAACTAAAATAGACACTATGCAAACAAAGTTATAGCTAGCCCTTGGACTGCCTAAAGAATTCCAACTTTACAGTCTTCATTTTACAGTTCAAATTCGTTAGTTACGTCATCGTCAGTCAAATCACGTTCGGAGCATACAATAGCAACGATTTGTATGTATGTACCTGTATGGAATGTGTTCCATACATCCATTGTATGATATTATTCTGGCAACTCGTAAGTAATTGCTATGATAACTATGATTATGATCGCTGTATCGAGTCATTGCCCTTTGGGTCAAGTTATGATGGTGATTAGAAATTAGACTAAGTTTGACAACACACCCAGTAACTGAAAACTTGATCACCAAAAGCCTAGTCTCAGCTGCTGTTACAGGTTGTATTATAAATCACAAACCAATAAAATGACCAGAGATAGGTCAGAAAAAGGCCGTTTGTCCAGCGATACATACATTCAGTATAGCCGCGTGTCCACCGCACACCGCCAAAGGGACGTCATGTTCGGTTCGAATAATCTTGTTTCTCGTTGAAATCCCGTTGACGTTATGCGGTGGACAAAAAGTGCAAGGTTTCCAGAAACAGAATATGTTGTTGAAACATAAAAATTGGTCAGTATGGAACTGATCATCAATAGAGTGGATTGAAAGTTCCTAGTACATTTCGGTCGTTTGTGAATAGTTAACCTCCAGTTACGATCTTGTTGACTTGGTTATATCTACGGTAAGAGTTCACTAAATAGGTCATATTATATATTTAGGGAAAAGCGCAACACACTTTCAATCACAATCTGAATAATTTTGAAGGATATTGCATATCCACTGTTTTATATGTTCGAAAAAGGTGTCTGCTCAACAATGTAAATAACGCAATGAATGAATTGTTGACTGTCACAATGAAATCCATTGCTACTGTAAGTGTGTTACGCAATTGCCACGCTTGTTCTTCGCACTTCTTCTTCCCAGCTAAAGCACTAGGAAGTGGTGAAGGGTTGGCGTTTTGGGGGACTGTCTTATGTAATTTTGACGTTCAAAAAGTGCTGATTATCAGCCTAATTTGAATAAATGACTTAATTTGATTTGATTTGTCGTTAATATTGTAATACACGAAGAAACCTACTCTCCTTCTAACTGGAATCGTTTGAACGACAGTTTACAAGTATTATGTTGTTAGCATTATCTCGTAGAGCTGTTCTATATTTAGAGGTGAACGTCGACGTGCTGTTGTGATTGTTACATAAACGATCTGAGAGGACGGACTTGCTATTGAGAGTTCAAATTGTTGTATTGTTGAACTAACATAATATATTTAGGCACCCGAAACAACTTCGTTTGAAGTAGCTTCGAGTGCCTAAATATCAAGCGTCTAGGGACGGTTCGATAGCGAAACGATTTTAAAGAAAATATTCTATGACTGTTGGTCATCATCTTTCAGCAAACTAAAAGATTAGCCTAGAATTTAATAGAGCTCTATGTAGGTCACGTGGCTAAATAATAACAACCGCAAAGGTCGATGTAAGGTTAAGCTGCGCTTGCCGAAGTCGTTCCGTGGATGGGTGACTATGCATTACATATCGAGACCCCTCCATGCCTCCGAAAGCACGTTAAGCCATTAGTCCCGGCTGTCTTTTGTAGATCTGACAGTCGTCACGGGTAGTCTGAAGCCGCAACTCTGACAACCAGTCTTACCAAGGGGTATTATCCAGTAACTGGGTTGTGGAGGTCACATAGACAGTCGGTCCATGTAAAATACTGGTGTTCAGCTGCATCTGGTTAGACTGGAAGCCGACTTCAACATAGTTTAGAAAAGACTAGGCAGATGAATATGATTCTAGGTGACATACTTATGTGCAATATTGTTTTATGCGGAGTGTGGATTACTTTGACAATTCCGAAATAACTTGTGATTAAATTCAAAAATAAATCTACATCATCATTGTCCTATTGTATTTGTGGTCGGCGCAACATGTCCCTTTCTGCTATACTTCTCTATTAGTCGTGATCTCTGTAGTCATCCCCTTTCTAGCCGTATCATCTTTCACACAGTCCATCCATCGTTTCTTTGGTCTTCCCCTACTCTTCTAGCCATCCACATTCATACTCAAAACTTTCCTCACGACATTTTCATCATAGGTAATTTATCAAAACTTAGTAACCACCTTACCTAATAGTAACATTTGCAATCTTTGAATACTTACTAGCGACCGGATTGCAAAAACATTTTGTGAATGAAAACAATAAATTAATTAAAAAGTGTTAATGCATACACATTATAATTTCGTTTTCGTTAATAGTTCGTACATAATCGTTATAACTGTTTATTCCTGGTAAACGTCGTAATTAAGTACGTCATGTGTTTATGCAGGATACTCACCACCTACACGCGAAATTCATCCAAAATATATTATGTTCAAGTTCAACACTTTTAATAAATATCATATATAATATCATCACATTTCGGAAAAGGTTTCCCTTAATTATTTGATCTTCACAAGAACGCTCTTGTGCTAATATTCTTGAACCTTCTCTCTATGATAGGAAACCCAAAGATGAGAAATGAACGTATATTTAATGTATAGCACACCCACAGTAGGGCAAAATCCTCTTATCACACAAGATATACGAGAAAGCATAACCTACTTACTATAAATACTACAAAGCAGAAAGATTTAAAAAAATCTACTAGTATTTCCATTGATTTCATTGCCATTTTAGTCGTACGAGTTACTAACTAAATTATTTACACAAAAAACGAAGTTATAAAAGAATATTAAATACATTAGCCATTCATGTTTTTTCTTTAAATAACGAACATCTGTTGCCGCCAACATTAAAAAAAACTATTCAAATCTTGTTCCGAAAAAAAGTAATATGGTTATTGAATATTATACCTAAACGATAATAATATAATCATACTGTTTTTGCATTCAAACTTGCCTCGCGACATTCCTGTATGCCGCGGTTACGTCAGCGAACGTTTACCGGCAAGGCAGGTTACACACGAGCGATTAAACGCAATTTGGCACGACAATCGGCAATCGTTAAAGACGATTATCGGAATCGTATTGTGAATTGGAGCGGGGATGGTTCGGTTTGCCAACATTAAACTTAATTGTTTGTTTTAGATAGGAATGTTGATTTTGTTATCATTGGTATCGGATAAGGCCACTTGTGTTCAAGTTTTCTTTCATTCATACTCTTACCATCAGTCACTCTTTTTTTAAACATGGTTTCATTAATCTTGGCATATTTTACCCCAAACAAATAATAAGTTTATTGAAAGTCAAAAGTCAAACGCAGCGTGTGTAAGGATAACCAAGTGGCGTTGTGCAGTTTCTGTCTACCCACATGGGAGTAGACGTGAGTTTATGAATGTACTAAGTACTTAAATAATAAGTTCATTCCAAGTAATAAGTAGACAGGAAAAAACTACCTCAATAAACAAAGAAAAAGAATTTCAACATTTTCATTAAAAGAAAAATTATAGGCAAAAATGTTCAGCTTTTATGTCAGACTTTCAATTACGTAATACAATAGGCATTATGACGTAATAAGTGAGCCGTACTCACGAATTAATTAAAGTTACTTAATTAATTAAAAGCTTTGTTAAGTACAGTTTACGGTTAATCGACATTGTGGCAACAGCCTTATGTTCGAACTATAAAATATATTTTGTAGTTGTATTCAAACGTCTGTCCTTGTCTAATAAACTGCTGCAGTTCAGTAAATCGGCTGAATGCTTGAAATTCCATATATGGCGAATAATGTTGGTGTATAATTATGGTATACCTACTATTTTGATAGTCTCTGTCATCAATTACAGCGTTAGAACCGATGGCCGTTGGGGTAGACGTGTTCTTTAGTGGAGACCGCGAATCCGCAAACGTAAGGTAGGCTTATACTCAACCCTCAGGCTAGGTGGAGCGACGAGCCTCGAGGAGCTGGTTGAGAGTTGCAGGGTATGAAGCTGAATGGCGTTCAATTGGAGAGGCCTATCTTCATCAGTGTGTGACGATAATAAGAAGCGTACAATATTCTGATAGTTTATCGCCACGATTAGCGAAAAAGATTGGTGATCACATTATAATTATAATAGAAATGATAGCAGAGTTATATTTAGATGAAGTAGGTATACTTAATAACAAAGCTGGTCGCAGTCTCTCTGGCCTTGAGCGAACCCCGCGATTTGCAAAGATTGTTCACATTATGACTAAGAAACTTTAAATGCTAATGGATTCCTATCTAAATACTTGAATGGAAGATAATATTCCATGATATATGTTCTATGGTACCTACTCTTTATGAGTAAAACACGGGTTTGTATCCATACTAGGCACATTCATAATTACCTATCTGTAGAAAATGTCTAAATTCGTGGACTTTTCCCTAAATTCAAATGGATCTACTAAAATATTTATGTTTCCGGTTACCATCTTTAATGAAGCAAACCTATGGCGTTATTTATTAATATTTATTATAATTTTTGAATGCCTAACAAACAAAGGAAAACGAACTGAAACAAGCATACCTGTGACGAAATAGTTTGCACATTGTATGCAGTCTATATCGTACTGATGTCCGCAAGTAAGCGTGTATTTTATAAATAGAAGAATATGGACATATTTCTGTAGTTCAATCAATCAATCAATCAATCATTCAATCATAAAGTGTTGTTAAGGCAACTATCGGGTTATAACAACTGTTCTGAACAACCAATAACTTTCCAAGCTAGTTTGTAGCAATATTTTTTCACAACCTTCAATTTGATTGATAATGTACATGTGTTTGGCAGAGCCCCTAAAGGCTCGTTCACACCAGCGCGATTTGTCGCGCGACGCGACTTTAACAATACAATTTCTAATAAAACTTCACGATTGAACAATTGCCGGTGTCGCGTCGCGCGACAAGTCGCGCCGGTGTGAACGAGCCTTAACTCGTTGGGTTGCGCTTAAAGCAAAACTGCGAGTCGTAAATTGGAATTTTCATGAAATTGATAAGGCTTTAGTATAAAATTCAAATAATATAACAACCGGGGTTGGTCCGTGGATGGGTGTCCATCTTTACATATCGAGACTCCTGCGTGCCTCAGACGTTAAGCCGTTGGTCCCAGCTTTCATTCGTGGATCTTTGACTGTCGTTACGGGTCTTCTGAAGCCCAAAAGTCTGATAACCAGTCTTACCAAGGGGTATCGTATTACTCATTAAGACTCATTAAATAGCTTGTGGGGGTCAGATAGGCTGGATCATATGCAGATATCCGGTTAGACTGAAAGCCGACCTCAACATAGTTGGGGTCGGGAAAAGGCTAGGCCGATTGATGCTAATGACTAATAGAATAGGTACTTTGATATAATAGAAATACTCTACTAGAGGCTTCGCATCTCGGGCAATCAACCCCGTTACCACCTCGCTGAGTGGCTAATATGATTCCCTCTACATTAAGGTATCCATATAAAATGCGTGCCTATATGAGAAAAGTTTTCTTGTTAATATGTGTAGTTGGCCCATGAAAACCGTGGCCATACTTAAAACCTTTTCATAACACGGGTTACCTACAATGCAAACGGATACGTCAAATCAAATATGAAGAATCCAATTATTGAATTTTCAAGCAGTAAGATGAAGCTAGTTGCCCATCCCAAAGCGTAGTAGGTACCTATGGAGAAGAACGGCCAAGAAACTTCATGGACACTCTTTTAAATCAAAATAGCATTGACAAGTAACGACTTTAATGTGACAAAGTCCAACCAAAAAATTATATCAATCGTTTTTATAAGGTGATTGTCCGCATCACACGGGAAAATCCGAGACAGTACGAGACCATGCTCGAATGAACATGCATCTCTACAAACACGAGAAGCGTGACGAAACAGTTTGTTTGTGTAAACAGACCAGGCATGGATACATCCGATACTATACTACTGATTAATACTATACAGTCAAACGTACTTTCAACTGCACACACATGGTAACAACGTTACTTTGACAGCGTCTACATTTCGTAGCAGAACGCCGGCTTTCGTTGTTCAAAGTGTGACTTCTGAATAAGTTGACTGTACATTTGTACGCGCCATATGCAAATCTCTGCGATGACTCAATGTAGGTTATAAGTCCGCGGCTGTTGCAATTGTATTTTTTTTTTATATGGCGTCTCGTGAGTCAAATGTCACCTTTTTATATGGTAATACATGTCCAAATGTCACTTGCATCCTACGTGTTTTTAAATCTGTATGATTTTTTGTTGTAGTCTGACGGTAATCTGATTTCTCAAAAATCTGATTGATAAATGAAGTACCCAATCAAGCATCGTAGCACGTGTGCTTCTATAGTTTCTGCCATGGGAGGAAGGCGTGAGTTTATTTATGTATAGGTTGATTATAATAAGCTTTAATTACTGTACTGATTCTATGATTTGTCTATTTATAGTTTAGGTAAACAGACATCCACCATCTATCCTCTCGATTTAGCTTCTGCAATGTCCGATACACGAGAATCTTCATTTCCATTCATTAAGGTCCCAATGCAAAACACGATACATGAACCACCCACAGCTATTTGCTCGCTGAAAGGACCCTTTAATCAATCCAGCAGGCCATAGTAATCAACCCTTTGAATGGACTGCTGCAACTCGATAGCATCGGGGTTTAAATTCCTAACATATTGCCGTGTTTCAAAAGCAGGTAAAGTTGTTTGATGAAGTTCGCACTACACTTCATTTCAACGTAATTCTGTTTTAGAAACTGAGATTCTTCAGCGCTAGTTGAATCATTTCTATGAAATCTAATTAAATGAAATTGTTTATTCTGTAAATAGGATATCAGAATCAATTTTACACGTCGTATACAGAAATAAACAAGATGGAGTCGACAGTTCCTATCTGACTTCCCCTGAAAAGATGTGGCAAAACAAACTCAGAGGCAGCAGTCTCTCTTGGACCGTGTAGATTAGTGTCTGAAATAATCTTTTGAGGAGTCTATGGGATATGAATCAGTTTATGTGCTGCGATTGGTTGAAACAGGATAGATCGATGATCTGCGTAAAGTGCGTTCATCGCTTTGACACACATGTGGCAGCCAGGCTAATTGTATTGCAGACCACAGGTTTGTATACACTAGCTTGAGAAGCTTAGCATTAAAATACAAAACCTTTCTTCTTATAAAACTCCACGTTAATTGGTTTCACGATTAATTTATAATTGATTCTTCAATACTTAGTATTTTATTATATGTCATATAATTATATGTCAAAAATCATATTATTTATGCATTTTTTAAGTTTCAGCACCTACAAATATTTATTGTACTATTGTAACAGCAAAAGCATTACCATATCGCTTGCATAAAGGCTCCCACAGACAGGCGCGAAGCGACTCTGATAGAACAATTTCTTTCAAAACTTCACGGAAATTGTTTCACCGGTGTCGCGTCGCACCTGTCTGGCTAAGCTACTCACTAGTTTATAGATAACTACTAACGTTATGAGGGTAAGGGTACATAGCGTAAGGGTTAAACAAGTACTGAACAAATAAAATGATCAACTGCCTATACCAACCCAAAAAGTGTCCAGACTCATAGGACACCCAAACAAAACCGAATGAATAATGAATGGACGAATAGCAACAGTTCACCGGTCGGGTGTCAAACTTCACATCAACATGTCAGTTGCATGCCATTCGTTCATTATTCGTGACACGAGTACTCGACCACATATGAATTAAATTCCTTACGCTGTCATATTAAATAATTGAATATATCATAAAAATAATAAAAATAAAATTCGTTTATTTCAGACTAGTTATGTCCATATTTTGTTAGTATTACATTATCTTAAAACTATGTCAGTCATGAGGTGATAAATTAGTGTTAACAACAAATTCAAATTCAAATTCAGATATTTATTGCAAAACACAGTACATATATATGCATTTCCAGGTGTTAAGTGAATGCGCAGTCCACTGTATTTACCAATTCAGGCATGCAAAATTAAAAATTATAGTTAGACAATTTCATAAAATCCAATTAATCGGTTATATAATGTCATAAATTCGACAGAATAGTAATACCCTGTGCAATAATATACAACGAAGCCAATTCATAAAAAAAAAAAAAAAAAAATGGAAATTTTAAATTACATTGAAAATATTATATTATATTTTCCCGTATAATCCGTTGGCTGTTGAGCCTTCGATTTAGCTATTTGGCGGTATAAATAGAAACATTTCATTGGTTGAAATTGGCATGCTATGGGGAAATGTTATGGAATTTCCATGCATTAATAAGATATCGATTCTGAAAGTTCTTTGTTTTTCTTTATATACTTATCACCTTAATTTAGACTAATATATCACGATTTCACTTATAAATTAGTATTTTTATTTGCCTTAAAAAAAGGCAAACACCTACGTGCAAGAGAACAATGCTCTGAAGGTGCAATGCCCTTTAATGTGGAAAGATATTTAAATAAAAGAGGGATTACGATCTGACTTCTGAATCAGGTAAGAAATATACGCGTCATCAAAATTTATGTCTTGTTTTGTATTTTTTATTTGTGTATTATAGCACCTTGTATGTAGCTATTTATGTACCTACAGACTTATTATTTTATTGTACTTTTGTATTTTATGCTGTCTCTTATGTACACCAAATAAACGCTTTATCTATCTATCTATCTATTCGAATTAAAATTCGGTTACAATTTTAGATGGTCTTACCTCTGTGGTCCAGTGGTAAGAGCACCTACTGTCTCAGACCCAATTCCCAGCGGGGGAAAAATCTTCTGCTTAGTTTGGTTGGTGGCAGGGATTGTTCTAAGCCCGCCTGGCTAGCTACCACCATCTCGTCTAAGTCTGTCGTCATAACAACAATGTTAACATCATAGTTGTGTTTCGGCAGTTAGAGGTAAGATAGCCAGTCCGTCTGTGAGGATCCTGAAATGTTGCGAGGACTCTGTTTTTAAACAACCCATAGTCTCGAAGTATCAAATGCAATCAACAAGTGTAGTACATTTTTTTATCTGATCGCAATAGTGACACATTTTTCCAATTTCCGCCCTCCCTCTAAGCCCGTCAATACCGCGTGCCCCGCATTGCCCGATGCTACCCGGCATTGCCCGATATTGCCCCACGGTGAATGAACAATATTAGTTTTTGTTTGCCCTTCGTGGAACTCGGCCGGCCTGTTGACCGATAAACCATGGATACAGCCAGTGTCTACATATACGAGTATGTGTTGAAGGACAGATTGTAATATACCACTTTATTTCACCTATGTGTAATCGAATGGAATGATGAGAAATCGTTGTGGAACGTTCGTGGATAGTTGCTGCGGTTTTTATTACGTGTAGGTAGGTATTATTGTTACCCAAGCCGGGCGCCGGATGGGTTATTTCCATCGACAATTTCTCAGGGGCCTAAGTTTCCAAAAAAACGATCAGTCTTTACTTAAATAATGACGAACTTCCATACCAACGACCAAACCTTATTTAAACTGCTTAAGTGGTGAAGTGCCAACAATCCTTCTTTATTGCTAAGCACGTAGACTCAGCGGGAAAAATACGTATTATTGAATATAAATCAAAAACTACTCATGCAAAGTTAATAAAATGTATAAGGAGTCACCGTGCAAGTTTCCTCCACCAAATGAAAAAGAATTTTCAAAAGCGGTCCACAATTAATGAAAATATCGACGACAAAAGTAGTTTAAAAAATAGGTCGAACATACAAATCGGACAAAAAAAAAAAAAAAACAAACAAAAAATGTTAAGTGCGATGTAAGAAATTTGCAGGAAAGTGTGTCTCAAAAAAAGGCCCAGTTCAGCAAAAATGCCAGACGCTGGTTTTCAACTGGCCCTGAAGTGTGAGGTGCCGGTGAAAACTTCTGCGAGAAATGTCAGTGTCTCGATAAAAACTTGACAGTGTAAGCTTCGTAGCAAGTGTGGGTTTATTAATTCTTGCAAACTAAACTACTGAACAGTCTGTCAGGCATTTCTCAAATATGGAACTCGTACTGTTCGCCATTAGGGTGCAGGTGTGTGAGCTATGCAATTGCGTGACACAATCCCTAATCTATTGCTTAACTTCATGTTAGAAAAAATTGTCTTCTCCACATCGCAATTAAAGCAATGAATGTGGTCGGGTTGTCACAATGGCATTGCAATTGTTAGTGTGTTACGCAAAATTACCCCACCGAACCTTCACGTACTTTTATGGCATTAGGAATGATAATGAGTGGCAATTATGCCAATAATGGTCCTATCTGTTGAGGTACTCATAGTATGATAGCTAACGTATAAAACAATTTATCGGTAAACGTAACCGGCAGTCCATCAAAAGTGAAGTGACGGTTAAAAAATTACCAATCAACAATGCCTCGTAACACACACGTTGCATTGTCAGGTTAAATAAACTGATATTTTATTCATCCCAATGCATAATTTCATTTCAATATTTATTTTAAATTATAAATACCTACGTCACTTTGTTTATTTTACCAAATTGTTGACTGTAATTAATATAACAGCACTCCAATGCGCAAATTGGTTAAAATTTAATCAAAGTTGAATAACTCTTTATGTATGCTTATTAAAGTTTGCCATGCACATTTACTTTATTCGAGCAAATAATTTCGGACATGACTATTTAACATTGAAACATTTTCCGAGCTACATTTCCACAGGTGTGTTTAATTCATTTTGTGTTTCTCTTTGACGCTGTGCAGTGTATATAGTGACTTCACTGCCTAGGTATTAACGGAAATGTCAATGTTTAATTATTAGCTCTTGAAATGTGGTCATAATTCTACATACACGTGAAACTTATTATTTTACCGACGTCATTGTCATCAATTTTAATGAAAATGACAGTTTGAAAAGGTGACATGCGCCCTCTATGTTGGAAAGGAATAAGTTTGAAAATTGCTTAACATTATCGCTCCTTATCCGTACGGATAAATGTTACAGCGGATTGCGGATTGTACAATCCGCAATCAGCTGTAACATTTATAAATATCCCTAACTAATTTACAAAACAACGCACCGTATAAGTACACAATTATCCTGAAAATAATAATAAATTGAATTTCCTCAATAATATAATACTGTATCATCCTAGTTTTACTGAGTTCTTTATGGACATGACGATTGAATTTAATTGGTACTAGCTGCGCCACGTGGTGTCACCCGCTTAAGTCTCGATCACGTGGGAATATCGGGATAAAAAGTATCCTATGTCCTAACCTAGGTCATAGTCTACCCGTATGCCAAATTTCGTCCAATTCCGTTCAGCACTTTTAACGTGAAAGCATAACAAACAAGCAAACTCATTTTTGCATTTATAATTATTAAGTTAGGATTTAGAAGTAGCACACGATAGATGTTAAGGAAACGTAAAAAGATTTTAATTGGAAATCTGCATCATTATTATTATTACTTTACGCTTTACGCGACGCAGGGGGTCGGGGAGCAAGAACTCGGACGAAGTTGCGGGCAGAAGCTAGTGTATTATACACATAATCCTATATTCTCTAAATGTTGGTATAAACCGTATCTAAATCCGTTGCGTAGTTTAGAAGAACAACGCGGTCACACAGACACACGAAACGCGACTTTAATATTTATAATATGACTAGCAGCGCTCCGCGGTTTCACCCGCATAAGTCTCTATCCCGTGGCAATATCTGGATAAAAAGTATCCTATGTGTTAATACAGGATACAAATTATATATGTGCCAACTTTCATTCAAATCCGTTCAGTCGTTTTTGCGTGAAAGAGTTTCAATGTTTTAACAAATTGCCACTTTGGTTACTTGAACGTTTGCCAAATGACGCTGATCTTGAAGGATCATTAATAAAAATAATTACAAATCATTTTAAAGTAGTTTTTCTGTAAAAAACAGTGGATCAAGAGGCCATCGTGGGGAAACCTAGAGTTTAAATGCATACATACATAACATCACGCCATTATTACGCAAAGGGTTAGGCAGTGGTGTATCGATAGTACACTCACATTTAGCCAGTTATGTTAAAGACCCTTGTAATAAGGGGCGAGCCTATGGCCATCAACCGAACACAAATGTAGTCTAAGGGCTGCAACTAAGAAATTCCAAATAGAAAAACCTATTAAAACTCCGCCCGACCCCGGAATAGAACCCAGGGCCTAATGCTCAACAGTAGTGCTTTCGACCACGAGGCAGTCCAGAGTTTAAAATGATATAGCGTGGTGACCAATGCTCGTTCATTCGCCGTATGAATTGATACTATAACACTGCAGAGATGCACAGACCGCGGTCCCCCGGCAATATGCCACTGGCCCGCCAGCAAAAATATTCCCTCGTACATTTGAAGGAAAAATATTGCTGAGGTTTACAAATAATATAGAATCGCGCGCGTTACTTAGTGCGCTCGCTGTGCGGTGCATGGACTCGCAAGATTGGAAGCACAAATGCACTGCCACGCTTCAAACTAGTACCTAGGTATATTATGTCTTTAATTACATTTTTGGCTATTTTTATGTTTTTAATTTGTGGTGGTGGCCCGCCATTCGTTTATCATTTGTACAAGTGGCCCATGGTCTCAATAAGTCTGTGCATCCCTGTATTACAGTAACAATACCCCGAGAGGAAACCTACAATTAATATAATTCTGAAATCGCCAGTCCGCCTCGAGTAAGCGTGGTCATCATCCGTTCTATTGTGACCTTTTGGGTTTATGTTAGACTTAACTGACAGACGGTGCAGGAAACGCGTCTGGAAACTCACACTTATTAAGTGGTGTGTGGTGTAGTGGTGTGGTGGTGGTGTGGTGGTGTTTGTAATGCTCGTACCTTCTCTATATGAGAAGAGGCGTTTGCCGTCCAATGGGACAATTTACAGGCTGGTATTATTAATTTTAAGATTCAAGGTAAGTAATATAATGCTTTGTTACCTATTAATTAAAGTCTTAAATCGTACAGCTTCTTATAATCCGACTCTTATATGTTTGTGATTTATGTGTTATGATGAATGAATCATTCATCGACACTTATGCACTCCAGTACTTCAGTCTGAGCGCGAAGTATTTAGCGCGAATTAATTACTCTCCTAATGAAGCTGTACCAATGAACGACAGTGTCGTAAGCAATTCGAATCGAATCGACTGTTAGTCTGAGCAATTTTAGTTTCAAACAATATTTTTCAATAGAAATATGGCACCGGAATTCCAAGAAAAAGTGCTAGAAACGTTACGATTGGCAAAGGTTTTTGTTATGTTTGAAAATTGAACTGATTCAAAAGTTTCGTGGAATGAACACTGACTAAGGCAGGACCAGACTAAAAAATCAAAAAGCGCTACCGAACAAATCAAAAATGCCAATACTGGCCGTCGGATTCGTTAGGCAGGAAAAAGCTATAAAAAAAAAGTACCTATCTTCTATGATCTATGACTTTGTGTCCCAATTTTAAAACTACGTGTACCTATCCGATTAGAATGTAATCTCTCTGTTTCAAATTCCGATCAAATATTTGTGTTTCTATACATAAAAGTTTAAAAAATATCTTTTTACAGACACGCTCGTAATATTATAATTTGCAATGTTTTTTAACAGAACAGTTTCATTAATATTATTCATCGTTTTCTTACACGTGAAAAAGGACACAGAGGTTAAAAAAAAAATGAGTAGTACCTACCGAATATAAAAAAAAACTGCCGTCAAAGACGAAAAACTTCTAAATTACACATTACTCCCTAGGAGTATAATGTACAGGTTCCCCATTAATAGCCCATTACCTGCATAACATTGACCTATTTTCCGCTCCCCCGATTTTAAAACCCCTCGGCGCGGCGTCCGTATCGCGATCGATACACAAAAAAAATTAAGTATGCTGCCAATAAACAGTACTTATGACAACGTTTTATTCCCATTATGAATTTTAATGAAAACGTTTGAATCGGGAAACTGATACTTGTAATTTTTTTGCCGTATTGTTTTGTTTTAATAAAATAAAGTAGTAAGTTGATTGATTGTGTTATTCAAAACAGTACAGTAATATTTGCTTCATCGTAAGTTACATAAAGAATCACAAATATTCTAGAGCACATACAATATCAACAACATCGATTTTGCGATTTTAATTAACTGTTCAAATATTTAGCTACAGAGATACGATGTTAATTACTCAATTCCTCGACGGAATAGAGCGGTGTGTAAAGTGCTGCATGGCTGGAATTCTATCGGTTCATTAATTGGTACACTGACTTCTGTTATGCTGTGACAATTTTCAATGGAACATATTTCGTCCTTTAATATGCGATGCGATGTATATTGGGGTGATATGTTCCACCAGGAAGGTTCATATTAGTTGTATACTTGAAAGTCATTTGGAGGCTTTTTAACAGCAGTAGTTTAAGGAAGATAATTATACGTCACCATGCTATCGTCAATTACCAAAAAGATAATACTTTCGTCTAATTATCTCGTAGAGTTTATCCGTCGGCCGTCGCATTTTTTTATCCAAATGAGTTCAGTAATTACAGAGGTTAGGAATGTTAACATGTTGTTGAAGGAGTAGGTAAGATCCTATCTGTTGGGACTGGGTGCATCGTACCATCGTACCCAGTTCTAAATTCACAGCATGAAGCATGAATAACATCCGCATAACTAACAAAAATCATTTAATATAAGATTGGATGAACTAAAGGTAGAATAAAAAAGTAGGAGAACTAAGGCATGATGTTATATGTGAAAAGCTTCATATATATACATATATATTATTGTAATATTTTTATGTCAATTTTATTTCTGCGTCAAAAAAATACACTACAGCAGCTTCACTTACCGGTCCAAAATGCATTGTAAAATGCCAAGATTATAAGTTCAGGCAATGGAGTGACCCTCCATGACCCTCTGCCGAAGATAGTCCAACTCCCGGACTTATTCCGATACGGGAAAACGTATTAAACTTTTACCGGTCGACCCTTTCAGTAGCATAATTCGTTTACAGTCTGTTTAGGAGGACGATGTTATGCAAGAGATGGAGGGAACAGAGACATTAATTTTAAATCAGAACTTGTTACTGGGAGGTTTCTAATTTGGTATCAAGAATGAAGTTTTCTAAAATTAAAGATTTCAATTCTTGTGACTGTTCTCATTATTTGAACAGCACATTGGTAAAGGTAATAATACAATCGTGCTTTATAAAATAAAATAATAACAGAATTTTAGAAACAATGATTGAAAAATATCGACAATGTTATTTCATAAATTCTCCCTTTGTTCCAACATTTGACTGAAATCGAGCATTTTCTATACCCTCCATCACTGTACACTGTGCAGGTCACAGGAACTATTGACATACATTTTCCATATTGTAAAAAATAGCTACTGTCTGGCCTTTTGTAGTTTTTACCACAATAAACTTGATTTTTTTCCGAAAACATAGCTTAAACTGCACGGAGAGACCTTTTAAAAGCAATCAAAGGAAAAAGTAAATGGAAACAATCCACTAGGTACTACTTTAATGTTGCTGATAATCTAGTTAGTATCGTGAGGTAAGCGAGATTTATTTATATATACTTTAGTGTACACCAGAAAATACATAGAAACGTAATAAACGTTATTCTTTCTTTAAAGTGCGCGCGCGCGCGGCGTGCGGCTTGCGGTTAGAATCTTTAGATAGATAGATAGATAGATAGATACACAAATCGTTTATTTGGTGCACACAAAGGACACAGCATAACACACAAAACCAAGGAAAAATAAAAAAATAAAATACTTTCGATGGGGTTAGGAAACGCAATACTTTTTTTACAAAATATTTTGGTTTGATTCAATGCTCTGATGGCAATAATAACTTTCTGTAGGACAACCTTAGAAAGGACAGAATTTCTCGTATCTCGTACTGCACGTTACGGCAAATTCTTTAATATTAGTGGACCTTTAGTTCTGTTAACGACACTTTATAGGTAATATGTATGGTAGGTTAGGGGTTATACCCAAGACGTCGTGGTGTTCAAAATCGATGAACGTAATAATTGAGAGTTGCGGCGAATTCTGAAGATGTTTTGGAGTCCAGCCAACTCAATCTCGACCGGGAAATGTTATAGGGTGCGAGGAGATGTAACCATCGATATTAATACTAGTATTATAAGGAGTTTTTTTTTTTTGTTTGTAAATTTGTATGTAATCTCCGGAACTACCAGTCGTATTTAAATAATTATTTTCTCTTTGGATAACCCAATTCTTTAGGAAGGTTATAGTCTATGTGCATTACGCTGCGGCCCGACAGAAATAACGCTAAGCGAAAACGGAGTACCAGCGCGGGCGGGCGATGGGATGCGAGGAGCTGAAGCTGGTTATATTATAGTAGAATAGACAAAGTTGTTACGGGTAGTAGAAGCCCAAAAGTCTGACAACCAAGGGGTATAGTGTTACCCAGTACCTAATTGGGTTTTGGAGGTCAGATGGGCAGTCGCTCCAGTCAGTCGCATAGTTGGGATAAGGCTAGGCAAATGATGAGAATGGACAAAGTAACATAGTAAATCTGCACACCACAATCGCTTTCAAATTAGACCATTGTGCATTGCGTTGATTTACCTAACGAAGATATTGTACTAGTACTTAGTCAGATGAAAAATGCGATGTATTAACATTGGCGTCGACTGTTTAACATAAGAAAGGGTTCTATGTAATGGTGCGGTGAAAATTCTTCAATAATTTTCAATTTACAAATACCTACTGTTCATGAATGCTGCGCTAACAAACTGGTAAACAGCTTGAGATGTTTTTCTGAAAACTCATTTCCCGTATTAGAATTCTCAACAAATTAGTTCAGAGGAAAATGGAAGCTGATTGAAAGAAAATAATTTCCGCGAGATAGTTAGAGCAATGTAATAATTATGTTATTTAAATGTTGGAATGAAAAGAATCGGTACGTGCGTTAACACAAAAGTCATCACGGCTATATTTCTCTAGCGGTTAGGCAGAATTGACGGCATGGTTGGCGTAGTGGTTAAGCGATTGACTGCTGCGCTGCGTGTCGCGGGTTCGATTCCCGCACGGAACAAATATTTGTATGACCTACATGTAGTTGTTCCGGGTCTGGCTGTTTGTGTATGTCAGTTTAAATGTTTGTAAACGCACCCACAATACAGGAGAAATAACTAGTGCGGGGCAACGTTAAAAAAAAAAAAAATTGTAGGTAACGCCAGGGAAATTATTGCTAAGAAAATTGTCTCTCTATAAATTCTTTGACAGTTGTATGAGATGACTTTATCACGGTAAATTGACGTAGCGTGTCAATATTCTTAACAATTAATTTCTCTGAAATTCCACAAAATGTGCACTAACATTTTGTCAGTTATATTTAACCTCCATATAATAGGGGGCGAGTCTGTTACCGCTAGCGTTAAACCGAACTATAAACACTGTATTTAGAGGTTTAAAAAAAAGGACCTGGTTGACCAAAACCGTGTAATAGGCCAAAAGAGGCGATCCGCTTCACGTACCACCTCCAGAACCGTAACCAAAACCCCATTGTGAGCCATCAGAGCGGGGATGACGTCACGCCCCTTTGAAACCCACATTGTTTGAGCGCATACCGGGGGCTTATTACCGTAATATCACCACAATTATCACCGGCACTGAGGTACTGAGGCCCTTTGTCAAGAATAGGGCTATCGAAATTAATTGAGCTTGCCTTGTGTGATGTGAGGAGGATGCTCGTCTTGCTTAAAATGTGGTGGATTTTTGTTGTTTGTGGCTAAGTAATAACAGCCGCATGGCTCGATCCATCAGGTTAAACTACGCTTACCGGGGTTGGTCCGTGGATGGATATCTTTACATAGCGAGACTCCTCCGTGCCTCGGAAAGCACGTTAAGCCGTTGGTCCCGGCTGTCATTCTTGGATCTTTGACAGTCGTTACGGGTCGTCAGAAGCCCGACAGCCTTACCAAGGGGTATCGTATTACCAGTTACTGGGTTGTGGAGGTCAAATACGAAGTCGCTCCATCTAAAATACTGGTATTCAGCTGCATCCGGTTAGACTGGTAGCTGACCCCAATATAGTTGGGAAAAGACTAGGCAGAATGATTGGAGAACAACTGAGCGTTTTTTAGAGTAAGAGATATTGTGACTTCGGCATCAATAGCATAACGTAATAGTACCCAAAGTAAAATACTAGACAAACAAGACAAGGTTCACTACGGGAATCAGTTGATGACGATTTAAAGTCAAAGTAAGTAAGTACTATTAAGTTACTGCCTAAGTATTTTATACTTATTTTTAATTTTGTTCAAATGTGTACCAAACAATCGTTTTTTTATCTTTTTCTTTCTTAAGTAAAATTTCGGAACTGTTTCAAAACTCCACGAAAATGAAACTTCAAACGAGTACTCAAATAAAGTTTTGTCTCGCTGAATCGATTACAATGCAGTTCATAAAACACCCCAAACAAGGAAAAATGAAAACCCAACATTAAAAATAGTCCAGATATTGCAATCAGAATCTACTCAGCGCCAACCCTAATCTTGCTACATACATACACGAGTGCCTACTAAACGTTTGTATGTATATGTTGCGATGAGTAACCAGTGACTCATTGATAGCTAGAGTAAACAAAGTAATGATTTGTTTTGTTTGTTTATGCCTAATGTACGCAGTCTCTGCGAGGACGACGCGCGACGTGTACTATGTTTGTGTGCTGAAGAACTGTATTGGTACATTGAACGTTTTTGATGGGTTAGGAAAAGGAAATTACATCGTTTTTAGATGTGTTACAATTCTAGTTGGATTAAAGTTAAAATAAATTTTGAATTTCACGGGCTTTATTGAAGGAATTACCTAAAGTATTGCTAAAGAAGTGTTTGATAAGTTCTCAAATTTAAATTCTCCATTTAAAAACCCTAGGGGGGTTGACTTTGGATAGGTAGGAGGCATCTATGTAGCAGTAGACTCCCAAAGTTTTTATTTAGTTAGTGACAAAATACGACCTTAGGAATTACCTACCTATGTAAATTTCACTGCAGATACAGAGATAAGTACCTTGTTTTGTCAAATATCGTCATTGCAATTTAACCTCAAAATGCTAACTGTCCAGTGCCCACATTTCACCAGTAGGATTTTACTAAAACAGTAGAGGTAAGGCACAAAATAAACAAACAAAAAAACCGCATCGAAAATTGAACCGTCAATGACGTAACCACTCATCGACCTCTCTTGCCAAACAATTAATATTCTCACTCGGCCCCAAACCTCGGGATAAAAATGCAATTCCCCTCCACCAACCCCTTTCCAAAATTCCCAAAATGATTTATGATATTTAATACTGAAAGCCAGTGATATTTCTGTAAATTCATATTTACTAAAAATATTTTTTTAACTCAATGAGGTCAGTGTTTCCTATCGGACTATTTTGAGAATAGATATCGAAACAAACTCAGAGTTCAGTCTCTTTTAAAGCCAATAACATGGTCAGTTTAGTATCTGAGATGAACGCTATTCGTTCTGCATGAACATGAACGAAGAATTAGCATGACTTTGATATGCAGATGAAAGCACGTGAGTTTCGGATCGTCTATGAACGTAGACTTTGGTTCACAGTTTGATTGCAGCATCATACGAGTTTATTAGTTTGCAGTGAAATTTAATGTAGGTACTTAATTGACATATGGATGGGTGTGATATCTATACCAATATAAAGCAAGTCTGTCTGTCTGTTACCTTTTCACGTCTTAACGGCTATACACAGAGGTAGACCATGGCCTGGGTTAGGACATAAGATACTTTAGGTCCCGGGAGAACGCTTCCGCGAGAAATTTTGCGGGTGTAAAAGTCAAGTTTTCATGAGTAGGCGCCCTCTGCTGAGACTTGTTATTTTTAATACTTAATAAGAGTCACCAATTGGATAATGAGTAGATACAAGCGTCAACCATTCGGTTTGCATATTTTTAGCATGTCAAATGGTCGCAGATACCTGGAATTAAACATTTTATTTTAAAACAACTCATGTGATACCCATATTTTACGCAAATGAACATATTGTCTCAATGTAATCTCTTGTTAATTATTGGGTGCCCATTTAAGGGCGTAGGGCTCCTCCATCTTTCACCATTCCTCTCTGTCTTGGGCAATTGTAGCCCAGGTGGGGCCGATCACGGCCACAATATCGCACCACTGGCGCCTGCGCCTGCCTCGGGCGCGTGGTGCATGGTGAGGGACACCAATAGAGATCCCTCTCACTCCACTCCTGTCACTATAATATTACGGTAACAAAAATCTTATGCGTAATAATATAGAGATCCCTCTCACTCCACTCCTGTCACTATAATATTACGGTAACAAAAATCTTATGCGTAATTATATGATGGCGCACGAGATGCATAGAGGACAATACCTACTTATAGTTTTTGTTCCTTGTTAATGACTTGCTAATACTTAATATTACAGTGTAGTTTTTTCTGTTACAGGTAATAAAATTGCAGCGTTATTTACATTGGGTAAGTATGTATACGTAGAGCTGCGCGGTGTTCCACTAATCCGCCCAACAATGCCTAGCTGAGCGGTATTCTTTAGCTTTACCGGACCTAATGCAAATAGTTAATGTGTTACTGTTTCAACTACATCATAATATTGCTGAATATTTATGGATTAATGTCTCTATGTTGGTCCTCAATTTCCAACAAAAATCTTTACTCTTTTATTTTCCCTGTTCTTATAAATCTAGAATGTGGATAAACTTTAGTATAAAATGAGACCAGCCGGTCTATTCTGTAAAAAACTCACCGTGATAACGTAGGTGAAGTGAGTCGTCAATGGTGTCAATGCCTAGCATCGGGTGGAATGGCAGCTCACTTCAAGCACACTTTACCTAAGTTTTCACGGTTAGATTTTTACAGAAAGTAGTGTTACTACAGACTTGGAGTACATTACAACATAATTTATTTTGATTTTTAAGGAGTTTCCTGCCCGGTCTTCTTCATAGGAACTCTTGCAGTAAGCAAATCAAAATCAAAATCAAAATATTTTATTTCACATAAACCTACATGGGCACTTATGAAACGTCAGAATCTAGGTGCACGGTTCCAATTGGTCGTTTCCTATGGAGAAGAGCCTTAAATAGCTTCATACTTCTGACTGGCCGACAAAAGGTCCTGTAAACGGTTTACCTAATTGAAATACGAGTAAATGCTTTGAGTTTTAAATAAAACTGCATTGCGTCAATTTACTGAAGTGTTACTTAACGCCGATATCTATCAATTGGTATCAAGGTGATTAATGTAATTAATCAACACTTTGACTGCCACGGTGGTTTAGTGGCTGCAAGCGCTACTGCTGAGCATGAGATCCCGGGTTCGATTTCCAGGTCGGGCAAAGTGTTATTGGGTTTTCCATCTGGAATTTCTCCGTAGCAGCCCGGAGTCTGGATTCGTGCCCGGATGATGGCAATAGGCTCGCCTTCTATTCTATAGCACAACACAACTGGCGAAATGTGGGTGTACTATAGGTACACTTCTGCGTAACCCTTCGGGGACTACAGGCGTGATGTTATGTTAAGTAATCAATACAATGTCTTTGATTGTATTGTAGCTTATCGTCATGATGCTGTTAAAGCTGGCATTTTCATCCTAAATATTCTATGTTACACGTTTTGTTTAAACTACCGTGCTGACTAATTTTAGGTTGTATCAGGCACATAGGACGTGTGCCCGAAATTCGTAAGCCATTAAAACCATTTAACAGGCTCTTGATTATTGGGCCATGCTGTATTATCACTATCACAAGCTTGCACACTAATTAATAATGCTTTTGTTACTCTAACGAGAGGTAGACCGTTTAAATTGCAATATTGTCTCTTCTTTTGCCAATGTGAGAATAGTTTAATAGGTTTTTTTTTAACTAAATAAAAAAAAATACGGTAATATAAACCTGAGAAAAGTATTAAAAGTTAAATTCAAATCCTGCTTGTTGATCAAAAAAAATATAAAACTCCAGCAGTTTTCTACTACAGTTCAAACGTCCGTTTCTCTCGCGGTCAGGATATGACGTCATTTGGCACGTTACTGGCTTATTTACATCTGTTTTTTAAGGTTTTTTAGCCCCAAAATATATAAATTAAATTATATTTATTCAAGCAGAAAGCGCACCTAGAAACTTACCTTAGTGAGAATTCAATCAAAATGATTCTCCATTTTATTCACATGTATTTTGAGGTCACTATTATTCACATTTTCGAAGACGACGCGTTACGAGTTTGCGTTCCGTTCCACCAAAAAAACATAACGTCTTATAATAATGAATAAGTTTCGATTTATTCTCTAGTAAAAATATTAACCGTAGTAACAGCGGGGTTGACTGCCTGGGCGCGCCTGACATAGTATGGTCGACCTCGGAATTCCTTCGTCAACAATTCCCAGCAAATTGAAACTTCAGTAAGGTTGAAACTATCACGTAGATAAATACACCTTGTCGTTTTATGAGGTGTGATGGGACATTCAACCTTTGGGTTTTAAAGCTATTACGAGGTCGACTCTATGGGCATTAATTTGTTGGAAACACAGATAGGTTATTTGTCATCAAACTAACTGTTGGTGCATCAATATACTGTCATAATATCTTTAAATAAATGTTACACGGGCGTGCATATTACCGCATAAATGCGCGCGAACGCTTACAGCTCACACAATTCTAGGAAGGATTAAGAAACTGGCTATTACACACGAAAACATTATTCAACTCTGCATTGAGTGAAGTAATTCTCGCAAATCCTTTGAAGTTTCAACAAGAAACACCTCAATTTCGTACTGTATATGATAACATTTCATACTGTGAAGGATTTGTAATGAAGGGTCTCTCCTTATAATGCTACATACACACGCAGCAACTTGGACGCGCTGGCGATTTCAAATACCCACGTCCACGTATTTGTCTGTGTATTAAACTCTGTGTAAGGTAAGCTTTCGAAATGGCCAGAAAGTCAAAACGAGCAGACGTGTTCATGAGGTTTTAAGTCTTTCTTTGAGGTTTCTGGTTTTGAAAAGGTTTTCAATTCATGTGAGTTTAATGACTTTGAAATGGAACAGTTATGTGGAATAATGATTACAGTCGACGAGTACGTTTGATGTTCTACGTTGTGGAACATTTGAAATAGAGGTGAGCGTTTTCTATAATTATTATGAGGTGGAGTAGATTTGTTAGACATTTAAATAATTATGAATATATCTCATGTACTTTAGATGTTCTACGTAATATTACAAAAATAAACTCCTAAATCGTTGATAGAACTGCTGGACATTAGCCTCTGCCAATTTGCGACAAATATGAATCTTCTTCATGCACAGATCAGGGAAGTATGGCATAAAAGGATGCCTATACAGGATGCGGGCGGAACAAGGCTGCCGATGATGATGCCGATATTGTTTGTCACACAATAAATATAGAAGTCAAACATTTTTCCTTTATCCTTCAGATAACCTTCCATATATCTACGATATCTACAACGGCACTACTTCTCGTAAACCGAAGCGATATAAAATGATTCTTCGCCGCGATTTCATTGAGTACAATAATATCTGGGAAGCGCTGACTCACAGCGACAGCTGATTGGAGGAACTATGAAATTACAATTTATTTTTGTTATGGAATCTATTTGTGTACTGAGATAAGCAGTTATGAGAGATTTTAAGAGAATTGAAGTATTTAACGGTAAATGTAATGGTGTATACGCATATTTTTCATGGTATGGGCATGTGATGCGGAGGAATGAGGAAAATGTCGCAGGGAAAGCTTTAAGTATGAATGTGGATGGCTGTAAGAGTAGGGGAAGATTAAATAAACGATGGATGGACTGTGTGAAAGATGATATGGCTAGAAAGGGGGTGGCCACCGAGATGACGACTAATAGAAGAAAAAGATATATTGCGCAGACACCAAATAAATTCAGATAGGGTCAGGAGAATGATGATAATGATATCAGCATATTTTTCGTCTTCTCTCTTAACAAATAGTTCATCCAAGGCAGTAAGTTGGGGAAGTTATTCTCGAACAAAATCTCATTATTTAACCTAATTAATTCAAAATATACCTATTTTAGAATTCTGTAAAGTTTTTTTGGGTTCAGAACTTAAAATTAAAACGAATGTTTCATAAGATTCAATCACGCAGAGTTTTCATTTCGTTTTTTTTTTCTAAATATATATTCATTAATGTTTTGTACCTGACACGTGATTCAAAATCTATAGAAACGTGCTAAAAACGGGATGTAAAGGTTATCGGTACGCTTTTGTAGCGAAAACACAATTGTTGTAATTTCAAATATTTTTAGCGCTGCTAAAAAAAACAAAAAAACTTGGCGCAAACTGCGATATCACGTAAAAGGAATAAAATAACATATACGCTCTGCTCGTAACAAAGCGTATGGTAATCGAGCTTTCAAATGCTTTCCACACTATAATAAGGCCGTTCCAATTTAAAATTCATCACATTAAAAAACCCCTGTAGTCCCCGAAAGGTTAGGCAGAGGTGTACCAATAGTACACCCACATTTCACCAGTAATGTTTAATTCCAGGATCTGTGAACAAATAGGCAATTAATACCACAATTGGATGAAATTAGGCACACAGATAGTTTATAACCTGTATAACCTCATCACATGGGATACTTTTTATACCGGTAATTACTAGGTTTAGTAGGATTAACCTAAAATATTAGCGTAAAAAAACAATTAAAAAAATGCGATTCTATCATTATCAAATACTTACCGGGTGAATTTTATAATCCCTTTAAAATTATATTTTTTTTACTACGACATATTTCATTTCTTGCTGCACGCGTAGCATGACCAATTCTATCTCTTCTCTTCCAAGAATAGACAAAGCTCTTTCTATCCAACTTGACATTTCTTCTGCCCGAGCACGGGGCGACCCGTAGACTCGCGTTTCTATGAAGACAAAGTCATATTTAATCTTTCCATAGCAACGGGGAGGTAGCTAGTGATGAAGATAAGTTGTGAATTTTACGATAATATTTACGTTTCGTTATCAGAAAAAATGTGTCAAATGCCATGTTTTAAGACTTTTTGAACGTAACTCAAAGCAACAACAAAACGTTATGTTTTTATTCTGTGTCGACTCGGCTGTCGGATCGACTGATTGATTTAATTTGTGAAAATAATAGCAAACAAAGTAAATAAATAATGGGCAAGAAGGCCAAGATGAGGAGTGGGTTCGTCCGCAGTAAATGTTGCTTGAATATGGGCCAGACTTTGGAACAGTGATGTACGGTATGTAATTTTATTTAATAATTTTGTAACCTACTACCTACCTGAACACAATGCGTAATGCATGGAAGCGTACACCAGCGCCGATGCCTTCTCAGAGCATATTCATTATGCTCCTGACTATGCCGAAACACCGAAAGGGGTCCCCTTGAGGTAGCCATTGGTAAGTTCTGTAGGTATGTAGTAAATAGTAATGCTACCTACTAACTTGGTGTACCTCTCTTTGTTGAGCATTTCTTATCGGTGTCATGAGCCAAAGCTCCAAAGCATCGCCTGAATCCCCTCAATGATAAATAAGTAATTTTGTTTTTGTTTCAGATTACATAGTTCCCGAAAGGCAAAACATATTAAAATGGGCCCCAAAAATTGAACAAAATAAGATAAAATTTATTTATTATTTGGGTCGCCGCAGCAAGTCTCCTTCCATCTAAATGCCGTCATGTCAATCAAAAGCCACCTCCTTTCTAGCCATCTTTACACTACATCTCTTAACATCTTTGTACTTATAATGTTAACTGTTTATTATTTCAAATAACTATTTAATAAAGGACAGCAATATTTATGTGTTTTATTTAAGAATAGGTCTGAAAAAAGCACGGTCATAAAAAGTCACAATCAATGTTGTGATATTTCCACATAATTAGTTTTTGTTATGTTGTGCTTCAAAATGTGTTAAGTACTTAATAGATAATATTGGCGAATTCTAGATTCATGTAGCTCCGTAGTTCTGTCTTCTTTCTCGATGTTAATTGTTTGAGCAGTTCTCCTGGTACTTCACCATCAGCACCAATTAACCATAATAATATGCATTGTGACGAGCATAAATTGCTTGGCAACCATATTAAAGTTATCGAATCGCAACCCGTGAAATACTTATTATTGAGTAGTTCCGATGGCTATTCGTGGCTTTCATCATCAATTCCACTTCACGAAATGGTGCTTACGAAGTGGTGGCCCAGCGTCAACCGTGTGCGGCGAGTCCATATAAAATGTATGAAAACTACAGGAAATATGCCGGTGGCGGCGTTTTGTGATTGTGGCCGGTGGCCCGTGTGCGGCGACACTAAATGCACGAGTTTCTATGAAAAATACCTAAATCGATATAGGTGTGCCTATAATATTTGAAGAGTTCCCTCGATTTCTCCAGGATCCCCTGATCAGATACTGACCTGACGACAATGGAACCAGCTGGGAAGTATACCCTTTCAAACAAAAAAAGAATTTTCCAAATCGGTTCATAAATGACAGAGTAGCGAGGTAAAAAAAAAAATACAACCGAATTAATAACCTCCTACTTTTTGGGAAGTTGGTTAAAAGTCAATAGAATCGCTTGTCTAGGTCCAATGTGATGTAGACAATTTGACACTTGTTGAGAAGAAATATTTCTATCCCCAAGTGTTAAAAGTAGAGAAAAATTGGTCGTCATGCTTAGCATTGTAGACTTTTGTCGACTGAAGAATAGAAACATTTCTTCTCTTCAGTCTTGACATCGCCATGCTTCAAACGATAGAAATATTTCTACAATCTGTCATTTCCGTCGACAAAACCCGTTTCTACGGTGGTCATGCTACGCGTGCTGTTGCACGCAGTCGAAGTCGTGGGGTGAAGCAAGTTGCTAATAAAACAAAACTAAAGGCGAAATATGAACTAAAATTTTGATAAAATATATTCATTGGATAATCTAGCTCAGTAAGAAGAGTATGCTTGGATAGGGAGAAATGGTGGCGCTGCCTGTATCGGAGATTGGCTTAACGTGATACGTCTACAGCAGAGCGTTGTTTTATTGGATTTTAATCAAAACTTTGCAGACATAGTATTTCTTCATTACGGTCACATTTCTCTCCGTATGTTTCTGCTGAGCATATCAAAGTGTAAAGTGGTATTGGGTTTATTTCATCTGGAATTCCTCAGTAGCATTCCGCGAGTCTAGATTTGTGCCCGGTTCGCCACTTATTAAATGGGACTTAAACATAACTAGCGAAATGCTGGTGTACTGTAGGTACACCTCTGCGTAACCCTTCGGGAAATACAGGTATGATGTTATGTTATATTATGTGTTTCTGTATAAACCGACGTTTCACACAAATAGTCGAAACCAGCAAATTCAATTTCATAGGGACAAATGTGTACTAAAATTGCAAATTGGTTGCAATTCCAAACGCGCGGGAATGTGCTCTGAATCTGTGAGATTACCATAACAATCATGGACATCATCGAATCTGGGGCACGCTATTGGTTCATCATCAAATAGCTCGGTAGCTCAATAATGACTACGCTTGGCAATCTAGCCTTTGACGTTAAGAGCGTTGGTATTCTATGCAAATGCGATTAGCTTTTGACTGAGGAAGCTGATGCAGCTTAGTTATGAGATTCCTTTGCTTTGATAATATGGCAGTTCCGCATTTTAGGATCACACAAAAGGTTGTTTTTGAACCTTCTAAAATGTTTATTTTCGAACTAACTCTCTCTTACTACTACCATTTTACATGAAAGTATAAATGAATAAAACGCTTTCAGAAACCGGAAATTACTTACATTGAAATGTTTTTTTTGTAAATGAATCAGAGGGTCTCAAACCGGAACGGAGATGAATACTTAACTCAAAACGAGCAAAGAATTCATGTTGCTGAAATTCATCCCACATACCGAGACTTTCAATTGTTTTCATTTTAAAGAAATGCATAATCCCGACCTATCTTTTATTCTTTAGTAAAGAAAACATCTGATGCGGAACGTGAAACATGTGCTCACAATTTCAAGCACGCTGTGATGGCAAGATGAGGCTCTCTGTGAGTGCTCTACAGCTTGCTAATTAGAGCAGCTGGAGCAAGGAATTGCTGTGGATTTATTTTGTACCTTTAACGTTGGATAATGAAACGCTTGCTCTAGTAACAACATACTGATGATCATAGGGTACTCAAGTACTCTCGTAACTACTACTAACAATTTCATTACATTTCGTCGTGGTTTATCTGAAGACTCAGTTTGTATTAGACATTCAATGGCAAATTGATTAACTTCTTTTGTGTTGGTAAAGTCATTGTAGAAATACGAAACGCTTTGAAAGCGATAGCCACTTTGTACAGGTCCTCTGCAGGCCCTTAATTTCACACAGAGACTCTATTCTCACAAAAAACAACACTTTTTCTTATAATTATTACACAAACAACGTGAATCGCCTCGAATGCTACGCCATACTAACTCGCCCCTGTACCGAACGTTCAGTAATGACTATCAATGTTTAAATACGACTACTGTTTTACCTACTAGGAGCAAAAGAATGCTTTGTACTATATTATGAGAAATACCGAAATAATTAACAGTTCGTACGTGTACTAAACTTTATGTAACTGCTAAATGTACAGGGACAGAGTTGAACTGTTCTTGAAAATTCTAACGCCATTACTGTGAGGGTTTTTAAATGGGTACTGTAATTGTAGGTCAATACCATATAACGACGTCCATATTCGAACTTATTCAAATGCACTGACAGTTCTTGACTAACATAACATAGGTACGAATTTGATTTGATATTTCAGTACCTAATAGGTAAGTACTTACTTAAAGTCACCCAACTGAATTGTTAAACAAATTGACTTAGTCCGTATATTCAAATCTGGGGCCGCAAAGTACTGGGGTGGCGACCGTGTACCGGAAGATGTAGCGTTGGAAGTCCTCCCACAAGATGTACCGACGACCTGATGAAGATCGCAGGAATCCGCGGATGCGAGTAGCCCAGAACCGGTCTATGGCCTATGTCCTGCAGTGGACGTCTTTCGGCTGAAATGATGATGATGATGATTTAAATCCAACTGTCGTTCTTTGAATGTTGTACGAAATGGCTTTCAAACACAGCAAATTGACATCGAGTGTCAATTTTCTTAACAATAAATTTCTATAACTGTGACATTGAGTGGGCATCGGAGCGCGTGCTGCTGGTGGTAACGTATTCATTTTAAAAGTGTTAAAAATCAGCTTAGAAATGGCGAAGAATATTTATTATTGTACTTATAAATCTAACTAGTAGGGGGCTCGTGGTTAAATAATAACAGCTCACGGGTCCATCGAAGGTTAAGGCTACACTTGCCGCGGACGGTTCGGGTGACCATCCATTATAATATATCGGGATTCCTTCGTGCCTCGGAAAGAACGGCGTCTTTCGTAGATCTTTGACAGTCATTACGCTTAGTCACAAGACGTGTGACAGCCAGTCTTACCAAGGGGTATCGTGTTGCGCAGTATCTGGGTTGTGGAGGTCAGATAGACAGGCTCTCCATGTAAAATACTGATATTCAGCTTCATCTAGTTAGACTGGAAGCTGGCCTCAACATAGTTGTGAAAAGGCTATGCAGATTGTTTGATATAGAAGACAGTTAAGTAGGTTATATTAACTATGAACATTCTGTTCAATAATCTTTGTGGTAGGTACAAAATCAAATAATAATAAGCGGAGCAGCGAGCGTTCAGATGATTTTACGCATATTTATAACATGACGCATGCATGAGCAATGCAGATAATTTTAATAATAAATGGGTATTGTACATAAAATATTATTATTTATAAGTAATTATGTGGGAGGAATTTTGTCATTGTTTTAGTTTTCATCACAAGTTTCCGCATCGGTACTTATAAAAGTATATGATCTTTCTTCGTCTCGAAAATTACAAGACAGTTTATAATTATAACCGCGATGACGAGTAATAACTAATAATAATATAAGTAGGAACTTATGTTCCGAAACTACAAAGATAATCGTTTGTTGCAAATATAAAATATATTATAAAAATATACAAGGTGAAGACGTCAATACAACAATAAATTAAACTGCGTACAATGAAGTTCCCAGTCTGCATACCAAAATTCAATCAAATATCTCCAATAGTTTAGTCACTATAACTAGTCAAAGATTCAACCCATAGTCGGCGCATCACTACTCTTTCGTTTGATAGAAAAAAAAACCTTTTTTTAAATTTCAATGTTAGAATTTATTTGATAGTTTTTAAATACTTTGTCAGTGTTTTCATATATTATTGTATTTAGACCTGCTGTCCTGTATGATCAGAATGTTGGGCCACAAAAGGGATGCATGAAAGGCAATTGCATGCAGCTGAGATGAGAATGCTAAGAGGGATGTGTGGTGTTACACGAATGGATAGAATAAGAAATGAGTACATAAGAGGAAGTCTGAATGTGGCACCGGTGACTGAAAAGTTGTGCGGGAATCAACGCAGTGTTTGATATTCTTCAGTGGTAAGCACAAGAGAACAAAGTGTTCCATGTTCGTGTTGACCATGTTCTATTTCGTTCGTCCGTACACGCCTTAAGGCGCTGAAAGGAAGCAGGGGCGACTGATGACACTACTATAGCATTAATAATAACAACTAAATAAATAATAAAAAAATACACATGGTCCATAAAAAACACAATTTAAAAATGGTAATTTAAACAATAAAATGGCACAATACACATACAAATAAACACACTCCTTTCTTCTTTTGCACAATAAAATGATACATTTATGCAGTGCATTCGTTTTGCATGAATTTTCATTAATGTGCATCACAAAAGAAAACCGAAAGAGGTACAGGTAAATAATGCACTAAATCAAGCTACATTAATTTCATTGTATTTGTTTTACGTTGGGGTCCTCAACGAAAGTTCTAAGTGCCAAATTATTTGTGACGGATCTTTTTCTTTCTATTCTATGAAGAAAAGGACAGAAGATAAATTTTAGTTTAGTCCTGTCAAATTAATCAGCGCCTGTTATAATATAATAATACATGTTTAGACGTGATTAAAAACTTGCCTACTAAAATTACGTCAATTTACTTCAGGCGAAATGCACCAAAAATCACACCAATAAATGAATTTGATACTAAAGCTCCAGTTAACCCTGAACCTCTTTTGAAAATCTGCCATAATTTTACAATTTCTCTCACAAGCATGTTTACCTAAGAATATTTAAAGCTTAGGAACATGTTTTGCATCATGAAGACGGTAGAATTATCATCAAAGATTTCGTCGTGCAAATATGGTTCGGTAAAATTGCAGCCATGCGATGCGAAAGAAGCATCTAATTATCTTACTACGATGCTGCAAATACTAGCACTAACTTTGTCACTAAGGCAACTTTGCCTATAAAATAACAACGAGATTTATTTTAATAAAAGTATTGACAATATCGTTTTCTTTGTGGTCGTTTTTCCTTTAAGGTGAATGGTTTTTCTTTGTATCATCTGTGTGTGAAGACTTGTATTTAAATTCCTTTGGCAATATTTGACGTGAGGATTTTCCCGGACTATTGTCACCGATTTATAATTTGAGATTCAATAATTGCATTTGGGGTGGTATAAAATCGCCCCCAACTCCTCAGTCAACCTTGCACAGGCTAATATTAACCCTAGCTTCTATCATAGGTAATAGAACTAGTTTTTCGGTCTGGTACCTACTACTTACAGAATATTAGCGATCCTCACATTTAATAAATATTTGAAGGAAACATGTTGATTTGACAGATAGTCGGAGGTGAGCAGCCCGCCGACCATTATCAATTGGGATTGGGACGTAGGCCAAACGCTTGTAAACATTGATTGTAAGAAAAAGTAGTAGCCTATTGATTAAAGCATTTCAGGAAATTGAAGACTGCGTATAATTTGACCTGAGAGCGCTCACAAGAAGACATATATCATCTCGCAATTCATATAAAACAACGCTAGACACATTATTTAGGACATCCATACAAGTGTGCTATTGTCAATGATTTCACTGAAGCTAGATGAATTTGTCCTTACGTCAATACGATGTAATTAGGTTTAGGTTTAAATACTTTATTCTCAAAAAGACAAAAAGAGCCACTTACATGAGAACATAAGATAACATATTGTATTAAGCTTATTCTAGGTAACGGACACTGATACAATATAATAATATTTAAAAAAAGAATTGTGTTTATTTTGGTTGGATTACACCTTCATCGGTTTTATTCTCAACTAGTAGGTTAGTAACATTATTAGTGAGTGGTTTCCATTATGTGATTTGACAGTTTTGATTTAAAACCACTGAAAGAGCTAACATTTTTTATGTAGGATGGTAAACTATTATAAAATTGTGCTCCTTCGTAGGTGATATTCTTTTTAGCATAATTTGTACGTGTTCTTCGCAGGACCAGTAAGCTGGGTCGACGAAGACTGCGTTTACTTATTTGAGACTTTTTGGTAAATGTTACGTTTGCGTGAATGGTTCCATCCATTACTTTTCTTATTAAGATACAAGTATGATACATATAAAGTTGTCTAATATTCATTAGTTTTGTTTCTTTAAAAATTTCTTTCGTTGGTGTCAAGTACGGATAGCGAAACAGTGTCTTTATAATCCTGTTCTGCATTCTCTGCAGTTCCTGTAGCTTTGTTTTACCAGCGCTACCCCAGATTTCTATGAGATATAATAAATGTGACGAATTACGAATTACGGACATTTATACTTCAATCCTACATATACAGGCTTGTACTTCGAGCTAGGCGATAAGCTGGCAACCTCGTTCATTCATACGGAATTATTGTAAAAAACATAATCCTGTCTTTCAAGTCGCGCAGTCGGGTAAAAATGGAAACTCTTTTGTGTACGTGACTTTGGTCATCAACGCGTATACGCGTAAATTTTTTGGTATTGCCATTTGAGCTGTATGTACATGGATGACAAATTCAGGGATGATTATTTTTGTATTTATTTAGTACCAGTGAACCTAAAGGTGATGTAGTTTTTAGGCTGATTTGAGATTTAACCCAGGTATTCTTGATCACGACACAATTATTTTCGGAGGTAGTGGTCAAAGCAGTTTTTAGTTCATTTGACTGACTACGGTATTTTTTGTTGGAATGAAAGAATATGGATACAGTTGTAGTATGGTACATGGCATAGAATATGCAGAATAAATTGATTCACTTAATCGAATTCTAAGTATTCATAAACCTTGGTAGTACCCGTCTATTTCCACAAATCAATCAGGATACAAAGCCACATATCAATATTCCAAGCTACATAATTAATAACACAAAATACTGCGACAAGCCATTGTATTCGAAAAGGGTCGGATTCCTCAATTTTCCAACTCGCTCTATATCTGGCAAATGTAAATCTCTGTCCTTGTCTCTCCAAGAACTGTTTGAAAACTTTAATTGATGTTCAGGGGTCATTACAATAATATTGTGAAATTATAAAACTAATAATATAAGTAATCAAACTTTTACTGAGGTTTCAGTGCCTTTTCTTAATACCAGCCCTCACAAAGCAATAATTATTTACATTTCTTTATATCATTATACATATTGACAAAATATAAATACATATATTTGAATGATAACTAATTCTGTCTACTCTTTTCGAAAACACGCCTAAATGAAATGTGTGGTAGACAGCAAAACTGCGAAATGGAGTAGGTAATTTTTCATGCGATCAATGCTTTTTATTACATTCATACAAAATACTTTCAGAATTCTTCGTCAAAGTTCGGCAAAACTTCGTAATAACCAACAACGAACAGAAAAAAAACAAAAGAGTTTTATTTTTCTTTTAAGTTTGTTTCCTGAGAAGTTTATTGCGGTTTTTCATAATTTTGCGGGTTTCATCACTCTGGCGCAAATGTAGTAAAAATTCTCCAAATATTGAACCAATCATGGGGTTTCGTAATACCTTCTATAAGAACGACATAGTGAATCCTTATACCTTTTTCAAGTTCTAGTAAAACATATTTTATGATTTTAAAGTTGCACACTCGCGCTATGAAAAGCTTCACCACTTTGCCAATAAGTACATTCCATTCCACGTCGCGTCGCGCGCAGATGTCATCTTTAAAAACTCCTAATGGAGGCATTACAGACTCGGTGAAATATATTTCTTGGAATAGTACAAGCAAAAATAGACCTCCAAGAACCTTTTAGTTTCAAGACTTTCATTCGTAGTAGAAATGTGCTAACAGTCTGCAATTGTAAACCACACATTACAAGCAGCGACAGTGACAATAAAACATCCAAAGTGATAAATGTTCACTATTTATGGGTCTTTAAAAAAATAACTCCAAATGGAGCACGAGCATCACAGGTATTGTCATTAGAAGGAGTTACCCTGTGTGTTTAAAAAAAATCATATCAATCAGATGGGATGGATTTTTCACCTATATCCAGGGAATATAGGCGACACACAAATGGTGAATCAAAAGATGCAACTGTACTTAGCTAGGTGTGGAGTGTCCTAATGAAAACAAAACGCCTTTTTAAAATCAAAACGCTGCGCCGCCATTTTAAAAACAACGTTCGGATAATAACTACGCCATTTTTTCACACTAAATAAATATTTGAACAGCTGATTTCATATAAATTTATTATTGCAAGGATAAAGTGGGATTATACTGCTTTTGGATTGCTAGTGGGGTGGTATACAAATAGTGAAATCCGATAATCCGTAGCTTTTAAATACAGGACCTGAAATGTTATTTTTATACAGCTTGTAAATTTAATTTGGACACCGATCAAAAGGCGAAAATTCAAAAGGACTTTTCATCCAGAGTTCCCATTAAAATGATGCGTGAACTGTTAATATTTTACCATCTGATTATCGATGGGATTAATATTTTTGATGCAAGCCATATTTAAACATCGAAATATGGTTTTAAATAATGTCTTTGTATGTGAATACCCACGAAACCAGAAGAAAAGCCTTTTAAACCGGTCCACGCTTTTCATTACGGAATTATCCCGGGATTACAAACAGTGGGGGATAAACGGATCCCGGGAGTGTGGGAATGCAGATTCGAATTCTAAAGAGGCGCTGATTGCGTAATTGTTTGCTTTCCCCCCTCTTCGAAAAGGGGGGATCGAATTCAACGTTATTTAACGGAATTTCTCCAGTTGTTTGTCATTCTTTGAAATAATTTAAGAGTGATTGTGTTGGTTCGATTCGCTTGTTTTATTTTCCAATTAGCGAGTTTTTATTCTATTACTTCGTCCAACCGTAGAAGACTGTAAATACAAATACTATCCACTTCTTCAATGTTCACGATTGTGTTAGTAAAGTGGGTCATTATGCTTTCATTACATACACTTTTAATAAGACTACAAAAGACTTTTCAAACTTTTCATGAATAAAAGGTCTAAAAATTATTTGGTACTGACATTTTAACCATATAACGAAAAACCATTAAAGCGAGGAGCTTGTGCAGGCAAGTGACCTTAATTGAACCTACATCAGCTTTATTGCAAGCTGTGAAATGTCTACATTTGTACCCCGAAAATGCCCAAAATGCTCCTCTCGTATTGTGTCTGACCGCTGACCCAAATGGGACCAGACACGGCATGTCCGACTCGCCATGTCAATAGGACAATCTGAGAAATGAGAGTTATTTAAAGACTAACCTAACTGGTGTGTTTAAGGTATCTGTGATCGAGGTGTGTTGGTGACGTGCAATCTACTCCTTTATTATAAAGTGATGATTATTTTTAACGTGTTTATACTATTATTAAGTAGTGAATAGTGATATTCGCACACTTGCTATTTGAACATAAATTAAAACATATTTCCAGGTGTCAAAAATAAGTACTTATAGGAATATTTCCGATCTAAGTATCCAAAATTAACTTTACGCATAAGCTATACTTATATGTAGCTGCGCCTGAATAGTCAATAGCTTGATTTTGAGCTGATCAAAGTAAAATAAAATTAAAAACAATATGAGATGGTTAATCAAACCCACATCTGTAATCTGTTATTTGTAAACACAAAACCGCCAAGAACGTACTCGCGAAACGGTTCAAGCTCGATTGACGTAACGGACCGAAACGGAACGGGTCGGCATTGATACGATCAAGAATTGAAAGGAAGCGAGGAATTTAAAATTGCGGAGAAACTGAATGAAGGACTTGCGCTCGTGGATCATTATAGTCTGGTTTATCTGATTGGGTAATTCGTGGCCAGACACATGTAGGTAGGTAGAGACACGTGTCTGGATTGACCAACCAATTCCAAAGTGCAGAACGTTTATTGGGATAAGTGGTCGATGAAAAGACTTCTGAGGACTTAGACAAGTGGCAATCGCTTTCAAGGCGTTTCGTACATATTTCTACAACGACATCAAAATCAAATCACTAAATTCCGAGCAACGATATGCGGCAATGGACTACCTACTCGATCGATATTTAATAACAGTTTTTTTTCAGCAACTGACAAATAGTATTTCGCATTTAAACATACCAGTTACACATGGTACAGTTGAATCGTTCGCGTATGTTTGGCCCCGTTCCGGCCCGTATTCGTGCAATAAACTCTAACCCAGTCAGTACCACCGTATTTTTAGATTCGATGCCCGAAAGCAAACCGTGTCGGTGTGCGGAATCGAGAGGGCTGGATGCGGCTATTGGGAAATTAATTGACGCTTTGTTATGTCGGTTAGAGTGATGTTGAAAACTTGAGTCTTGATTGGAATTCCAGGTTCGACAAAGAGTGAAGTATTTTTCACTTTATTCGGGAATTGTTTGACTATACATGGTAAAAAAACCGGCCTAGTGCGTGTCGGACCACGCACAATGACGGGTTCCGTAGCTGGGATGAATGTATCCTAAGAACAAACTTAACATTGTACTTGAAAAACAAGTTCTCCCATTTTTGCAACTGCAAATAAAACTTGGTCGATAATTACTCGTTAATTTGTAGAGCCTACTTGGCTGTGATAGTTTTCCTTTTAATTTTGTTATACATACTACTGCTGTGAATTTATCCACATATCCAGAACTTACCATTTAACTGGCAGGGGAGGACACTTGACTCAAACAAAAACATCCACACTTTACGTGTAGGGGAGGTACTATAAAAAAAAAATCATTTTATTTTTACCATTTTGTCGGCGTAATTAATATGTATACTCATGTCAAATTACAGCTTTTAGTACTAACAGTCTCTGAGCTAAGCCAGGAACAGACAGAAAGACAGACATGGCAAAACTATAAGGGTTCCTTGTTGACTACAGAACCCTAAAAACGATGTCATCACAAGTGGACGGGCAAAAATTTTATGCCAACAAAAACTTGTTCACATAATTTGAACTTAATTCACCGCTTCGGACAGAAAAACAGTAAACAATTGAATTTTTTACTCACCGTCTATCGCAGAGGAAATCCTCTGCTTTATAATTAACACAATCTTAACCTTCAGAGGTCAATTAAGGAGTGGAAAAGATAATGTGTCATGTCTTTGATGTCAGCTAGGAATTTTGTAAATCACATAAAAGTTTAGGGAACCGTTCTTCTGGTTTTCATGTCGTTGTATCACTAATCCGTTTGCCAATTATAGCCAACTAGCGACCCGCCCCTGCTTCGGTTTTTACGACTTGACAAAACATGATGATTTATTTATTACATCGCATATTACCTTTATGAAACACCTAAACCTTTCGAAAGAAACTTTCAAAATATTGTTGACAACCGCATAAAAATCTGTTACGGAATTTAGAAGAATGTAATTCTTCAAAATTACGCAACAGGATTTTGGCCACACAAACAGACACGAAAAGCGACTTTTGAATAATTTTATTATGTATTGATATAGATAATCCACATGTTTTGTTGGGAGGCTCCGCTTATTAAGGCATCTAGCACACCCTGGGCAGTCAGAATTCACCTTTTTTTTCTTCTGTCATCTAGCGGACAAATATTTTAAGCAAGGCTTTTCACATCTTCATTGCAAGCTGTATCTGTATATATGTATCTATCTGCGTCACATAAATGCCTTCTCCAATCGATTCCCTGTATAAATTCCGTGTAGTATCAATTCTTAAGTACACGCAATCGATTCGCTTACCCTTGACAGACATCGCATTCATACAGGGATCGTTTCATAGTACCACAGATGTTTTCAACTGGAGAATTTTCATGGAAGATAATCGTTATGCAATAAATATGTTTTGAAGCCATAAGGAATTCTTATTGGCTTTGTAACAATATTGTCTGAGACTTTTCTAACTATTTATCTACTCTGATTTGCACACCAAACAGATATAGAGAATATCTACACGCCAAAAGAAACTACTTTGCTGTGCCCGACAAGGTTTATTCAACCATTTATGTACACACAAATAAACAGACAAGAAGTAAGGAACAGAAAAATACGTAAAAAGGTGGTGGCTCTTACAGCATAACTTCTCAAACTCAAACTCAAACTCAAAGCATTTATTTCAATTAAACCATTTACAGGCACTTTTGAATTGTCAAGGAGTCGGTCAGTCAGAAAAATGAAGCTAGTTGCCCATTCCAAAGCGTAGTAGGTACCTATGGAGAAGAACGGGCAAGAAACTCCACGGACACTCTTTTAAATCAAAAAATTGTTACAAAAATTGGTTACATCATTCATGTTGAAATTACTTAAGTATACATGTGAGAACAATGTAGAAAGACGTGCATGATAAAAAGCGTCCGAAGATATAAACAATTCAAAAATTAAAAATAAACCATGGCAGCTAAGAGATGACCAGCCCCAACTGACGGCGCCCGTTCACGAACATGACGCATGGATTAGCACCATTCAGCTCAACCATTTTGAAGGGAGCTAAATGATCCAACACACACGCCACCATCAGCGAGATTCTATAAGACAGGATAAAAAGAGTTGTAAACACCATGTGTAGAAGAGAAAAGGATCGTAATGATCTCAATATATTTGACGTTACTAACAAGTACACATTGTGGAAAGCAATAAGGTTATCATATGTATTGATTGTATAGCAATGAACACTGATATGACGGCTGATACGGACATGTATGGAGGCTTTAATTTTAGAAAGATTTAATACCCCAATTAAATTGGAAGAAGATCTATGCTATCATAGCTACATAATGTTATCATAGCTCTATGCTATCATAGATCTATGCTATCATAGCTATATGCTATCATAGCTATATGTTATCATAGCTTTATGCTATCATAGCTATATGATATCATAGCTATACTTATGTTATCATATCTATATGTCATCCTAGCTTTATGCTATCATAGCTATGATAAAAATAACATCAATAACATTAATTGCGTTATTTACGTTGTTGATCCACAAAAACACAAATTTTAGACAAATTTTTCGCACATATGAACCTATGGATTATTAATATCCTTCAAAATTATTCAGATTGTGATTGTAAGTGTGTTACGCAAATAGGGTGCGGCACCGGGGCTGACAGTACCTACAGGGGCCCACCCTGTACTGTCCACCCTGACGGCATTGGTACACGTGGAGGCAATTTTAATCCCATTAACGATTAAATGTAGGTTAGCAAATGTCCAGCACCCCAATTGCGTAACACACTTTCAATCACAATCCGAAAGATATTGATGTAGAAATTGTCAGCTCGGCAACGTAATAACGAAAAGAGTATTGCTGAATTATGAAAATGAAAAGTATTGCCATTTTAAGTGTGCTGGGAAGTGCCGTTATTGTTCTAGTAATGTATAATGCTAATGAAAGAGTGTGTAAAAAAACTACAAAATTATTTAAATTATGGCTTATCTCATTTCAAAACAAACCTGTTAGTTCACATTATTACAAACCATATTAGTTCACATTTATTACATTAAAATCAAAGCAAACACATAGGTTACAATTCAAACGTCCACAGTTACACTTTACTTATCGTGAGTAAGATCGTCATTAACCTATTTCTCGCCGGCTCTTGGACTAGCTACGAGCTACGATTATACAAAGTGACGATAGTGTAGTGCAGGAGCTGTGTTTATTATCAAAGAAAATGTTTTTCCTCGACTAAAAGTGAAATATTTTCATTGTCCTCATTTTTGAGATGCGTAAAACAAAACTTATCGAGCTTAAGATCGTATTACCAAATAACGGGGCTGTGCAGGTCAAATAGGCAGTGGATCCATGTAAAATACTGGTATTCAGCCAACCCCAACATAGTTATAGGCTCAGCAGATGTTGATTGTATGATACTCATAAGAACGCCAAGTAACTTTCTATCATCATCCTCTTGCCCTTATCCCAATTTATTTGTGGTCGGCGCAAAATGTCTCTTTCTTCCATACTTCTCTGTTAGTCGTCATCTCGGTAGTCACCCCCTTTCTAGCCATATGTTCTTTCACACAGTCCATCCATCGTTTCTTTGGTCTTCCCCTAGTCTTATAGTCATCGACATTCATACTAAAAACCTTCCTCACGACATTTTCCTCATTCGTCCGCATCACATGCCCATACCATATCAACCGATTCCCGCACAACTTTTCAGTCACCGGTGCCACTTTCAGACTTCCTCTTATGTACTCATTTCTTATTCTATCCATTCGTGTAAAACCACACATCCCTCTTAGCATTCTTATCTCAGCTGCATGCAATTGCCTTTCATTCATTTCTTTAATTAATTTATTGATAAAAGAAAGAGAATGCTCCAATCAAAAAATCTTTAAACATCAGTTTTGCACCGAGTAATAAATACAGCAACCTTACAAATAAGAAGGACCTAGACTAATGGGCAAACTTAATAGTCTTTAATATCACAACTTGCAAACTACTTGTACAGATTCCTACGCCAACTTCAAGAACAAAGTCTAGCAGAAACAGAGGCTGCACCAGTGTACCACAAACTATGATTAATTAAGAACTCTGGTTAGAAAATGGAACTCAGAACATCTAGGTTGGACACTCTTTTTTTTCTTTGTAAACAAATAACTTGTACAAGAGATTTCTAAGTACTGTGAGGACTGTGGTGTAGGTGTATGTGTGCGGGGGCGCAGAGAATACTCAGAGGACCGAATTGAGTAATATATTTATGCTATAACTTTATATCATCTTATTATAGTCTACACCAACAGCCCGTCACTTCAAGATTGACGTTCTCTGCTTAGAACAAAAGTATATTTCTTTTTATTTCAAACACTATCGAACGTTCGAATGAACCACAGAATGAACCTAGCGGCGTCCAGCCAGTGTCGTGAGGTCGCTCATAGCGCGCAACCTCCACAGTACTAACTAACTCAGGCAAATAATGTAACTGAAATACTGACATTGATAAACAGGTTATAGTTTTAGAAAAGTTCAGCTTCTGTAGACACAATCTTAACCTTCAGAGCACTTGGTTGGTAAGTTACCTAGGCGACCTACACTCACGGGGGGTAACCAGCATTTTTTAGGGATGGGGCAGCAGTAAGTAAAGTCATTAATGGCCGATTCCTATAATTTACGGACCGTTCTTGGTTATCAATAAGACTCTTATATCTTTACCAATAATCAAACAAAGACCTCATAGCTTTGCATAGTAGACCCTCCCATATGGAAGAAGCTATCACAGGTAAAATAAGCTTTCGAATCTATTTATATGCCAAGTTTGGAAATAAAAAATGTTACCATTGGTAAGTAAAACGATCCGTTTTCGTTTATAGGAACTGAGCATAAGTAGTAGTAATTTATCTCGATTAAACTCGAAACTACGCATGCGCAATCGATTCATCGATAGTGCATTGTTTCGCGCGGTAATTTTGGATTGTAACAAATAAATAATGAATTTTATTACTAAATAAACCTACATTTTTAGCTTAGTGTCAGGGACCAGGGTGGGGCCGATGCCCCACCTTTCCGCACCGTGGGTCCGCCCTCGCCCATGTCTCCACTTTACGGCTCGATATCGCGGGCGCGACAGGCAGCGCGATCCTTGTCGCGCCCACGATATCGCGCCAGTCTTCACGGGCCTTTAAAGATTGTATTTCTAAAACTGCGGGTACTGGCAGTCATAATTCCAGCCTATTGTTGTCCCACTGCAGGGCACAGGCCTCAGAAGACAGGGGCATTAATCACCACGCTTGCTCAAGGCGGATTGGCAATTTCAAACTTATAGTACCTACAGTCCAAGTTTCCTCATGATGTTTTCCTTCACTGATATCAAGGATGTCCGAGATAACTCAGAAAGTGCATAAATGAATTCATAAAAGTTTAAAATAGCTGTAGTAATCCGGAGCAAAAAACTACAACAATACTTTTTGTTGGCATCTAGATAAAAATGCAATCCGTCTACTAAACTTTTGCAGCTCGCTCGCAGGACTTTTCATAACATTCCATACCGCCTGTCATAATAGTCACGTTTCCTTGTAAGCTCTTTCCAGCTTGCCACGGCACGCGTTCCGCAAATGTCGCCGTGACCAGAATCTCTGCGAAGGTTCAAAGATTTATGAACGAGATAAGTGTTAGCAAGAATTTAAAATGCAAAATGATTGACGTATAGAGGGGTACTAACTTCAAAGGTGGGTACAGTAATAATCATTGTAATCAATATGTAGCTCTGGATAACTGATTATCATCATTATTCTTTTGCCCTTATCTCAATTCATTTGGCGTCAGCATATCATATGTCTCAGATATTTAATTGATTCAGGCGTGACTTGGCGGAATACATTATAAAATACAATAGACGTAGATATATTTAGTAACCTATTACGCTTAACTATTCATAAAGAGTCTTAAAAAACCCTGTAAGAAATCGACACGTGTTTCACCTCTCAACGAGGCATCCTTAGGTCAATCGCGCTGGACGCTGAGCGGAATAGGTTACTAAATAGGTATATCTACGTCTATTGTATTTTATCATATTATGTCTCCTTTTTCCATACTTCAATATTCATCTCGGTAGCGACCCCCTCTCTAGCCATATACTCTTTCACGCAGTACATCCCTCTTTTCTCTGGTCTTCCTCTCTTATACTTTCACAACAACTGGCAACAGAAGGGTTTATTTATAAACGTTGATGAAAGGTATCAGACGCTAAACGTCACAAAATGTATGGTTCAGCAGAAGATAATCAATATATCGTTCGTTGTTCATCGTTTATAAATAAATCCAAAAAGATACATGATCAACAAAGAAAATCCCCGATTCCAACTTCTCACACAATGCCCCGAAATAGTTTTATCTATAAAATAATAAATATCATTGTTAGCACTAATTAGAAAGTAACTCGATACGCGCTGGCGTCGCCAGTGTATCTACCAGGTGTCATGGCAACCTCCCCTTGTGTGGGATATATAGAGACAATAGAAGCATCATTTTACGACGCTTGTTAGTTATCAGCATCGGAGTATAAGTGGTTACCTACTATATACTACCTTATAAACAAGCAGTGCACTGCATGAGGATGACATTCTTTGTCAAAACTAATATTATAAAGACATAAATTGTTTGTATGTTTAGGGATATTAAAAAAAAAATCAGTTCAGAAAAAACACGGTCCCTACAATATAAAAAAATATATAGTAACAGAATAGGAGCTTGAGGTGCTAGATTTTTACAAATTCCCTGGACCACACTAGGATTCCCGGTGTCGTGGAGTCCAGTCTCTTCCCAAATTAGGCAAAAATTAAGTAAAACAAAAACAAAAGAAAAATTCATAATTAAAAACTTAAGTTAAATGTAATAAAAAAGTTAACTAATCGAAATGGACAGTTTGATTACCACAGGTTTATTTTTGTTTTTGGGCGTCTGTGAAGTGTGGTGTGGGGTGTGTGTTAAGTGTGGGGTATGTGTGGGATGTGTGGAGGTGTATGCGGTGAAAACCGTTGAATTGGTCTGCGCATGTTATGTTTTTTCTTTTAAGAAATTTTATTCTATTGCCCAGTGCCTTGGATAATAATATTTTATGGTAGGTATGGAAGACTTACAGGCGGATGGAAGTCGCGGAAAAAAGCAATTAAGACATAAAATATGTTCTGGGGCCGGGTCTATCGTGCTCGAAAAATGGCGCAAAATATGAATAGACGAGACTGTCAGCCGTTTCCAGCTGGGTAAGTTGAGCCAAGCCTTCAGCGTCATAACTGTAACAAACAAGATGTGTCTGAACATCAGCATTGTTACAAGGATCTTATCAAGGATATTATCTCGCTATAGTCACCCAAAGGGCAATGGAGAGGGCTATGCTTCGAGTTACCATATGTGATCGAATCAGAAATGATGAGATCCGTAGTAGAACCAAGGTAACCGACATAGCCCGAAGAATTACCAGCAGTGGACGTCTTTCGACTGAAATTATGAAGATAATGATGATAGCCAATAGGGTTTTAATAATATGCCCTTGTAAAGTTATAATAAAACGAATTGCACCATTGAACATAACCATAAATACAAGAATTCGTATTTGTCTTCAAAAAGAACAAAGAAACGATGGATGGACTGTGTGAAAGACCTGACATGATGACTAATAAAGAAGTAAGTATGGAAAAAGAAGACATTGCGCTGACCACAAATAAATTGGGATGAGAGCAGCAGAATGATGATGATGAGACCAGAAGAATTATGAGAAAGCTACCCTTATGAGGAGAGAAATATAAAAAAATACCTTTAGAGGTAGGTAGGTAAGTACCAATGACACGTGCAGACTGCGCCTGTATTAAAACTAACTCTCAATAGTTCCAAATAATAATGATTAATATGTACCTACGTATTAAGTTAAACAACATGAAAAAAAACTGTTGCTAAGTACTCATACTTAGTCGGTATATGTAGCTACGTATTCTAGGCGTCAAAAGTAGGGCAAAACGTTGCCTGAGACGTGACCAATCATTTCCTTGATATTATTATCGCCCTACATCGCAAGACGCGGGTAAATGAACGCTTTCTACGTCAAAAGTTATAAAATACAATAAGGTAAGTAAGTAGTAGTAGAAAACCTATAAAAGTAGAAGTTTTCAGCATATTATGCTGAAAACTTGGTCGGTTTTTATAGGTTAAACCACTTAATTGGGGCAAAAATAGAAAGCCGTGTAGGTAAAACTTGCGGGTTGTAAGGTAAATAAAAAAAACAAATGGATGCCTTTGGTTTCAACCAAGCTATTATTTTATTCAGGCCCTAGAAACCTGCCCCTGTTCCGCAGGGTTTTTACTACTTGACAAAACATATACTTCAGTTATTTAGGTTAGTTTAACGTTAATTTATTTTATACTTAACCTTCCGGAATACATTTTCTAAATGATGGTTTAAACCTCATCAAAATCCGTTGCAAGAAATGCGACTTCAATTTATAATGTGTATAGATAAGTATTTCTGAAGGGCAATTCTCGTACTTAAAAATAGTTCACATTCAAGTCGCAATCCGTCCAACGTGTCAAAAATGGTGGTAAATTGATTGAATTTTTGACAGATTGCGAATGAGATTAGAATGCGAACGTTGTTAAAAATTACGGGAATTGCCCCTCTGATCTCAACTGGATTTGACATATTATAGAAGACAGTCATATATACACAAGTTTTGCAGTTTACATTTTAAATCAGTCTAGAGTTATAAGGACAACTATTCGAGTTATGCTCTCACCACACGGTTATCAAAAACAAATATATTTTTTCGTCGTGGAATGCAATGTTGGCCTTGATGCGTCGTTCCTAAGTGGGTAACGATTAGTACTTAGAGTGCCAACAGACGGGCCGACTAATCGCAGCGACCCGCGATGACTTTAAAATGTTTACTTGATCGTCAATTCAAGTGGCAAAATGTTCAAGGGAGTTAAGACTTATTTTACATGCCGGGATATTATTTAGGTTATTACTAGCACACTACTTCTTTCACGTAATTATAAATCTCAAGCGCTTTTCCGAAATATCTTTTCAGTGGCTCTTGAAAATGTTTTTCAATTGCTGTATTTTGTATTTCTTTCTTCAATGATTAAATGTATGCGTCTCTCTGCCAGTTACTACTTCATCTATATGAATAAAAATCATTACTTCACTGACAGAACAAGCACAGCCTAAATCACTGGGTCTAGAAGCTTGACATTTTGCTCAAGAGGTGAGCACTAGAGAAGGATTTTTGAAAATCCTTTCCCTAAAGGGTTTAAATAGGGGATGGAAGTTTGTAAGGAAATATCGTCTTTATGCCGATGGGGAATACCATCAGGCACAGGACTTGTTAAACCTCCCGCTTGCCGGCCTGACTTTATTATGCACATACATTAGGGCATCAACAAAAAACGATGAATCGCAGCACAGATGTTGACGCAGACGTTTTTTGTAGTCAAATGCAGCATCGACCTTGTGCTCCTAAGTGGGTGGCGATGAGCTTAGGAAGACGACAGATTCGCCTTAAGTGGTTCCGACAGATGGTAAACATTTTACTGGTTTGAAATGTTAATGACAGATTTTTTGTTGTTGACGTTCTTGTGAATTAAATAAATGTTTGGTATGAGAAATTACTTACGACGATTAAAGGCTCGTACACACTGGCGCAACATCGCGGGTGCGACAGAGATAGCGCTGCTTGTCACGCCCGCGATATCGTGCCAGTGTGTACGAGCCGTAAAGGGACGTTTTCAGTTAGATCCTGGTAATTCAAACCTTTATAGTAAGCTTACAATAATGTTTATAATAATATAAGCCCGCTCCCGGATTAAACAGATGCTGCCGTATATTTGTATTAGTAACGATGTTGACAGGTATATCGGCTACTTGGTTCCTTTCTTTCAAAACATAGTTTCTATATAAATTAACACGTCTTTTTTAGGGTTCCGTACCTCAAAAGGAAATAAAACGGATCCCTTATAGGATCTCTTCGGTGTACGTCTGTCTATCTGACAGTCTTTCAAGACCCTTTATCTCAGAAACGCGTGGAGGTATCAAGTTGAAATTAATATCAAATACGTGGGCCTAGGGTCCAGTTTCTAGTCAATGCAATAAAAGAATACGGCCATTTATGCGACATATTTTCATAGTCTCAAATATCAAAACCTACAGGGTACTTCCCGTTGACCTAGAATCATGAAGGTCTCACAGCACATGTAAAGGAGAAAGTCCGAAATTCGTTCATTTGTAGTTTTATCACACAATTTTTTTTTTTTGCGATTGCAAACTACATACAAAACTTACATTTGCAGTTGGAGAATTGACCGTGACGTAATATCGATGTATGGGAGAACATGTTTTTCAACTACAATGTTAAGTTTGTTTTTGAGATAAATTCATCCTAACTACGGAACCCTTCATTGTGCGTGGTCCGCACCTGGCCGGTTTATTTTCATACGGATAGGCGGAATTTACAGTACAGTACTACGGTACGTGCTCTTTGTTAATATTTTTTTTAACGGGTTTACGTATTTTTTGTAAGTATTTTTATAGGGATCGCGGCATTATTTAAGCCCAGTGTGTATGCCCTGTTAGCAGCGCGTGTGAATGGCGCTAATATTTTCGTCCTGTCTCACTGAGTGGCGAATGTGACTTATAATTAGTAAGGGCTGTCACAACGGAGTTTTAAATGGGCTTGATCAATATATTATTAATTTTATTTTCGCCTTTTCTCTTTAGAAACGTATTTTATAATGTGCCTATTCAAAACAGAATAGTTGAGTAAGATAGAGGCTCAAAATATTTTATTAGAAATGAAAAATATATCAGTAATATGGAAAATAAAAGGCAAAAAGGCACAGTTCATAGTAAATATCTAGTAGATATATCTACCTACGAATGTTTCTAAAATTATCTTGTATATAATATTTTATTATTCAAAAGAATGTTGAATACGTCCATTCAGAGATATGTAAATCAGCAACTTATCGTACTAAAGTTTATTTACATAGGCACTATATTACCTACTTACAATAATCGTCTTAAAAATATCTTTACATAGACAGAATTAAATTATTTTGTAAATAATGCAAAAACTTAAATGTGTACCTACCTTGTTTCATTATTTACTTATTGAATAAATCATTATTATAGAATATAACGTCATAGGAGCACGATTCACGATATTTTTTAAAGTAAAGCTATTATTATGTAAGTCATTGCAATGTAACTCATATTATCTCCTTGTTAACTATGCTAATATTACAAAGGATAATCACAAAGGGTAATCTTCGGAACTTCTGATCTGAATCCAGAAATTCTTTCACTAATGGAAAACTTAAGTACCGATTGCCGAGTGTCGTAGGACATTTATGTTAAAACAAGTTTAACACAGAGGAAGACGCGGCCAGAAGCTATAGTAAAGTATAAATTAAAATGGTCATCAAACTCACGAAATCATTATAATTTGAGATTTATGTAAAAAGAATCGTGAATGTGCTTCTCTAGGCTAAATTAAATCAATTTAATTTTTCTTTATTTTTAATTGAATTTTAAGTGTAATTAGGGTATGTTATTTAAATATAAAACAGAGTTACAATATTAAAGAGAATAAAACTTACAGGTAAAAAAAAAACTTTCTTCTTCAAATTATGTAAAAGTTCGACAGCCCTACCGGGTTCACGCCGCCATATTGCATGAGTCACCGGCAGAAATACGCGATAACAACGCGTCCTTATGATTGAGTGCATTTTAGTTTTGTTTCACTGTTTATTTTATACACTGGGAATGTTAAGTATCACTTCTAAGGGTTTTTATTTTTCTAATCTGGAGTTAATTTTAGAAGAGAAATTCAACACTTTTATCTTTATAATTATTTTTTTGCTAACTTTAATTATATAAAATTGGTTCCCATTAAAAAGTACCTATATTTGTTCTAAAAGCTTGATGGTTCAAAATACTGAGTTTTTTTCGAATAGATCGATAAAGATGACTCGGTATTCTATTTACAATTAATTAAAAGTTATTGAAAAACAACGAGACAGCGTGAAATCTGCCGACGACCCGAGACCGCAGTAGCTTGGCAGATAAATTAATTACCTCGGTCTGTGAACTGCCCATTCATACCGAATTAAAATAGCAGTTCTTTAGCCACAAATAAATACAGTCTTTTGAAATCCAGTCTGCCAACATTAAAAGGATGATCTATAATTTCTGATCTTCTTAATATGAACAGATTGATCACACCAAGCTATTAATTATGAAATAAACAAACAAAGTGGTTTATAATTATCTGTGGCACGGGCTATTTATGCTCGTTAGGAAGTACATGTAAGTTTGTGAGTCATCAACCAGATAATATCTTCAATGGAAGTGTAGTTAGCTAGTGACGTCATGACTCAAACACCAAGTACGAACATAGGGATATTTCGTAAAGTTACATTAAAGGCTCCCGTAGACTGGCGCGACGCGACTCTAGTAGAACAATTTCTATGAAGGTTTCATGGATATTGATCTATCTGAATCGCGTCACGCCTATCTGCGGGAGCCTTAATGCATTTTTCGATAACCATTCTCTTGGTCAAGATGGCCAGAATATACAGTTTAATGATTGATTCAAAGTATCTACCAAGAACTAGCCATGGTATGTGTATTAGTGCGAATTATTCTAACTATTCGATCGCGTTAACGTAAACTTTAATTAGTACTGAAACTGAATAAGCAACGCCTGGTGACAAGCATTTAATGGTGGTTTTATACTCTCATGGCGAGGCGAGGCGTGGATAGCATGGGGATGAAATGTTTGTTGTGCACGTACACTCCACCTAATGTAGGTATGCCAAAACGTCAATAAATTATATAGTATTGGAATGTGCTCATCAATGCCTTCAATTGGATACCCATATTGTAATAATAATCGAAGTTTTTTACTTTTCATATTAGTTTTTTTTTTATGCTGCCATTATTCCGCCATTTAAAAATTTAAATATTATGTCCTATGTCAGGATGATGTAAGGATTCTAACGATACCCCATACATCCAAATCAGGCATTAAATAGTTATGGTGGAAAAAAGAACCTCACATAGATACATACATACTTAGATACTTACATGAACCCTGAAAACAATAAACTCCTTTTTGGGCAGTCGACGAATCAAAACTATATCACTGATATATCTATCGTGACATATATGTATGTGTGCAGCAGCTTTACAGTTAGTGTCACGCTTGATTAGAGTGAGAAACACGAGTTTCCGTACATAAACCAATTACAGCCTAGAATTTTCAATTCAGAGTGACATTTAGACGTCTCGCTGTAAGTTCGCCGGGTCTACACTGACCCTAACAGAGCTTAAACTTAGTTTAAATCAGTGGGACTAGTCTAATCAGATGAGTACTAAGCTTGTTTCGTCCGTGTCAGTTGCGGATTAGCCAGCGGGCGTTTTGAGCTAATCGGCTACATGGCTATTATAATTTGGTTTTAACTATAATGCAGTTTAACACTGAATCCAGTTTGTTGGACTACAAATTGGATGGTGTGTGTATACGTGTGTGTTAGAGTTTTACCAAATTTCGTTTTCTGTAGATAAGTAGACGTAGGTACTGATATCCATTTTCGGCCATTTGTCTATCTTTAACTTTGCATTGTCTATCATATACTATCAGATCGTTTATTAATAATTATGCCTTTGAGGAAAGCATAAAATGGATTATCGTTAATCGGCTTATTCGACCAAACAGGAATACATTTTATCCGCGGAATAATAATATCAAACAGGAATACATTTTAACCGTGGAATAAGCATTCTCTTCCGAATAAATTTTGAATGTTTGACAGTTTCGCCATACGTAAAATGTCAGAAGTAAATCTTATGCCGCGGATAAAATTTATTCCTGTTTAGTCAAATCCGCGCTAAGTATCTAAGTAATCCTAACTAATATTATAAATGCTAAAGTGAGTTAGTTTGTTTGTAACGCTTTCACGCTAAAACGCCTGAACCGATTTGGATGAAATTTGGCACATGGGTAGACCATGACCTGGAAAAGGACATATCCCGATATTCCCACGGAATCGAGACTTATGCGGGTGAAACCGTGGGGCGCAGCATCTCTACATGTTAATAAAACGAACGTAGCTCAGATAAAAAACGTGACTATCGCCATTTCACGGCCTCCTAATCTATACCTACTAATAAAAATGTATCAGTTTGCACCGTGCGAACCAAATACCTTGAAACTAAACGTTTAAAGGCTCGAACACACAGCTGCTATAAGGGTAGCGCTGCCTGTCGCGCCCGCGATATCGCGCGATTTTCAGTGTGTACGTGCCGTAAAGAAGAAAGAACACCATAGTTTTATTTTCATTTAAATACTTTCTGATGGCTATAATTTATGTTTTTGTTGGGGTTAGTGACTAGGGTAGTGTCAGTATTTTAGCCGCCCATGGGCCTCTGACTTGGCTTGGCCTCTGACTTGGCTTGGCCTCTGACTTGACTTGGCCTCTGACTTGGCTCGGCCTCTGACTTGGCTTGGCCTCTGACTTGCCATGGGCCTGTGACTTGGCTTCACATACCGTCGAGAAGTATTTCTCAGGCATCGTTTTCTCACGAAGTTTTCCTTCACCGTGTTTGAAGCAAGTGATAATTATACGAAACGCACATGAATCTGATAAGTCAGAGGCCTTGGGTTCGAACTCGAGGCCTAAGATTTGGCAATCCGACGCTAAGGCTATCACTGCTGTCATAGCTAAAATGTAATGCTAGAATAGAATTACTGCTGATTGGATCGCCTACTATTTAGATCAACTGGTCAAGTAAAGCGGAACCCCATGGATAAAAACGCATTTGCGTTTGCAAAGACAACAACTGTTCTGTTCACCCGCAACACAGAACAAGCGTGAAGCCACTTATAACCTCAAACAACATGATCTGTACTAAACACTGCTTATTCCAAGAATGAACAGTAAAATTATCGCCAATTACCGCACCACTACAAAATGGTTTCTAAACTCATGACCTCTTTCCACAAAATCGGTTAAGCGCCAGTGAAATCGATTTTCAGTGATTTGTTAGAAAAAAATGACCATTTTTTGTCCACTATTGTGGTCCGCAGCACAATGGACTCTTTTGTCCGAACGATGGGCACAGAGCGTCGAATTTGTATAGATGTGGAAAATAATTAGAGCATTATTTGTTTTTGTTAGTTTTTATTGTTTTGTAAAACAGGTTTCATTATTTATTTTTGGCTACCGTTATTTTAGTTACGGTTACGTGAATAATGTACTGATGAACTCGGCATGTAAATGTTACTGCGTTTCGGTAAAACAAATATGTTATTGTATGTGAGCGAAAATGGTACGATTGCCAATAAATTATGTTATCCACTATCACAATTTATTTGCAATCATACCATTTAAAAAAAAATGTTAAAAATATATTCCACCGTAAAAATATTTCTACAAAATGCTATCGGTAACCATTGGTACGTATACCCTTTGTTGATTCTGACAATTTACTTTAATCATTGTATTTGTCCAACTCGACGTCATCTTTATTTGTATACCAATCAAACTAGATAAGCCAATTCATGCCGGATTAAGGCTTCTCCAAAATATATATTTGCTCTGAAATTTTTTAACGGAATCCGTCGAGATTTTTTTTCATTGCACACCGATTCCGCAGTGTTAACTCAGCCGATATTTTTATTTCATTAAATCCAGTTATTCTACGTTACTGTTGTCATTGTCGCCACAAATAAATAGTTGTACCTTCATGAATTAAAATTATGATTCATCTTGTATTTGCTTTTCTAAGGTACCTACTTTTTGAAGTCGGTTTTTTTTTCCTTCGATCTTTGTATTTTTCCAGCTTATTCCTTATTTCTAAGGCTTAGTTTCCTCACACGAACTGGTCGTAATGGTTAACGAGCGAGTTTTCTTTCGCTTATGATTGATGAGTTCCTAACGGGATCCTATTCTTAAGAAAAAATTGCAACGTGTCACAGAACAAACGATAGTCTTGACAAGTAGTTTTTTTTTCTGAATAGATTTCATAAAAAAAAGATTATACATTTGACATTAATTTTGTTTCTAAATGTGACACAAAGAAACTACTGGCCTATTATGCAAAATAAATAGGCTATATACAATTCAGGGACTACTCACACTTATTCAGCTCTATTCAGCGTTAGCCCATAGAAAACTACGATTTTGTATGAGACGCGTACGCGTCCTTTCAGCAGTTCAGCTGCGGATAGCTGAAAGGACGCGTAGGTACGCGTTTCGCACGTTTTCTATGGACAAACGCTGAATAGAGCTGAATAAGTATGAGTAGTCCCTTATATGCCACAGGAAGTCAAATAACAAGGTGTAGTATTTGCATGTGCAATACTATGGTATATTATTCATACTGACACGAATATAATTTTTTTAATAAAAAATTATCTTTAATTTTTTTTGTTTAATTAATTACTATAACATGTTGCAATTATTGCAGCTATTGTGTTGCAATTATTATTACAACTGTTAGCTTTACAGTTAATTAAAGCACAATCACGTTTGATAATAAGCTAATTCAAGCATTAATTTGAACACATTACAATCTCCTTTGATTGATATTATCTAATTATTCAGCCATTGATCTATGCTGTAATTTGATCATGAGTGCGAGCCTATAACTAAGTTAGGCAGAAGTGCACCTATGGTTTAATAATAATAATAGTACACCAACATTTCGCCAGTTATGTTGAAGTCTCATGTAGGTACAAGGGGACGAGCCTATTGCCATAAATCAAGCACAAATCGAGACGGACTAGCACTCAAATTCCAGATAGAAAACCCAATAACACTTTGCTCGGCCCGGGAATCGAACCCATGCCCTCATCATGCTCAGCAGTAGCGCTTGCGACCATCAGACCACCGAGGCAGTCATTATGACATGTTACATAAATTTAAGTTTTTCTTAAAATAATTTGTTTTACTGCTGTACAAAACGACAAGAGCGAGCGACGAAACACAAAATAGGCAGTAGGAAGGCAAAATAGGCTTTCTGCCTATTTTGTGTGACATTTTTAGAAACATACCTATTATAAAAACCTGAAATAATATCTAACCAATAAAACGGTCCGATGTTCTCCTCAAAGATGAAGTCAAGAAATAGTTCAAAGCAAAAATAAATGTTTTAAAATGGAATATTTTTATTCTTCTGAAACATTTTCCTTTGCAGTCGTACCGTATATAGGTAATTGCATCGGACTCGCTCAAAGCTCGCAAATGTTGATTGAACGGAAGGATGGGCTGCAGGATGTAAAGATGGTGCCTAAGGTCAGTCAGATACAATAGCTGGAATACACCGTGCCTATAATATCAAAGAGAGTTGTCAAGGAAAAGGTTTCTTTGAAATTTTTCGATTTCAAATATAGCTTCCTTGATACGTTGGTACCGGTTTTAAACGGCTTGAAAATGTTATTGTTTTTAGATATTTACATTTTCTGGAGGACGATAGTGACGATAAATTTAGATACTTCTCCATATTTCAGACTTTTTTACTTTTATTAAAAATGGTATTGTTCCACAGAACATTCAATAGTATCTTATTTTTTCTCAATGCTTATTTAAACACTGCTGCAGTTGATTGAATAGCTCAACTTAGTCGACCTCTAAAATAACTGAACCGAATTATCCTCAACCTTGGAAATTAGTTTTCAGAAGAAATTCTTCCAATTTTAAGTTATTGAGCTCTCAATTACAACGGTCGTGGCTCACTGGCCTCACTGGGCATTTAACGATGCTCATTTCCATAGATATTAGACCGTATTTTTTGAGCTAATCGGGGAATGAACTGGCTACCCTAAGACTAATAGTCAAGTAATCTAGGTCATCCTATATGACATTGCTATAAGTTGAAGTGAAAGATTGCAATAGTTGGTAGAGAATGTAGTTCAAAATTATGATGTTAGCTGCACATGCTTATCCAATAGAATTGCTTATATTTATTTAGTTTTTCTTGAGAATATTTTAAGGGCATTATGATAATGATCTGATAAACCAATCAATTAATTCATTCTTCAACAATAGAAAATTATACACACAAATATTTGAACATCAATTGACATTTTGTGCTAATTATGCCTCCAACCGTAACACAGTGCATAACATTAGCACACTGTTACAATTCACATAACATTTAAAGCCGATAATATTTCTCTGGAGCGTGGAAACAAGTAGAAACTGAGAAAGGCGGTTGTGAAAGCCACTCATGCGCAGCGGAAAGACGTCGGTGTGTAGTGTAGCCAGGCGCTAGGCAAACGGGAAACTGGTTTAGAAATTATTGTGACTAGATGTTTTTTGTTTGTGCACACTGTGCAGTTTGTGAAATTGTATCGTTTGATTTACCTACGTGCATCTATTTTCAGAGGCACGCTGGAGCCATGATTTTTCAATGAAATTGAAACTGCTTATTTAGGGAATTTGGAGAACGCTAAAAGTCTAAAATATTTTGTGAGAAAAATTTATGATTTAAGTATATTTTTTTTATATTGGTACAGGGTTATTATTGTTTAATAAAACTTATACTATAGTTTACTAAAACTTTAATTTTTAACCGCAGCATTCCTAAAAATGTTCCTTTAAATAAACGAACAAGGTGTTCATCAATGTCCACTACATGCAGAGTTCCTAACATGCTCGTAGAACAAATTATATCGTTAGGATTCACGTAATTGATACAGGAAACTACGAAGTTAGTAGCACTTTGATATATTACAGATGATTAACTATTAACAATCTGTTGGTAAGCAACGTTACAATGAAGCACGGTGCGAAATTAATGAGCCGTGGTCTATCCAAACGCTGGCCATCTATTCTTGTATCTATCCCATCTCTTCTTGTATATCTTGTAAATATCCCACACGCTCCCGTGTGGGGGAATATTTTTTTTATAGTAGATAAAATACTTGTGTTCATAAAATATTTGTGAACTTTTATGTAGGGCTTCGGAACTTCTGATCCGATTCCGATAATGCTTTCATTAATGGGAAGCTACAGTGTTGCCAACTGTCATATATTCGCGGTCAGACACTAGTTATTTCAATAATTGTGTTTTCAATGAATTTTTACTTTCTACGTGATTATTGTTTTTTTCTTTTTCACAATAAGGTACCTATATTGTAGCAGTATTAATAGATAGGCATTAAAATACTGCAGGTATTCAGCTGCATACGGTTAGACTGGAAGCGGACCCCAACATAGTTGGGAAAAGGCTAGGCAGATGATAATGTTGAACAGAAACTAATAAAAAAATAAGTAAAACATAGGAATTCCTATACGAACTTTCCCTAAACCTAACAAATACGCTTTGCTTTCTACGTCCAAAAAAATGGTAACACAAAATTTGTAATTAGGTACATATCTGCAAGGCTGCTCTAATTTCACTGAATTTGATACATTAATTCGCAACAAACACTTTAATTATTTTTATCAAACAAAGCGACATTCATCGTTCTGCATTGCGAGATACTTGTTATGATTACACAAAAAGGCGACTTTTAAAGTTCTTTCGTTTGTCACTCAATCGCTGCGAATTCTACGGAAGACTTAATAACCAATTGCAAAGCGATTTTATGAAAGACAATATTTTCAATTTATTTCTTAAAGGTCAGACTGTGCTTGCGTAATTATTTTAAGTGTTTTCTTTTCTAATTGTGTGTGTTAATTTTATGAATGTGTTGATTACTGTGTACTTGTGTTGTGTATACGACTTTGGTTTTATTTGCAGCTTGGCATGGTTTTCCGTTTTAATTTTAAATTAACTTTCCTTGTACTTCGACCAATTTTCTGTATCGCGGCACCTCTTGCAATATTACTACTATTATAATTTACTAACAATATTAGTAATTTCCAACGCATTGTCACCACAAACCACATTTGTATGACAGTGCTGCCCCCTACATTTTCCGTCAAATCCACCGCAGCTACGCATTAAACATACGTACTGCAGGCGCACAATGGACGCGCGAACGTTTAAGATTACCGATAAATTACATTATTAAAAAGCATAATATATTACTGTATAAACGTACCCTAGTAGTTTAAACCGTCATCAAAATAAAATAAACATAACTTAACACTCATTGTTTCCCCGAAGGGTTGGGCAGAGGTGTTCTATTATAGTTCACCCACATTTCGCCAGTTATGTTTAAGTCCCATGTAATAGGGGGCGAGCCTATAAAATAAATTAGGCCTTAAATAAAAGTTAGGTTAGCATATTATGTTATGTTTTATTCATAACATAACATATCATCGAGCTTGCCCAAAGGGTTAAGGCATAGATGTATCTATAGTACACCCATACTTCGCCAGGGGGCTGTTGCCATCAACCGGGCACAAATCCAAAAATGTTAATAATAAGTATTTTATCTGTTATTGTAAGTAAAATGGGAATATTCCTGGTGATTAATTCGAAATAGCATTCTAAAACAAGTATCCTCGCATAAAATATTACGAGTATTTTATGTTAGCCATATTGGACGAAGCTAAACTGGAATGGTATCAGTTCCCGTCAATTATTGCAACCGTTTGGTCTGACGCCATGGCTGTTGTTGTATAGTGCAATGTACTGTATCTACACGTAGTAGGTACTAGGCACGAGCCTGGTGAATGGTCTCATGTATGAATTAGTAGCTTCCTATAGTACACCTAGTACAGAGTAACTTTACTCATTGTGGGCATAGTGAGTATTGTTTGTTTACTCATTGTGGGCATAGTGTGTATTGTTTGTTTATGCTACACCGTGGGATAGCAATAATGGCTATCTATAAACAAACATAGGCTCGAAATCATTACTATCATCATCACTAATACCTACGAAACTCCAAAAGGAATGCTTTACTATCTAGCTATCTCTCTCTATCTTCTATAATTATTATTCATTGATAAACAACTCACGGTCTAAGCCGGTGGCCGATGAATTTTTGTACTAGAGTTGTTTTTATAAAGAAGATGAGCTTAAAGGATTTTTGAAAACTCATCCCCTAAAGGTATTTAGTAGGGGATGAAAGTTTGTATGGAACAGTGGGGAATCCCCTTAAGAATTCTTGTGGGTTAAGAGTGCCTATCCATGTTATGCGCGTTCGTAAACGAACCCTACTCCCTAAACCCCTACCATTACTTCATAAATTCATTGTAGAGCAATGTTACTAAAAATATAACTTCCATAGTGCACGGATAACGATAATAAGCTTCGACTAACCAATAAGGGACAAGCCTGCAGCCATTTACTCGGCACCGTTCCAAGCTAAGAGAGGATATTTTATGAAAATAAACAACACTTAGGTGCAGGCGTTGAGACGGCAAAAAACGGGGTGTTTGTTAAAGCGATAACATACAGACGGTTAGAAATAAGGTAACAGAAAGTTTATTAGGCTTCTTGGATAATTTAAAGAGTATTACTGTTCCGGCTGTGTAAAAGTATAGGTGTGGAATTTAATATGAAATAAGTAAAGGCTCGTTCACACCGGCGCGACTTGTCGCGCGACGCGACACCGGCAATTGTTCAATCGTGAAGTTTTATTAGAAATTGTATTGTTAAAGTCGCGTCGCGCGACAAGTCGCGCCGGTGTGAACGAGCCTTAATCCTGGTTTGGCGACACGTCCGCCATGCGATGTCTTATGAAATGTGTGTCTTCTTTTTTCAAATTTCTCGCCCTGACGACGCGAAGGCTGGCCAGTGGCCACAACGGCATGGCTACAGTAAGTCCCGCCGTGCGCCACCCAGCGGCGACGGGGCAATAACAATCACACCATTATTTATAATAAACTTCATACGTACAGTAGTGATGCATAGCCGAGGCACTCTCTAGCAATGAACCTTTCTCTTTCATTAAACAAATACTCAGCTGACCGTAAAAGAAGCAAAGTCGTATGTAAGGATCGTATCAGGTGGCGTTCTGTAGTTTCTGCCTAGCCCCATAGGGAAAAGGTGTGACTGTATGTATATAAACAGTTACAACCACGCAAGTTTTTTTGAGACCAGCAAATATCACACAGCCTAAGAAACCACAGGCCTCTGTAGATAGAAACACGACCCTTAAGGTTCGTACATACTGGCGCGACGAGGGTCGCGCTACATGTCGCGCCCGCGATATCGCGCCATTGCGTACGAGCCTTTATTTGTCGGAATTAAGGACACAAACAAATGAGTTCGTAGTTTAAAAGCGATTCATCCTTTTTATTCGCGCATATATCCCTAGAAGTTCTGCTTATACGGTAAATGGAATATGTGTGGCTCATACAAGTAATTAATAGGCGTCCGAGATACGTCAATTAGACGTGATTCATACGAGACGTGATAACGCGTGCACTGTGCGGAATCTAATAATAAGTGCAATGTTTATGACTGTTAAATAATATTATAGTGACATAACATAACATCACGCCTGTTATGTTTAGGTCCCATGTAATAGGGGACGAGCTTATTGCCATCAACCGGGCACAAATAATTATAATCTTCAATATTCTTTTACTTTTAATAAACTGTGTTACTAGCTTTAGCTCGCGGTTTCACTCGCGAAAACAAAAAAGATTCACTTCCTGAGACGAATACCTATAATATGCTGAATCGTTTAACAATTAAAATTATAATCCAGCATTTTTGTTTCCGTATCGTGCAATAGTCCTACACCAACAGGGGGTTGGTTGTCTTTGGGTGCACTTGCATAGTGCGAACAGGGATAATCGTCGGTTGGTGTCTTATTTAATGAAAAACGTCTACCGGGCCTCTGTGAGTTGGCTTAGGCCCCTCGTACGCCTTCCAAAGGTCCGGGACCCCAGGGTTCCGAGAAATGTCAAAAAACAATAAAAACATGGTATGTTTTTAATATATAGATTAGCTCTTAGTATTATTCGAAAATGTGTTCCTCTAGGTTATATAATGAACAAACGAGTCGAGTGTGGGAGACGTTGATTTTGTAATAAATAAGTAATATATTTATTTATAAAACAAAGATAAGTGTTATTCTTCATATATTCTATCAATTTTCTTTTTCACACTTTCCTTTAGTAGAAACGACACATTGTGAACAAATCGTCAGTGTATGATTCCCATAAGAGAGGAGAGTTTTCCCACGATTGTGTGTGTAATGTTGTAATGTTCCCGTGTGTTCTGACAGCAAGTTAGAAAGAAATAGTGTTTTCCTAGACTTTCACGCGACTGACAAATAGAAAAATAAGGTTATTACTTTTACATCTTCATATTATGTACTCTTTATCTGTCTATCAGTAAATATTAATACCTACAGAACATCGCGATCCCCGAAGGATTAGGCAGAGGCGTACCCAGTGGTAACGGCTGCGACTTACCGAGTCGTAGGTCGTGGGATCGAACCCAGACAGGCGCTTTATAAAATAAAATAAAAAATAAAAAAAGCCTTATTTATTCCTTAATTACAAACGAGAAAAGTGGTTTGTAAAATACTTATTTTAATTTAGTAACTAATTAAGGACCCCTCGACAGGTATAGGCCTCCTCCAATATTTGCCATTGTTTCCTGTTTTTTGCTTCCTCAAGCCATGATTTGCCAATCAATTCTACTATCTCGTCTTGCCAACGCTCTGCTGGTCTGCCTCTTCTTCTCTTTCCATGTGGGCCTTTCCAAGCGGTTGTTCTTAGGGTCTACCTGTCTTCAGCTGAACGCGCCAGATGACCTGCCCATCTCCACTTCAGTGCTTGGGCGTGTTGCAGGGCATCATTGACTTGTGTCTTTTAGACAGGCGCTTTACTTTGTGTAAATTATTGCATCACCTGCTCTCAAAACGGTGAATGACCACATCGTGAGGAAACCTGCATGTCCTAGAAACAAAAATTCAAAGACATGTGCCTTGTACCAACCCGCACTGGGCCCGCGTGGTGGATTACGGCCCACTCCCTCTCACAGAGAGGAGGCCTAAGTCCCAACAGTGGGAACGTTATGGACTGATTATGGATACTTATGCTATGCCAAGTAAACAAGCTTTGATTGGTTAAAATACCGTTTCTATCACTTGTAACGTTAACTTAGTAATATGTTAAATAATAATGTCATTAGCCGTAATGCCACAGTATTCATGGAAAACAATATCCTCTGTTATAACTTCTAACGAAAGTGACTGTTTCATAGATTCCATAGCTATGTAATGGATAAGAAGAGGATTAGGCATATGAGAGCTGGGGCCATAGTGGCCCATGTTCAAATATCCATAAACTGATGAAATATCCATAGATAGTATAGACACAATTGATAGATTTAAACTCTGAACAAAAACTGGCCAAACTCGATTGATTTTCACAAAAAGGGGATCCCACAAAGTGTTTAAGTATTGAAAAACCATCTTCAATTTAAAACAATAGCCTATCAAACACCAATCATACAAAAAAGCTAAACACAATTAATGATACAATCGTTCAAATCGCGTTTTTATTCAACAATACTATTACGGGCTAATCCTACAATCTTCTATTACACCCTTTTCCACATTGCCAGACGATCTTCAACCTTACATCTCAAGGTTAAGGTTGGCAATTAAATCTTCATAGGCAAATGTAGCTTGGTACTTAAGTTCACCGTTAGTTGGAGCTAGTACTTACTAACCTGGAGTGGGGTCAGTGAACCTATGCTATGCTAGCGAAGCACCGTACGACTGCGTACCTAAGGGCTTTGTATCCACTATTAGATTTATTATTCTTGTGGTACTTTTTATAGGATTTTTATGTTCTAGTGCCTTATTGGTGTACCTGAGCTGGTTTTAGGTTCGGTTCCCAGGTAGAGCAAAGTATTTTAGGTCGTTCTTAGCATGGGTCTTAAGAATAATTCGAGATTTTTTTTCTGTTAAGTGTTAAACCTTCGTGAAAACTTATAATTTATTATATTTATCTGCCCAGCTCTTGCTAATAACATTTAGGGTTACAAAGCTTCCGATGTAACCAGATAAATATAGCAAGACGTATCTTACAAACAGTGTCAGCTGACCTGTGCAATGTGCATTAGTGCAACTCCTGGGTAATCAAGTAGATACGTACGACAGAACTTGGGACTTTCGTCGGCAAAATTCGTCAGACGATAACTTTTACGACTTGAATTTATGCGAACTCAGAGCGAAACTTAAGAAATAAAATTGCTACATTTGCTTCCTATCACTAGTTTTGAGCATTTGATTAGGTAGGTATATGAAATCTTTAAGTTAATTATACATAAAGCAATTAACTATTTCACGTTATTTGCACAGTAAGTTGTTGGAAAATATTCCTAAACCGACTTAAAATAATGATGGTGTGCTGTTCAAAATAACACAAAATCTTCTAAAATGGGTAATACGTACCAAACAGAGTCCGTACTTACTCTGTTTATGTAGGACTAGCTTCTGCCCGCGACCCCGTTCGCGTGGATTTCGTAAGATACCATAATATACATAACTATCGCTTAGCGTTCGCTCCGTCTGTTTTTCTTTTTGCTCGGCTCCTTAGGGTTGTATAAAGTAATGTTAAATAGCCTAATCCTTCCTCGAGAATTGGGCTATCAAATGCAATAACAATTTCTCAAATCCGACTGGTAGTTCTAACTCTTCAGCTTTAGTATGCATAGATAATAATTGTGGCGCTTGTGAATTCAAGCTTTCCCAATAAATCAGTTATCCGATGAAATTGGCAAATTACTCGAAATATAACCTATTTGGTTCAATAGTTTCAGTTCTACGACTTCAGGTAACTGTTTCTAAACTGTTGTATAATTACCTATTTTGTATGTTGTCGTAAAATAAACACAATTCGGATAGCTAGAAGTGTCAAAACTGTGTCATTATGTAAAGGAATATTTTTACTCTTACTTATTAAACTCACGCCTTTTTTCACATGGGAGTAGGCAGAAATTGCAGAACGTTACTATTGTTACCCGATAATCTTACGAATCATCGTCGCTAATTTCAGTCAAATGGTTTAAAAATATTATTAACTTAACAATACTTCACAAACCCACTTAATTAAACTAAAAAGCTGGACTTTAGCCGACCACGCGAAGCCTCAATTATTTATAAGTCAAGAAATACAGGATGGCTAGGAAATAGTTGCACATTTTTAAATTGATAGACCCAATTAACTATCCTAGCTTGCATTATGCTTACCGTAATATTTTGCTACAGCGGAGACCCATATGTTGCAGTCATGTTTAAATGCCGCTGGGACTCATAAAAATAATAGCTTTATAGCAGTAAATTACTGTCCGCTATAAAAATCTTGGATCATAAGAAATTCTAGCGAAAGGAGAAAAATATACAGTAGTTACTAGTTACATCTTCATACAAATATTTGAGCTTGAAGTAAGTAAGTGAAGTTTGCACCGTTCATCATTTTGTGCAGGTTCTAGGTACTTATTCAGTCAGTTCTCAAGTTCTAAACAAGCTTTTCTAGATGGGGTATACGATAATAATGCGATTTACGAGACAAAATATAAATAATAATTATAAAAATATATTTTAATTTTATTCTCTTTTCACTATTGGTTGCCTTAGAATTTCATAGGTTTTTGACTAATACTTACGCATTATTGCTTTAAAAGAGACTAGTGTCTGATGTAGGTTTCTGAGAAAAAAGCAGTGTGGGTCACCAGGCCTTACCACGTATAAAATTAGTTATGTGTGTATTACCAATTAAAAGAAATATAAATATTTATAAAAAAGACAAAACACCATAATTTGTTATTGTAACTAGGAATGTGTGGTTGTAGACTGAAAACACAAGTTAATATTAAAGTATAATTTAATTATATATTTTGTACGGAAATGTCTAGCCAATTTTTTGGCCATTCAATCAACATTGCCATCCAAAACGTGGCAATGTTGATACATGGCACTTTTGCCATTGTCAGCGATGCGGGCGAATTTTTCGTTGCCTGAACTGTTCCCTTTTACTTTTTGTATAGTATGCGAATATTAAGTGTGTGAAGAACAGCTATGGGAAGAATGAGTTTATTTGAGGACGTGCACGAACGAGTTTCTTAAGGGTCTGAAGATATTTTTACAATGCTTTATGATATTTATTTATGAAATGTCAGTGGGTGTGCTTAATTCTAAAAACGCCTTCAGTCCCCGGTTTCCTAGAACACCGGGTGAAGCTCATCCTCGGTGAGGATAAGATAGTATTTACAGAAAATTGCATTCACTGCAATGTAATGAACATAGAAATAAATGTAATGAGGACAGGGATTTTCTCTTTGATATTTTTGCGAAACGTAATTTTATTCATATTTTTCTGTTTCGTAGGAATGTAATATTTGTTTTATGAATGTGGTTTTCTTTTAGGATAGAGATCTATTTGAGTTCAGTTTTTATATAAGGTGTTAAAAAATTAACTTTACAAACTTTAAGGACTGCTTTAGACTATCGAAATTTGAAATCGCGAAAAAAAAAAACAGCTGTCCGTATGGGACAGCTGTTTTTTTTTCCGCGATTTCCATGTTGGTCCCATAGTAAAAGCTATTCAGTTCGATAGTCTAAAGCACTCCTTAAAGTTTGTAAAGTTAATTTTTTAACGCCTTATAGAGCGGATCATAAACCCTACCTCATATTTTACGTCCACGAAAATTAATTCCTAAGCAGATTGACCACCAACTTAAATTGTACGTATAATCAAATCTATACTTATAATAAATCTGTAGAAGTGAAAATTCTGTACATTGAAAATATCAAAAAAATAATTGGCAGGGGGTGTTACTAGACCGACACCGAACCCAAAAATTTTATTACAATTTTTTTTGTCTGTCTGTCTGTCTGTCTGTCTGTCTGTCTGTCTGTCTGTTTGTTCAGGCATCACGCAAAAACTACCGGTTCGATTACGATGAAACTTGGTATAATTATTCTTTAATATCCTGGGCACCACACTGGGTACTTTTTATCCCGGAAAAGTATCCTATCCTACGGTTGGGGGGTGTCAAAGTTTGTATGGAAGAATTTTAACGCGCTGTCCGATTAACTCGAAACTCAATATTTATACTTAAACCCACAAATGAAGAATAACGTGTATCAGGATTTTTCGAAATTCAACCCCTAAGGGGGTAAAATAAGGGATGAAAGTTTGTATGAAAAATCTTATTCCTTGAGGTAATAAACATGAAACTTCGCACGAATAGTTATTTAAATAAATTATAAAGTTTGTAGTTTTTTGTTTTTCTAAATTACCCCCCTAGGTTGGGGGGTGTCAGTGTTTGTATGGAAGAATTTTAACGCGCTGTCCGATTAACTCGAAACTCAATATTTATACTTAAAACCCATGGGGATGTATGGGGTAATTTCCGACACTCACGCGGGCGAAGCCGCGGGCAGCAGCTAGTTAAACATATTTTCTTTCTTTCTTTTTATTAAATATGGTTTATAACACGGAAAATTGACGTAAGGTTACAGTTTGCAATTAGGGTTTTGCTATATCTAATTAAATATTGAGTCGTAAATTACGTTTACTGGTCAAACAATGAAGTTGACATGCACTATGAATATATTTTCCATAAGTAGCACTCGAAAGTTCACGACATAATGTCAGTTCAGACTTGAAGCTGCATTCGGTCCCAACTTCGTGTTTACTTCCATATATTTAGTGATCGGTAGTGCTAGTGGCCTAACTTTCAGATAAACTACTTCAGGAGTTACAGTAGCCAACGTCTGAACAAACTTAGTTGAAGACTCTTTGAAGATTTACTTAGAAAGTCCAATGGTATTAAAATACCTACCTGAATTTGTTTTAAGCTCAAATTAAAAGCATCAGCATAGTTCATTATGCTAATCGAGTTCAAGAGATATTTTTTTTAACTCTGTCATAATTGAGGAAATAGTCAAGTTTATGTCTGTAATTTTTATGGTTTAAATGCTTGCAGAATGCAAAAATTAATTACGTTTTACAACTAGATGATTTCGTTGTTTCCTATCTCTACTCTGAGAAGAAAGACCGAAACAAACTCATAGGTCAAAGTCTGTTTTAAAGTCCAGACATAATCTTGGTCAGGTCATATGCATGAGGACCATGCATATTAGTCAGTGTCAGAGATGGTCTTTTGAGGAAACGACCTCACTGATTTGAGTGGTCCTGTCCAGTCACTGCACGCTCGAATCGATCTAACCACCATCTTCTTTTCCAGACATGCTACGAGATGGAGAGGTACCTCAGGGAGGAGCCGCGCAAGCGTCGCGAGCCCTCTCAAGAGGAGGAGTGGGCTCGAGCATCGCCCTGCGTCACGACGCCATCACCACCAGCCTCGCCCCCATCACCAACTCCTTCCACCGCCACCTTCGCTTTCATCACCACGGTGAAGTGCGAGCCGCCGAGCGATTCGGAATATGAACCCACCAGCGCTGAAGTGTCTAGCCGTACGTGTCTTACGCCTCATAATGTCAGCCAATCTATTCTGTAAAAATCTTACTGTCTCAGTGTCATCAATGACAGCTGACTTCACTTTATAAGTTTTCACGGTGTGGTTTCAGTCTTGTTTTGTTTTTATTTGCTAACATATTTTTTTTTTGTCATATCTTGCCGGCATTTCATTAGTATTAGCCATATTGGCTAGAACGTATGTAGGTCATAAATTCTAGCCAAAAAAATGATATCATAGCTTAGTAATATTGTTAAAGTATCTAAGTTTCATTATTAATTAAGTAAGATCTGACCACACTCAGAAGGAAACTAACACGAACTAGAACTAACCATAAACATTTTGCCTACTACTTAGTAAGAACATCAAACGCACAATTATCAGAGCTTAGTCTGAATTTCCCATGGCAAAAAATATTCTAACAGCTTTTAGCGCTTTTGTGTATTAGCGTAGTAGACAACGCTTTGGAAATGAGCCGGGCCAATAGCTTCGTCCTTCTTCACAATGATCATTCAAAAGAGCCTGTAATCGGTCGGATTGAAATAAATCCTTTGAAGTTGTTCTTTTTTTTCGCCTTTCATTTACGATGCATTCTGACGTCTCCACCAACTATTGCAGAGGATGCCACTCCAAGCCCTGTGCCACTGCAGCACCTGATATCGCGCAAGGCTCCTGTGACCCGCCATCATGCGCACCCGCATGCATCGGACCCGCGCCGGCGGGTCCATCGCTGCGAGTTCCCAGCTTGCGACAAGGTGTACACCAAGAGCTCGCACCTAAAGGCGCACAAGAGGACGCATACTGGTCAGTATCATGGCTTCTTTACTACTTTGCGTAACTAGCGCTCCGCCCTTGCTTCGCACGGTTTTGACGACTTGACAAAACCTCATATTTCTTTTTACCAGAACACATAGGTACATACATACTTTTATTATAATATACAAATAAATAAATTTAAAGTGTGTTTGTAACGACAAAATATTAGGTTTTTACTAAATGCATGTATACACGGTATTAAAAACATTTTATTTTTAAATTGTCTGTCTGTCTGTGTGTCTGTTCCAGCTAACCTCCGAAACGGCTGGACCGATTTTGATGGGAATTTTACTGGCAGATAGCTAATGTTATAAAGAGTAACTTAGGCTTTTATTTTCCATTTTCTTGCTGACTGTAAGTTATATTCAAAATCTGTGAATGCAGATCAAAATGTCTCAAAAAGTTAAGGAAAGTCTTTTAAGGCTGTTTTCTCGTAGCTAAAAGTAGCTTTTAAGGCTGTATATTTATATTCATAGTAAGAACAGAAGAATTTATATACTACTGGTAACTTACTAAAGCTACCTATTATATATACATAGTATGTATATATGTATATAGATACTATCGAATCAATAACATGACCTCTCCTGTCCTTCGTATTACGAAACTGACCTCATTCAGGCCACAGTCTGTCACGGGTCGCACGTACGCGACATACAGTATCCGAGTATCCGAGAATCCTTTAATCCTATCCGCGGTTCCCGGATCGATATACCTCAATCGTGTTATGTAGGTACCTGCGGATATCGGTTCACCGAGAAACGTGCTACTAGGATAGCGGTTACGTTTTTTTTTGTGTATATAATATGCTACAAATGTATCGTCGACATAGGTTAAATCAATTGAATTAGGAAAAACAACTCAAAGGAAGTTGATGATGACATTTTGTGGTACCAATTCGCGGGCTTCTATGAATAGGACCAAAATATAATCACGTAAATCAGTGTTAGTAAACTATAAAATAGGAAAATTTAGATTTCTGGCCTGCTGAAGACAGCCATGAACTTTGAACTCCTTTTTAGCCAACTGCGGTGAAGCCCAAAAGTAGGGTAATATTTTTGATTGGTATGTTTAACGAGATAGGTTCCTATTTTGGTGTTTGCTTACTCAGTGTTGCTTCTTTGAAGCTCAACCATTTACAGGCACTTTTGATCGCTCTTAGCGATAATCGCCCATAGATTCTACATTTATATCTGTAAAGCTCATCACTTTCACATTCATGGGTTATCCTAAATAACTCGGAGTTAACGTCAAACGTCAATATAACGTCAATATAACGTCAATGTAACGTTAAGAGTCAAGAGTTAGAGGTACTTAAACCTAGGGTTAAACTTTAAAATATGAGATAAGCCGCTAAACTCTCGGTTAGTGTTAGTAATGTCAAAATAAATTGATGTTATGAGGTACCACTTTAAACTTATTTTGTATTTTATATTGTTCGACGTTATAATAAGAAAAAAAACGGAATTATATCAGCTGGCAATTTATTCATGAACTCATAACATAAATAAATACAAATGATGAAATAATTAAAACATATTTTGTCTTACTTATCTGGAAATTTCGTCAATCAATTAATTAACAAGAAACATAATTAATTAATAAAATACCTATCCTACCTAATTATATTCTTAAGTCGGTACTTTAAACAACGTTGCAGCCGGATATTCTGAACTCAAAGTTCAAAACTTCGAGATCAGAATATGAACGGAAATAGCAGTTTATGTACCTTCGTCACAATTTTACAAAATATTCCCACAGTCTGACCGAATCACTCGAAATACATTGACAACACGTTTCACGATCATTAAATATCTTTGAAAGCATCAGATCATCAAATGACTCATAATATCCGACTCTTTCCAACGATTTCCTATAATTGCAAGATTCTAGCGTTACATCTCTTGAACAATGCTTTATTATTAGGTATACCTCTGCTCAGGAAATGAAACACAAAGTAGGACACGCGATTGTGATTGTTGATAAGTGCAATGCACTAGCACGTATTTTGTGTGACTTTGTTATTACGCTATCTATTTGTGCCGGCTGAAACAAATTTTGTATTGTCCAAGCAAAGATGAGAATAACGCCATCTAGCGGAATTTTTGAGAAGCTGATGTAGGGCCCAGTCTGGGGAAGTTTAAAATTAAAATTTTCGCATTGCTTTTGTTACTCATATAACGGGTGGATAAAAACAAAGTAGGACACGCGATTGTTATTGTATTTTCTAAGTGCTATGCACTAACACCCATACACATGTAACATTATAATTCATCTTTCAAGTTTCGGTACACATTTTTATACTGCCTAAGTAAGATTGAGAATACCGCCATCTAGCGGATGTTTCGAGAAGTCGGCGAAAAAACCCAGTGTGTTTATTTTGCACTAAATATTTCGCACCGCGGTTGTTACTAGATGGCGTCAATATTCATAATATTTTACCTGGGTTTGCACTTCCTAGTTCCTCTAAATTCCAACAGAGGTTAGATTCCAAGGTGTTACGAACATCAAACAGCGTCCGTTTAAAGTTTGTAACGCCCATTTTTTCCACGCTTGCGCGCTGCTATCAGGTCAAGTGAATACTGCATTCGAGCATTTTCAATAAATAAGAAACTTGTACTTACTGGTACAATTATTACTAGTAAGTATCAAATATAAGTAACCGACATTTAAACCTCAAACTTATACCGTTTAACCGTGGTCTACTAAACCTACTGCAGTTAATTTCTCTAGACAACATAACATAACATCAAGCCTGTAATCCCCGAAGGGCTAGGCAGATGTTTAGGTACACACGGCTACATATCAAGCTATACATTTCCAGTATAAGGTGATCTCGCATTGTATAGGATGTCGGGACAATAAGAGGTCAGCTTATACTGGAAATGTATAGCTTGATGTGTAGCCGTGTGTACCTGTAGATAAGACAAGGGGTGCAATTTTGAACACTGGAACGTCAAAACTTACAAACAAAAAAATTAATTGGTTTTAGTCGCCCCATCCAAAAGGGTTTCGTATAAATCGCGGGCGCGACAGACAGCGCTCCCTTGTCGCGCCCGCGATATCGCGCCAATGTGAACGAGCTACGAGCCTTAGAAGACGTCATATTTTGTTTACTCCTGCATGGAACAAAATGTTTCAAGTGCATATATACCTGAACAAAATAGATGTGTGAATGATACTTGCACATTCTGAATGTCACCACATTCAACATTCTGCCTAGCCTTTTCCCAATCATGTTGGGGTAGGCTTCCAATTTAACCGGATGGAGCTGAATACCAGCCACCATAATTCTATTATACATAAAAATACAAAATTGATAGCTTAGTTAGTATTTAAGTCTTGTGTGATCATCATGAATTTATTATTTTGGCAACGCAGAAAAAGTTCAATGATGAGGGTGGGCATCTATCATGCTGCTGTGCTATGTGTGGGGCTGTGTGTGTGTGTGTGTGTGTCGTATAGCTGTGTTAGCTCTCGCATGAGGCCACTCTCACGTGGGTGTACGTTAGACACGAAAATGCCTTACAAGCGACATGCGTACCTTGGTTTAACTAGAACAGCCGATCCGATTCAGTTAAAATGTCACCGTGAAATCTTAGGTGAAATGAGCTTGAAGTGAGCCAGTCCTTAGCATCACGTGGACTGACAGCTCAATTCACCTTAATTTTCACGATGAGATTTTTACAGTATAGAAGGCTAGTTTATCCTTTTCCATGTAACTGATATATGTATCTAATTAATTTCAGGCGAGAAGCCGTACAAGTGCTCGTGGGAGGGCTGCGAGTGGCGGTTCGCGCGCTCGGACGAGTTGACGCGCCACTACCGCAAGCACACCGGCGCGAAGCCGTTCCGTTGCCGCCACTGCGAGCGCTGCTTCTCGCGCTCCGACCACCTCGCGCTCCACGCCAAGCGACACGCGTAGCCCGCGGCCCCCCCCGCGGCCCCCGCCGCACGCGCGACGCAACGTAAACGCAAATAAATCGCGCGCGCTCCATTTATTTACACAGTATATTTAGTGATTCCGTTTATAGGTTGTTCTGAGTTGTGAACGCGGAATTGATTGTGATGAGGGCGCGCTGCTCCATACAGCGACAAGCCAAAGAATGCCGCTACATCGTAGCCGAGTCAACACTCATTGCACCGAATGCTTTAAAGTTTATGTTTTTAAGTTTAACGAGTTTTTTATTCGGGAAAAATCTCTTGATGTTTCGGCAATTATCGTTACGGTTCTTTGTTGCTAAGAGTTCGATTTATAGCCGTTGTGTATTATGTAATTTTGTGAGCTTTGTGTATTTTTGTGCCGTCGCCTAGCGATGGTGCGTGTGTGCCATGAGTGGGGGGCAAGTCCCCCACATGCATTTCAATCGCGGTCATATTATTTATTGGGGAGTTCGGCTAATCATCCCACCGACGCCGAGCACTACCTTTATTATTTTAGGCTTAGTGCGTCGCGTTACCTGATGTTATGTCGTAGTCGCGGATCAGTCGTAGTATCCTGACACTGTGAGTACCATCCCTGTCCACAAGCGTGAAGCAACGCAAGCAGCAGGTACAGTGAGGCTACCATCGACTGGTCCGCGGTTTCGACGCAGATTCGTGTTTATTTTGTATAATTGTATTTTATTCAGTAGTTTAAGCTTCTTCTTTACTCTTTCATTCCGATATTTTGCGGTTAACTGGCCTTTATTTCGTTAGTTGTAAGGAATATTATTGTCTGCATTATTTAATTTATGACGTGCTTTTACACACATAGCGTGAAAAATTAATGTTTAGCCTACAGGGAGGGTAACATCTTTAGTACATATTTTTTTTGTATTTTTGTAATGTGAGTTGCGCTAAGTGTGTAGAGCCCTTGATTCTGAGGCCGGCGACGACGACGACGGCCGTCAATGTCGATGTACGCGTGTTCAGTCTTGATCTCAGTAATATACAAGAACAGCACTATTTCTAATTCGCCGTTGATTGCCCTCGACGTCGCCTGCCTGGACACAGTCGCTATTATTTATGATGTCCAAAACAGTGGTCCGGTACGCTCGTGTCTAACCGGCCTGCATCCCAATTGCATAACACACTCTTATCAGCAATAGGTTAAGTAGTTGTTGGCAATTCAGCAATATCCATTATTCCAAATAATTTGGAAATATGTCATCCTAGACAACCAAATCAACGCAGTGAATGTTGTCGAATAATTGTCAAAATTATGTGTAATGTTACGCAATTAATATAGTTACGTAAAGCCACTTACTTTCGTATCGCTAACTGATTAGTTTGAACAAGTATTTGTTTTAAGATAAGGGAAATGCAATTATTATAAAATATTATTCTAATCTCATGGAGAACATCACAATTAAATTAAGTTACCATAAGCATTTGCTTACCGCTATCGACGACACACTCTGCAGAATCACTTATGAACAACTCTGCCGGTTGTGATACGAACAACTCTGCAGAACTACTTACGCAAGTTGTGGCAGTTACGGACCACCTTAAGAACAGTTATGACAATCGAGTTAACTTTGTTACTAATAAGAACTAACAACGACTGTAAACTATTATGAACTGCCCTTTAGAGAATTTACAGTGCGTCAAGTCGCCAGCAACTGTGCATTTTGACTCACATACCTCCCGGGGCCAATAATTTAGTCTTCCCCTTTGATAAGTTCTACAAAATAAACGATAATGTGCTTTGTACGTTTGCAGAGTTGTCACACGCATATAAAACGATATTGAAAGTTAACATACAATAATATTTAGTATAAGACACAACAATAATATAGCCAAATATTATACATGAACATTGACTGAAAATTTTGAGAAATCATTTTAAAAACATTGACTGAAGAAGAATATAACGATGGATCTGCTTTTTTATGTTTCAATTGACTAATTTTTAAAATTTATAAAGTTTAGGAAGTGAAGGGTAATTCATCACGCTTATAATTGCGAACAAATATAGTAGGATGCGATGCGCCATTTTTTTACTGGATTAGGAAAATGACAATGAAACGTTGAGTGTGTGTGACATCACTGCAGCTTAGTATCCTAGCACAAGAGGCAAGTCTGCATCTGGACTTACACTCAGTAAGTTTTATATTCTCTCGTCCCATGTATACCTAGGTTTTATTACATTTTTACATATTAATTATTGAACCACCAATTTAAACAATTAAGTTTACACCATTAAATTTTATAATTCTTTGTTATTTAGTATTTGCGCATTTTTGGCGTATTTGAACATTTTTAATTTCGAAAATCTCAGTTATATACACATTTTATAATTTTTGCATCGTTTGTCAACTGTCAAAATGGTTTTTATTAAATATATTACTCTTTTGTTTTGACAGTAGACAATAACCGAATTACGTGTTCAATAGCGATAATAAAAAAATAATGTCAATTTAAATAAATTTTTAAACAAAATGGAATATGAATTTTTTAATTATTTGAAAACCGCAGAGTACAAGACAAAGTATTTTATTGTAAGAAGCTGATTTGCAGTAGTTAGCTGTTTTGGAATAAACAACTTACTACCTACTTTCAGTACATTTTCGAAGATTTATTTTTGAATTTTTTGTCCTTTGCGGCAGTCAATTTATTCACTTTTCTACTTTATTTATTTACTCAATTTTATCATCATCAATGCAATTGAAATGTTACGGAAAATCAATTAAAAACCAGTAGCAAAATTATCCAAGAAATCAAATAAATTGAAGTGAAATCTAATCATTTATACTTTTAAAATGTTTGGTCAGACCACAACCACTTTCTAAGAAAGTTAATTCCATAATATTTGGAACGTCAATTGCTTTTATAAATTGCTATTGGGTACACGTAATTAAACTGCACGGGCATATACAGGGGGTTTTACATGCGTGTATTTATTATAGCTCACGCTTATTTTGCCAGAAATGTAAACATAATACAGGTTGATGCAGAATTGAACAGTTGCTTTGAAGCAACGTTTGCAAGCGTGAGTTCGTTTCTAGGAGCGTGGACCTGTATAAGCCCTTAGCTAGCTTTCCACCCAGCTAGGAAGACTGTGTTTAAACACATGTTAAGGGTTAGGCTATATACGTAAAATCAAATGTTAGCTGTACGAATTTAGCTTTTAAATCATGCATAACCACTAATATAATTAAATCATTCTGCATTCTTTTTCTAGATCGATGTATATGTGTAACAACCGTGAAATAATAGAAGTAAGAAACAAAAAATATAAAAAAAATAATGTGATTCATAAATTTATTATACTTTAATAATAAAATGATAACAAGATAGAAAGTAAATGTTATATGTATGGTATGGATACCGCTTAATGAATGGTCTATGTGTACTAGGGTTAATATGCACGACGGCTGGTAAATGCATATGTAGTTTTGTAGAATACCTACATTAATAATAATAAAATACTTGTAATTTATTACCCGATGTGACTATAACGTCACTTTTTCTAATTCTCTACTAATTTACTAGTACGGGAGTTTAATTTTTGAATCAATTATCATAACCCTTGAAATATATATCTAGCCTATATCCACCAGTGGATAGGCCTTCTGATAATTCCTTAACAAAAATTGAGATTGTTATGCGACCTTATAAAGGTATACAAAAGATTCGAAAATTTAGCTCCAAAATACTTTCGGCGGGTAACAAAAAATCGATATGAATATTCCATATGAATGTCAAACTACGTCATAATTAATGTATTAGAAAACGTAATATATAAACGAAATATACATTTATGATATACTTATAATATACTACTATAAAAATAGAAAAATTTTCGTCATTCAAGATACGCGGCTGTGTTAGAATCAAATCTTTGTATAACTTTTCGACTCCACCGACTCGGGAACGATTTACATAATAAAAAAATAGTATTTAAGATTCATTAGCTGAAAGTAATAATTTAAGGCCGATGTTTAATGATTTAGCAGTTGTTTAATTTACAGGTATGTCCAAGAACCTTAAAAACCAGAATTCATGATTCAAAATTTGTCAATCCGTTTGAAAAGATATTTTCTCTGTCGAATCATCCAACAGTCAAAAACAATCTAGGTACCTGTGATCATTGAAAAAATAAAAACGCGATAACACGTTCTTTCGGTCAGAGGTAATCTATTTAATTTACAAAACAATGAAGGAATGAGCTGTACAAACCAAAACGCACAATTTTATACTATTAATGACAAGGCATTTATGTAAAGATAATTTGGTGCCTTTTTCATATTATATTTTACTAATTATACTCGCGGTTATTTTGTTATAAGCAAGCTAAGGCCCGTCTTACAGAACGTCACTCAAAGCATTACTTATAACGCGTTTAAAGCCTTTTGATTAGTTTAAACTAGTTTTCAGTAAAGCTTAAGTCTTGAGTGAGGTTCTTTAATACGGGCCTAAATGTTTACAGTCTGCACTTGTCCTAAGGTTTTACTTAGTTTGTTCGGCCGTGGGCTCACCTTCTATGACATGAGACTTAAACATAACTGACGGAATGTAGGTAAACTATAGGAACACCTCTGCCTAACCCTTCGTTGAATGTATACCGAGCAAGGGTCACAAGGCCCATCGTCTACGCCGCTACTCAAAAGTTTACGCAATTAAACACAAACGCGTTAGTAAGTCGGGTTGAGTACGGACCGCCATTAAAATACTAGTACTGTGACATTCTGGCTACTCACGGGGGAATTGATCTAGTTACACGTTGCTTCTGAGTAGAGTCGTATTGCAGTAAACACACAATAATGCTCTGTACAGTAGCGCCAATTAGCGTGGCTTTTCCGAACTAAACGTGAAAGTGTTGGCTTTGCTCATTTTTTCAACTAGAATGTTTATCAACAAAAAAAAAATTGCACGATTTCTTGTTAGTATGATTATTACTTAAGACGTATGAAGTTATTACAGTTGTATTGCTGGTTTTGTTTTTCAAGATATGACCGCGTGATTTTGTAAGATTATTAATTAATAATTTAATTAATTAATTAATTTGCTAACACGGTGCCTTCATTTGATGATGTCATCATCCGTATTGTCATTATTTTTTGAAACTATACCTAAGTTTAAGTTTACTGCATTAGTACATTCCATTGGGTTCCCGATTCGGATGGATATTTGAATATCATATTGTAAGGATGTATTTGGAACTTTGTAACCGGCTGTTGGTTATCATAATATTATTTAGATGTTCACATTATAATTATTTTTTTGTTGTAATTTAAATGCAATTCAAATGTGATCTATTTTCCATAAAAGCACATTTTTGTGCTAAATGCTGTCAGAACATTAAATACTTTAGAGAGATTTTTGATCCTCTGTAAGTATATTATTTTCATAATTGATCACTTTATTTGTGACCATAGTAAAGATCTTCTCATAAGCTTCTTCAACTATAAAATAAAACATCAACAATTATAAGATAATAATAGCTTTTTTAATATTTAAAATAATTATACCCTATTTAAATAAGTAATTAATAATATTTTTAAACTCCATGATGGTTGTCTGTATTTCAATAACATAAAACTGAATAGTTAGGTTATTCAATGGTTGTACTTAGATAATGAAATTCAAAATTAGGCTAAATACCTATATACAACGATTTAGGAAACATTTTTTAACTGGGTTGTAAAAGCTTATGAAAGCACTTGAAGATAATAATTATTCACTTACCACAAATCCGCTAGTTTTTATCTGAAAGAAAACAATACAATTAACACACAGTCGGTTACAAAAAATATTAATAGTAAAGACTTTCGTCATTGATCATTGCGGTGACGTCACTATAAAAACGTCATTAAATTGCCAAATTGCGTCACTGATCTGATATTCTGACAACAGTCTGAAAAGTTGCGCCTTTTTTGTATCACCTTCTGACTATCCAGAATTAATATTTGTGATATTGGGATATTCCCGGCCAGAACTATGATTGTGGGCTCAAACAACGTTTTAACTTATAATTTGAATTGTTAAGCAAAGAATACATCACATATTGTTACCTTCTTAGCTTATAAATTTTAGCTTTAAAAGAGAATTCTAGAACAAATTGTTCCTTGGTTGTATTTTGCAAGAAATGTTTTGACTGAGTGTTGGGCAGATAACACAGGTGAGGCAGACTTAGTTTAGACTAGTTCTGTGTTATCATCCCAATGTTCTTATCACTATTCTGCAAAACGGTGAGAACTTTTAGTATTATTCAAAATAATAATTGATAAAATTGTTTGTGATGATTTGTTGATGGAAACCTATCTAACAATTAATTGTTTTGCAAGCTCGCGAGCGCGTTTAAATTATGTATATTATTATTCTAATGTCTTCTATGTAAGTTGTTATTATTAAGTGTAAATTACAAATTCTATTAATTAATTGTTATTTTTAATCTGGATCAAATTGCTTGTAAAATATTGTGAACTGGATAGTCACCGATGATTTTGAAAGGAAGAATCAATGAAGTAGATATATTTAAAAAGGGCGAAGCTTTGTAAAACTATAAAATTATCTTCTAGTTTAATACTGTAAAGGCGTTTATATTTCCAATGAGCCGTTGCATGTATATAAACACTTAATATAGTTACTAATCGTAAATATTTACAAATAATAATAATAATTGTTATTGTAAACAATTAATTGTTATTATTATTTATCTTCGTTTCCTTTCCGATGTATGTATGGTAGGTCCCTATTGCATTGGGGCAGATGACGTAGCATACACGTTTTATAATATTAAATTTTTCTTATATGTGGAATTAACTCTGTTTTATTTGTTGTCAATATCACCACTGAGCATGTGATGGCGCGCAAAATACATATTTTGTATACAACACTCTAAATTCAATGAATTTCTTATCAACTAGTTGCATCCATTATGTTTGTAACACTGACATAGATATTGTATTGCTTGCAGTCGCAAACCGCCATAACTTACATTGGGTGAGGTTAGCGACACAGCACGCTGCGTCTCTCTTGCTTTGTGGACTCACAACCATCGTCTCGTTATCGTTCACAATCAGTTGTTTATGGTCACTTCCTTGGGGAAATCGCACAATATCACCAAAAAATCGCTGTACCCAGGCAAACTTCTATTTATAGACTGAGCTACACAATATCGATTTTGATGCACTTCGTATATTTTACGATGTCTAGTACCTATCCTATTATCAAAATACTTGTTATTTTATCGCGCACTCTGTTTTAAATGTATCAATCACCGAAAATTTCCGAATATGGTGATCAAAAACTCCGGCCATGTGAGGCCAAGACTTAATATCGTTTACAAACAAACTCACACTAGAATACTTGTTACATTGCCTTGAAGTAGGTAGCTAATTTGTCCATTCTATGGCTTGAAGTTCCTGAATGTCAGTGATTGGAATATGGGTGGGCATTACCTGTGCCGGTGCCTAGATAGAGTTAAGGCAAGCGGGCCGGCATCGACGTCGATAAATCAGGGCCGTTTAGACTGCACTTTAACGGGAAGCTTTCGCTCGTACCTCATCGAATATTTTTAGCTTTTTCATCAGGAGCTTTTTAAGACGATAACAATGTAAATGTTCTGTGAAATGAGATAATCAAAACTGTGGGTTTTTTAAGGGGTAAAAAGTTTTGTATAACTTTTTTAGTTTTAATGATTAAAAAGCTCTCCCTGAAGCTCATTTAATAACTTAATCAAGTATGATAGTTGATAAAGGAATTGGGTGACTTCAATGAAAAATATTGTTCATATTCATCTCTATAGGACTCAGCCTCTTAACTTGTAAGGTAAGCCTAGTCTGTGACCGCAGAATGTATTTATTTCAGCGTTCAGAATGTTCTTGTTACTAACATTCTCGACGTAATCCTTAAAACAGCAAAAGATTGCATTTCCAGCAGAACTTTGTGGTTTGGAACTACGCAGTGGCAGAACCTATGACAAGTAAGTAGGCACCTACCTATTGAAAATGGTGTAAGTATCGAATAACTGAAATACTGATTAATTATTAGAAACAAGAATGAAATAAAACTAAAGTCTTCCGAACTTCAGCAACAATATCCACATTCTAGAACCTTGGGTGGAAAGTATTTTCTTAGTAACATTAAAACAATTCTTTTAGAGGCTTGCAAGCTAAGCAATGCTTTTCTTTGGAAAAAACTATATTGTTACAGAAAATCTGGAAAGAAAGTGCGCTTTTATATATTCTAACGTGACGATATCGTGGACGTCCACGTCCATAGAATATATGGAAATACGTGCGAAATTTAAAAGCATCTTCATATATTTCCCTACGTTTTACTTCAATGTGTTATCGTGATTGACGTGGACGTGGATGTCCACGATAATATCGCAACATTAGAAATAATAAAAGCGCACAATGCCTAAAAACGCAACAAAATTGCTATGCCAAGATCGTCGAAAGGAAACATAAAAAAAAAATAATAGGTCATAACCAAAAAGTTTTCAAAACTTACAACAAAGCGTACTACGATGTTTACAAACACTTCAGCTCAACATTAACTCCATTCTCAATGAAGTAGGACAAAGTAATTAATCACCCCGAGAGAGCAATAAAACCCAGTGGCACATACGACTAGGCAAACCCGTACAACTACCCCTTAACTACAGTCCAGTCAGTGTTGTTTTATCATAGTGATCTTTATTGTAGCAGCAATAGGATTCATATTTCAACCGCAATAACAGTTATCGGTGGGTATGAAAACCGTTCCGCTAGGGGGCGCCACTTCAGTTACGCGCCATTTTATTTTTCTCGATCACGATAAACTTTTAAAAGCTTTCGACTAATTTCGTTAATAGTGGTCTATTATTAGTATAATTAAAATGTTAGTATTTTACATACATAATTGTTATTCTATGTACTACTAACACTGGATCAATCATTCTAATGGAAATTGATTAAGTCGAGTTGGGTGGTGAAATCGACTAAGCTAAGGGGTGAAAGAGCTTTCAAAGGTCGATAGATGACATCTCTTGACAATTAAAAGTGTACACATAGCTGACCAAGGACAAGCCTTTGTATAATATCTACTATCAACTAAAATATTGAGTAAAAGAGTCAAGAACCAAGAAAAGTGAGAAAAATTAAAATAACTTTCAGTTGGGCAAGTTAGAACCACCCATGAAGTTGATTATTGAAGGTTTTTGATTACCAAATATTGTGTGCGTCGTTGAAGCGAATCGTCTTGTGTGAATCGAAGATTTGGAATTGTGAAAAGACGAATATTTAGTGACAAAATAAAAGTAGGTACGTAATAAAATTTTTTGTACACCTGTTTAAGGTTTTTGTAAGCTATCCATGAGCCAGTACAACAGCGATTATATAATAGTTGCGAACATTTAAATCTTATGCATATTATGCCACGCCATGCTACCTTTATTTTGTATTAAGTATACATGCAAAAATGACGCTAGCTAAATATATTACTAGTATTAGTAGCTTGGGTTTATTTTCACACAAGGAATACAATTTTTCCATACCAATGTTTACAAAGAATCTCCATTTTATTTAATGTAGGTAATGTTCTGACTAATTTTCGACTCTGATGTTCATCTTTGGCTAGCGTTTTCACATGAGAGTTAAACAATGTTCAGAAAGCTTTTCGTAGGCGATTCGTTTGATACGAGCTCGTAGCAAGCGTAGCGCTGCTACGTCGTAGCTACGGCGGCGTAGGCCTATTATTCGTAGTGCCTTAACATTCTATGACATTCTTCCTCCTATGAAATTATACTATACATAATATACTATACTTTATATACCATTTATTTCAGGTAACAAAGACCCATAACATAAATACCTTAAAGGCTTTTACATACTTAATTATTTTATATTTAAACCACTATACTACAGTTGGGAGCTCGGTTAAACATTGTAGTCTCGATAGTCTTGAGTCAGAAAAAGTAATCAACAAGTACTATATTTGCACGGCCTACCCTAAAAGTTGTATGGCTATACCTTACAATACATTCATGAAGTTGAAGAACAGTCCAACGATTGTGTTCTTTGAGGATTGTCAGAAGGCAGATAAATGGGAGAAGTCATGGGAGTCAGTGCTTGCTGAGACAAGAGTTCCTGCCCATCTTATAATGCTGATTCGCAACCTATATGAGTCAGAATATGGCACTGTAACTGTAGATGATGTTACATGAAGTCAGTTTATACAAGGGAGTCAGACAGGAATGCGTGATCAAACCAATTCTTCATAATATATTATATCATGGTGAGTATATCATGCGACAACGACAAAAGCGGGGCAGCCCCAGCAGCATCCCGAATCCATTATTATACTGGACGCGCAAGGCATTGATCGACCTTTGAGTACAGCTGACCACAGGCTACTCGTGTAAAAGTTTGGCAGTAAGCTTTGAAAAGTGTAACCTTTACCTGTTTATTTCAGCGAGCGAACCTGCGTGCCAGCATGCTTGTAACCACCAATGCCCTGCGCTCCCTTTCAATGTCAACTTGGTCATCAAGATCCTCAGTGACATAATGCCCTAGGTATTTGAACTGGTACACCATTCAGTTTTAAGGCGGGCACACTAGGCGGACACTTGCCAGAGGCCCTGAAGACCAAGAACTCACTTTTTTGCAGTTATACAAATTACCATGTTTAAGGGCATAATTTTCACAGACCACTAGGAGCTGCCTTACTGCACTGACAGCTGGGCTCAGCAGCACCATGTCATCCGCGTAGCTAATATTATTCATGCAAACATTATCAATTGAGCAACCGACATGAGTGCTGCCAAGCTCAGCCAGCAGATCGTTAATGTACAGGTTAAAGGGGAGGTCAAACCACCTTGCCTCGTCCCGCACTCCAATCCGTACACGTCGGAGAGACTATCTTCCCATCTAACAGTATTGGTCTGGTTGGCATACCAGTAGTGGAAGACCCGTTATACCTGTACACGCACGCCCGTTTTTTTAAGCTTACACCGTAGCAAGTCATACGTCACTAGTTCAAAAGCCTTTAAAAGGCCGAGGAAACATGCATACACAGGTGTACGCGTCTCCGTGTAGTATTGCACGGTGTGCTTGAGGCTCAAAATGGCGCTTTCAGTAGAATGTCCGGGGCGGAACCCAAACTGCGCATCATGAATGTTGAGATGCTTCTCAAGTTCTGAGTCAAGCACAGCGTCCAGCACCTTAGCTACTACTGTCACCAATGAAATTGGCCTGTAATTTTCTTTGTCCGATAAATTTGCCGTTTTATTTTTGACGATAGGATCAATAATAGTTCGCAAGAGGTCGGGGGGCAGGTATGAATTACTCATGCATAGTGTGTAGAACATTGCCATTTGCCAGAGGCAAATGAACGCTTGCATACTTTAGATGCTCAATGCTAAGCCCGTCGTGACCGGGTGACTTACCTCTGGACATCTTCCCAACTATACCTGACACTTGTTTGGCTGTAACATTAAATAAGTCACCGGCTACGGCTGACCCAGCATCAAGCACCATCTGTGAAGGACCAAGCGGCAAACTCACCCTAAAGTGATCTCTAAACAGGTCCGAGATACCCTTACTGTCACTCACACCTCCCACGCTCACAGGGATGCTCGGCCTAGGATTTAACTTACTTGTTGCCTTCCAAAAATCGACAAAGTTATTTGAGGAACGATGTTGAGCAATTATGTCCATTTTAATTTGCTCATTGTTGTCTTGGCACCATTTCAACTTTCTTTTAAACAGTTTTCTACTCTCACACATATCTTTATAAACGTTACCCTCCTTTGGTCTATTATGCCCAACCCAATTCAAAAACTTAAGCCTGGCACTCCTGTGCGCCTCGCTTCCATGTTTATTCCAATCGATTACTGTACGATTTCTGCGGGATTTATTTCCATGCTTATGACTGCATAATCATGCCTCGGATAATATCGTAACGATATTTTCATACAGTGTGTCTAGCATTTTTCTGTGCTCCTTAATACAATATTTAATAAAATACTTACTGTCATTAATTAATAAAATGCGCCATTGGTTGTCGTTATTCATCAATAAAAAAAACTCAACTAAATATACTTTTCCTCAAAACTCCTCAGACAGATTTTGATGAGCTTTAGTTTGCAGACTAGGATAAGTGCAAGGAACATAATGCACTGTGTGTCCATTCTGGGCAGCACTTGATCCAACTCCCACATATGGATGGTCAATGTACTTTGCTGTATGACAAACAATGAGATTTTCACCGCTATGATCTATGACAGATCACATGATTTCAGTACAGTTTTAACAAAAATAAATATTTATATCACAAATCACAACATCTTTGATGCAGTTAGCGGAAGATTAATTAATTGCAAAGGAAAAATAGAAAGTAGAAACCATACAAGACAATAATCGGCAACGTGCAAAGCAGAAGACCAGATCCATGCTGTAAAACCGGCCAAGTGCGTGTCGGACCACGCACAATGAAGGGTTCTGTAGTTGGGATGAATTCGTCCCAAGAACAAACTTAATATTATGATTGAAAAACATGTTTTCCCATACATTCCAACTGCAAGTTTTTACACACAATATATGGAGATAAATCAATGCTCGTATTAAAAATAAGCCCTGAACTGTAGTGCTGTCTCACTCTGGCGCCCTGAGTAGACGAACAATGTATATTGTACAGTCAGCTTGAAAACTAACTGTACCTTTAAGGTTTTGTACCTACATCAATATTTTTTATGCATATTTTAGCAAAATATGGGATTCTCCCCCGTTGTATGAGGACCCCAAGTTAAAGGGAAAACAGGCTGTTATGTAATAAAAAAATGAATTGCCTAGCATATTGGCAAAGTTTTACAATAAGTTTCAATGATTCTTCCAGGTATAAAAATTAAATTAATTTATTAAAGCTGCAAGTTTGCATGATTCATACTTTCATAACAATTATAATTGTTTATTATTTGTTCAGGTACTCAAATTGATAAGGCAGTTATCAAGATTTGGACTCCAAACATAAAACTACCGATTATTATTGTGTGTTCTACACAATATCCACATGCGGAATCGTGACAGAGCGACAGAACAAAGTATTTTATTAATTATTGTTCCACCTGACCCAACAATAAAAATGCTTGTATGAATACAATACTTTGACTGAATTCAAAATTAAACTAGGGAAACAGTGCTCTAATCTCATGAAAATAAATACCTCCTACTCTGAAATCAAAAGTGAAATTTATGATCGCGACAGTACATTAGTATCGATCAGCGCAGCCGCGGATCCCCGCTCGCCGGCCGGCAGTCCCTTCAAGCGACTGTTTGGAATCAGTAACTATTTACACAGTTTATTTTAACCTAAACGGTAACGGAGTACTCGAAAATGTTGAACGCTGAACAAAAAGAAATGTTGAAAAATGAAATCAGGAAAGTGCGGCTGGATGCCAATGATCAGGGGTCACTGGAGGAGATTCCAATTGAGCGATTAGTAGGTAAGTTTCGTGCACAGTTACTTAAATATTAAATACCTTTTGTTTTTTTTATTGTTTTGTTAATATTAATCATCCTAAGGTACACACGGCTACACATCAAGCTATACATTTCCAGTATAAGCTGACCTCGCATTGTACGGAAATCCTATATAATGCGAGATCAGCATTAACTGGAAATGTATAGCTTGATGTGTAGCCGTGTGTACACTGGTAAAAAATCCATAAGGCATATAAGCTGAACAACGACGGACATACCGTCTTTATACAGTTTATTTTTAAACTTTGGCATAACGTTTTAGTCAATAAGAAAATAAATACTGTTTAAATATTAAAAAAAACTCGTTAAAACAATGTAGTTCTGGCGCATGACCACCCCGATTCGGTTGGTTGATCTTTGTCTAATGTATTAATCATTCACAATAGTGGTATTGATCCATAAAGGTACCCGTTGCATTTTCTTTATTATGCATGGAGTTCGATTTTGCGTTTAATGCAAACAGCTTAGACTCTAGACCAAGACACATTCTATCAGCAATAACGATACTGGAAAAAGCAAAAATGTATGCGACTGACATCATGTATTATGTATGATACCGAAAAGCCTATAATGCGAAAAAGATCATACTTTGATTGAAAAGCTGATGTCTCGTTATAAATCGTATTTCTCGTTCTTGAACGAGGGACTGGCTTGAGTTTATGGAAACTGTTTTAATGTTAGCAAACGGAGGGCTAGTCTTGTCATCATTATCATTGGCAGCCTTTGTTCTACCTACTGCTCCACCTGCTCTGGTCTGTGCGGATTCAACCAGGTCTTACCCGCGATCCTCCGAATTTCATCCCCCCATTTGTTGCCGACACTCCTTCTACCATCTCTCGATAAAAATTCAACTAGAGCTGTGTCCCACCTGTCATCATCACGTCTGGCCAAGTCAAACTCAAACTCAAACTCAACTCAAAGCATTTATTTCAAATAAACCAATTACAGGCACTTTTTGAATTGTCAAGGGGTCGGTCAGTCAGAAAGATGAAGCTAGTTCCTGTCCTGAAGTGTCCTGTCCGCCTCCATTGCAGATCCGCTATCTGTATTCCGCCATCTCTCTTTAGTCGCACATTAACGACAGAATTCGGTCTTTTATGATATACCTAATGTGGGCTTATCTCTCTTTCGCTCTCTTATTCAACCCGTATCCACCCAATGTTGAGTGTAGGTTTCTTCCATAGCATGCCTCTTAACGCGGTCTTGGGCCTCCTGCATCCCTGCCTGCTGCTTTCGACCACCTCGTCGGTCCACCTGCCTCGTGGCCCACCTACGCTCTTATGGTCAGTTCTGGGTGTCCACTCCAACACCATCTTACCCCATACCACGGGCACATGTGGCCTGCCCATTTCCACTTCTCCCACGCTACAATGAGGGCTATGTAAGTTAGCTTCGTTCTTCTTTGAATCTCTGAACTAGTCTGCCAGCCAGTAATCTCACTGCCAGTGCCAAACCTTGAACTCTTCTCATGAAAAGAAGGATAAATTAATAAGATGATTATTCTTGTTTCTTTTGTTCATGATGTTGATGTTTGATGATAATTACCTCATAATCAAAATCATAATATGAAAAATTCGTTGTTTGGAAGCTTATGGGAGCGTGGAAATGAGGGGCACGACAAGACAGATATAAAGTGAAAGTATATTGTGACAGACATTTACAGCGATTCCGCGATATGTGTAGTAGTAAGATAGAGTAGCAACAAAAGAAACGATTTTATCCAAGATACTTATAACAGTATAACATAAAGTTCGTCAGGATGGCAACATGACAAACGAAATCTCGCGAGCAAAATGAAAATGTTTATTTTTTTTTAGATAGGTATAGTTATGCAGACGTTAATCGTTGCTTATAAAATAGTTCATAAATAATAACAATGACCTATGTAAGGTAATTCTGACATAGTACTTTAATCATGAATTTTGTTTTTTCAGAAAACTACATTGAAATGAGTGTGGAGATAATTAGAGAAATGGAGAAACGCCGTGACCCCGTATTCCTGGAGGTGCTGCAGTATGCACAAATGCATTTAACTCGCGAAGGTATTTGATATCAGTCAGTAAGTAGCCGCCAAGTAACGTGACGAGCGTAAAATACATTTCGGGCAGAATTTCGGGGTTAGCTTCACGTAAAAATACATGAAAGGGGTCTATAAAAAAAAGAAACTAAACTAAAGCATTCTTCATTACGATATTAACATGTACAATCATGTAATTTAGAGAGTAATTTGGATGAAAAACGAATCCGATATTTTTTATCGAGATAGCACGAATGATTTTTCGGCCCACACAGACAACTACAGCACACAATATTATCCTGAACTACAACAATATTTTCCGTATGCCTTCATCTTATTGCGTAATTATTTAATCAAGTACATAACATCTTTTAACGTGACATCGTCTTTTCACTCGGTGTTACACTTAAATCGCTAATAACTACGACGTTTTAAATGCTACAGCAAAGGTTGAATACAAAAGGTAGGTCATGTCTGTACCAATTTTAAAGACCTACGCCACGAGTGAGCGGAGCAAGCTTTTGGCACAAGACGAGCGAGTGAAACGAGCACCCTCGGCTCGCTAAAATTTCTTTCGAGGGTCGCGCGCATTCGTTTTATTGCGTGAGAAGACATCACGTGCAAATGAAATCTAGTCTCAAAATTCGTATAGATATTACCTAACTTTTGCATGCATTAAACGTGTCGTAGTTATTTAGCGCTTTCATAATTTCTAAAAATTATAAAAGTGCTAGTTAGGTAACTACGATACCTACACGTTAGCCTGACGGTATTATTCTGGAAGTTCATGTTCACGTCCATAAAATGTATGGAAATACGTGCTCGTTATGACGTTATCGTAGTTTTCATATATTTCCATACATTTTACTTCCCTGTGTTATGGTGGTGCCGTGACGTGGAAGTCCACGATAATTTCGCCACATTAGAAATTATAAAAGCGCATATTAGCGATTAAAACAAACTGTAGTCTACCTGTCAGCACTGTTGAACTTGAAAGTACCGTTATTACCTACACCGAAGGAGAAGGCCTTAGCACGTCATTACTTTGCAGAATTTCTGTCCATCCAAATCGAAATATACGCTGCGTGCAACAAAATCGCAATGCAACAATGCACACGTGAGTATAGAAATTACATAAAATGAAGGGTCGCTTTACTTGAACCAAATACTTAAAATATTCGTAATCGTAATAAAATTCGAATCATTATAACAGATTTTCTGTATTTCAGCCGTGGACAAGATCGCGCACCTCGTAGTTTTGCATGAAGCTTTACTGTAAAAGGCTTTTGTATACTTTGAAACTACAGGTATGTAACATTACCTTTGTAGCAAAAAATCACTAACAGGGCGTACTGTATTAAAAACATAAAAAAACGAAGGTAAAAACACACATAAGTAGTATGCAGCTAGGGAAACGGATTGTCATTTAAACAGAACTGTCTTTATTTGTCAGTCGAAAAATTGCTGTAATATAACTCAGCAAAAATTGCATCTGCTAAAACTACGTAACTGTTAAGGTATGGAGAAAACAGAGAACTTCACCAACGTCTCAAGAGACGTGATCACGTTGTTGTCTAACTCTTTTCTGCGTGTATAAATACTGTTAATTCACACTGATGAATGGTCAGTATTTATAAGTTTCAGTTAACTTATAAATACTGATCATTTGTACAGTAAAAACTTGAATTTATTTACTTTTCAGTGAGCACATTTTACCGCTGGACATCGTACGCTGCTCATCAGGAATACCTAGATCCAATTCTACGTTTCCACCTGTAGAGCGCTACAGCACGCGGTTATTTTTTCGCGTGGTCAAAATCGGAACTAACGCCGCCATATTGTTTTATACAGTTCAAGTACCATTTCATAAAACAATTGCACAATTCATGACCAACAAAGCTTTTCTGTCAACGTAATTCGTGGGCCAACACATCCTTGTTGCAGTGCATAGTCCGACATTGCTGATATTTCGTTTTTGACAACTTCGGACGTCAACAATACGACGACTGCGTGCTGCCATCTTGTCATTACTTTTGACAGCTTCAAACGGCTAGCGGTAGACCAGCGCCCTTAATTCGTCACACATTTACATTTTGAAAAATTCACCTGCTCAATAACGTAAAGCCGTGAAATTAAACGGGACTGAACTGTCAATATATAGCTGTATAACTTCAGCATATCATTATTAACACTCGACATAATATTGTCATGGGAAATCATGTATAGTTTTAAACCGATGTTTCAAAGTATGGGACAGAAACCCACATTTGGTAGTGGTCTACTAAATAACCCAGAATTCTTCTTCATACTCTAGAAAGCCACGGCTAGTCCATTTGTTGTTAAGCGATAACCTCTGCACATAGCCTGAGACCCTATGATGTCAATCTTCAGTAGATAGTGATAGTTTTATGTTTGTTTGCAACGGCACTCGGATTTGAAGGTCTTTGTAGGTACTATATTTTGCCACTTTAGTTTTACCTAAGCATTGTCTGTCAGTTAGAAACTTGATCCTGTAACCAGGTCAGGTAATCTCTTAGGATTCCATGTTCATGTGCATCAATGTTCTTCACCAGTGATTATCGTTAATGTTATTAGATACACGCAAATGAATAATTCACTCAAGCATCTATCTATATAAACTTACTACTCAGCAGTATTAAATTAGGTTGTTTCAACTGTTTTATTTAGCATGTGTTTGAGGACATCGTATTTTCAAAGTAAAGAAAAAGAATGTAACAAATCTAAAGAAGGATGCAAACGACCGTAAAAGTTTGGTGAGAATTGAACATAATAATTTTCTCTTTACATACTTCAAGGCTTCAAGGTATTGAAATGGGATAAAATTAAGAAACTTAGACTAATATTCGTAGAAAACTTATCAATTAAGTATTTGGACCCGTGTTCGTTCTAGAACGCGGGCCTAAATATATACTCAGTTATGAATCCCGATTGAAATCCAAATGCTTGGTTGACAAAAGTCAAATAAAAAGAAAGTGAATTCCAACGTTTTTTAAAAGGGATTCTGCAACTGTTTATCACTGAGAATACAGGCATTAGAGAAATAGAACGATACGTTAAAAGAAAATAAATTATTAGAATAGTATAAAACTAATTAGGTATAAAAATGAAGACTGCTTGTTACCGAAAAACACGGTTAAATTAGGCGAAAATAAACAGACAGGTATATGAACGTAAGTGAAACTTTAAAATAAGTGCGCGGTGATTGACCTCGGCACTAATCAAAGCCGAGTGGATGCCGATGACTGTTCTAAACAGATGTTTACCCACAAACAACACTTTGCAAAGCATTGTTGTGTTATTTATCAAGCAGTGAAACTGTTTCCCTGCTTGCCAGTTGATTGCTTAATAGTGACAGCACAAACAAATCTTCGGGAATAGTATTTAAGTTTTTGTTAGTATCGTTTATTGTACCAATGAAATTGTATCTAATTTATTATTTTAGTCTTACTCTGTGTTAATATAAGTAAATTAAAGAATTTAGTCTGATTGTTTTATAGTTTTGATGTCAGTAGAATTGTCCAATCGTATACAAACACGTTTTTATGTCACTCAATAAATTTTAATGTGAATCAGTAATGTTATTGTTTTTGTTATTGATCCTTTTCTTTAGATTTTGGTGACTCCGGCGCATCTTTGATGATATTATTAACATAACATCAAGCCTGTAAACCTCAAAGGGTTAGGTATAGGTGTACCTATACTAGGTACATCCACATTTTGGAAGTTATGTTGAAGGGGGCGAGCCGAATAGCCAACGACCGGTCACAAATCCTGACTCTGGGCTGCTACTGAGAAATGTTGCTGCTTCGATAATATTATGATGGTAAATTAAGAGTAAGTTCTCAAATATGGTAAGTACATAGACTGGATGTCCGGCGTCAAGCGTCAAGGTACAAGAACTTTCACACAGGAACGTGTAATTGTAGAATTCAGCTCCGTCACCGTTTTCAAGGCGTCCTGAGTCAAATATGAGTCGACAAAGTTCATTCAAACGGATTTAGTTTACCTACCTATCGATGTATGCCTGTTAAATAAAACATGCAGTCATTTTCGTAAAATTTTCGTTATTTGTTGTTGTATAATTCACAGGTAAAGTGTAAGCCACTGAGCCCAGGGAGCAGCCTGCTCGTCGAATTTTGGGTTGGGTTACAGAGGTTACCATACAAACAGAGGTAACACTCATCTGTCATGTCTTTTCCCAACTATTTTGTGGTTGACTTCGGCTGGACACTAGTATCTTACATCTATCTGACCACTTGAACCCAGTGACTTGTTAAGTTACACAGCTAAATTAAGCTGCATGGAGGCAATGCATCGACAATTTTTTTGTCTATCAAATGGTGGTTACCACTTTCTACAGATCATGAGGACCGGTCACCCGGTGTATCAAACTTGTATGATGAAGGAGCAGATTTGAGGGGTTTCAATAAAACATCTAATTATAAATCGATCCACTCAGTCTATCGTAGTCTACTGCTGGATGACCACTCCGAAATTGTGCCACAGCACCCGGTAATAATCCGTTTTGCGTACTTTTAGTATCTCGGCCGATTATACAATACTAAGGAAAAGGATCAACAAAGAAAACAATAATAAATATTCACATTCAGATTTATTTATTCAGAAAAATGTATGTTTGTAATATTATAGAGTTAGACAATTATTATGGACTTAAGTCTTAACAATACTGAATCCAGAAATACCGTAGCATAGACACAATTTTGATGCTAACACACGGACAGACAGATATTCTACAATGGCGGCACTGTATGATGGACTGCGTTAAAAACGTTTTGCCGCTGATCATCCCATCATATCCTTTTCCCAACTATACTGGATGCAGCTGAATACCAATATTTTACATGGAGCGGCTGCCTATCTGACCTCCCCAATCCAGTTACTAGGTAACACTTAGTAAGATTGGTTGCCACACTTTCGGTCTTCTGACAAGCCGGAACGCCTGCCAAAGATTTATGATTTACAGGACCAATGGCGGAATAGCTTTCCGAGGCACGGAGGAGTCTCGGTATGTAAGTAATGGATCGTGCCCCATCCACGGACTGACCTCGGCTTCGACCCGGCTGTTATTACGAGCTTTTCGCTAATATTGTCAGCTACATTTTGATACATTGTTATATACATATACCTATATGAACCAATGGAACTATCGTTTATCGAATGGGAAAGCTTTATTTTTATCAGTTGTTTGCTGTCACAGGCGCCATCACACAATGCTGCAGGTATTAATTAATAGTATTGACAACAATCATGAAAATTATGCGTAATTAAATCAATAACATGTTGTCGAAAAATTCAGTAGAGAATTTATTGATACAAACTTAATAAGTTATAAATCAAGTTGACTTAAAACGTACCTACCTACCTAAACTAAAACCTTTTTGCTATTTTATAAAGAATGTTACTTCGTTGAATACATTACGTTGTTGCTGGTTTTTCTCAAACTAAGATAGATTCGTTAATAGTGTTTTTATAATCAATGTGTTTTTAAAACTCGTATACATACTATGTTATAAAATGATAGTCATTTTTAAATTCCATTTTAATACCGTCAGATATTGGCACAATCTCAAGCCAAGGCATAGTTTTTCATGCTTTTTGATTCAAGATTTGATTATTTAGTCCGTGTTCTAAAACGAATACGAGCCCAAATATTACTTTATTATTAAAATTATATACTTACATACATATTTTTAAATACGATATTAATAATTATTAAATTCTTTGGTTTTTTATTCATAATAATCTAAATACAAGCATAATAAGCATAGCATAATCAGCCTAACCTGCACCCACAGCTGGGACACAAGCCTCGTCTCTTTGAGAAGGAGTGGGTTGTAATCTATTACGCGGGCCCAGTGCGGGTGGATAGATGTCACATGTCTTCGAATTTTTGGTTCTAGGACATGCCAGTTTCCTCACGATGTTTTCCTTTACCGTTTTGAGAGCAGTGGTGATGAAATTATTTACACGAAGTGCCTACTTGCGCTTGAACCCTCGAAATAGAACTCGTAAGTCGGGGTCTTTACCACTGGGCCACCACATTATATTATATAAACATACATACTTATATACCTTAACCCAGCGATTATTAAAATGAAAATTGTATTATGTATATTCTGTTTCTATAGTTAGGTACGTAAAATATAAAAAGACTCGATGTTTTAATTGTATTCAATCCTAAGGAAACGGTGAAATGTTTTACACTTTCTTTAAAAAAAGTAGGTAATAAAAACATTTAGAAATATTACAAAACTACCTTACTGGGATCAGGGTCCTAAGCTACGAGAGCCTCCTCAGCTCGAGGCTCTTGGCTATTATGACATTGTCTATTAAGACATCGGGACTATGATCGTTAACACCCCCACATGTCAATATCCTCGCGAGATAAGTTATAACACTTAATTTCTCTATCTTACCTACCACCTAAGACTAACTACCAACCACCAAAAGTCATCGTGCGAATATTTGCATGTAATTCTACAAAATTGAAAAACCTGTTGAAACCGAACCGAAACTGCTGAAATGCAGATTTTTCTTACTAGTAGTCTACATTACAAATTTTTTGACTTGAAGACGTGAACTTCGATTAATCCTGATAAATAGCGTGCGATGTCCGGTTGTGTCTGCTCACTGAAATATAAACAAATATAACACAATATTAGAACAATAATTTTAGCTTACCTACATCTGATTCAGAGACCCTGTGGCATACGTTTATACGGTGCAACTTATATTGTTGCTTCCTCTTACGGTATGCCAAAGGCGACTAAAACACACCGTGTAAATCAGGCTTTACCTATTAATTTATCAAGTTAGGTTACGCAGCTTGTATTCAATTTTCTAATTTTACCAATTTATTAATTTAATGTTATCTTATTAGTGACATCGTCCGCTAGGTACGTGTTTGATTTAAGTACTATTGTTTTTTGTCGTATATACATAAATAAGGCATGAGTTTTTTTAATGGCGGTAGAAACTACAGAACGTACTAAATTACTTAGTTTACTTTCATACATGGTGTCATACACGCACGCTGGTTAGTTGGTACCACCTGACCTTTCTGAAGAGCTTCACTAATAGTCCTTCTAGGGCGTCCCCTCCCCTCGTTACCACTCACATCAGCCTTGTACCTAAATACTTTTTCTTAGTGGCCTTTCATTCATCATCACAACATGAACAAACCATTCTCTTTTCAATGGTTTGGTAACTTCTACTTATCTATATTAGTTATATATAAATAAAAAGAAAAGTCCTGACTGACTGACTCATCAAAGCCCAGCCCAAAATCTTGGACCTAGAAAGCTGTTTTTTTACACAGCGGTTTCTTTTATAATGTAGACAAAGAATAACAAAGGATTTTTCAAAATTCAACTCCTAAGGGAATCAAATTGGAGATAAAAGTTTGTATGAAAAATCGTCATTTTTGTAGTTATGGTTTATGAAAATTGGTATTTAGATTAAAATGTGAACGAAAACCGGGATTAAAAGTACCCTATGTGTTAACTTAAGGTATTTTTAATCCCGGTAGTACGTTCCTTTTATTAGATATTTTCTGACATCCACGCGGGCAAAGCCGCGGGCAAAAGCTAGTAACAAATTTTAACGTACCTGTCGTTTGAAAGATTTATACGTCCCATTTGCAAGTGTTGAGGGGCTGAACTAGGAGCGCAAGGTCGGCGATGTGATGAATGGCTGAAATACACAAATGATTGAACTATAAATACCTATTTGTCGTATTGAAATAACCCTATAGTTTTGTTGCGAGTCGGACTCGTTCATTAAAGTCTTTCACCTGCCCTTATCCCAATTTATTTGGGGTCGGAGCAATATGGCTTCTTCCATAGTCCATACTCTATTAGTCGTCATCTCGGTTGTCGGTTGTCGATACGACCAAAACTATTTTATAATTTGGCAAAGTAATACGCGTGGTGATACGTATTATGCTAACATTTCAACTGTCTACCTATGACAGACACATATACATACAGAAAGACATCGTAAGGTTATAAGAAAAAGAATATTTGTCGTCCTTTAGCTACGGATCCTTAAAAATTGCTTTATAATTTATGTACTCACATAGGGCTTGACGACTTTCCAACCGCAAGCGCTCATCTGTAATTATAGATTAGGAAATCATTATTTTATTAAGGTCTTCACAATCAAAATGCAACTATCATCATCATTTCGGCCTGGAATGAGCCACTGCTGAGTATAGGCCTCCCCTTTCTTCTTGTAAAGCATATTATTCTGCCTAGCCTTTTCCCAATCATGTTGGGGTCAGCTTCCAGTCTAACCGGATGCAGCTGAATACCAGTATTTTACATAGAGCGACTGCCTATCTGACCTCCACAACCCAGCAACTGGGTAATACGATACCCCTTGGTAAGACTGGTTGTCAGACTTTCGGGCTTCTGACGACTCGTAACGACTGTCAAAGATCTACGAATGACAGCCGGGACCAACGGCTTGACATGCTTTCCGAAACACGGAGGAGTCTCGGTATGTAAAGGTGGTCACTCATCCACGGACCAACCCCGGCAAGCGCAGCTTAACCACGAGCTCCTCCTCTTCTTATAAAGCATAATCAACCTATAATGTTGTAAACTGCTGGGATACAGACCTCCTCTCAGTGAGAGGGAATGGGCTATAGTTTCTCTACGCGTGCCCAGTGCGGGTTGGTGGATGTCATTTTCTATTTTTTTTTATTCAGGATATGCGCATTTCCTTACGATGTTCACCTTCACCGTTTTGAGAGCAGTGGTAGATGTAATTGAAAGACTTACTACTCGTAAGTCGGCGCCGATACCACAGAACCACCACTAACCTATGAATGGAGCTAAATATAGCAGGCACAATTAAAATACGTAAAGTGAAATTCAAAGTCACACCTTCAGGAGATAATTCATGGGCTTTTGGATACCCCACTACGGCAATAATGTTCTCCACATCTTGCAACACCTCGGCACGCAGCGTCTCGTTCTGTTCTGAAAGTTACAGAATGCCATCCAAACAACATCAAATCATTTCAAATCAATATTTTTATTACAGGGAAACCCATGTAAAATTTGCACCAGATTAAAAATGATTAATTAATGTTATTAATTACACCAGGTATTGAGTTCTGTTTACGTTTTTATTTATGCTTGAGTTTAGTTTTAATGTTTTGTTGTTATATTGGCGTGTATGTGATGGATGAGATACCTATCAGCGCCGCACTCGACCAGGCCAGTGATCGTAACAGATGGAGAAAAAGCTATGACAAATTCAAACTGAGTCTCGATTCTCGGCAGTGAGAGAGCGATTAGGGAGACCTTTCCTTTTTTAGGGAGAGTTTCTGTACAATGCACAACTTCGGTAACCTAACATAAATCACGTCACGAAACTTTGAGAGATAATTACCTATTAATAATCAAACAATCTGATCCGATAAAAAGCATCATCATCACCAATTTTTCTGCACTTTTAGAGTTGCTTAGTAATAATAGTAATCTGATGATACTGCAGAAAACAATTCTTATTAATTCACCTAAAACAAAATTTACCCAAAAAAGATATTTCGGCCGATATCGAAAACCTAAAACGAAATTCGATGGGACAAAAATAAATTACTTTTGTGTAAATATTTTTGTTTTCTTTGTCTTTATTTGTTTCGTGTTTTCAATTTGTGAGTTGTGTTTTGACGCTGGTCCTCTCAGTGTCAAACAGGAAAGGAATATTAAAAAATATTTTTATTCAGAAAAATTGAAACAATGCATTGTACATACTTACCAATAGCCACCTTCAGTTGCAACCACTTGCCGACCTGAGTGGTTACGTCTCGCGTACGCTTTCCCTTCTTGTTATGCTTCCTTCTGCTCTTCTGTTTCCCGGTAGTTGGGCCCGACATACTTAAATCACGAATACTTTGTTACCGGCTAAAAAAAAAGCTAGCGCAAAGTGAGTACTGGCCGCTAGCAGTCGCCTGAAGAGACTGCCGGCCGGCTCGCCGGATGCGGGTCGATAGTGATGTACAATCACGCTCGTCGAGTGGAGGCTTGTGTCCCAGCATTGGGCACGATACTAGCTGAGTATGCTACGCTCATAATCATAGCTTGAATTTAACTTTTGTTGGTGGTTGGTGCAGGAAAATATTGTGAGGAATCCTGGACAGACAGTTAATATAAGTCTGTAATCGCCAACCGGCTTTGAGCAAGCGCTTCTTTGTATGACAAGGCTGGTACAAAAATAGGCTGCTATTATTCAATTTTTGTTGTTGTTTACCTTTGACCCTAAGCATCAGTCATCATCAGGATTCGTGAGGAGAGTGGACGGTCGCAGGAGTGCCGACGAAATACGATTTATCTTCGTGTGGGTGCCGTAAGGGCGCAACGCTATAGTATGTAGAACATCATTAAAAAAAACTACCCTTCCACTTTGCTTTTCATGTATGCTGTAGGTATTTTATCAGAAACAATACTGAATTCAAAAATTAAAGTCAGTTTAATTTCTAACAAATTCATCCACAAAAAATATAATTAGGAAAAATGGACCAAGTTTGAATGAAAGATGGAGTAATAGATGGAATCAGACGTTTACAGAAGACACTTTATATGCTGAAGATTGTTAGACCATCTTTGCATTGTATAAACTCAATTTCCTTTGCAATAAATAATTACATATCACATGTGTGAGTACTATGTACTAATAGAGCTACCATTTACTGGGTAATATTATGTCGTTCATTGACTTGAATGTGCCCTGGTGGCTGTCAGCATGTCATGCTCGCTGGGATGTCTCGCTGATGGTGGCGTGTGTGTTGGATCATTTAGCTCCCTTCAAAATGGTTGAGCTGAGTGGTGCTAATCCATGCGTCATGTTCGTGAACGGGCGCCGTCAGTTGGGACTGGTCATCTCTTAGCTGCCATGGCTTATTTTTTTTTATTTTTTTTTATCTACGAATTCTTTTATCATGCGCGACTTTCTACAATGTTCTCACATGTATAATTTCAACATGAGGATGTCCTAATACGCTTTGGAATGGGCAACTAGCTTCATATTTTCTGACTGACCGACTCTCTGACAATTCAAAAGTGCGTGGGAATGGTTTAATTGAAATAAATGCTTTGAGTTTGAGTTTGATACTGTTGAAGTTCGTGACTGCGGTTCCATCCATGTCGATTAGCTGACTAAGAAGTGTTGATATGTGCCAACCCTCGGCGAGTGCGTTGCCTATTTCTGAACCTAACACTCTGCCACGTATCCAGGCTCGGTTTTTTTAAATATCCTTTTTCAATTTTCTCATTGACTGTACTTCCTTCAGCTGTTTGGGGCGACAGAGTGAGACGGCGCGATACGAGCTTTCGTCACAAGGGGTTGGGCCTGGACTGATAACATAACCTTTGTTGACACCTTTACAAAACATCCTTTCCCGCCATGACTCAAAAGATGCTAAGTTTGAATCAGACGTGCGTACTAAGGGTTCTGTTCTACGAAAGTTTCTTATATACAAGGCCACGGCAACAAGTATTTGGCGATTATCCGGCTACATATTAGGAACGGTTGTAAAAGACGGCTAGACAGCGGGCGTAGACTACCCTAAAAGAAATGCTTTTGTAGCCATGCCGTTTTGAACATCGGCTGGTTGGCCATAACCACATGTACCTACAGCGCCATTCACTAAAAGCCCTGCATTCAGACTCCTTTTCATATCAGCATCAATCTTAACGTAGACAGGCTAAATACATTGGTGCCGATTCCCTTGTTCACAAACTAAACTAAATTTAAGTTCAGTGCATTTTTTCTTTGTATTTCATTTAGAAGAGGACAAAAGATAAATTTTAGTTTAGTCCTGTCAAATTAATCAGCGCCTGTCACTACTCCATACAAGTTTAGACGTGATTAAAAACTTGCCTACTAAAATTACGTCAATTTACGTTAGGCGCTGAATAATTTCACAGGACTAAACTAAAATTTATCTTCTAGTTTAGTTTTTAGTTCAAGCTGCCAGCATCATGGCAGTGCTCTATTGAGCATATTCTGCATAGTATCGATGAGGCAAGGGTACTTTTAATCATCTGTAAGGTTACCTGTCTGAGGAGAATACCTAAGGCCTGCATTATTTTGGACCAAATCAGAACGGGAATATACACAGTGTGAATTTTTGAGATGGGGCAGCAAAGGTATGCACTTTAATCGTTGTAGTTACAGGAAAACGGTCTTAGGGGACTATCCTTAACTTTTTGAGACATTATGATCTGCATTCACAGAGTATGAAAAAAAGTACCTACAGACAGCAAGAAAATGGAAAAACGACAGTGGGCAAAAATGTATGGGCAGCACACCCACGTCCGCCACAGCTAAAAAAGGTACAACACCGATCTATAGCCTGCGGTGGAATTTTTCGACGCCATATTTTAGTTTTTTAATATAAGAATTTTGAATTGTTTTGGTTTGTATTCAAGATGTATTTTCTGGTGTCCAATAAAGTATATATAAATAAATAAATGTCAATTAATGATACTGTTTTACCAAACGAGGTGGCGTGCTATATCCAGTTCCCCACACTGGTTGGATGCCGGCGGCGTAGCGCGTTAGCTCATGGGTCAGTCTGTTACTGTGTTGCAAGCAAGTGAAATAATAAAAGTAATAATATGTGTGCCTAAAAGTGAGTTTTATTGGAGCAGACTCTACACTACTGAATAATAATTAAATAGGTAAATAAAAAAGGCTAACTAAAAAAAAACAGTGTCATTCAATCAATAATGGTTGGTAAAAGTTTTGGGATATAAAACCTTACATATCTTTTTTTTTGGGCTGGAAGGTCCTCATAGAGGACATCTCAGTCTGTCAGACTCTTACTGACTAAAAACCACCAAAACGACAGTGATTTTATCTGTGGCGGAGCTGGGTATAACCTAGAACCGGCTTGGTCACACCCGAGGTTCGAGCCTAACCTAACCTAACACTATCGGAACTCAATAACCCCGGGACCGATTTTGATGCGCTTTGGCCTGAGTAAAGGGAGAAGTAATGTCTTTAAAACAACAGTGTTTTATCTGTGGTGGCGCTGCGTGTGACCTAGAACCTAAGCTAACCTAACCTAATATTGCTGGAACTGAATACCCCCGGGACAGATTTTGATGCGCCTTGGCCTGATTAAAGGGAGAAGTAATGTCTTCAAAACGACAGTGATTTTATCTTTGGCGGAGCTGGGTGTAAGCTAGAACCTAACCTAACCTAACCTAACATTGCTGGAACTGAATACCCCCGGGACAGATTTTGATGCGCCTTGGCGTGAGTAAAGGGAGAAGTAATGTCTTCAAAACGACAGTGATTTTATCTGTGGCGGAGCTGGGTGTGACCTAGAACCTAGCCAAACCTAACATTGTCGGAACTCAATAACCCCGGGACAGATTTTGATGCGCTTTGGCCTGAGTAAAGGGAGAAGTAATGTCTTTAAAACGACAATATTTTTATCTGTGGCGGAGCTGCGTGTGACCTAGAACCTAACCTAACCTAACATTGCCGGAACTTAATAACCCCGGGACCGATTTTGATGCGCTTTAGCCTGAGTAAAGGGAGAAGTAATGTCTTTAAAACAACAGTGTTTTTATCTGTGGCGGAGCTGCGTGTGACCTAGAACCTTTTTTTTTTTTTTTTTTATTAAGCGGAGAAAAATGCCTAACGCATACCGCGCCGTCCGGGGCGACGGTTTGGTTATGTGGGGCTTGCACCCACTAAAAAACACCGCCGTGAGCCTACTATCGCCTTGGTGGATGAGCCGCGAGAACTGCTACGCATGACGTTCGCGACCCATCCAGCGCAGCCCGCCTCCGGGCACCAAACTCCTTTGGCGATGTCCGGGCTCACCTGAGACATCGCCACCACTCATGAGGGCCGTGCAATGCGACGACGATAGACTCCCCGATCTATCGCCCGCTGGCACCTCCTAGGGCGGCATCAGATCGCCATGGCGCCTCCTCCGCCGCCCTGTTCTCCTGCGACGAATCGCGTCAGCCAGGGAGTCTTCCTCCCTGACTCGCTCCGCCGCCTCCTTCTGCGAGATAACGTCTTCGCAGAATGACGCCACCGCCTCCCATGCCCCGTCACTGTCAACCATGGCCTTGACTACGGCTGGCAAAGAGAGGTCTACCCCTATTGCTGCTGCAAGAGCACGGCGCTGCACCACCCAAGCAGGACAATGCTCGAGGGTGTGAAGCGCCGTGTCCTCGCTGCAGCCGCACTGGTGACACACGGGAGTCACCTCCCGTCTAGCCACTTTGTGCAGGTATTTGCCAAAGCAGCCGTGCCCTGACAACACCTGCACCAGACGGAAGGACAACGTCCCGTGTCGCCTCCGTGTCCATTCTTCCAGTATTGGCTGGATGGCCCCCACGGTCCAGTGACCAGCACTGGGCGTCTCCAGCCTCACCCTCCACTCGTCCAGAGTATGGGTTTTAGCCTCCCTACGCCATCTCGTGACCACTTCAGGCGGCGGGCGTCTGCCACTCTCCGCCTGCAGGTCTGCGCCACGTCGGTAGACCACGGCGAGCACCTGCGCCTCCAGATCCCACGGGGGTGTACCCGCGAGGGCGCACGCCGCTTCCGCTGATATTGTGCGGTATCCGCGTATGACCCTGACTGCCATGACTCTCTGTGGCCTGCGCAGTAGAGCCTTGTTCTGAGCAGACAGGGACTCAGCCCACACCGGGGCCCCGTAGAGCGCCATCGAGCGAACCACCCCCGTGTATAGCCGTCGACAAACCACGTTCGGTCCGCCCAGGTTAGGCAACAGCCGGCTGAGGGCGGACGCCGTGCCGATCAGCTTCGGTGCAAGCTGAGCAAAGTGCTCGCCGAAGTTCCACCTCCGGTCCAAAACCAGGCCCAAGTATTTCATGCTTGCTCGCACCGCTATTGTTGCACCACCAATAGTGAGGTGTGCACCAGCCGGTGGCCGGCGCCGGCGAGCATGAAATACCAGGGCCTCCGTCTTTTCGAGTGCCACCCTGAGGCCCAGTGCCCCAATTCGTCCCACGACGAGGGACGCGCCCTCGACAGCCGAGCGTGCCGCTTCTTCGTAGTTCCCTCCCCGGGCCGTGACGAGAGTGTCGTCGGCGTAGCAAATGACGCCCTGCCCGGGGGATAGCAAACAGCGCAACGCCCAGTCGTAGCCTATGTTCCACAAGAGCGGACCCAAAACGGACCCCTGTGGAACACCGCACGTAATAGCCCTGCGCACAACTAGGCCGTCGCGTCCCTCGTAGCAGACGTACCGCCCCTGTAGGTAGTCTGCTACCAGCTGCCTCAGGTAGACAGGCACTTGATGGTAGCGGAGTGCCTCCTCGATGCACCTGAATGGCAGAGTGTTGAACGCGTTGGCGATGTCTAAAGATACCGCCAACAACACCCCGCCCTGAGCAACTGCATCCTTCGCTTCGGTCTTAAGGCGCAAGATGGCGTCTATTGTCGAACGCCCTGCCCGGAAACCGAACTGGGCGTCCGACAAGTTCGGACCGACTGCTTCTAAGTGCCGGACGATGCGGGTAGCGAGAATCTTCTCTAGCATCTTCCCCGCCTCGTCCAGCAAGACAATCGGTCTATACGCTGATGGAGACTCCAGGGGCCGCCCTGCCTTCTGCAGCAACACCAGTTTTCCCTCCTTCCAGGTCTTAGGAAACCGTCTCGACGTCAGACAGGCGTCAAACAGCTCCCTAAGCCTATCTTCTAGGGCCGCTTCCAGAGACAGGGCCAGCACCCTCGCAGGTACCCCGTCAGGTCCGGGGGCAGTCCTCTTGGACCGCGCCCGCAAAATTGCTGCCCCCATCTCCGCGTCGGATATTGGCGGAGTCTCCACCTCCGCATCCTGGTCAGCCTCCACTTCGACCATAATCGGGGAAGGGTGCTCCACCCGATCCGGGAAGAGTGTCTCCACGACCCTGACGAGGAACTGAGGCTGGAGGGTTTCCGTCAGTGGGGGGCCTTGGGCGCGGAGTTTCTTCCGCGCCGCACGATACGGACGCCCCCAGGGATCACGGTTCAGATCCTCTAGTGCCTCAGCTCTCGACTGCTCCTTTCCTCGACAGATCGCCAACTGCAGCGCCTGCCGAGCATTGCGGTATGAATCATGCAGATGGGACTGAAGGATCTCTAGCTCTTCATTGCGGCGGCGTAACCTGCGAACCTGTGAGTAGGTCCTCCGAGCAATTATACAGGTAGCGCGGAGGTCTGCTATCTCCTGGGACCACCAGTAGACCGCCCGCTTTGGAGGTTGTTTTCGAGAGCGAGGCATAGCTGCATCGCACACCACCGCAATGGCGTCACGAAAGCGGTCAGCCGCGCCATCGACTCCTTCTGCTGCAGGTGGAGGGGACAGCCAAGCCTGGACAATGGCTGCTTCCTCTAGGAGGTCTCCGTCAAGCCGCTTCAACGCCCACCGCGGGAACTGCCGAGTGTCAGGTCGTGGAGACACTGTTGGGCCCGACGAGGTGGAGACATCCATACAGATGTACAGGTGATCTGATAGAGTCTCCACACTCTCTAGGACCCGCCAACCCTGAACCCGTGCGGCGACAGCAGGGGTGGCGAACGAGAGGTCCACTATTGACCCCCCATGCTGCCGGACGCACGTGTTAACGGAGCCCCTGTTTAAAAGACACAGGCCCGCAGCTGTCGCCCATTCCTCAACCGCCTCCCCTCTGACGTCCGTCCGGGGGGAACCCCATACGGTTGATTTCGCGTTGAAGTCTCCCATGACGATTACTTGGGATGGCATCATTCGACGAACGGAGGTCCCCAGGCGGTCCAGGAAGTCCTCGAACTCCGCTAGGCTCCTGTTTGGGGAAAAATAAACTCCGAACAAAATTATGTCCCCCCAGGTAGCGGCAACAAATCCTCGACTCCTCTCTCTGATGGAAAGTGGCGCCGAGGAGCTGATAATAACGACAGAGCCGTCCATGTCACCTACCCAGTCAGGGCGAACTGGGATGAAATACGGCTCCGCTGCTACAGCCACACCAATCGACCGCTCCGCCATGGTTTGGAGAACCAAGTCCTGCGCACCGGCGCAGTGGTTCAGGTTCGCTTGGAGGAGAGAATGACTACGGACCGGGTCCATAATTAGTCCGTAATCATTATTGCCCCCTGCGACGGCTCTTCCAGTCGCAGCGCGCCGGAACCGGTCGAGAGCGGAGCTGTCAGACCGTCCCTGCTAGCACGAACTGGCGGTTTGCAGTCCTTTCTGCCAACAATGTGACTGGCCGGTCGTCCCGCTGCCGCGCACAGTAGGCAGTGTGGGTCGGCAGAGCACGCAGACGCCAGATGCCTCGGCTCACCGCAGCGGAAGCAGTGTCCGCTGAGGTCAACGCCAGAGTCACACTTCCGGCTCGCGTGTCCCAACCCCCAGCACCTGTAGCACCTCATGGGCCGAGCGTCCAGAACCACGACCCTGGCCGAGCTCCAACCCACCAAGAGCCGGCTGGTTTGGGCCAGGTGCTTTGCCACTGCGACGGGGCACTGGGTCCAGACAGAGCTGGCTCCTCCCGAGCCAGGTCGGATTGGACCGACTCGCACAGCGTCCGGAGAGCAGCCAGTCTTTCGCGCAATTGCGTCCTGCACGTCCTGCCCAGTCACGGAGTCATCAAGACCCGAGATGCGCAGTTCAGCGCACTTCGTCGGCCTGGAGACCTTGACCTCCTCTGCGAAGACCGCTCGCAGTTTCTCAGCGACGCGGTCTGCCCCCGCTGTGCCTTCGGCCCCTGGGAACTCCAGCATGCGGGCTCCAGTTAAGGCCTGTCGGAACCTGACATCTGTTATGCCAAGCTCTTCCAGGTTAATGGCTTGCCTGGCTTTAGTAAGGACGGCCGCATAAGTGACGCCCCTCTCCGCTGCCTCAGGCTGCAGTGTGAGCACTACCGCAGCGGACCGGGGTGCACGAAGCCCTCGCTTTCTTTTCTTGCCTTTCTTGGACCCGATAGGCTTGTCTCTCTGTGTGGCGGAGGCCGCTGGTATTTTGCTTGCCGCCGAGGAAGGTGGAGAACCTTCGTTCTTCTTCTTCTTCTTTGCGCTCTTCTTCCTCCCGACAGTCTGCCAGCCCTCGCTAGTAGACGTGGATGGATCCACATCGGGAGCTCGCATAGTGGCCGTTGGAAGGGACACACTTGGAGAGGAGCCTCTCTGCGTCTCTGGCACTCGAGATGGTACCTGACTTTTGCTAGTGCCGCCGGCTCTGTTAGCTGCAGAAGTCCTGCGGTCCGCTGCCAGGGGCGGGCGATTGCTCCTCGCTGGGAGGAGGCGGTCTTCAATGCCAGCGAACCGAGCGTCCATCATTTTCCCGATCTGGGAAACGATGGCATGCACCTGCATTTCGCTCATGGGCCCCTGTGCCCCCTGTGACCCCTGCGGGAGTGACCTCTCCGGAGCAGAGGAGCTCCCTGAATCTCCGGACACTGACTGTCGTGGACCTTCCGGCCGCACCCGGAGAGACACGACTTCCTCCCGGAGAGCCAGCATCTCTTGACGGAGTGCTTCGACCTCTGTTCGCAGTCGATCGTTCAGCAAATGAAGTCTCCGGGTCTCCTCGCTGGAGCTCCTGCTGGCGAGCCCCTCTATGGCTAGTTTGACTCGCTCAGCTGCCTCTCTAATAGCCCGCTGGCATGTGCCCTTCAGGTTTTTGGACTTCCGGGTGGTGTCTAAGACCACCTCGATGTCCAAAAGGGCTCTTTGTTCTAGTTGCTCCGCTGAGGTGGAGGAGCTCTGTCCCGCCAGAGGAACCTCAGCACTGACACGCGCTTCACCCCTCTCATGCACATTCGCGTGCATGGTCATTTGTGACGCTGGAGACACGCTCCGGCAGTCCGACTCGCTCTCCTCAGAGAGTGAGCCACGTTGAGTGCTCGATCTCAGAAAACGGCCTCTACCGTCTCGGGCGGCCCCCCGACCTCTTGTTGTCGCCGCCTTGGAAGGTACCTCCCGAGGTGGCAACATCTCCTCGCTGTCGTGGGGTCGCTTGAGAGGTCCCGGTGATGCAATCGTGTCTGGGTCAGGACCCGACAACTCAGCACCATGGGTTCCCGGACCCCCTTGGCCACCCACCTCAACCCTAGCGCTGTCGCTTGACGACACGCCAGACACCGTTCTATGCGATATGTTGTCGGATATCGACAACACACCCCCCCTCTCCAGAACAACACACGGTTCTGCTGGAGCCACTGCTCCCGTCCTCCTTACGTCCGCCTTCTCCACATCTTTTATGTTTTTATTGTTAGTTTTTTCCATTTGATTCCCACGAGTAAATATAGGTACTACATGTCCACCGGGCAGAGCCTAGATATCCGGTAAGCCTACATACTACAGAGTGCGGCAGGTGCTCTGTAGGGGAAGCGCTCGCAACTGGACTCCCTCCAGCCATTCATCCTCTCACCGCGCTTCAAAGTTTAGGATTAGGTGGTTTTTTATCTTAGAGGTAGCCTTCCTCTGGGCCAGGCAATTAAGCCAAGCCCCCGGCGGCGGCATTAAATATGCCTCCGTTCGCTGTCCGGCCAACCCGACTCAGCGAACCCGCCGAAAGTTCTCTCGTTGAAGACTACTCCTCAACGAGAGAAACACGCGCCGCTTTGGTGCGCCTGCACCGCAGCGGCAAGGTCACGTCATCTGTCGATCGACTATAGTCGATCGATCAGGAGCGACCCCATCCCGGTATCTCTCTTAGTCTGGTCTCTCACTTGGGCCTTTCCGGCATGAGTAACTCTACCGGCAGAGCCCCAAGATCATTGAGACACGCAAGCCCCACCACGACGACAACGTGGAGACACCCTCGGTGGGGGTGTGACCTAGAACCTAAGCTAACCTAACCTAACATTGCTGGAACTGAATACCCCCGGGACAGATTTTGATGCGCCTTGGCCTGATTAAAGGAAGAAGTAATGTCTTCAAAACGACGGTGATTTTATCTGTGGCGGAGCGTGGTGTGAGCTAGAACCTAACCTAACCTTTTTTTTTTTTTTTTTTTTTTTTTTTGTTCCGGGGTGGAAAATCCTCATGGATGTCCCCCGCCCTGGGGCGGGCGGAGGGGTCTGTCAGACTCTTACTGACTAAAAACCACCCCGGTGTCCCATCTCACACCGACGCCGGGGGTCGCGGGAACTTAAAAATCTTCCGCAACCCCCGATTGGTGCCGGCCCGCGAACGCGGGCCTCTTCCTCGGGTCAGGGGGGAGTGAGGTGTTAAACTCCCCCCGCGCCGTCTAAGAGGGGCGCGCGTGGAACACTACGCGCCGCCACCTCGGGTCCTGATGTGTGGGGGGCGACAGACGTCCCCGAGTCCGTCGCCCCTGGACCCATTTAGGGGGGCTGGAAGAGGGCGTTATCCGCCCTCCTTCGACGCCCGGTGCGCCTGCTGCGGGCCGGGTGAGTGGACGTAATCTCCCTCTCCCTTTCCGCAGCCTCCTTCTGCGAAACGACTGTCTCGCAGTAGGAAACCACCGCGTCCCAGGACTCCTCGCCGCCGACCATCGCATTCACAACGGCCGGCAGCGACAAGTCACTGCCTACTTCTGAGATGAGGGCACGGCGGTGATTTTATCTGTGGCGGAGCGTGGTGTGAGCTAGAACCTAACCTAACCTAACCTAGCATTGCTGGAACTGAATACCCCCGGGATAGATTTTGATGCGCCTTGGCCTGATTAAAGGGAGAAGTAATGTCTTCAAAACGACAGTGATTTTATCTGTGGCGGAGCTGGGTGTGAGCTAAAACCTTACCTAACCTAACCTAACCTAATATTGCCGGAACTCAATAACCCCGGGACCGATTTTGATGAGCTTTGGCCTGAGTAAAGGGAGAAGTAATGTCTTCAAAACTGCAGTATTCTCAACCGTGGCGGAGCTGGGTGTATTTTGCCCACACTCCTTTCACAAAAACTTTTTTTGATTCCAATCGATCCTGTTGCTCGTAAGGATCAAAAACAATTGGACTACCGAGGATGAGTACTAGAAAGTCAGATCACAAAAAAACTTTTTATCTTTTCTTTTTTTCAACGACAATAGTACTTTTATTTTTGCGATAAATTCATCCCAATTACGGAACCCTTCTTTGTGCGTGGTCCGAAACTCACTTGGCCGGTTTTTTTTATAATGGATAGACTGGCCGCTTCAACTTCGCTTCAAAGATTATGTCTGGACCTTAAAAGAGACTGCGACCTCTGAGTTAGTTTCGGTCTTTCTTCTCAGAGTTATGAAACGCCGACCTCATCTGGCTTATTTTTTTAATATTTTTTTAATGTGACTTGTAAAAGTGATTCCGGTATCCTATTTAAAGAATAAACCATTTCATTTCATTTCACTAAATTCAACCTACATAGGTGAATTTAATCAACTTTTACAGAAGTTTTGTGAATGGGTGAGCTGACCGTGGTCAAGTATTCCCAGAATCATATTCCAAAATAATCAAAGGTTTTAGGTCCTAGGAGTGACCTGATTACAATGTGGGACTCGTGTTTACAGATGCAATTAAGGTTTTTTTGCAGCAAAAATAAATCTCAATAAGTCAGTGCCTGCTGCTCATACGCAGGGTCACTGGATGAAGGAGTAATAATATTATGGTTAAAAAAATTATGGCTTTTAGCATCAGCCGATTTCAAGGTATTTTTAGACCCCAGCATTTGTTTTTCTGCACAGAGACTGTACCTTATGGTATGTGTGAATTCGTGTGAAACTCGTAAGAAGTAAAAGTTCAGAGGTATTACGTACCAAAGCATTTCCATTAGCACGACTGAACGCGGCTAATGCAAACGTTCTAGTGCCTATACCTATAACTGCTCGGCGAGCCCCGGGCGATGCAAGCCACATACTACTATATACTATTATATAGTTGCGTCGGGCGCCATGTTTGCATCCGCCTACATTGTTGCCTACCTGAGCAATCGTTGCATCGGCGTCGTTTGTTACCTGCGCTGATCAATACAACAAGGGACGAATGTCATTGACCTGTACGTTACAAAGTATTTTTATTATTATAACAGACTCTAAGAAAGTGGAACGGACTTGTGTAAAGTACAATTAACACTATTCTAAGTTTTAAAATAATGATCACGTAAAAAATTCAGTTAGATTACAATTTCTTATTAGTCTTTAAGGCTAGATTGTAATTAATTATTAAGAACCTGGTTCTTTACGTAAAAAGACCTGTACGACACAATTAAGGAGCTGGATCGTGGACTAACGAGATGTACACGAGTTGGCGGCGTCATCAAATCTTCACTATCACTACTACTAGACGGCATTTCCAGAAGATAGTAGACATAAACATAAAAGTGAAGCACGTTAGATACGCCGATTCAAGTGTACTTATTTCCAATCAATTTATTTAATCTCAAAATGTGGAAACTAGCTGACAAATTACGTATTTGCCACTGAAACGTGAAACCCTGAGTCCTTTTTTTGATTAGTTACGTTAGCTTAGTTGAGTTATTTTTGCACAGTTTCACCACAATCGACTTAATTGTTTTCATAGTTTTCATGACGAACCACAGACGCGGCTTTACCGCGGTACGGTGGCTGATCAGCATTTTCTTGGTTGTAAACAAATTGAAAATTCAGATAAAACAAAAGAAAGCAACCCTCGCTCGTTCGATTTTCACTTGTTAATTCTTGTTTTTTTAATTATTTTTTTAGTTTTAACGTTCAGTAAAACTAAATGGCCAGTAGTACCATTTAGCGAATTCTGTCGCATAAAAAACACAGCAAGTTAAAAATGAATTTTCATACATATTTTGGACCCGCACATTTGTACAACAGTAATGACGTACTTACACTCTGCCTCATTAAAAAAAGTAATAAGATGCTTTCCGAGCAGATGAAGTATAAATAAACTTTCCTTTACTTGCTTGATTTTTCTAAACGACTCATTTGTTTTAATATTTTTGACAAAAGTCGATGAAGAGATTTTTAATGTGTAAACAATTAAATGATCGATCATAACACATCATAATGATGCAAAAATAAAGCATGTTCCAGTATTTTGTGTAAAAACAGGGTACGGACATATTTAAATATCATGGTAATACCTCATCTGCGACTTAATATGAAAACATTGGATAAGTACATACCGTGCCTTCCAAAATTTTGAGTTTGCCTTCCAGAGTTACAGCTGCTGCGGCGCCATACAGTTTACCGACGTCGATTCTCAAATAATTCAAACGTAAATTATATTGCTTAAGGTGGATGCTCCAAGGTACCCCGCGAAATTCAGCTTTTCTTACGTTTTTTGCAATTTTCTGGTCAGTATCAGGTTGTATGTTGATCTAAATATGATTTGCGATTATCTAAATCATGATATTTGAGAATTATTCTAAGTTAAGGAGTTGTATTGCTGATTCTAAGTAAGTAAGTATTAATCTAATGATTATAATACTGTAAAACCATATTTGTTACGGTCGCAAAGCATATTTTAATTTAAAAAAACGTAAGAAAATTTGAATTTCGCAGGCTACTTTGGAGCATCCACCTTAACAACAACTCTCATCCGAAAATTGAGTGACTTATCCATGTACTTTATCCAAAATCAAATATGCGGCACTTAAGTACATGATTACAATATATATGTTTTTTCTGGCGATTCAACCTCGTAAATTGGTATCGTGTAGGTATCGTCTGATGGTTGTTTATGAAGTTGAGCTTCCCGGTTCTTGTCAGAGTTTTGTGATCACTCATACAACGATCTTGAGATTGATTGCACTAGCCCACTTATTCGTCAGAAATCAAGAAAGAGTGAGTAAAAGAGTTATAAACTCTTTTCTATTATTTTTCGTCCCTTCAAGGCTGATTTATAACAGTTATCTGTTTTTTTTAATAATCCTTGGTCAATGTATTTTGATAAACTATTATATATATCTTTTTTTTAACTAACCTTTTTTGTCCCACTGTTGGGCAAACGTTATTCAATAATATCACAACCCTATATAGATTGTAAATTATATAGGGTTATATAGGGCATGCAAACGAAAAACTTTCATTAACTATTGGCGGCTGGTTTGTGTCAAATAAAAGCATGCCATTAAATAAGAAAAAATATATGTAATCGCACATAGGTAGGTGAATTAGTCAATTAAAGTTCTAGTTTCAAATCATATGGAAAAATGACAACTAACTTTTGGACGGCACTGTACATTAATAGGTTTAACAATAACCAAAATCTCACACATTCAGATTTGTTTATTTCAAAAGTATTGAGTTGTTACAGACATTGAATAAAGTAAACATTTTAATCCTTATACTAACGGACATCAGAAATACAAAAGTAATACTAACATGTTATTACCAAAATGGGTTTTTCAGGCCCTATTTATTTGCTTTACTCGTTGATATAATTGGATTTTTATATAAATTTTGTCAGTATTTTTCATCTTTTTCTTTTGTCTTGAGAGTGGGAGTTTTATTACAAGTCCAATATCTTATATTTGAAAGGGAATTTGGTCAACTTTTGGAATCAACACAGCATCGAAAAACACTGCTATTTCATACAAAAACGCAATGTATACCCGTACAAAAATGAGACAGATAATAGCTACTAATTCTAAATAACTTGATATATTTGGTTATATTCATCCGACGACGGGCAGGGGTAAAATAGACACCTACTTAATGTTTAAAAATCTTATATACCTAAAGATGATGACTTAATCACCACATGCAGTCAGATCCTCCCCTTACAGTATATCACCCTCTTTTGCCCAACAAAGAGCTAATTTAAAAAAATCCCTTAAACTCCCTGTTCTTCGTTCAGCCTCTTGCTTACAAACTGCAACACCCCCTTTTAGGGGAAGTTTGGAAAATAATGGTACATTTTAAATTACCATTTTCTTTTATTTGATAATATTTACAAAATCATATTCGGACCAAGATTCAAGTTCATAATGATATAATTTTATTATGATTTTACATTATAACCTCTTGTTATCCCTCTTTTCGCCCTAAACTACATAAATAACTTTTATTGTGTGCATGGTCCAAGCACACATAAATAAATACGTACTTATCAGTTAAATCGTTGTGTTCACACACACAAAGTTTTTTTTTGTTTTTTTTGTTTTTTTATTTTTTTTTGTTTTTTTATTTTTTTTATTAGCCTACATTGTCCCACTGCTGCACATTGTCACACTGATTTACTTATGTATAATGTATTTTTTATTTTGATTATAAATATTATACTGATATTAAAATACCGCTTACTTAGGCCCGCACGCACCACAAATCACTAAATACTTTTATCGCTAAACTTAAGTATTTAAAACATAATTCTTTCTCATCCATCTTCAAACGATTGACAGAAAAACATCGAGGTTCTAAATTGGTATAGCGCTAAATGCATTTAGTGATATACATATACAGTGCAAGTGAGTCTTACTCTTATAATTATTATAATAATAATATGATTAAATACACTAAATCTATTGAATAATTTCAAAGAGTAAAAATAAAGAGAGCGGATCCATTTATTATACCAATATTTTATTACTGCAAGGAATTAAGGGTCTATCGACACAGAGAATGTCTTGAATGTAGTACATCGATAATATTAAACAATTATTACGATCAGATTAGTATAAGATCACCACAACAATAATTAACTCTACGAAATATTTAAAGTTTTTAACATGTACCTATTGTAACATGTAGTGGTAACTACTTAACGTCAAAGAGGCCAGTTCCTTGGCTATCTTGAAAATAGATCCACAAGAAATTATGGCTTCCTTAAATATTAATCCTCGGATTTGATAAAAGGATCGAGATATATTTAAAAGTGTATGAGAGAAAATCTTGTTCATAAACACGATTATCGTCACATCGGCTTCCTAATACTTTTAAATTCATAAAAAAGGGAACACTCAATTAGAAGACAAGACATAATAAAACATCAAAAAAGTCCTAAAGATTGCCTATAATTGACACTGATGATGTTAAATATAAATTACATCCGCAAAAAAGCTAACCATGGGGGGTTTCGAAGGGCCCTGGGGTCCACTTCATATCTTCCGTTAACAGGAACGGCCTCTATTTCTTCGGGCATCAGCCCCTGGTATACCTTAAATCTGCCCCCAGGCAGGGGTGTCCATCAGAGAGGGTATGGATGAGGCAAAAACGCAGAATAGATTTCCAGCTCGGATTTTTCAAAAGCTGTAAAGTAAAATGGAAAATCTTTACATAATGAAGATTTCTAACGCTCGCACTAATATTATGACAAGATCACAAATGTTAATAGTAGCAGTAAAATAATGTATTTTCTGCCCACAGCCTCGTTGGCATAATGGTCATAAATGCTTCTGCTGAGCATGACGTTCTGAGTTCAACTACCAGGTCCGGCAAAGTGCTATTGGGTTTTCTATCAGGAATTTCTCAGTAGAAGCCCGGAGTCTGGATTTGTGTGCGGTGGATGGCAAAAGGCTCGCCGTCTATTACATGGGACTGGCGAAATGTGGGTTTATTGTTGGTACATCTCTGCCTAGCCCTGCAGGGATTACAGGCGTGATGTTAATGATGTCATGTGTTATTTTTTCTTCGCGGATAACAACAAACTAAGATAGCCAAGTCTCATAACATTTAATGGCCATCTTTCGCAGGCTGAGGTCAGACTAACTGAACTAACGAGTTTGCATCCGATCAGTATAATCGCGTGCACACACGAAACGATCACAGGTGACGCGTGTGTGTATTCTAAGTTTCATGTCTAATTTGTGAATTAATAAATGAAGATTTTGAATAAAACAATACTTTTCAATCTCTTCCTACTATTTTGCAGTAACATAAGATAGTAAGTAAGCTTATAGTACAGATAATAAATGCAATCACCTTCGTCAGTGATCTCAGTGCCAAAATCAGTCATGAATCGCCTCACATATGGTGCCTCGCGGTGTTTCTTCACTTCTCGTATAACCTGGTCACGCATTTTCCTGTGCAATGCTAAAAAATAAAAGAATTCAATCATAAATTGAGATCGTAAACATACAAATATAGTGAAGTGTCAAATAAAAAATCGTTTGATGGTTACTGTACGGGAGGTGCTGCTACATGTGACCAATACATTTTTATACCATTTTAAATGAGCAACAGTGAAGGTATTGCCACACCACATAAAGATATCCTACTGTCAGCCGGTAGTGGTGGAGTTAAGAATAACAAAGAAGTTTTGGGCAGTTTTCCTATTGACAGCAATTCGGCAAAATTTCTTGATTTCCAATATAATTATGTATTTCAATGCAAGCTTGTATAACGTAACTAACTTATTTTTCAAGAAAAAAAAATTCAAGAAAATTAAAATGTTATCGAAATAAGTAATCCTGAAACACGTTATGACCAATATCTCCAAATGCTTAAGCATTTTAGTTATATTCATATCAAGGTTATCAGGTTCAAAGTTTGGCTATTTAGGCATTTTTGCTTATGTCCTCTATCAAAATGTAGGGGTAACAATTTGTGAGTGTGGGAGACTTGACGTCAAACGCTAGACTCAAATATAAATTATAAGTAGGTAAATCTTGCAAAACCAGATCAACTTTATCTTAAAACGGGTTGAAAGAAACGGGTTGTTATAAAGTAATAGAAAATTAAAATGGTTATAACTTTGAGTTCCACCGCGGGTGCAGCGAGTGTCGCTAATTGATCTAGTAGTTGTAGTCTGAATAAAATGACTGTAAAAATCAATCGGTACCTCCCGCACTTAACAAGAAAGGAAAACATTCACAGTGTATAGTCGCAGTAAGAAAACATTTGTCACCTTAAGTTCTACGTTTGTTTTGTTTTTCTCCTCAGTCGCACGAGCAACAGGACAAGTGCTGTGGGTGATCGCTTTAGCGGTAAACCTCCACCACTTCCTTACTTAACTGAGTATATTTTTATACGGAACACAAACGAGTGAGCAATGTAATTCGTATAAATTTTCGCTAAACTGCAATGATAATAAAAATAGGCTATCAACATTTGCTGAATAACAGTCCTTTTAGGCTTCGTACCTTCGAGTAACCTGAAATGCGCGTACGGCGCATTTTATAGCCAGCTCCACTAGCAAGTTGTTACATGGCTATAATTTTACCATTTTTACCACTACATGAGCATTTTATTTGTTTGTGCGATCTAGTTAATAAGAATCTTAAATGCATTCATTAAATGAAAAATGACGCACAGCAAGGCTAGAAGCATGACATTTTGCACTTTTTTAACAACAAGAATAAGCACTTACGAAGGATTTTTAAAAATCCGTCCCCTTAAGGTTTGAATAGAGGATGAAAGTTTGAGTGGGAGTCCGTCATTTTTGCCGATGGGAAATCCCAAATGGCTTGTCTACTTAATAAAAATCTTAAATTCATTCACTGACATACACCGCACAGCCTAAACCATTGGGTCTAGAAACATACAATTTTGCACAAAGGATCCGTACATATAACTAAAATAGCATCACCCAAAGCTAAAAGTCCTAAAACGTCTTAAATAAATATTGCGAAACCAATATTTTCAATTTTAAAATCATTCAGATGTTCGTTACGTTTACTTCGCGCGTTCGTGCCAGGCCACTTTATACATTCAGTTATTGCAAAATAAACTTACCCAATTCACGCTCGAGCTCTTCTCCTTCCAATGGCTCGTCATCAGATGATTCTTCTCCTTTCCTTCTAAAGGCAAAAAAATCTCTGTTTTGCCTTCTTTCCGCTTTTTTCTTCCTTTTTTCTTGTTTAGCCATTTCTTTGTTTCGATCTTCTTGTGACATTTCTTTGTTTTCGCCTTGTTCAGTCACTTTTTTTTCGTCTTGTTCACTCAGTTTGCGCTTCACAGCACCTGCTTCTTGATTAGGTGTTGATGTGCTTGGATCATTGTGATTTTCGATTTCCACAACCACAGCTGGCTCTACTGATCCTGACTCCGACATGTTAAGATAATTACTGATTACTGGTTGAAATTAAAACATGACTAGTTATTCAAACTAGTCAATCGCAGTTCACGCGTCCCAGGCAACTGCCGGATACTTTTTTCACAAACCGCTGGGTCAGGCGACAGAGAGTGACGGAGCTATATCTACAGTTTAGCGTTGGAAAGGGATAAACGATGACACAAGAACCCTTGTTGCGAGGGGCACTTATTGATCGAGGAATGAGAGGTTCAACTTTAGAAGAGTGTTGCAATAAATGCAACTAGGGCATAGGGTATTTATTTATTAGGTACACCTACAGATTCATAGGAAAATATTCAAGATAACGAATTTGATTAAAAATATTTTTATTCTTGTAAAAGCCAATGATTTTTTAAAACTTGCCTTATTTGGGACGTACAGCCAAAGGTTGGCAAACACTCGATGGGCGAAAAACCGGCCCGGTGTTGTGGTGCAACTTGGAAAATACCTATGCCCAGCACTGGACTGATATACGCTAAATTGATTGATTGATTGACTGTAAAAAAAAAAACCCAACTGTGTATAAAAGAACTTTAAAAAAGATGGATACATGTTTTATCAGTTAACTATACACAACCTCATGCAATCGGAGATATCTTCTTAAATTTAACAATAAAGACCTATTGCCTCCGAGTGCATCACATTGACTTGTTTCCATCTTTTATTAAGTTCAATTTTTACGCAGTTGGGTTTACTTTTTTACGCTTTTTTGTTGTATTTGAAAACACAATATATACATATATAAGATGAAATACATATAACCGATGTCACTTCCACAATTAAGACGAATCTAACGACACCTAATGTGTTAAAAACTTAAGATCCATTAGGACATTTAGGCTACAGATCATGGCAAAGAAATAGACATACATACATAATCTCGATAAACATTTCTCTCCTTCTGGGGCAGTGATGTAAAATGAGATAAAAATTTCTCTCCTTCTGGGGCAGTGATGTAAAATGAGATAAACATTTCTCTCCTTCTGGGGCAGTGATGTAAAATGAGATAAACATTTCTCTCCTTCTGGGGCAGTGATGTAAAATGAGATAAACATTTCTCTCCTTCTGGGGCAGTGATGTAAAATGAGATAAATAAAGAACACATCATTGACATTCAGATTTATTCATTAAATAAAGTTACATGATATTAAAGTAGTTAAGTATACAATTGAATCCTTAGACTACTGACAATAAGAAACTGAAAAACACAACATTTATTTGTTATTAAAATTCAATAAAACAAACAATCTTAAAAAAAAAGTTAATTAAGTTACAAACTTAAAAATAGAAAACGGAAGCTAGAATTAGCTTTTCCTACATAAAAGACAAATAAAAAATTCCTGAATAGAATTTGCCTGTTTTATGTGACTTCCAAACGTATTTTTCTGCTTTCAGCTGCCGAGAAGTGCAACAGTTACACGGCTCTGCACAACAGTGCTATGCACTAACAGAATGTTTGTTTAAAACAGTAAGAAAATATTTTTTGTGTAATTTTCATTTTTTACACAGTTTTATTATAATTAATTTTGTTTACAAGTCTTCTATTCTCTTTTAACTCTTTTAATGTTGAATTTTATTGTCATTTCGAACTATATTTTTATTCGAGTTTATGACTGTGTACGAATTTTTATTTTTTAAATTTCTAAAGTTACTTACTGTTATTTTTATTAAGGTTAATTTTAGTTTTCGATAAATTTATCATTACGATGTGTATGAGAATGGCTGATGATGGAGCTACGTTTCTCACAATTGGAGAGGCCTACGTCTACCTGTCATAGGCTTGTGATGATAATGATGACGTAGATTAATACACACAGACTACAAACAAAGAAACCCAAACAGATTCAGTCAATACATTTTTGTCGATTTAGGTTTTCTCATAATACCTATTTGAGGAGACACAAAATCTGTTATAGGTTGGATGGGAGGATGTTGTCATATATCCCGAATTACTGAATTTTTTTGCGTGGGTCTATGCGTTTCCTCTGAGTTATTTATCAGTCTCACAAATTGGAGAAGCTCTCAAAACGAACACAATATTAATACAACGGAATTGGCTCTAGTGGCCGGAAGAGAATGGACGCTAAGTATATAATAAAAATAATAAAATATCAAAGTCGAGAGATTACATTAAAAGGTCTTATACGACTCTAATAATATGCAGGGGTTACCGCTTACATCACATGTGCCGTGGCTTTGTGGGCACCCTTAATTACACAGTGCAATAGCGGTGGTATTTATTGTCGACATGGAGACGTGTTTGTTTGTAATTAATTAAATAGTTTCCTGATGAGCAGCGAGTGTTGTCTTGCGGTAAACTCTGCCGACAGAAAATGTACATAAGTCATTGTGTTTTATTTCGCAAACCATAAGCATATCAGTTCCCACTGCTCACTGCTGGGACACAAGCCTCCTCTCTGTGAGAGGAAGTGGGCTGTACCACACGGGCACAGTGCGGGTTGGTAGATGTCACATGTCTTCGAATTTTTGGTTCTAGGACATGCCGGTTTCCTAAAGATGTTTTAACATCGGTGGCAGTGACGATGAAATAATTTCAACTTCTCAGTCAGTCTAAACCATTAATTTATCGAAACATTTGGGCGCTATCTTCCTGTACATACAGTTGTAAAGAGAACTCATATAAATATAACATACCTGCAGTTTGAAGGAAAAAGTATACTATTTATGTAAGAATATCCACCACTGGGTAATGGATCACGTTCACCATCTCGTCAACCGCTGGAATACAAAAATAATCGATGTTTTTAGTAAATAAATGAACAAAAATAAATAACTAAAAAGAATACTTACAAAGACAACGACTCAGTGCCTGCTTGTTGCAAAGAGCATAAACTTTCAGGCGGTGGAGGTCAAACTCTGTAATGATAAAATTAGAAAAACATTACCTACTTAGTCTTTTTTCAAAGAATTTGGTTTATTAAACATTTTTCTAATCGGCTATTATATACTGAACTACGTAGATTGCATCAACACTGACGTCACATAATCCTGCATCGCGCAACCGTTCGCGCGGTTTTTAGGTATATATAAATACAGCCTAGGTGCCTAACTTCTAATATTAGCCGTAGCCCGCCAGGAAATGCCACCCACCCAGCCGGAAAATTCTCTTTTTTCAACGAGGGAACTTTCTACCCAGTTCTTTCGTCTCCAAAAGAATAACATTTGTGCCAATTTAAACATTTCGCTGATCACTTTTTATAATCTAAAAATGTTCTAAAATGAGAACGAAAAGACAACATTAAATACCTTTAGGACCCAACTTCTTTTTGTATATCTTCAGATAACGTCTAAACACGGGATCAGTGCGATTCTCCATTTCTTTGATAATATCTTCGCGCATCTGGTTGTACTTAACTAAAAAATAAATAGAAAAACATAATTTATTTATCAACAAAAAACTTCGTAAACATCTAAGCATGCAACAAGTAGGTAGTTATATTTTTATACTTCAGTCGAGAACAAAAACATAAGTTATGAAGCAACTAATGCAGTCAACTTACTAATTTCCTCTTTCAGTTGCGGCCAGCCGCCGTTCCGATGGATTGCTCTCAATCTATCTCTCGTTTCTTTATTACTCATTGGATTTTCATAAGCATCTGATAAGGCTTTAAACTTATCAGACATTGTCACTCATAATAAATTTGGTTCGGTTTCAATCAAAATTAATTCGCTCGTACTGATGCGAGCACACGTTGTGCAAGGATACCGGAGCGGATTTAATGCCAGACGTCGGGATGACTCTATCGACCGAGCGACCGCGTCGTATGGCGTCGGCGGGCAGCCTGTGTGGGATGGGGGGCGAAGTCAGACAGCGTGGTCCCGATCCAAAACCACACAAACTAAGCTACAAGGAAGAATGACTGTTTTGGTGTCGCTTAGTTTCAGAAGCGTTCATTAATGAAAGTATGTATATTCTATGTAAAAGTTACAGGGCTTTACTTTGAACGCATTGTTTTTTTTTGGAAAAAAATATACTCATATTTTGTAGTATAAATCGAACTATGTAAACGCAATATCTAAACGCAGAACCTGGGTCGGTAGCTATGGAGTTACCATACTCACCAGAATATGGTATTTCTATTTCTATAATTATGCTAATCAGCAGGATTTTGATGGTAGTGGTTTGATCGTTCCTGCTTCATCGGATCATATTATATAATTTACATGTATATCCTAATTGTATAATTTAACCCTCCCTGTGGTCTAGTGGTTAGACTACCTGTCTCAGACCCAGACGTCCCGGGTTCGATTCCCAGTGTGGGCAAACTTTTCTGCTCGGTTAGGTTGGTGGTAGGGCTTGTTCTAAGTCCGCCTGGCTAGTTACCACCATTTTATCTTAATCTGTCGCCATAACAACAATAGCAGCATTGTTGTGTTTCGGCAGTTAGAGGTAAGATCTGACCTGGTCTTCGGCCTGATTATCACTAACCATCACGTGGGCTTCAGGCTAAGAGCTTCCCAGTTGTGGTAAAAATGTTTAAAAAAAACGAATAATATCGTTATTCGCATTCGTACCTATATGTTTCATAAAATGAGTCAAGCATCTTTACATACAATACGAGTACTTGCTGTTTATTATTAAAACTTTGTGGTAACAGCTTACACCGTATCAAAACGTATCTATATCTCTGCCTAGTCGTAGTAAGCGTTTTTGGCGAGCCAGCGCGCAACTGCGGCTGTCCCCTCTCTGCTCAAGTTCAGAACTACATGAGCGACGTACACAGAGGAAGAAGAAGAATAATAATCGTCTTCTTCTCCTTCTTCTTCTGTAGTTTCTCCTTCTCTATTTTGATTTTCATTTGTATGGTCATCTTGCCCGGTGACTGTATCACCTTCTTTGGTCACCAGGTCTTTTTGCTCATCTTTATTGTGACTCTTAGTTAGTTCACCGGTCTTCACCTGGAGCTGCCTCAAATGCCATGTTTTTTCTTCTACTTTAATGTTAATGGTTAAAACTTGCTTCAAATCCGCCATGGTAAAATAAAGACGTAATACTTTGACACTGGATATAAAGGTAACATTCAGGTCCTACGTGAGAACCGCTCACAAGCATGTGCCTAAAGAGTCTGCGGCGTCTATGCACTTTGCAGTTTACTTGGTGAGGTGGAAGTTATCTCGAGTCGTCGACTGTACCAGCGTATTGGCGTACCTAGGTGAATCTTTAAACACTTACACTCGAAAATATAAGTATTTCATTGCGTATATACTGCTGTTATGGCATGAAAATCTGCTTATAGGAGTCCTCTGCCGAACATAGGCTCTCCAATCTCAGGCATAAAATAAAAATATAAACGTAAATTCTTTGAAGCAAACAAATGGTGACTGATAAATAATGGGCTCAAAAACTTTTTAGTAAACTAGGAAAGAACAAAGGACCTCCTTCTAAGATTCAGGGAGAGTGCAAAAACAAAATACTATGTGGTCGACACAGAACAAGTAGAAAGAACATATTTAAGAAATACTTAAATCATGAGCATTTTAGAAAACCTACCAACTGCGGAAGGAGGGATAACATAGTTCAAAAATAAATAGTATAGTTAGAATTTATTTAATAATCATAAATCCAATATTCTTAAAACTATAGACTACTGACAATCAAAACAATTGTCACCAATAATCCTCCTACTTATTATAAATGCGAAAGTTTGTGAGGATGGATGGATGGATGTTTGGATGTTTGTTACTCTTTCACGCAAAAACTATTGAACGGATTTTGATGAAACTTTACAGTGATCTAGCTTATACATCAGAATAACACATAGGCTACAATTTATAATGATTTTGTTTGATTTTGCCATAATATAACGATAAGTATGAAGTAAGTCGGAAAAATTTCTGCCCTCTGAGAGCTATCTTGGCGTGCGCTGCCTAAACCGTTAGAGTTATACGAAGATAATGTATCGTGGGATTGTTTGTCTAAAATAGTTCTAAATAAAAGTCCGCGACAGCATATATCTATCTTTTATGTGGAAGCCATTATAGCTAAAATAGTGAGCCATAAATACATTTAAAATGGAGACTTTTTTTACATTGCACATTTTGGAGTATTTAGTTAATTCTTATCAAAATTAATAAGTTCATCGCTTTCGGTATTTAATGTAGATAAACTTTGTCTTTTACACTAAGACATTTGGAAGAATAGTTTGAAAGTTACAACGATAAGAATGAAGCGGGGGTGAGCGGTGGGCCAGATAATGACGCGCCATGGTCTAATAACAATTTTTTGGTAGTATTTAAAGTAGAAATATATTATAGTAGTTTTTATTTTAATTAGATATGAGAAGTCTTTCTTTTTTTGTTAGTTTAAGAATAACGGTTAGTTTTAAAATTCAAATTTATGCTTTAATTAACGTCGTGAATGTCGGAAATTATCCCACAGGAACGTGTTACATGTCCTATATCAACAGGGTAATTGCGTAACACACTTACAATAGCAATGGGTTTCATTTTGACAGTTCAACAAAATTAATTGCGTTATTTACGTTGTTGACAGATTTCTCGAACATAATAATTAATGAAGCAATGGATTAGCAATGTCCATAAAATCATTCAGATTTTGATTGATAGTGTGTTACGCAATTGGTTTTTATTTTAATTACTTATATTATCCTACTAATATTATAAATGCGAAAGTTTGTGAGGATGAATGGATGTTTGTTACTCTTTCACGCAAAAACTACTGAACGGATTTTGATGAAACTTCACAGTAATATTGCAATTTATATTTTTTTGTTTTTATACTAGCTTCCCGCCCCGGTTTCGCACTGGTAGCACTAAGTGCTTATCTACGGCACACCTACCTATCCACCTACCGTACCCTACCTATCCACCTACGCTACCCTACCTATCTACTTATCTACCTACCCTACCTGCATACCTACCTCTTTACGACCTATTGTCATACCTACCAAATAAACATAAAATTTTCGTAAAAATCGTTCGAGCCGTTTCGGAGGAGTGCGACCACAAGCACCGTGACACGACATTTTTATATTTATCAATTAGCCTACACCGTCCCATTGCTCAGCAAAGGCCACCCCAAATACTTCCAAGCATCTTTCTTCAGGGCCTCCTCGATCCAACCCTTGCGGTTTGCGTCTAGGTCGTCTCGCCTCCTCTTCCTAGGCCGGCCTCGGCGGCGCCGTCCATCCTCAGGCACCCGCCGTGTGGAGACTGTTGCCCAGCGGTCGCTATGCATGCGGCTTACATGACCCGCCCAATCCCATTTTAGCTTGGCAGCCTTTTTGTCTACATCAAGAATCCCCGTTTTAGAGCGCAGCGTAGTGTTTCGATAATTGTTAGTTCGTTTTACGCCTAGAATGCTTCGTTCCATTGCTCTTTGGCAAACCCCAAGAAGAAACTTTTGCGACTCGGTAAGTGACCAGGTCTGCGTACCGTAGGTTAGGACAGGCAGAATACACATATCGATGAGTGTTCGATTCAAGGAGATCGGTAGATCGCCTTTCATTACCGTCTTCAGAGACCAGTACCTTTTCCAGACATTTTCGATGCAGTGATAGAATTCCTTTTGTTACCTGTTTTCGAAAGCAACTAACTGGCCCAAGTAGATGTACTTATCGACATGTGTTTCCTGCCCATCTACCTCGAAACTACACTTAGTGCTGTTGGTTATGGTTTTTGTTTTAGACCGATTCATCGTGAGTCCAACCCTGAGGCTTGCCGTGCTTAGGTCTTGAAGCATAGTCCGTAGTTCCAGAGCTGTGGGGGCAAAAAAGTACTATGTCGTCGACAAATCGGAGGTTTGTCAACCTTCAACTACCGACTTCAATGCCCTTGGTCATCCATGAGGCTGCCAGTGTCCTAAATATCTCCTCGGGAGTGCTCCTACTTACCTACTAATATTATAAATGCGAAAGTTTGTGAGGATGGATGGATGGACGTTTGTTATTCTTTTACGCAAAAACTACTGAACGGATTTTGATGAAACTTTACAGTAATATACCCACTTAAAACTTAATAATGACGTAATCTTACTGATATTATAAAGGTGACAGTTTGTATGTTTGTGTGTTTGGATGTTTGTTACTCAATTATACAAAAACGGCTAACGGATTTGGATGAAATTTGCAAATTGATGATTTATAACCTCGATAAAGTACCTACTTTTTTCCCCGGAAGTACTTTCCTGTAGGACAATTTCCGACCTCCATGCGGGCGAAGCCGCGGGCGAAAGCTAGTGTTACATAAATTCGACCAATAATTTATTTTTCTCTTCATAAAGTCTGAAGGTAAATAGTTTGTAAACTCTTTTAATTGTCATAAGATTATTAAACATTAAAAAATACAATTGCTTTGCGTTTTACACATTGTTACATAAGATTACAAGAATTTTTGAAGGGATGAAGATTACATTTCTTTAATTACATAAAATGAAGCTGGATGAATGTGTTTTTGTTTGAGTTTTAATGCTATTCCATTGGGCGGATTTCTCCAATAAATATATTGGTACTATTGATATTATGAAGATGTTGAGATCAATATAATTTTATTTAAAAATCTATTACATTATATTGTTCTGCCATTTGGCAATAGAGAATCATATCAATTAGCAATAGTTGATTGTTGAAAAATGCATGAATGAATAGGTATACTTTATACCTAAAGAAGTATTTCATTATTCTACGTTGTTGAGGTTGATGCTCCAAGGTAGCCCGCGATTTCTTACGATTTTTGCCATTTGCAGGTCAGTATCAGGTTATATGTTGATCTAAATATGATTCGCGACCGTATCATATATTTATTTATAGAATTACAGTCATAAAAATCATCAATACAACTCTCTAAGTTCATATAATCCTATTGAATGACTATTTCATGAAATCATGACATTTCTGAATTATTCTAAATTAAGGAGTTGTATTGATGATTCTAATGATTATAATTATGTAAGGGCTTTTTATTTATGGAATTTTTATTATGACAACTTATTACAGCATTCCCGATTTTCTTAATGATGCTTCACTAACTGATTGACTTACTGTTATCCTGATTGACATAATTACTGTGGTCCTGGTTCACTTACTTTTTGTTCCGTTTGACATTATATACTCTATATCTTTTTTTTTTTTTTTTGCATAAAAATAAATGATTTGATTTGATTTTGATTTGATCGTCATCTCGAAGGACTCCCAACCTGTAACGATACAACGACGAAAGCTTTAACACTTTGACAGCCAAGCATTTTGTAACGCGCATTCCTCTGTACGCCGGCCAGTTACGGCATTTTTGTAAAAAAAAAAAAAAACTAAAAACGTTATGCATTTGCTTCTTTTTATTTAAGCTAGAATAACTAATTAATTTTTATAATAAAAAATAAAACAAAGTATGTTTATTTTTTTTAATTAAAAAAATCAACTAATTTTTACCCATTTTCGACAAAAAATAAAAACTCTTACGTAAACATAAGTCCTTGATTACGTGTTTTTTGTTTATTTTGAACCGTGTAATCTGCCTGTCTATAATACTTATATGTATGTAATGTCTCTAATCTCTATGTAAATAAGTCAGTGTAATGGTAGCCATACACGTGACGATATACTTGCGCAAGTTCAGACTTGCACCATTATTGAAAATAAGACAAATCTTGAAATTTGCGCAGTAATGATCCGAAACACGTACCTCCTACTATACCTACTATAAACCACGCACAATGGTCCACTTTCAGGGACAAGTGCGGATACCAAACCCCTAACATAGAACCTCCTACTATACTATACTTGCGCAAGTCAGCTTCGCGCAAGTATACCTATCGTCACGTGTGAGGCTATCATAAGCAATCATACAATTCTAAATGGTAATAAGTTTGTCATAACTTTCCCTGAAACCCTTTCCACGGCGCGTATGATTTAATTTGTTTTACTTGCAGCTTACAGCTTTTAATAAAGTGGCTAACTACATAAAATTAAACGGTTTTGGTCACCACTAGAACTGTCCCTAGCACATTTGATTATAATAAAAATAACAACATTTTTCGCGAGAGATCCTCAACAAATTATATCAGCTACAAGCTTTGGCTTATTTCATTCATCTTTATGAGAACTTTATACCTAGCTGGGGTATGACAGTCACCGAGGGGTTGATGATGGAGACGGCTGGTGAAGAAAGTTCTTATTTGATAAGAAAACTGAAAAGCGAAAAATAAAAAAGAACCTTTTAATCTAACTAAGCTTTTATATTAATGTAAATTATAAATTTTAAGTCGGCGCCAAACTATACAATAATATAATATACTATAGAATACTTGGCACCAAGTAAAATGGTGCTTCATCAGTTTCTTATGTCGTCGGTTTTTTTATTTTTTATTTATTACTGTTGCTGTCGTCATCCTCGACGATGGAAGGTTCTTCTACTTTTGCTTTTTTTTCTTCGCTTGCTCCTTCACCACCGGCACCATCACCGCTAGTTCCCTGGCCGTTTCCACCCTCTCCACTTCCTCCTTCGCCGCTTCCATCCTCTCCTGTCTCGTTATCGGCTTTTGCTATATCGTCACCATCTATTTTCTCTTCAGCCTTTTCCCGAGTGCTTGGTGCTCCGTCTAAGTACAATACATTGTCAATCAATCAATTTTACTCAGCGTATCGCAGGGTGGACAGACCGGTGGATAACCTATAGGACTCTTCTTAAGTTGTGCTGCAACACCCGGATTCACATACAGTCTGTCTAGTATACATTTTAAAGGTCCATCTAATTGGTGCATCTAAGCAACCTCGTTTATATTATGGACTATAAACGAACAATATTTTTACGGTCGTCTTATATCAATGGTGTCCAACTATGTGCCTCGCTGATTTGCTTGTTTTTAACATTCATAAAGAATTTACCTAAATTACAATATTAGTCAGCATTACGGAGCACAGCACGCATAGCTTGACCATTTCTATGTCTACTTTCTTCAATAGCCACAGCATCGAGAGCAGGCATGGTGTAAGAATAGGTCAGGGCAAAGTAGCAATGGGTTTAAACTAGTAATTATATATAATATATATATAGTAATAATAATCAATCAAATACATGACATTGTTTATTTATTAAATTACCGGTGGTAGGAGAAAATATCGTGGTCACATTATAAATCTACGCAAGCACACAGTCGCACACACACACGGCATAGTAGGTACTTCGTCGACGTCGATGTTTACGTAGTTTTAATTATTTTTGGGAAACAAAATTACACAATATGTTAAAAATGACAAAATTAAATTCAGTAAATGATTCTGAACAAACAAATTTCATAATGTGTATTATTTCCGTTCCACATTGTGTACAAAGGGGTAGGGTGTTAGAGTATTATTAGGGTACATACAGTCGAGCTGGATGCGAGAAGCACAGAACCGGTCGAAGTGGCGGTGCTTGGGGGAGGCCTATGTCCAGCAGTGGACGTCTTTCGGCTGAAATTATGAAAATGTAAAAGTGTTTATTCACAGATTTTTTTTTATAAGAGATATTGTTTGTTGGAAGACTTCCTTTTTTATTTGTATATAATAAATAATATTGATAATGACACTTTTTCACCTATACTATTCTTGCATTCCTTAAAAAACAGACTTTCAAGCGTTTTTTTTAATATTCTCTACAGTGAGGCTTTGATAAAATATGTATTTTAAAGAGGTAGTTATGTAAGGTTTTGTGATAAAACTATTTATATCGACTGAAAGTTTATTAAAAACATAATATTTATTACTTTTTTACACAAATATTCTCATTATTGTCGCTGGCAGAATCTTTTGTCGCTTGGTTGTTTAGTTCTTTTGCCGTGTGCCGCTATAACTAGACATATGAATAATCAAAGCTTAAGTCTAGTACTAAACGTACATGACATGGTATCAGTTATAGCTAACTATTACTAAACGTACACGGTATCAGTTATAGCCAACTATTACTTAACGTACGGTATGGTATCAATTATAGCTAACTATTACTAAACGTACATGGTATCAGTTATAGCCAACTATTACTTAACGTACGGTATGGTATCAGTTATAGCTAACTATTACTAAACGTACATGGTATCAGTTATAGCCAACTATTACTTAACGTACGGTATGGTATCAGTTATAGCTAACTATTACTAAACGTACATGGTATCAGTTATAGCCAACTATTACTTAACGTACGGTATGGTATCAATTATAGCTAACTATTACTAAACGTACATGATATCAGTTATAGCTAACTATTACTAAACGTACATGATATCAGTTATAGCTAACTATTACTAAACGTACATGATATCAGTTATAGCCAACTAGGGTGAAAGCGTCAAGGTGGCCCACGTAGTTTAAATTTTCTTACGTTTTTTGCAATTGACGTTTTTTGCAAATAAGTAAATTTGAATTACGCGGGCAACCTTAGTGCATCCCCTTCAAGACGTACTGGTTTCTCTCAGCTGTTGTCAGTATATGTACTGCCTATGGGCTAGCGACCGTTCGGAACCGTCGCTTTCTACCCTCTCACGTTCCTCAAATTCATCAGCTTTTTCTTGTTTGATAGTAACTTTAGTTTCTTTTTCCTTCCTCTCCTCTTGTTTCTGTTCATTATCTTCTTGTTCAGTTAATTGTTCCTTTGTAATGGTGTTATCAGTAAGTTCAAGTTCATTACCTGGAGTTGTTTGGTCCACCAGCGAAGCATCATCTACTTCTTCTAGCTCAATTTCAAAAGTCACAATGTAATGAACCACATCCGAATTCGACATAGTAAAATATAGCGTTTATACCTTGATGTCGGGTATAAAGGACTGATGAATGACCTATTGCAAGTGAGAACCGATCACTAACTAGTATTTGCATGAAGAGACTGACGCGCCAGGGGGGCGTGCAGACGCCGGTCGATATCAAAGTACAGTCAAATACATTATTCTTGGTTAAATTTATGAACATCCAATATTTTTGTTTTTGATTGACAGGCTCACGTTTAATCACTATCTCACCTTTTTATTAGTTTTAGTTAGAAACGTCTCATAATATTGTTCTTCTTCTTTTCGAGTCGATGGTAAATATAATTATTTCCATAAACTACTTGGGACCAGTAGGTGGCCTCAGAAGTGCAAGTGTTTGGACACTTTGGACATTCCAACATCTTTGGTACATGGCTTGGTCAGGAGCACCACATTCGCACTAGGTATCGGTGGAATCTATAATCCCCCATTATGTTAGATTGTGCTTGCAGCGGCCTACTTAGGTCCGCAGTAGATTGATTGTCCACTGCAGGTCACGTACGGGTGGCAGATACTCCTGGGGCTGAACGAAGTCGGGTGGTGGCGGGTGCAGTTTTTCCACAGGTCTCCTTACCTTAGGCGGTTGCTCGTGGATTGCCTGTGTGCAACGGAGGAAGCTCTTCCAACTCTTAAGTCTATCCGGGGCGGTTGTGTTTTCTTGCTTTTATTTATTTTTTATTGCTTATATTGCTTAAGCGCGTATGCGACGTCATTTCGTACGAAAGGTGGTGAGATACCGGCCAACGGGTAGAGCTGTGGAACGGGGTCGGCTTACGGCATCCCCATCATTAATGTTAATGTTGTAGGTACTGAAGCGAGACAACCTCAAAATATTTCATTTTCGTGCCATTTTGCTTGAACACAATGAGATGTAAGTGCTATACGATTTTGTGTGGGTTAGGACGCACAACAAAAAAAAAACAACCGACTTCCAAAAAAACACTACAAAAGTGAAACATTACTTTAATTTCGGAAGTCTGTGGCAAAAAACGAAAATACAAAGTGGAAAACCAAAGACGGAAGTCGGTGACTTCCAGGTCCTAACGGATAAAGTAGAAATTGAACAACGTACCACCTAACCTAGCAAACTTAGACTTAGAGTAACTACCAAACTTTGTTTTTCTGGTCTAAAACAATGAATTCAATGATTTTAGAACAAACTTCGTTTAGTTTTATGAAGGTATCTGGTATATCAGACTTTCTAGCTGACAGTCCATGTTACAGTAGTAGTTCGGAGCGACTGAAAGAGACGGCATTATACAGAGCTTTCGAAACATAATTTAAATAAAATATTGACGTTACATGAAGCTTGTATTTGCCGAAGGGGTGAGCAGAGGTGATACCCATGTCTAGTTGTATATTTATGTTCCTTGTAATTGAGATCCTATTACTATCTATTGGGTGCAAATATAAATGATCCAAGCTCGACTTGGGGGCCAAACTCATTGATTCAAACCAAACTCATGGATCCCTTCATCTGCAGGCGCACTTACAACCTTTAGAGCAAAGAGGCAGTTGACATTCAACGTTTTCGATTGTTTTTAACAGCTTTTACTTGCTTCGGTCGTGTTTAAGGTTACTTTGTCTGTCATCCATATTTCGAGCACTTCCGACTGTACTGTTACTTGGAATACCTAATTAACAAACGTTAGATCACCTGTCAAACTCCCCTTAGGAATAGCAAATAATGGCAAGGGAAACATGCTTTCACTTCCGGTTGGTGCGACAGTTGTGTAGGTGGAAGTTACGTCAATTAATTTGGTGTTCCATGTGAGTCATGCTTTAAATAAGGATTGTTTCGTGCGTGAGACCCTCTAAAGTCATCAAAATGTAGCAGTCCCGTTGACATCTGTATTTGCGACGTAACTAGTGAAGTAACCATATTATTTAATGCGCCAAAATATGTAATTAATGATTATTTTATTGTTTCTTTCAGTTTCGTTCCAAGTTACATTCTAGGGTCTTTCTCAAATGTCTAAACGGGCATATTACATTTTGACAACTAGAGCAGGTGAAAAATATGCCATTAGCTAATGGTAGGTAAAGTACCGACTGCCATACTATAGTTATTACTTACAGGGCTCATTTACGAATAATATTTTTATTTAGAATGACACAACTAAGAGTGTTTTAGTAATGGATTCATTCTGAGGTCAATGGAAAAGACGGCGAGAAAGACAAGTTGAAGTGTGCGAGAATGATCTGCCGAAAGGTTGGCGAAGAACAGCTTTAGACAGGTATAAGAGGAGGGAAATAGAGGAGGCCCATGACGCAGGACAACCTGACCTGGTAGCTGATAATAGCTACTACGAACAACCAGAAGACATAATACCTATTATTAAAATGTTATTAAGTATTATTAAGAACTTGTTTATGTACGAAGATGGGTCTGAGGAAATAAAAGCATTTTTTTTTTATAAATCTATTGTAATTATTGTAAATGATAGAAATAAACTTTAAAGAAATAGTTTGCTTTACACAGCAAATCCAAACATTTTACAAAAAAAAAAACTGACTATTTGACTAACATGCCGTTTGACTAACTTTCCTAAGTACTATAGGATAGTAAGTATCGTCTTCGTATTTAGTTTTCGTCATTCCAATTCTTTATAATATATAACATACAAGGTATATTTAAACACATTTTCTGATTTCAATTCGAGTCCATGTCAATTCATTTTGCTGGAGCTCGTGGCTAAGTAATAACAGTCGCACGGGTCGATCCATCAGGTTAAGCTACGGTTACCGGGGTTGGTTCGTGGATGGGTGACTATCATACATATCGAGACTCCTCTGTGTCTCGGAAAGCACGTTATGCCGTTGGTCCCGGCTATCATTCGTGGATCTTTGACAGTCTGACAACCAGTATTACTAAGTTACAGGGTTGTGAAGGACAGATAGGCAGTCGCTCCATGTGAAATACTGGTATTGAGCTGCATCCAGTTAGACTGGAAGCCGACCTCAATATTTCTGCTAGGTAGATTGATTGATTTTGTTTTTCTGTAGGTAAATATCTATTGCTTGCTAATATCATTGGACGACGTAATACAGATTTTGTTACATTAATGGAATACTACATATTGTTTGGTAGTTTCATGTTCTGAGACGTTCGGATGCAGCGCTTCATGGATCCATTTTATGAAAGGACTGACTGGTGTGAACACACCTACATTTTCATTGTTTACAAATGCAAAGGAACATACGCCTATAATCTTTCCATCATATAGTGCAGGTCCACCAGAATCGCCAAAGCAAATGTGTTGCCAGCTGTCAGAAAGTTTCGGACTTATGCATAACACATATTTTGACAACATTTTTATGTCCGCAGCACATTCGGTGACCAGAGAATCACCTAACTGCAGCAGCCTCATGGTGTGATTCTTCGGCGCGTTGCTTCTGATGCCACTCACAGAGGTCACAGGAAGACCTGCCATCGTCGTGTAGTCCATAGCTGATAACATTCCATAGCTCCTTATATTCACCTGACGCACAAATAACAAGCATATATCGTAATCCAGGGAGAAAGAGCTTGACTTATATAGAGGATGCATAACAGCTTTCAATATTTTAGAAAACAATTTTGTTACTAAGGGCGAGAGAGTAAAGTCTTCATACCAGACATATAGTTCTTCATCAAGTCTCTTTTCCAGGCAGTGTGCTGCGGTCAGTGCCCACCGCTCATTTATCAAAGAGCCTGTACAGAACCCAAATATATCATTCGTATTGTTATCGTCTATAAAGATCTCTAACAATGCGACTAAGTATGTGTATTCGCCTTCTCTAATGTCTTCCAGATCATAGTCGCTTATTTGAGTTTTGAATACTAACTCTGCATTTCCGACGATTGAATTTGTAACAATTTGATAAAATAATATTATAAACATAGTTAATTATTATAATAACATGAACATGTACATATACCGTTACTACCTTTTAAAGAAACGAAATGTCGACACAAGTCACAAGGTAGGCTATAAACTAGTAAGTAGGTACGTAATAAAATTCATAGAAAAATTGCTTAAGACTTTCGTAAGAGATTTTTATGCTCGTGTTTAGTTGTTATGTTATGTTAAATTCCCTATATTAGTGTTATTATTTAGTTAGTATTATACTGGCTCTTCTCCCGTAAAAGTTAAGAAAGTTGACGAAGCAAGACGTTTGGATGAGCGCGTACTAATGTCCCTCTGTATCGTAATCAACGCCAGTTATGACGTAGGTTCATCATCAAGAATCATGTTTTACAAATTAAAGATCTGGTAGGCACATTTTTGACACAATCAATTTTGGAACTTCTCCGAATACTTAGTTCTACAAACTTTTGTAGAACTTTAAGTAGGATAACTTCCCCAAGTTTCTTATATTTTTGCGTGAATATCTCTTGGAGTTTTGGTTCACATTATTATTGATGTGAGGCCAATGTCTAAGGGTCATCAATAAGGCACCCTTGAGGCCATCCTTAATTAATAAAGCATTATTTAAAACGTCGTTTCGCTGATAAGAAATGGGACAAGCTAGGCAGGTATGTGGCGGCATCTACAAAGCCATATCCTACACATCAAAGACCTGACGTCACACAAAACCTGCATTGCGCGATTAGAGTTTACCGCGTGGTCAAAATATATAAGACTATCCGACATCAATTGTTGGGCAGTTGCCACACGCAACACCCATCTGGTCGGAGGATCCTCCCTTTTTAATATAGGATGAGAGAACTTTAGACACTGTTCCTCATACCTCTAAAGGTCACTTGAGATGTTTGTATAAAACAAAGGTATTCATTATGCGATGTTCTAGTGTAGATTATGGAATAGCTTTTGAACTTGCGTCATCTACGATTTTAAAGCCCGTTGCCACTATTAAAATGCGTTGTTGTTCTCCCTGGTGATCCGCTAACTCGCTAGGTTACAGCAAAGATATAAAAATAAATGATAACAATATTTATTTTATGTTTCCTTTTGCTTTCAGTCGTAACGCGTTGGCGTAAATACACTATATAAGAACTTCCTTGTCTTAGAGCCTGTTATGGCTAGAGCAATATAATCCACTGACCATTTAAATCAGAAACATATTGGGTTGCGTCTACCAATATGCAGATATCATCAAATTATCTGGCTTTTAACTACCCCAGTGACCATTCCGGTTTTAAAACAGATTTATTCGGTATTTTAAGTAATTTTTTGTCTTTGGAATGCATCACTAGATATATCCAGTCAATGTAAGGGCTTATTGGTGTAAAGCCGGTCTCAGATATAACATCGCTTTTAGTCCCGAAGGAACAGATTCCAATGATTCGATCATCATGTATCAAGGGCCCGCCGGAGTCCACGTGCCAAGCTCTTTGCAATCTCCGGGAACACTTTGGGGTAATACATATTAAATATTTAGATTTGCTTCTCATCTCCTCACTACACTTGACGACCGCTCCCTCACCAACCTGCATCACTCTGAAGCTATCTATTGTCGATTTTCCTAATTTCTCCGTCCATCCACAACCCACGTACGTCACTGGAAGGCCTATCATCGATGTGTGGTCAACAGATGATAATCTGGCAAAACTTTTCACGTTTACCTTTAACGAATGAAATAAACTGATATCGTTGTTCACCAACCAGTCGTCTCTGTCTATAACGCGGAACGAGGGGTGTATGAAGGTTTCCAGTACTTCGGCAACCAAATTTGATCTGATGGGTGACTCAGTGAAGTTCGCGAACCACACATAGTAAGGTATGTCAAGAGATGAGCAGTGAGCGGCCGTGAGTCCCCAGTACTCAGTAATCATGGACCCCGTGCATACTCTTAGCATGCTATAGTCAAGATCAATCAATGAAATTACAAACGAATATTCGTCTAGTCTTATGTCACGACCACCCAGGATTCTTAGACGCGTATCTTTAAACTGTGCTGCGGGGAACACGAAACGTTTACCATGTGAGTTCATGATGATTGACATTGACCAAAATATAAGGATGAGACTGCACATGTTGACTTTTGAGAGAAGTTTGAACATACAAGTCACTCATAAAATAAATCAGATTTTTATATCCAAAACATAAAACTGCATTTTGTAATTTTACGTACGTAATCAAATATATCGCTGCAAACCAAGCAGTAAAAAGGAATCGACTTCTCGAAAGCAAGCGAAAACCGTGTTTTCTTGGAGTTAAAATAACCATCAATTTCTTATTTACTAGCTGAAACCTGTACCACCTGTTGAAACTTTCCCAATGTATTTAAATGTATATAAATTTTCAGTAATCTGTAAAACACAACCCTTTATTAAGTTAATTCGATCGAGTGGTATTTGAGTCTAATGTGATACACAGACTAACATTGATTTTTCATAAATAGTATGTGTTATTAATTTATCAAAAGCTAGGAATGGTTTGTTACCATAACGTAGGCAACAGTGGCACCCTCACTTATTTTGGTGACTCTTTTTTGGATTACAAGTCCTCCAAATATACCGTAGCGTGTGTGAGTTCGTATGATCTCGGTTCCGTTTTGAAAGCTCAACAATTTGTATAGAGGCGTCTCTGTCTGTCAGACCGAACAGCTATTGATCGACTAAATGGACAGTCAGAAGGAAAAATGTTTGTTAAATATCAGTATGCAAATTTATATAAAATAAACTTCTTTTTTTCAAAATATATGAAGGAATTAAACTACTTATCTGCTGTCGCCCCCTTAGAGTAGTAATATTTTATTACCAGACTACGGCTGAGAGTAAGGGTAATTAATAAACCCGCGTACCTATTTGATATTATTACAGGAAAATACAAGCCGTGTGCCCGATGGGACTTCCCATGGGCAAGATCTGCTTACGTAGGAGATGAGTTTCCAAAAAACTATGATATAACTAACTTTTACATAATTAAACCGAAGTCTAGTGCCAACCTCCTTGTTTTAAATTAATAAATTACGAACTTCCATACAGACTTTCATCCCATATTTATCCCCATAATGGAGGAGTCCTACCACGAGCTCTTAACGCGATCCATTTTAGGACCTAAACTGAATTGTTTTTCTAATTCGTACCATGACGTCAGTTTAACGGTTCAATTTAGGCGATGCCATCTGACAGCGATTTTCCCAAACTGAGTCGCAAGTTTTGGTTTCATTCATTCAATTTGGTACCATGACGTCCTTAGTGCAGCTCAACTGAAACGCTCAACTGTCAAAATAAGCGATTCAATAAAAGTTACTATTTGTCTAGCAATACTGAAACGTTTGGTGAATTATTGACGAAAAAAAAGTTTTTTAGTGCTATTCCAGTGGAATTTTACAAAAACTAATGTAAGTGTACTTTAATCTTTCCTTTAAAGTCTAAAATATCTATATTCCATGCCTTTTTTAACCGCATTTGTTTTTCTCTATCAGATGTCTGATGAACTGCTACTATTTGAGTTTCTTGAGGAAGATTCTGCCTCACACTATACCCAAAAACGTAAGAGGCTCCAGTTACGCGGCCAGTTGGACCCCTTCAATAATTTTGAGGATGCCGAATTCATTAGGCGCTACAGGCTATCCAAAGAATTAGTGCTCAATTATTTTAACAATATTTACCGAATTAACGTAAAACCTTAAAAACAACTGTTATAAGTATCTTTTTCACTTTAAAGTTATGATACTGAGTTGAAAACAAATATACTGTTACTTGCTTCAGAACGTGTCTGACACTAAAATGTGAGCGAAACAAATTTATTCGATATTAATAGCGTTGTCTCTTTTTCACCAAAAACGTTTCAAATGCGCCTCAGCCAGAAATTGCGATCTGTCATTCACCTATAACGATTCAAATGCCGCTGAGCAGATTGGACGTCATGGTACGAATCGAAGCGATGCAGTTTAGGCACCTAAACTGAAATGTCTTGCTTTTGAATCGTTTTTAATTAGATCATGGTAGGCCTCCAGTTCTGCAAAATTCAATGATTCTAGAGCTGCCATGCTTTTCAGTTGTTTTCTTCGTAGTTGGTTTTTAGTATTTTAATTTGTTTAATGATAAACTTAAAGGGTGTCATGCATTCAAGAAGTTCAAGCAAGAGACTATACTTCAATTTCACTTGTTAGTAATCCAGGTAATGTTAATGTAATGTTTTAAGGCTGGTTTTAGTCTTGTAATATTAGACCATTTTATTCGTTTTTGATCTTGTGCGATACCTATCCAGAAAGAAACTGACACTTCATTACGTTCTAGAGCAACGTTTCACAAATTGCAACTCAATTATCGCGGGTTGGCACCGTCAAATTGCGCGACGCCACGCCGTCTTGTTCCACTATATGACGCCGTTGACCGGAGGAATTATGACCGTGTCTGTACTTGAAATTTAAGGTGGGATGGTAGCTGGCTGGGCCCCGCCGGCGTCGTCCGGCAGTCCTTTTCCGCCAGAGCACGCGATCGCACTGATATACTGCTTACTATCAGTTAGATCCGTAAACAAAGAGTTTAGTGAGATCCAACCATGTCGAAGATACTGAAGATCGTCGACACAAAAAAGAAGAAGAGGTCGAAGTCGTCGGAATGGTCGGAGTCATCGGATTCGTCGGATTCGTCGTTATCGTCACTATCGTCATCGTCGTCGTCATCAGCGTCGTCCGACTTGTCGGATTACGACTCATCCTCAAGCTTGGAGATAGTCGTGAATCCTAAAAAGTTACGAGATCAACTGATGAAAGAGTTGGAAGCTAGTAGGAAAGCTGCTGCAGCAGAAGGTGCACCCACCTACACTGATGGTACTAAGCAGAAACTTGACAAAAACGGCAGAATGAGAAGTGAAGGGATTGTTCGTCTTGAACGAGTGATGAGTAAGTTTACATACAGATACATACATTATTATATATGTACATACATTATCATTGTGTAAAATTGCGTTGTAAATTAGGAATTTGTATTCAAAAAGCGTTCATAGCTTTGTGGTGTGATTGCAGTGTGGCTGACGAAGACGAAGACCAATCAAGGTAAATATCGAGTTGGTGTGCGTCATTAGGCTTGATAGGCTCTTGTTCTCCTCGTCAATTATTTCTATTTTAATTGCAATGTAAGGTCATACAGGCAAATATGTCATGATTATTGATTCATGGTGCATAGCTGCGTCGCCGCGCCGCTGCACCCCTCCCCTCTCTATACAGGTAGCAGCTAGCCCAGCACAGCGATTTCCGTGAAAATGCTCGCGCTAACCTAGATATAGGTCCGAAATTAATAATCAAACCTGATAATTACTTTACTTAGATTGCAATGCATTTTTTCAGTGAACTACAAAAACAAGGGTTTTCCAGTCTTGCTGAACATCGCACTCCACAAAGTAGTCAACTCGCTCATGGGTCAATGTACATAATATAAGCTTTTACAACCAACTTCCCATTGACATTCAAAACTTATTCAGTAAACGACCTCTATGAGTAAAGTTTTTTGCGATTTCTGACTTTTCTAGTACTCGAACCTCAGTTGGTCCGATAGAGGCTTTTGAACCTTATATGACAGGATCGATTGACATCAAAAAAAGTTTATGTGAAAACTGTAAATTTTCTTGCTGACTGTACTTATATTTTTTTCAAATTCTGTAAATGCAAATCAAAATTTCTCAAAAAGTTAAGGACAGTCTCTTTAAGACCATTTTGTTGTAGCTACAACGATTAAGGTCCTTGCTGCCCCATCTCAAAAATCCACCCTGTATATTTCCTACAAAATCCTTCGGACAGTGATTTCAAGTGTGCTACGATGAGTGGTGGCCAATTCTTTCGCTATGCGTAATTTGCACTTTAGCGATTTGCGTTCATTCATTCCAAGGCTCCGCGCGATATTTTTTACTAGACTACTAGGTATATATTTGCGAATAGAACATAAATATATGTATTTTTTATGATGTTGTTTCAGAGCAACGCCGCATTCTGAAGGCTCAAGTAATGAGAAACATGGAACGTCACTTGCAACGAGCTCACGTCCGAAAGGCCTATGAATTTTTCAGCCGGGATATTCCCCCAGAAAGTAAATACCAGTTTTGTTTTTACATATTGTATATTTTAAGAAAAGAATGACAAAAAAAAAAAAATCGGTTGGCATGGTATAGGCATGTGATGCGGAGGAATGAGGAAAATGTCGTGAGGAAAGTTTTTAGTATGTATGTCGATGGCTATAAGACTAGGGGACGACCAAAGAAACGATGGATGGACGGTGTGAAAGATGATATGGCTAGAAAGGAGGTGACTACAGAGATGACGACTAATAGAGAAGTGTGAAAGAAAAATACATGTTGCGCCGACCACAAATAAATTGAGTTATGGGCAGGAGAATGATGATGAAAGACGAAAGACAAATCACCATTGCATCCTGTGGAAGACGTAGTGATCGTTTGTTGTTCTGTGATTTTCATCATAATCATAGCATGTTATAGTTATATCGATCATGCAACTCATCACTGCAATCATCATTTCTTATCAATTAAACTGTCCAAAGTAGTTGATAAAATTAATGAGATTCCATATTTTGTGGCAGATGACCTGTGCTCAGACCTGACCAGGAAGAAGGTGCGGGTGTCTGCAGATGAGAACAGGTTGTCTGTGACCATTTTCCGTCGCTCACCACCGCCATATTAAACCAGGTTAAGTTGTTAGTCAATAAACGTATTTTGTTATGTTCTTATTAATAAGTTCTTAATTGTATTAATGCTTTTCTCATTTTATCTTTACAGGTTTCCAGCGCCTTCGCCTGTAAATCTGTTTTATTTATTCGTACCATCTCACTACACTCTCACGAGAGTCGCATATTAATTTATCCCCACTCTCATGAATAGGCATATTATTTTCTGTAACACCCCCCCCACTACACTCTCACGAGGGAGGCATATTAATTTATCCCCACTCTCATACAGAGGCATATTAATTTATTGTTGTGACGTTGTCTGTATCACCTCTCTTCACTCTCACAAGAGAGGCATATTAATTTCCAGTAATGCTGTCTGTACCAAGCCTAATCGTTCATAAGTATGTGTCTATGATACCACTGCCAAATGGCAGACAGATGTAACCAACTAGTTTATAGAATTAGGTATCTCTATATAATCATCGTCGTAACTTGGGAATAACATTGGAAGTTACCATCATGACAGAATAGAAATTATAGTTTGAATCCGGTTTCCCAACCATCAGGAAACCGTTTGATAAGTACAAGAATATTTTAACAAGTACTAAAATGGCAAGTGTCTCAGTTTTGAATATCCCACTAGAATAATAACATTTACTCGAATTATAAACATTCCATAGTCGATCCCCAATCACCAAAAATCCATAGTAGGGCACAGTAGGGACCCACAATATCGTAAAATGAAATAATCTTAGCATAAGTAATTTATAATTTCAGTAAGAACTTTCGAATATTTTGTTTAAAATCACTGACAACTAATATTGTGTTTCAATTAAATGTTAATGTCGTATGTTTTGTGCTTTTGTTAAATCTCGGACAATGTTTGGAATATCGGAATTAGGTGTAATGAATTAAATTCTTACCTTGATTGTTTAGTGCCGTTCCTGTGTTTGTTGTCAGTAGTATACGATTTTATTCTTTCATCAATTTTATTGTAATATTTTGATTTATTAATAAAGAACAAAATTCAAACAGTTGTTTGTGCTACATGCAACCTAATAGCGGAACACAGATGCAATCACAATTAGTTTTGATGGATATTTCTAATCCATTGCATATATGTTTAATAGCCTGAGGAAAATAAATTCGTCTGCTCAATAACTTCAATAACGCATTGACCGTGGCTGAGCGCTCAAAATGAAAGAAAATGCGATCAATTGTCATTTCATGTGTGTTACGCAAATACCCCGTGGAACACCTCCGCATCATGTTTGCTGATGATACAGTGGTCCTGTTCCACAACACCTCGTGGGAGAGTTTGGCACGGGCAAGTGAACAAGGGCTTGCAAGAGTAACTGCCTGGCTTGAAGACAGCTTACTATCAATAAACGCCAGTAAAACAAAATACCTGTGCTTCAGCATCTCTAAGTCAGGCGGGCTTAGTGCAGTCTTTAATGTGCCCATCCACACGTTCCCTTGTAATAGAGGGCCGTGTTTTCAATCTTCCTGCGCGTGCCCTAGGCTTGAGAGAGTCAACAGTTTAAAGTACCTCGGTGTTACAATCGATGACAATTTGAAGTGGAGCCAACATATCTCAGTAACAGCAAAAAAAACGCGAAAACTTATATACATATTCAAAACCCTGAGATATGTTGCCAGCCTTAAACTGCTTATACAAACGTATAAAGCCTTGTGCCACTGCGTTTTGGGCTACGGCATCTGTGCATGGGGTGGTGCTGGGAAAACCCATATGATTGAGATAGAGCGTTCGCAGCGTGCTGTCTTGAAGGTGCTGCTTTCCCTAAACTTCAGAACTCCTACCACTCTAGTATATGAGCAGGCGCGGGTACTTAGCGTCAGAAAAATATTTATATTTGAATGTCTACTGAGATATCACCGGCACACAGTCCCCTACTTGCCAAAAATAACAAAAAGAACGGATAGATATCCCATACCATAGATATAATTATATTTCTATGTCCCATACCATGGGTAAGGAGCAAGTTTGCCAGAAAGCACTACAACAATATAGCGCCACGCCTCTACAGCAAATTTAGCCAATTCAAAGCAGTTAGGAAAGTGAACAATTTCCTCATAAAAAAGGAAATCTTACTTTGGCTTGAAAGCTTTAGCTATGAGGAGACTGAAAACATCATCAGTAATCTAACCTAGTGGACAGACTCAGAGAACACACACATACACACTTACACTTACACTTACACACCCATCACCCATCTTACCACACACATGCTACCCCTATTCTATGCCAAAGCAGAACATGTTTTAGAATTAGTATTATCTTTATAATTCTATAGTAAGTAAGCGTTTGCCATTTTTTTTTTTTTTTTTTTTAAATTACTTAAGTATTGTAAACAAAATTGTGTGCATTGATGTAAGCTAAGTCTAAGCCTTCTCATGCTGTTCCATGTAACTGGAGAAACCTCGACCCCTGTCATACAGGATGTCCTAGTTCAGGGGTCGAGACCTAATTGATGTATCGTGTACTGAAGTTTGGAAATAAATTACTATTACTATTACTATTTAGTAATAATGATGGTTATTTTATTTATTTATTTAACCATTTATGCACACACATATTGCTGACTGAATTCAATAGTGGCACAAGACAAAATTCAACAATTTGAGAAAACGATAATATAATACTCGTAACATTATAAAGATTCGAAGATTGGTGTGCGCGCACAATTTAGCTCTTACTGACTGAACTTCATGGAATATACAGTTCATGTTTTTGTTTTTTAAACATCTGCGTTATAGCTTCAATTGCCGGCAGTAATAATTTTTGTCTTCACTTTTTTTTTAATTTTAATTTTTTGTTATTTTTATTAATATGAGGTTCAGAAGATGGCGACTCCGAGTTGTGCCAGTATTGCATTGTTTTGTTTTCACTTTTTTGATTAATGCCAGAAATTATGTTATAAAAGTAAAGAAAATAAGAATACATTTTCACGAGACTAGCTAAGTAGAATATAAAACTAGAAGTGCTCATCAATGGAATTGTTAAATCGTAAATAAAAGTACCGTAAAAGTTTAGTCGCCGGCCAGCCTCAGCTCTATAGTCAGGCGACCTGGCAGGCCAGTCTCAACTTGTGATGTTGTATTCTCAGAGAGCAGCATTGACTCATTGAGCTCGATGTGCAGGCTCAATATACGATTTGGTGCCCATGGTTTACTCGGAATGGTCTGACAATTCCATCAATAGCGACTATTTTGTCTCGATACGGGATCAAAGGCGTTTTAGCTCCAATCATAATTCCACCCCAAAAGGACACCCATTTCCCGCCTTGCTGAATGGTTCCAGTGGCTGTTCTCTGCCTTTCACAGTCTGCAAGTCTTCTCCAGATACGTACATGTCAGTCATCTGGATTAATGGCAAGCAACATAGGGGCTGATCCAGATGGAGATGGTGGGATGAGCTGGAGTCCTTCAACAAGAACTCGTCCTTAGCAGCTTTAAAAACTTTTTACAAAAAAAAACAACCTTGTTCCAACAAAAAACACTACAAATGAAAAATAACTTTAATTTCGGAAGTCGGTGGCAAAAAACGAAAATTCAAAACCAAAGACTTCCGAAATTAAAGTTATTTTTCACTTTGTAGTGTTTTTTGTTGGAAGTCGGCTGGTTTTTTTTCGTAAAAAGTTTTTATTTTTCACTTTTATTGTGGTACCTACCCCTCACAAATTCGAATATCACGACCTGCTATGTAAATAACAGTGACAGGAATATGTTAAAACATCATCTAAGTACATACATACGTGGACTACATAGACTAAGTGGAAAAAATACGTAATATTGAAGCTACCTGAAAAAGTACCCAAGCAAAGTAGATACATTTTATATTGGACCACCTCGAGAGCGTATACCCTTTCAAACAAAAAAAGAATTTTCAAAATCGGTTCACAATTGACGAAGAAATCGGTGAACATACATTAAAAAAAAACTCATACATACGCTACGAACATAGAACCTCCTCCTTTTTGGAAGTCGGTTAAAAAGAGAGAAGTGGAAAGAGAGTAGGGAGGCATATGCCTTGCAGTAGGACCTCACAGGCTTCAGTTGTGTGGTGTGGTCAGAGCTCATCCCTCCCCGATAACCAGAACAAATTAAGACGCTGTTTAAGCACAAGGTAGACTCAAGATTTTAAGGTTTTGACAGTCTACTTTATGTGGAAAGCGCAGAACCAGTCGTTTTGGTGATGTCAAGCAGTGAATGTCTTCCAGCTGTTATGTTTATTTGATGATAACGTAGTTGACATTTAATCGACTATTTATATCTGTAAGTAATTTTATTAATTGTGAAACGATGTTCCAACGTAGGCGTTGGAACATCGTTTCACAATTAATAGAATTAGTTACTTTGATACATATAATACACACTTACATCATAATAATTCAAATCAATTGTCAAAGGAAACGTTCTTGCAGCTCACATTCAAAATCAATATCAAAATATTTTATTTACATGGGCACTTATGAAACGTCAGAAGCTAGGTGCATTAAAACGTAAAACTAGCATCGATCCATTCTATTCTCGAACATCGCAGAACGGGGTTACATTCTAGGAAATTAACAGACCTACCTATGATATAGATCAGGTATGGTGGCTAGGGTAGATATAGCTATAATTATTAAAGCTTCGAATGGACCAATGCCGTTGCACGGCCCCACCCGAACCGGCGCAATTCACGTTGCAGGCCCCACCCGCTATGGCGCAGCAATTGTATTGATTTTATTACCTGTCTGGCGTCCCTGCATCAAAGCTATGTCATTTTAAACTACAATGTAATAATACTTTTAACTGATAATGATAATTTATTCGTTTTAATTGCAGTCACTGGAGACATAAAACCTGAATAAACATTCATGATTGAGTAGTTATTGTATTTATATTATTGGTAACTAGCGGCTGTGGACCATAATTCTTATAGAGGACCCTTTTCCCCAATGACCCAAGACCCAATTCTTTTTTCTAAAATAATTGTAACAGTTACTCCTCATAACATCAGCTACCTGACGTTCAAATCGGTCAGCCGTTTCGGAGATGGGACGGAACAAAGAGACAGACAGATTTTTTTAAATTGTTGTTTTGTTACATAAATACAGTGAATACTTTCATATGCATTTATTAAAAAGCTGTTATTTTGACGTTACAAACAGACACTTCAATTTTATTTATTTGTATAAATAGATATCTTAACTAAGCTAATCTAAACATATACTCGTGCTCATGAAACCTGACGATATTATTCTGAAAATTTATTTATTTATTTATTTTTATTTATTTATTTATTTCCAACTTGCACTAACAGTAGACACCAAACATACAAGTTATAGGAACATGAAACAAAATTAAATAGAATTATACAAAATAAATAAAATAGAATTAGGATGAAATTATTATGTGTTCAATTATAATTAGTATAAAAATATTATTAAATAACAGCTTTGGTTAATCTAATGCAGTGAGATGGTACTAGGTGCAGCTATCGACTCCAGATATCGTGCAGCAATGGTCAGGAATCTCAGCTCAGTACTAGCAAAAACATCTAAGGACTCGTCATATAATAAAATGTCAATATGCTGTGGACAATGAATGCTTGTTCTTTCTCTAAGAGAAGCTTTTGCCTTGCACTTCAAGACTATTTAACCAGTATAATATACAGGTTGTATTTGTTGAGATGGGGCAGTAAAGGCGGGCTTTCCATCATAAAAAAGTAAGTTGGTAGTCTCAATTCCTGCGAAATGTGTGGAACTTTTCTAGTACTCAGTTGATCCGATAGAGTGTTTTTATCCATTTAAATATGAAAATATTGCCCATTTTCTTGCTGACTGTATTTTTTTGTCAATATCTGTGATTCAAGGATCGAACTTTCTCAAAAAATTAATGCCGTATTTCTGTAACGCCAGGTTTTTCTGTTTCTGTGCACGCCAGGGCCTCGAATGGCTAACCGCTCGAGAACATGTCCAAAGGTGTCCATTATGTTCCTAAGGTTAATTGCCTTTTTTAAAATATTCTATTCTATTTAATACGTAACCGGTGGTTTGAATGTTGGCGAACATAAATATAATAAACTGCAAGGGCACTGCAATATAATATAATTATGCTGATATCATCCTAATCCATAGTTTTATCAGCCGGCAATAATGATTCCACTGAAAAGCAAAACGCAGACGAAACGTGCATTTGATCACCGCATAAATAGAGGAGAAGGCGTGAGCTATCACCGCGCTTCATCAATGCCGATTTCAAACTTATATATATTTATTTTAGGTCCAGGTTTCCTCACGCTGTTTTCTTCCTTCACCGCAAGTCACAAAATCAAAATCAATCAAAATCAAAATATTTCGGGCACTTATGAAACGTCAGAAGCTAGGTGCACGGTTCCAATTGGACGTTTCATATGGAGAAGAGCCGGTAAGAAACTCCACGATCCACGCCATTTCTTAACAAAAAAAATATAATAATAAAAGTTATTAAGTAGATACCTAATATTATTGTTGGTTTCATAACAGCAATGTGAAACATACACACACATCCTTTATGCATTTATGTAAAAGGATAAGTGCTTGCACACTTTAGGTGTCAATTTGAACCGCTCTCGGCCAGATTGACACTTCAAGTGTGCTGGGGCAGCGCGTTCCCGGCAGGTCATTCAGCGGCTGAGAATCTAGGTACTAAGGATAACCAACACCATCTATCGGAGGTCAACGACAACTGCTGCTATACTTAGTACGGACTGTGGGGCCACCATATAAAAATAAACTATTAGGGACCCTAGTACGTCACGCCAAACCTAGAGCCAGCAGTCATCTCTACATATCGTTTACGTGCAGCGAGAATAGATGGCGCTGCGTGTACGGTTGGAAATTTGCAATGTACAGTGTGATGTGGTTTAAGAAACTAAACCATTTTCCTTTACTTCAATTCCCTTTAAAATTGTTGAGCGGTAGGTTAGTTAGTGTAACAATTACGTTAATTGTATCATAATTAATTAATATCCGTGGAGTTAATGATTAAATCTCTAACACCCATGGGATTCTATGTTCTGTGTAATGGGGTTTGATTTCCGCACTTAGTCCTTTGGGTGAACCACTGTGGGTGGGCCATGGTGACCTTCGATGGTTATTCCAACCAGCCCAACTCCCTCCAGAAGTTGATTAATTCTCCTGGTCTGTTCAGAACATCTGTGAAAGATCTGGGTGACCCGAGGGTTTCTGTTATGTTAATCTGGCTGACACCTATATTCAAAGAGCACATGTGAAACGGTCTCCTCAGCCTCCATGCATGCCCTGCACAGAGGACTGAGACACTGACGAAGACCGCGAACCGGCAAATATAAGGTAAGGGACGCTCAGGCTAGGTGGAGCGACGATCTTCGCAGATTGGCTGGTAGCAGCTGGATGAGAGTTGCCGAGTATCGAGCGGAATGGTAGCCTATCTTTGCTGTGAAGGTACTTAGTGCACAGTGCGGACACGTTAGTATACCAATAAGGTAATGATATTGTATGTTGGTGGCTTACTCTTGATGTGGTCAAAGGTACCAACATTTCTCTTCACCAAAAACCCCTAAACAGGTCTGTCCTTTGTTCTAACTTCTCCCAACGATCTATAAATAATGGCTCCCATACTAAGTAACAAGACACACAAAGTTAGGAAGAAGTTACTGCCGAGTATCGTTAAGGCCGAGGAGACCAACTTTGAATTACCTACTTAACTTACCCTAAGCTTAAACCACTGTGCAGTAATAATATACATACATTGTAGGTATATATACATATGTAGGTATATTAGTATATATACATATTATGACATAGTTTGATTGATAAATCATGCAAACCAATCTATACAGCGTGCTTCACTTTTACCGGTAATTCTAAAGAGTCTATGTACCAATTTTTTACCCTAAAATACCGGCCGTAATGCTTTATTGATTGTAGATATTAAGTTGAATTTCAATCACACAAAGTGAAAAAAATTATTTTTATCTGTTTTTTTTTATATATTTCATCACCAACTGGTGAGATGAGACAGTTTAATTACAAACCGATTATCACCTCATCCGAACAAATAATTCTTCCTTGTGATCAAAATCCTACTTTTAATAACTTAAACACACAACAATTGTGACTGTTATACATAGTAACGCCATCTGTTGTTAGACGGCGGAGGACATTTCAGATTGTATCCCTTTGTTTGTGCCTTATGCATGCATTTATGAATGAATTACTTGTAGCATGAATGGGATATTGGGTAACTGCTTGCGCCTCTCGCCACTAGAGGGTCGCTTTTATCAATGAGTTATTGTATAGTTATGAATTAATATTGTAGTTGTCGCTTCTCGACACTACAAGAAGCACCGTAGAATATGCTGGAATATTTTCGAACTTTCTAGAAACCGGAAGTTGATTCAAACGTAAGTCCTTTCCGCCCACTTTCTTTTCGTTAGCGGCAGTTCGCTTCCAGACGTAAAGAGTGTTCACACGTTTTGTAATTATTTTGTTTTATCCGCGTATTGTCGTAAAGGACACAGCCCGAGACTGGGCTTAACGTGCTTTCCGAGGCACGAAGGAGTCTCGGTATGTAAAGATGGTTACCCATCCACGGACCAACCCAGGCAAGCGTAGCTTACCCTGATGGATCGACCAGTGCGGCTGTTATTACTTAACCACGAACTCCTCCTCCACGACTTTTTTTGTCATAGTTAGTGGCACAATTTGTTTTTCTGGGGGGGCGAGACGGGGGTTTCTTAGGAGACTTGTGATGAGTAGTAATGGGTTGAATATTCTCTCACGGACAATGTTCTCCGATCGAGATTAGTCTGCAATATTCCTTGCGACGGAGAATATTCTCGGTACAAAAAGAATTTCGAATTGTTATGATTAGTATTCGACCCAAAACACGATTTTCAGTCGAACACTGTCCGAACATTCGGCTCCTCCTTCAGTTTTAGCCAAAACCGAAACTTATGAAGTTAAGTAAACGATACTTAAAACATTATATGAGAGATCCATTTGCAAAAAATTGCTTTGAAAGAATTTTGTGAAAATCTCAAGATTTCAGAATGACATGCTACTGTTAGTATCAGCGGTTCGTGACTTAGTCATTTTTCAAAAGCTCGTTTTTCGGAAGCTCGGTACGCGACAACGCTTTATCTCTCCGCACAACAATTCAGCATACCTAGTTGGAATTAATGCAAAACGTGATGCAGCGTAATCGCTGAAACATGTGATTTTGCGAACGCATGCATCTGCTGCGGCCCTTAGATCTTGTATCAATCTTCTGGAAAGCGAATAAATTCCTACTCACTGATAATAAAAGAAGCACTTATTTATTTGGGTATTGTACAAAAAGGGCAAAAACGAGACCCCATTACTTAGTCTACGTCGTCTGTATATCTGTCAGTCGTTTCCTATGTAAACCATGCACACGAACGCCAGTTTCGGCCCCGCCGAAAGTTGGGTCACCTTTTGCTGAACCTGTATTTTAGCCAAAACCAATAATGCAATATTTTCGAAATCTGTGAATCTCCTCTCAAGAAGGTTTAGATAACTACCCTTACTCCCTGTGGGTAGGTATATATTTCGCAGTAGATGAAAGCTTGCAATGTAAGAAAAACATTAATTCGCGAGAATGTATGGACGGTCTACTGAGATAGCGGTAATTGTGTGCAGATACAACGTGCAGTGACTCCTTCAACAGTCTAATGATCGCAAGCGCAACAGCTAAGCATCAGGTTTTGGGTTCGAATCACAGGTTGAGCAAGTTCTCAGTAGCAGTGGCGTCTGGAGTTGCGTGGGCTTTATGATAAGCACAAGCTTATGCTTGTCCAATATGATATGGCACTTAAATATAACCTGACAAAATGTGTACAGAAGGTTTCTAATAAGTTCCTAAATAATAGTTCTAACATATTTCAAAGTTTCATACTATTTATATCAAATTAATGAACATAACAAATTGTAGGAACAATTAATTTTCATCAGAGAAAAAAGTAATCAAAAGTCGGTTCCACCATTCCCTTAACTGATAAGTAAAATTAATCACAGTCAGAGCTCAGTGAGTTAGTTCCTCCGGGTACCAGACGATTAATCTTGTGCCAATCGGACTGTCAAGCCGACGGTAACTGGAGATTGTTGTGGTGCCTACGAGCTATGACTGCGTCTTATGTAATTGAGTGATCTCAGTGGAGGTTTTTTTATTATAAGTAATCTGCTAGGGAAATTCAATATCGAGTATAAAAAATAAAATGTGTTTTCGATAGTCAAATACCTTCTTACGTTTCCCTAGGCCATAAGCCATACCTACATATCTTGATATTCGGATAGCTCATGACCGAAAGATGTGCCATAAAGAATATGAATAAAAAATCTGTACTAATTAAAAAGTTTTACGTAACAACGCGAAAATTTAGCGGGTATTCTGATAGTGTTACAAACTAGGCAGCATTCGTATACAGACAGATTGCTATGAAACAGTTCGGTATTTTTTTTACTTATTTATAAATGTGGTCAGGTCAGATTTGAGTATTTGACGCGGAAAATGTCTGAAATAAGGATTTTTGGATTCAGAATAACCAAATCTATCGATTTTATACGGGTTTGATCGTGATCGTTTTGGTCGTGGGGTCTCGTCCCAGAAGACAAACAATTGTTTTTTTCATTTAACTTTTCCTTGAGCATGTTTCTCTTCGTTGCGGAGCATGAAAAAGCAAATTTAAAACAACAATTATGTAACCAAACCCCCTCTCGAGGAAAAGTGAAGGCGGAACAAAAAGTGCTGGTCACTGGTATCATTACGTTCACGACAGAGGTATTGCAAATGAGGCGAGCCACCATTGCAGTGGCAGCGCTCACATCAGCCATTTTGTTTTATTTAAATGGGAAGCGAGGGGAACTGCGAAGATGCCTAACTGTAGCGAAGTGTCTGACTATAATTATCTGAAATCAGTTTTTTTTTAAGAATCTTTAGTACCCTTTATAAACACTAGGGGACACCTAAATCTAATGCCTAAATATTACTGCGTGTTGGATTTTTAAATCTCAGCGCCGAGCCAAGCGTTTTGCTTTTGTTTAGGCATTACATAAGGAGTAGCTAGTGTTATTGCAAACAGTAACATTAGTACCGAGACATATGTATATGTTATTATTTTCACCATAACAGTGTGTTGGCTACTGCTTACTATGGAAGATTTCTTTAAGGCAGTTATGCCAAAAAATATCAGATCGAAAACATAGCCCTAACGATTTCTTTTTCCACCACTATGTATCCTGCCCATTCTCATTGTTACCTCATGACGTACCTACCAAGCAACAATCGTAGGGGAAAAATAAATTAGTAGCATTTGTGGAAAGGCCAGGCTGACTGATAGCGTCTGTCTAGCTCCTACATTAGTTGGCTAGCCTCCGCCCACGGGTAATCTGTTGAGATTTCCCCTTCAACCTTGCCGCGTAGGTTGCAAGCGTAGAGCACGTAAGTAGTACTATTGTTATCTATACGTGCATACAAAGAAAGCCACATGATCATTACATGATTCATGTCTTTAATAAGGTTCTCTGCCTTTTCGCCGATTTTTTTCTTCCAGATTTTCACTTGGCAACTAACGTTTCGCAGAATTTTATTTCGCCGAATAATCATTTGCCAACTTATCATTTAATTTTGTTTTATTTCCCAACCTCACAGTTACCAACTGTACGTTTGGTCTGCTTTTCATAATGACACTTTTTAAAATGCCAACTTTCAAGTAGCAGAATGTTTTAGTTTGCGTAATATTCATTAAGTTGTTTACCAAATCTAGTAGTGCATTATGAAAAAAATACTTAGAAACTATTTCTGAATGGCAACAATAATAAGGCGTAGTCGACGGAGCCCCGCTTTGCGGGGCTCCTACTTCTGGGTGGTTTAAAAAAAATAACCTCGAAGGGGATGGCGGGGTCTTTCAGACCCCGCCATCCCCTTCGAGGTTATTTTTTTTCTTTCAGACCCCGCCATCCCCTTCTAACCTAACCTGTCCGAGTCGGGGTGCCCCAAGTCCCGAGCTCGCTGCGCTCGCTCTTGCATCCTAAATTCTCTTACAATAGTAATATGCGGCTAATAGTTGTTGTGGCCTATTGAAATGTTTGACAAATGATAAATGGCCCAAACGTTTTGTGTCATTATAATAAACAGCTTAACAATAATTCTACCAAATGAAACGTTGTCATACAAAGATTTGCTAATCGTTAGTTGTCAAAGTGAAACATCGGCGAAACGTTGGTTGGCAAGTGATAATCTGCCAAACAATTTTCGGCGAAAAGGCAGGATACCCTATAATAACTTTAGGTAACAAATAACGCATTCAAAAAACCCTGTCTTTCCTGCTTATTTACTATTTATAATTATATATATACGTATATTCGAATACTCATTATAGATAAAATAAAATAAATATAGGTATATTTGAAATAAGTATGTACATATAATAAAATATATATTTTTTATGACCACAAAAGATGGCTCTTAATTTAGTTTCCGAGACCGATTCGTGTATTTGCAAATACACGAATCGGTCTCGGAAACTAAATTAAGTGTGAAATGTTTTCACCATTGTCTAATTATCCGTGTTTTCGCAATATACTTAGGGTTTTCGCGAAAACTCTAATTATCAAATCATCCTACGACATATAAACGAGATCAGAATGATTAGCTCGCTAGATTACTAGCACTTTCTTGTTATTCTAGGCTCGAGTAACCCTAACGGCTTAATGTACGCTTGAGAGTACTATGCAATTTATTTCAAATTAATAAGATGGCCCCTTAACAGTCCGCCGAGTGTACCCACAATTATTTGCGCGAAACTTTTTTTAATTACTGGGTCGTTTTAATTCGTCCTCTTAGGGAAATCCTGACGGGATTTTGCAAGCACCTTTTCAGAGTAGAGTTCAAAGGTCCTATATCTTTCGCAGGGTCAAACGTAAGATCAGATAAGTAGGTCCCTCTTCTGATTAATTCCGTCCTTCAGACAGATAAGAGTTCTCAAATTTATTGTAGGCTTCCGGCGAAAGTAGAAGTTTCAACAGGACTGATACGCGATATCTCTCAGTACCTACCTATTTTAGACGGATTCTTTATAATGATTTCGTTGGTTCTGAGAAATAATCTTCATTCTGATAACGTCCATCAAAATCTAAGCATTTTTCGAGAAATATTATAATAGTTTGAAGATTTTTTGGGATCTACCTAAATAAATCTGATTGGTAGGCTGAATGGTAATATGATACATTTTTTACATATTTAATTTATTTCGTAGGTACTCGGTTTCTATTAGCTTTTTACGGATTCAAGGAGGTGACAGACAAGCTGTCAAATTTGACGCAGCATTCATTAGCAACAAATCGTGGACAACTCTAAAAGTACACGAGCAAAACGCACGCACACGGCACGGGCACGGGCGGGGTACCTATATACGGGCAAATAAAACAGAGATAAATAAATATTCTATTAAATCACTTTCTTTGAATTCGTTCTCGTTACTCATAACCTCCCTCATAACCAGTCGGTCGAATATTAAATTTTCCCACACTAGTACAAAAGAAGAATGAATGTAACTCACAAGGGTATATTTTATCTTCCCTGCTCCGACGAGGACTAAACTGATGTCCTCCGGCGTTCCCTCACTAAAGTTTTTAAGTAATAAACGTATTGTGAAGGCCTGAATTTCAGTTGTAGGTAGAATGAGTGAGGTTTAAGAAGGGACACGTCTGTAAGAGTATTGTGCCTACTTTTTACAAGTCTTTTAAATTATCAGTATTGTCAAAAAAGTGACTAAGTGCGAATTTTACCGCTTTTAAGAGCTGTCAGTGTCATTATTTTATTTGGAATTTTGACACTGACAGATCGCGTTGAGTTTGTATTGGTGAAATTCACCCTAATCGTCAACCATAGCAACTACGCAAGAACCTATTTTACAAACGTACATAGTTAATATGTCAGCTAAACACCGAATCCTATGACTATGAGCCGAATATGCAACTGATAACATAAAACAAAATTGTCTTCATAACGCTATTAAAATAATAAGATCTTTAATAAAAAAAAATTGAAGACTCAATGTCTATGGGTCCACTTCTTAACAAATATTTGACGATTCTCACAGAGAGGAGACTTGGGTCCCAGCAGTGGGCACGTTATTGGCTGATAATGCTGCTACGCTATGCTAAAGTCAAGCAATAAGTTATGTGAACCGAACTGAATGTGAATGAACTATGGTATACCATACTTCATTGCCTTAGTCCGATTGTGGGCGCAAATAGACATTTAATGCAGTGATTCCGTGAAGACCAGTGGTGGCCCATTGGAAACTGGCCGTGACTTTCGAGTTGTAGGTCGTGGGTTCGAACTCAGGCAGGCACTTTACTTTTTATGAATTATTTCATCACCATTGCTCTCAAAACGGTGTAGTAAAACATTGTGAGGAAACCAGAATGTTCTAGAACGAAGAGATGTGACATCTACCAACTCGCACTGGGACTGCGTGGTGGATTACGGCCCCCGTCCTTCTCACAGAGAGGAGGCCTGTGATCATATATTTTATGCATATGATTATGCATAAAATATATGATCCAAAGTCCTTTATTGAAGAAATGAAAGATGGAAGCCGATGCCCTCACCCAGCAGTGACATTTACCAGCTAGTCTCGGATCTTTGAACCAATAGTCACAACTGTAAGTAAATACTCTATCCCTGAAATGGCCTAGTGGGGAGGTACGTTTAAATGAATTGCTCCAAATGGCATCTTTCAGTGACGTGTGGAGCGAGCCACGAGATAAGCGGGTTAGATGCACCTGAAGAAGATACTGTACTAGGTTCCAATAGTTTTAGAAACATCCGCTTCCTTTAAACCTTTTTACTTTTACTTTAACTTTAAAATGAATACGTAGTGGTTTATTACTGGTTTCTCACTGATGTAAATAGGCAAGGTATTTACTTTTCTAATTTAATAATATTTCAGAATTAGGTAGGTACTTGAGGATTCTAGCTGAATACATGGTCACTTTTTCTCTGCGACATTATATAAGTAGGTATATTTATACAGATCAATTTAAAACACAATTTTAGTGCATCGTCAGCAATACGGTGGAGGAAATGTTAGTGATAACGTCTAAACTGGAGAAATGCGATTATAATTTCACCGTTTACTCTGTATGAGAATAACCCTTAGCTTTTCAGTGGATTAGCAACAAACTAGTATGCTCGCAAATGAAAACAGCTTTGCAGTTTTGAAATCAAGGAAAAGTTTTGGCAAAATGCCAGGGATATGTAAAACGCAGCTAACTTAAGCCATAAGTTATGCTAGAAAAATAAAGAGGACACAATGCGTTACTTCGTAAGTATGCGGGGTTGTTGACTATTCAATTCAGTAGTGTAGATGAAAAGGACTTTTCATAAAAGGTCCTTCTTCTTTCCATGGATCGCAGTTGTTCACCGTGCAGCCAAGACAAAGTGACATTACCATAATGGAAATGTCAAAAATGTATTGAAGTGACGTAAGCTATTGGACAGCTTTTGTCAAACTTCCACCATAGTTATGTAAAAAAACGGCTTATTCCCAGGAGCTCCAAATAATTTTATTCCGGCGAACGGTAGGTTCGACATTATCGCATTACTCTGGTAATTTGTTTTTTGAATCATATATTAATTTTATTGTACGTAAATAAGAAAATTTTGTGCAATCTGTACTTTAACATTTTTGGAGCTTCTGGGAATAAGCCTAAAAAACACACTTTCAATTACAATCTGAATAGAATAGAATAGAATAGAATAGAATAGATCATTTATTTGTCCGAAACATGAGTATGCACACTCAAAGCATGCAAGATGTTAAGTACATTGGAGAAAGGATCACAGTCATGTTTTACCTTAACGGCGTACAAATATGTATTATAATAACATTTGATCAGTTATTTAATTTATTATAACTATTGATTATTACTAAACTAACTGAAATTAATTTGTGAAACATTACAGTAAATTAAAACATATAATTTAGGTACAGCATTAAGCACATCAAGCATCAATTAAAATAGATTAGTAGAAGAAAAATAATATTATCTTCTTATTAATTCAAATGTCCAAAATTAAAGAAAATTTAACAAAATACTACAATAGTCAACAGAAAAATGTAATCGTCTTCAGTCAGTTCAAATGTCAAAGTTAAACAAAATACCACTACAACAATAGTCAAGAAAACCAAATCAAAACTTCGCCGAGTGTGTCGCACTCCCGCACATACCGACCTAATCAGGAAGGATCAATTGAAATATAGGCGCTCGGTAGGTACTCGGTAAGCTTTCGGTACCGCGTATATCGCGCATGCTGATGTCGCACCGCTGCTGTACCAACAAATCAGAAAATGGCAATAAGCAATAGGTTATCAATATCCTTCAAAATCATTCAGATTGTAATTGAAAGTGTGTTTTTTAGGCTTATTCCCAGAAGCTCCAAAAATGTTCAAGTACAGATTGCACAACATTTTCTTATTTGCGCAATGAATAATGTTGAACGGTCAAAATGAAAGCCATTGCTATAGTTAGTGTGTTACGCAAATACTATCCGCTGTTGAAATACCTGTCTAGGCCGTCATGTCGAAAATAAAATATTATTAATTTCGTAATTTCGAAGTAACAAGTTTGTGATGTGTATTATCGAACTTTTCCGAATTTACTTGAATAAATCACGAATTCGCGTTTAGAAGCAGTAACGTTACATAAATAAAAGTGTCGGACACGTAACCGGATTCTATAACCGTGCTTCATCGAGCTTGGCGATTGATAGCAAATAACATGGACGGGGTTCATAGCTATTGATGAAAACGCTTTTGGTTCCATTGGCTTTTAATGAATGCCAATATTTCTATGTCAGGGCTTATTCATTGATGTAAAAATGTTTGGGAATCCGACGAGCTAGCAAAATGTTTCCTTTTCACGCGCTTTTGAATGAATGAATGAAAGTTTAAATATCCGGCGCTATATATATATAGGTATTTTTGCAAAGGCTTTTTGTTTTTCCAGTCACTGTTAGTAATTCAATCCAGGTAGCAGAACCTGAGTATTAAAAATATGGGTATAATACTACCATTTCGTAGATCTCGAGAGACCTCTGGCTACGAACTTGGAGCTAAGTCGTCTCTCCTGTCAGGGCCATGAAAGGGTGCAGGGTTCCATGCATGCCTTTATGGGGGGACGTGCCGTCGTGACCAGGGCCAGGCATGGCGGGCTAATACAAGTCGGGAGTTCGGCGAATGTATATCTCCCGGGACATAAAGGAAGGATCCTTTTGGGTTTTAGACGGCAGGAGTCCGATATAATCCTCCGGCCTTCCCTGACGAAGGGTATCCAAAATATACCTCTTCAACAATGTCGGATAATAAACAGTTGATAGCCACCGTGTTTTTATTTCACGCTCAGTTCAGCCAGCAAATGTTCGTGTGCACTGATCCAAAACATTGTTGTATGCAGCTTGAATGGAGTATATGGCCCCATGCAGCTTGAATTTCCAATAGCTCCACTGAAGATTGACGAGCTAACAGCGTAGGCTTGAAAAATACAAGATTAATGGCTAGCTGACTAACAGCTTTTAGATTTTTATTCTGTAAGTTTTTGATCCGTGTACCTATGTATATTTTTAAAGGGCTTTCATTTGCTTCACTTGTTGGTCTAAGGATGCGCTTGGATTATCAAGTTACATGTTTGTTTAGTCGTATCGTTTCAGTAACGGATACATTAGGTACTTTCAAAAAATTATGACCATCCGATTTTGTTTGTTAAAGGACAGGGATATAATTTATTGATAAGGAAATTGACACACTATGACTTTCCATGTTATAGCCATTTAACTAATACAAAATAAAGACAGTTGATATTTGAATATACTGGTCAAGATCATGATGGTTGTCATTATGGTAAATAATTACGTCGTTACGTCCTGTTCAGATCACAAAACAATATTAGAGATGATAGCTTCTGAACCTTTTCAAACTGCTATTAAAAGCTATTAAAAGCATGCTATTAAAAGCAACTTACGGTGTGCAGCAGCATGTGTCTGTCGCATAATAATGAGGCTTCGCGAATACGTTATTGATTAAATGTTAATAAAGCTCAACAAATGATCAACTCTGATCTACAAAAGTTCAAGTATAAATGTTCTGCGGATAAAATTTATTCCTGTTTGGTCGAATCTGCTCTAAGTTAATTAAATTTCGGTACGTCTTTATTTACAGTGTGCCGCACGTCTATGGCAACAAAAGCAATATTATAAGCTGGCCTCATATTATATTGAAACGTCGTTCTGTGCTAGACCAGCTCAAGGTCAAAATGTTTCCACCGACGTGCAGGCAACTGTAGGTATCATTAACAGCAACAGTAAAAAAACTACTTCTATGGCCAAAAAATACTTGTTCAGCAATGGCGCTCATCCAGTCGTCACGAGTCACAGAACATTTATCGCCTCATGAACTTAAAGCTTTACTAAGCCTATGTAACAATCATACACCTGTGTGCACTCAACCTGCGTGTGATGGAGCGTGGCTAGCCGGCTTATTAGTTGATCCGCACGAAATTACTCGCCCGAAACGGGCGAATCGACACTTTCCATGCACTGGCAAATTAACTGCGGATTTGTAATCAATTTTGATGTATTTTTTCTCACTCTTTAGCTAAAACCAAAGTCTATTTTTTCACGTACAACCTGAAGGTAAACTTTTAGGTACCATTTTGATCGTTTATTATATCTTACATTGATTACGCATCCACCATTTAAGAATACAATATAAAATGTTGAATTTTATTTCTTAATAATAATATTCATGGTAATAACGAGCTCGTTGTTAACTTTTTCCCTCCATTTTTTCAAGTGACAGGTGACAGCTGTCAATTTCTTAACATACTTATATTACCTAAGACTTTTTCATTATCAGTGTTGCAAGTGAAAATATGATTAAAAGCTTTTATGCCGTACACTGTTTAGTTTAGTTATATATTTTTTTATTCACTGTTAGTTTAGTTTAGTTATAGTTTTAACAAAGGAATTGTTGGTTTATAAATAATTTTTGAACCATTTATTCAAGAGAAACTGGGAATTCAAATTGCGAATTGATTTTGCTGTTGACCGCGGCATCGCCCGCATGGAGGTCGGAAATTATCTCATGGGAATCGGGAACGTACTAAACCAGGTCAAGGTATATCTGTGTGCCAAATTTCATCGAACCCTGTTCAGCTGTTAACGCGTGAAAAGGTAACGCCACACATTTAAGCACACTATATCCATGGCATTCGAGAAAACCCAAGATTTGCGTGTTTTTGTTTTCAAAATTCGTCATTTAAATATCATTTTTCTTTAAACTTTCACATTGAATGGCCTTCAATGGTAACAAAACTTTCGAAGAACTTAAAAAAATTACAACAATTTTCAAAATCATCTGCGTACTTGAACTTGGACAATATTTACCTCAAAATGTTACTTATACATTAAGCGTACAAATTACAGCTCAGAGATCCTCTTCATTTAACCAGCACTATCATAATCTGCCTGCCTTTTCCCAACTCTGTTGGGGTCAGCTTCCAGTCTATCCTAACCTAACCTAACCGGATGCAACTGAATACCAGTACCATTTTACATGGAGCGACTGCCTATCTGACGACCCGTAATGACTGTCAAAGATTCACGAATGTCAGCCGGGACCAAGGGCTATCGTGCTTTCTGAGGTACGGAGGGGTCTTGGTATGCAAAGATGGTCACCCATCCACGGACCAACTGCGTCAAATGTAGCTTACCCTGATGGATGTGTTATTACTTAGCCACAAGCACATTGCTAAAGGAATACGTTGAATTACAATTCACTCTGTTTATAGTACCTTTGGATTATTTTGGCGAACAGATAGGTCACTACCTGCGCGAGCCTGAAACGTAGTGTTTTGTTTTTTTGGAGACAAATTATAAAGTAACTGTAGGTGTAAGTGTGTTGTGTAGTTGTGTTGTGCGAGTGTGTTGTGTGGTGTATACTTTCCCAGCACTCGTAACCAAATCAAACTACACCAACGTAGCTTGTTCTCAGAAATACAATGAATATTTCAGTAAGAGCTAATTAGCTTCAAAATTACAGAATGCAATGCGGTGAAAACACAGACATACCCTTTGCATAGCTCTAGCTGAGATGTGGACGGGAAAATAACTGTGATGTTAATGCATCGCATTCACGGAATACTCACTTTACTCTTGTTTATAATCCACTACGAAATGCTGGGCTGCACAAAAATAGTCTCTGGTGACATATTTAGCACAAGATAAAATCTTTTTACAAAAAAAAACAACCGACATCCAAAAAAAACACTAGAACTTCGGAAGTCGGTGTCTTTGGTTTTGAATTTTCGTTTTAAGCCACAGACTTCCGAAATTAAAGTTATTTATCACTCTCTAGTGTTTTTTTTGGAAGTCGGTTGTATTTTTTTGTAAAAAGATTTTATTTTTCACTTTTTAGTTGTGGTACCTACCCCCTACTAGTTCGAATATCACGACCTGCTATGTAAATAACAGTGACAGGAAAATATTAAAAGATCGACCATATAGGCTAAGTGGGAAAAATACGTATTAATGAAGCTAACTCAAAAAGTACTCAGGCTAAGTTAATAAAATTTATATGGGACCACCTTGAGAGCATAACCTTTCAAACAAAAAAGAATTTTCAAAATCCGTCCACAATTGACGAAAATATCGACGGACACCCACAAAAAAAAAAAACCTACATACGCTACGAACATATAACCTCCTCCTTTTTGGAAGTCGGTTAAAAAGAGAGGCCTATGTGGATAATGGTGTGGTTCAATATATTTCGTGAATGCGTCTAAGACATCCGAATGCATGACATGTGGAACAGGCGGCAGACAATTGAAGATAAAAGAGTGGCATGAAGTTACTTATTCATATAATATGTACCAAAATGCTGACTACAGATGCACACACTCGCGGTGAGCTGCTCGTATAGAAACTTTCATATCTGCATGTAGTTAAATGGTCAAATAAAATTGGCTTAACTCCGCGTTCTTGATGGGTATCGATTTGATGATTTTTTTGGGGTCAACGACCGCTGGTATTGTTGTTACTTCGTTAATTACGTTCCCGTGAGATAGTTTCCGACCTCCACGCCAGCTGTTGGTATATAAGTAATATAAAGTATTCCACGTGAGTGTAACCCCACCCCAACTATAATACCTCTTCAGGATTTTAGTTGAAATTGAAATTGAGCTCAAGTTACCGTTTTGCGTAGATATTACTTTTACGTTAGCTCTCTGATATTACGAAAATTAGATTTATGAGTCGAATAGAATCTATTAGGTTTTGTACTTACCTACCTACCGACTTGTTATGCTCTTAAGATATTGAGTCATTTGTATTCGATACCTTTCAGAGTTATAAATAGAAGTGAGTGAATTGTTTATTCACATAATATCATCACGCCTTGTTTCCCCGTAGAGTTGAGCAGAGGTGTAACTATAGTAGGTACCTACCCCTATTTCACCAGTTATGTTTATGTCTCATGTACCTAATAGGGGGCGAGCCTATTGCCATCAACCGGGCACAAATCCAGAATTTGCACTTTTACTGAGAAAGTCCAGATAGAAAAACCCGATAACAATTTGCCTGGCTTAGGAATCGAACCCAGTACCTCATGCTCACCAGTAGCGCCTTCAACTAGATCAACGAGGCAGTCAGTTTAGTTACAATACAACTGAATTTGGATTCAGAAACTAGAATTTATTGAACCATAGTATACCTCCTCGGGTTCCAACCCCATAAAACTAAAACCGGGACATTAAAACGGCATGAATAAACAAAATCTCATGAGCGATAACAGCACCAACGGCAAATAATAAATAATTCAGGCGCACCTGTTTTCTCGGATCCATAAAATATCCCGTGAAAATTATCGTTCCCGCCCTGCACACGTCAAGCTTGAGGTGGCCAAGGAAATTTAATATTAATGGCGAGTGTACAGTCACAAGCATAAATACCTAACAGTTACGCAAAATTCATATTCGCTTTAGGCTGAGATATGCCTATGTTCAGCAGTAGACTGCGACATCCATATGGCGAATTTCACAATTAAAATCGGAACGCGATCAGCACATAAACCACGTTTAATAGCTGTCAGTGTCATTATTTTCTTTGGAATATTGACGGTATAGATGTACTGATCGCGTTCAGTTACATTGGTGAAATCCACCCTTAGTTTGTTAATTCATTGACGCTTAATTTAAAAGCGTTCTCTCGTGAAATTAACATTGCAACTTAAATAAAAGACTTATTTCTTATCCGTTTCAATAATACTATGTTTGTCACGCCATAAAATATCTATAAATACTGCAGAAGAGTATCGCTCTATCGTCAGTGTAATGTATGATGCTCATGACTGTACGTAATGCCGTGATGACTGATTCTTCTACCTGGTGCGCCGTGGTCTTAAATCTCCATTTGTTACCATCATTTTGATGTGAGGACGAAATGGGGGGTTTTTGAGACACGGTTCGTGTTTACTCTTTCTTGTCATGTTTAAAGATTTTACAATGGATGTTATTATTATAGTAGATACGTAACAAACACCAAAACTCAATGAACTAAATCAGAATATATTGGTTAATAGTACGGGAAATTATATGTTAATTAAATCAGCAAACTACGTCCATTTGCCTTGTTATAGTCATTTTATACTCTGTCAAAGAATGTCAGGGTTGAGTTGAATAAACGGGCTATTAAAGTTTACTAGTTAATTTGGTATACAATTAAACTACCTTACTTTACCACGCGGACACAATTCTATCCTGTATTTTCCGATGGGGTTTATTGTGCATTCTTTATTCGTTTTTTGTGTTATAATTAAGTCAGTGGGAATGACTTCCAAGTCGGAGTAGGTACTTTTTGACGATATCACCTAACTTTGAATTGGTAGGCATCGCAATGATGAATAATACCGATGATTAACAATTTGATGAGATTGAACAGTAAATTAATTGGATTAATAGGTGAATATATATATGCATAGCTAGCTGAAATCCAAGTACCTAATGTATATCTAAGTGTAGGTAAGTATAAGTCGCGTATAAATACGGGCTAGCCCACCTCGCATCCTTCGCTGCATCTCCTGGGGGTGTTTATACTGAATCTAAGCCTTACATTCAACTTTGAAGGGATCCTTCCTGTCTTTGTGTAAACCCTTTTTATTAGGTACCTCCTCGCTTGTAATCACCTGTGGGCCATTCAAAGGTGTACTAAACATCTGTATCCCACGAGTTAAAAGCACAAAAAACATCAATACTTTCCTGAAATGAAGAAGAACGCTTATTATCTTGCTTAAACTAAAAAATACTAACTTAAATCGCATCTGCACAAATGAAAAAGAACTTTATAGCAGGGGAGATAAAATACAATTTGTTAGTATGTTGTGTAGAGACAATCACTTGAAGAGAGGCATCACTCAAGGCGCAAGTTAATAATATTGGAGGAGCGCTCTGGTCTCTGGTGGAGGTATTATTGCCTCGGTGAAGTGACGAAGGTAAACGTTGGACCTTGAATATTGTAAAGGGCTGTATTTATACGCCCAGATATACAGAGTTAGAGAGTAATAATAAAGTTGGAGGTGAAACAAAAGTAAAAGCTTTCCAATCTGACTGAATAAAAGTTTCAAACATGCTAATAAATAAATCACAGGAAAAACTAAGTTCAATACAATAAGAACTTGTGTCTTTCGATTCTTTCATTTCAGTGCCTACAAAATCGATGTTTCCAAAATTCGATAAAATTTTGTCTTGAAGACAATACAATACAGAATACAATAATGCTAACAAGTTAACACGGTGTGACCGGGTTTCCTATGTTCCTATATTCCGGGACTATGAAGTCATCACAGAGCTTACGAAAGTAAAAACAATTGTCTGGATCACTGTCACTGGATACGGCGAACAGGACTATAAAATCTGATCATAGAATTGTCCTAGCCATTGTGGCAGTATAGTACGACAATGCAGAAACAGATGCCAAAAGCTAACCCAACAACTGTCTTCAAACAAGCATGTCTTCTCAATGTTAAGGCGAAAAGTCTATGGTAAATTCAAAACTAAAGATTTTTGCAAATAACAGCTCCGTATTGGCACGTTTGGTGATCAAAATGTGACTCGCGGCGATGATGACAATCATTGTAGGTGCTTATTGAATAAAAATCTAAAATACAACTCTTGTCATCTTGAGTTATATTTTGAAAGTACCTATCATCAGTATTTTCATGAAATAGATAGTCACATTTTCTATTATAAATTATATGTAACTATTTTAACTTAATAAATAAGAACCTAGTATAAAAAAAAATAAGTAAGTAAATAAATGATCTATTCTATTCTATTCTATATTTTGTGGGCTATCCTAGAGTGGCTAGAGTAGGCATCTTAGAAATATAAATAACAGATATCTATGGTAGGCATCACCAATGTTTTGTACACTATTTGGCTAGAAGGTCCACACGTTCAGAGCAGGGAGCTACATTGAATTGAAATTCAGTCCTAACCAAAATCCGCATCGTATTTCAAGTCCATAGTCAATATTGCCCATTCCGTTTTGCCTGTATCAATACGAGCTGGTTGACCGAACATATTTCTATTTCCATATTCATTTCATTCATATGGCTACTTCAGTTTGAATTTTTTCAATGGACTAAAACATCATCGCCGAAGTGTATTTCAAGGTATTTACAACCACGAGGAAATGTAATTGACAGGTATAATATACATGTATATGTAAAAAACACACTCAACACACGCAAACAAAAAAAAGAAAAGGGGTAAATGCTGCACATTGTTGCATCTATCAGTTTGGCTTCGAGGAACATGAGCTTTGGTTTACGTTGATTGGGTAGTCTTCAATAATTGGCAATATGAGCATGCAACGCTCTTTGTTTAGGAAACAATAACACATTGGTAATACTCTTCAATCATTGTTATTTGTTACTCAAGTCATAAAGGATTTCAAAACCATTCATACAGACCCTTGTACATTTGCGTCCTTGAACTAATAATACTTCAAGAACACAAATGTACAGCATATATATTAATAAATAATAATATTTTGATTTTTATATGCGCTTCGCACAGTGTTTACGACTTGACCTCGAGTTTTCTTTAATTTGTAATATAAATGTAAGTAATGAAACATAAACTTTCCGGAATAAGTCACCAAATTATGGTGAAAACCACATTGAAATCCATTGTAATATTTAGAAGAATTAAGCGGTCACAGACACACACGAAAAGCGATTTTATTTTATACTATTCATAGATGTTAGTAATATGAAGTTATAACTTTTAGTTATATTCATATTTTTTTATAAACATGTAGTAGGTAGTTCACGTCGGATGTTTGACGTCTGTACGTAGTTATTTACGACTGAAGCAACTAAGACGAATCAATTAAATTATACTCAAAGAATACAATCCCATAATTTTATCTATTCTTATCTTTAGTTTCAACATTAAAGAATAATGATTATCCAATTAATGCCGGGAATTTTCATTTCTTCAAAAGCGAAGAAGTTCAAAATCGAGTAGCAACATGGAATTAGTATGTACGAGTACTTTATGGGCCGAGATCTCATCTCAGCGACAACCAATGTCAAAACTTGTCGAAAATGTAGGTTAGTTATAGTTTTGAAAGATTAGAACGCGAACGTTCTTAAAACTACGGGAATTGTTTTAAAAACCGCATCTATTTAATGCTGAAACCTATATTACGGTACCCATACCAATCTGAAAACTTCGTCCTTTTTCAAAATTCGAAGTCAATAATTGGTGTCTGCGCAGTGAATGAATGAAGCAGAGATTGGTCGAAAGCAATCAGTTTCCATCAGCTGTCAGGCGCAGGTCGGGACAGCCTAGTGCATGTCCCGTACGTCGGGCCTGATGGCCGACGCTGGCCGATGTTATTCGGAAGGAGATTGGATTTGTAATGGTTTGACAGCTGATGATATATGTTTTACTGATTCTAAACTTGTTCTAAACCAATACTTTGACTAGTTTCAGCTGAAAATGTAAGAATACAATGCTGACTGATAGCTGGAGAGCAGTAGTGGCTCAGTGGGAATGGTTTCCATTTCATTGTATCAATAGTAATATTAGCTCCAATACAACATTTTTAAGTGATAGCTATGATGGCATATATAATAGCTGTTTTATAGGGTTTATTGAACTATAATCTTTCCATCCATTTATTTAACTTTTGACAGCTATTATTAAAACGTCAAACGTCACGTCACTATTAATAAAAAAACAAAGTGCCCATAAAGCATTGCATGTTTTCACCATGGTTTTTAGGGTTCCGTAGTAAACAAGGAACCCTTATAGTTTCGTCATGTCCGTCTGTCTGTCTGTCTGTCTCCGGCTTAGCGCAGAGACTGTTGGCGTTAAAAGCTCGTTCAAAAATATTGTGATATTGTTAAAACCATTTATGGATTGAAGGATCCGTCTGCGAAATATTAAGCTTTAAAGTGCTAATTTTTGTCAGAGTCAAGTGTCCCCCCCCTGCCACTTAAACGGTAAGTTCTGGATATGTGGAAAAATTCACAGCAGTAGTATATATAACGAAATTATAAGGAAAACTATCACAGCTAAGTAGGCTTTACGAGTAATTATCGACCAACTTAAATTTGCATTTGCTAAAACATGTCCTACCATACAGTTTGTATGGGAGAACACGTTTTTCAACTACAATGTTAAGTTTGTTCTTGGGATAAGTTCATCCCAGTTACGGAACCCTTCATTGTGCGTGGTCCAACACGCACTTGGCCGGTTTTTTAATGTAATAATTACGTAACTTCATAAGCGTGTATATACCTATGTCAGAAGTTAAATAAATGGTTGGAAATAGTATAGAAGTATGTTTGCCATTTGTATACCGATAATTTGAGCTTGAATAAATAAGAAAGCGTCCGACAATCGACCTGGTTTGGTCTTAACTTAACCACAAAAGCTCTTAGCATCCTAATCTTAGTTCATGGAAGCTCGCGACCCGCCAATTTTAATTAAAATTCTATTTTTTACATTACATTGTGTATTTAGATTAGAAAGGTAACATAGAAATGCAAGGCAAGATTAGCAACACACCTGGAGTAAATTGGGGGACGGAAACTCGGCGTGCTCATTTTTTCTATGTCAAGTTACGTGACGTAATTTAGTCCTATTTAAGAATTCTTACAGGCGTAAACACGTCCCTCAATTTATCTAGACGTGTCGGTACATTACGCCCCTTTTTACACGATCCAGCTGGATAGATAAGATGTCACATATCAAATATTTAACTCATACCGATTCAATTTTGGTTCTCGCCTTATCCAGTCATTTGCCACCGGGTTCCCGGGACCGGAAACTAGTAACTGGAACTTGTGAGTAGGTACGGGTCACGGGGCACAGTGCACCGACTCGTACGAACATTGTAGGTGGACGTGACCTAGAAACAACAAAGTATTGCAGATGCAAAATGCACACCCAGGTATATAGGTAGACCATCTGCTGCATACCTACGTGACTTTACTGAAATGGAAAAGCAGAACAGCTGTTTATTATTTTGTAGAAGAGATTTTCATGTTTAACGTAAAAGAATAACAAGTATTTTAATAAAAAAATTACCACTACAGGCGAAGCCGCAATCAAAAGCTAGTAAATTAAAGCACTTATGTTTTAGAGGTACACTATTCATGCTAATCTCCGCAAAATAAAATTATGTGAAGTTTGACTTTTATTTTTATTATTGATCAGTGGCAGCAAGTACCTTTGGCTTTATATTAATTTATATATATAGAATCAAATCAAAATCAATTGTTTTAATAATAATTCAAAGCATTCTAGTACTTTTTCTCATAAGTGTTTGGAAATTCGAACAATATTTAGACAACATCGTTCGACATAGATCGAAATTGCGGTACTGGAAATTCAAACGAATACATCATACGAGGGCCCGGCGGGCAATATTTGTATGAACTAAAATTCATATCTGTCCTGTGTAGCGGCCAAATAAATTACTATGAAAACTCATAACTGTCCTGTTATTTAAAAATGGATCGAACTTTTTACTTCAACACAAGGAGCAACCAAGAAGGTAACTTAACAAAGATTATTTATAGTTCGATTTGGCTTGCAAATATGCTGATTAAAGTAAAAAAAAAAATTAACATTATTATTGCCGCGTGAAACATTATCATTGTTCGTCATTGATTCTGGAATTGAATTCTCCCCCAGGTTTCCAGTAATAGTACACACACCGATTTAATTCAATTATCATTTAGTGTCATGGAAAATTAATTAATTACTACGAAAAATCTGTTAACTTTAAAGGTACATATCTTTTTTGTCCAAGTGAATTTAGACATGCCGTCTTAATATGAATTTAACTATTCCATGAGGGCAACAAACACAGACATACTTAGTTCATACTGCTACAGTCAATTTTTTTTTTGGGTACGGGTTCCATACTAAATTACCCATTATCCTTTGAAACTTTAATTATTAAGTATAATATTATTTTTACGGATGTACGTACTTATGTAATTAGGTAGGTACGTAGAGGTATGTAGTTGCTATGTATGTAGTTAGGTAGGTAGGTACGCCGTAGAGGCGTAGATAAGTATTTAGAGCTACCCGTGCGAAGCCAGGGTGGGCAGCTATTGTAATTATAATACAACAAATATCATATTCTCAAGCCAATGGCACCCAATCAATGGTAGTCTAGTGTTTTATGAGCTATCACACTTTCATGTGAAATTGTGAAACTGTACAAAAATATTATTTTGTCTACTGCGTGAGTCGCGCTGACATTGCCGCGCGACTAGTGTTATATCGAAGCTTGTAACGAAACCATAGCGAGATCTAACTCGACGCCAACACCATCTAGGGAAGAAATACTATGAAGGTTTTTCCAAAGGTTAAAATGTTCAAAAAACTGTTTATAATTTAGTACACCAAACGTTACATAAATAATCAATAAAACATTATTTTGCAACGTTTTCTAAGGGCAAATTTGATCGCTTAAAATGTCTCGCCATTCACAAAAACTGCAATAAAGACGAGTTTAATGAATTAGGTAATGACCATGTGAATATTAGTAATAAGTAATAATAAAATATATACCTCGTCTGCCTTTGCAGCAAGAGTGAACAGGCATCTTCTGGGCACGCTCGTTCCATCATAGACCTCGTCCATCGCTTTCCATCAGGCGAGATCGAGGTCAAGAGCAGGACTATTCTGTAATAAAACACACTGGGCAAATTTTTCAATAGTCAGATAACTTTTATCTGAAGAATAATTATGACAGCTTGATATATTTTCTTTACAAAAGCTGTCAAATCGCCATATTTATTCCTCAAATAAAAGTTATCTGACGATTGAAAAATAGGCGAAAAATGAGTGTAAAACGTAAACACAAAAATTATTTCATTTTATTCGATAGCTCGTAGGGGTTGCAGCGACAGTAACGCCATAGAACATTTCATTTCTAATTACGCGGCGTTTTTAAAATAAGTTCTTTTACTGACAAAGTTGTGAAATCTTTAGTTTATTACTTCGACCTACCTGTGTAGTTGTTAACTTTAGAGTATTTCAGCTTGTTCTTATTAATAAGTAATTAACACTGCCTCTATCTAACTTCGGAACTTGATCCCATGGGCTGCTCGTAATTTATATTGTCTGGGCAGGAGTCAGACCGTCAAGTTAATAAAACAAACTGTTTTACAACTCCTGGCAGTTCATTGATTTGTTCGACAGGCTAAACATTTCTTTTTGTTGCGAAATCACGAATATTCAAGGAACATTTAGAATTTCAACGAATCTTTTCGAGATTCCAGTCGCAAGGACATACGTATACTATAGGGATCTAGTGAACCGTTTATAAGTGAAGGGCCACACAGAACAAACTACGGTCATAATAAAGCAACAAAAAAAATGGGTTCTGGTTTGCTTTGTGGTAAGTACTTAACCCTCTGAATATTAATGTCAATGTAGCGAACTGTTTACAGTAACAATAATAATTGACAACTAAGATAAGTAAACTTTAAAACAATTCAGCTAGCGATCTCAAAACACACACATTCACACATGTTGTGTATTTCCACACATTTGCTGAATATTAGTGAAATGCGGTGCAGTTTTTCTTGCGATCCTGTTAGCATAATTATACTAATACTAGCTGTTGCTCGCGACTTTGTCTGCGATCCAGGATGAAAAATAGCCTGTGTCCTTTTTTTTTTACCACAACGGGGTAGCTCTTGGCCTGCCGAAGGTGGAAGCGAGCTTCACCCGGAATCCTCAACCACAGAGGAACTGGCTATCTTACCTCTAACTGCCGGAACACAACAATGCTGTTAACATTGTTGTTATGGCGACAGACTTAGATAAGATGGTGGTAGCTAGCCAGGCGGACTTAAAACAAGCCCTACCACCAACCAAACCGAGCAGAAAATCATGCCCCCACTGGGAATCGAACCCGGGACCTCTGGGTCTGAGACAGGTGGTCTAACCACTAGACCACAGAGGCGGTCCTTCTCCAGGTCAAGGTCTACCATGTGCCAAATTTCATCTTGTTGGGATGTTTAAATTCATGTATGCTTGGATGATTGTTACTCAATCACACAATAACGGCTAAACGGTTTTGGATAAAATTTGGCTCACAGATAGACAGATGGAGGATACTTTTTATGAGTTCCGACGTCCGTTTCATAAATACTCATTAGGTTAACGTGAAGTTAAATATTTTGAATTTAACAATAACTTTCTATTTTGGTCAGACGACTAAATACTTCAAGCACATAATATCACCACAGATAAAAACTGGGTATCGTGAGTAGTTTCCCGTCTATAGTTTGAAGATATCCTACAGGCAATGTAACTGTGAAACCAGATCAATAGCTTCGTAAAATAAAGAGTAGATATTTTTCTCTGACGTAATGCGTTCCGTGCTGTATAAATATACCGTAAAGTATGGGCCACGAAAGCGGCGACTTTTGTTTTTCATCTTGCGTAAAAATATTCATCCCAACTGCGGAACCCTTTACTTCGCGTGGTTCTGCACGGCTATTAAAATGGAAAACGCTGCTTAATTTTTTATAACCATTAGTAAACATGTGTCTATTCATTTTAAGCTGTATGCCGCACTTAACCAATATTTTAATTAGTGGAGGTTTACAATAATGCATTTTGTGTATGAGCTGTGGAAACGTTGAAACTTTCGTGAAAGCCTTTGTTCATCGGATTAACAAATAAATAGAAACAATATCAAAATGTTGAATAAATCCCGCCGCCGCCGTATGCTATTCATTTTTCTCAGTTGGGAAGGAAACTGTATTTTTGTTCCCTGTTGTTCCTCTCCGCTGACTTTCAAGCCGCCCTCCACCTCGTGTGAACTCATTACACCTCTTTGTCAGTGTCGGGTGCAGCTCATTTCTGAGCTGAGCTTGACATATCGGTTCGGACCGCGACATTACACGAGAATAACATAACTTTGTGTTACATTAATACCTCGTCATGAATTTCTTTAAACGATTTTGGAAGGGTCTTGTACCTAAGAGTATTAAAGGTAATGAAAGCCTAGAACGTAGATAATAACAATGTGTTATTTACCTACATAACAAGAACAGTTAATTAACAGATCATATTCATTACTTAAATAAATAGAAATATGTCGTAACACTCTTGTTGAATTATCAATATAACTTGTATTATAGGCACTAGTTGCAACCTTTGTCTTAGATGCACTTGTACAAATCCTAACGAATTATTAGAAATGCGAAAGTGGGTTTGTTTGTTATCCGCTTTCAAGCTAAAACAGCTGAAAGGATTTGGATGAAATTTGGTATATGGGTAGCTTGGGACCTGGAAAAGGACATAGGCTACTTTTCACCCTGGAGCACAGACGAAGTCGCGGGCAACAGCTAGTATTAACTTAAAACAATACCGGCCAAGTGCGTATCGGAACACGCACATAGTTGGGATGCAATTATCCCAAAAACAAACTTAAAATTGTAGTTGAAAACATGTTCTCCCACACATCGATATACAGTAAGATTCACGAAAGATGACCACGGCGCAGAAGGCATATTTAAGTCAATTTGTCAATTAAGTAATAGAATTAAATATTAAGTCATAATAATAATAATAAGTGTGTCATTATATCATATATTAAGTGTATATTATTATTTATTAGTCTTAAGTCTTTTCTTCATGAGTGTACGTGCGCAGACGGCCGCCATTTGTGGTCATCTTTCGTGAATCGTACTGTACGTCACGGTCAATTCGCCAACTGCATTATGTAAGTTGTTTGTAAAACTACAAAATAACGATATCGAATAGTTGGTTAATTAATATATTAAGACTTTTCACCAGAATGACGAAGAGGTTCTGTATCAATGGACTTCAGTCCAAGTAGCCATTTAGGCGCAGATTTTTTTAAAAGTGTTATTTGAAAATGAGTAAAAGCTAAGAGTTTTATTAAGTCTGTAATGTGTTTAGATTAACACATAAGAATTGAATTTAAATATACCAGTACTTTTGGAATACTCTGAGAAGAATATTTTCCACTGCACGTTACTTCTTCGCTGAAGGTGTAATTACCGTTATATTTTGTACAGATTATTCGGAAAAAGAATCCATACTAAATGCGAAAATAACTCTGATACCGTAACATCCCGGCTGTATGTTCCCGTGGGATAATGTCCGACCTCCACGCTGGAGAAGCCGCGGGCAAAGCTATATATAGTATCCTATAACGTCATATTAAATAGAATAAGCTAAAATATTGAATGACGGAAGAAGGTCCTTGTGTTATGCTTACTCACGGGAAGATTCTACTTCTCTGGGTATTGGAATAGATGAATGAACAGACAACTGTGCTGCTGGGGAGTTTGTTGCGCACCTTCTTCCCAGCTAAACCACTAGGCAATGGGCGGGCGTTTTAGGGGACTGTTTTATGTAATTTTGACGTTCAAAAAGCGCTGATTCTCAGCATATTTTGAATTGACTTGACTTGATCTTGACTTTTGAACTCACATTTTATGAAAGTAAATAGGAGCGGCATCAAACACTGTGCGAGACTAAATTCCGAGCTAGCAGTAGTTCTGTTTTCCATTGTCAGTCCCTAAGTTCATCTTGAACACGGACATTTATGAAGGAAAACGTCGTTAGGAAAGGACTTATCTTCTTGATTGTTCTCTATCTATGTTACAAATTAAAGTCGTGCGTGTCTTGTGACCGCGTTGTTCTTCATAAATCCGCAACGAAATTTGATGCCGTTTTCACCATCATTTAGAGAATTCATTCAGGAAGGGTTAATGTTGTAACACCTAGTCTTAAACTTACTTTATAATAAAGAAATCTCGATGATTTGTCTAGTTGTATAAACCGTGCTAGTAATTAATTCAGAAGTCGTCAATCCGCCATGATGAGGTAAGGTATGAAAAACGGGCTGGTGCCCGTAACTCCACGTCAAAGCGCGTCTTTTGCGTACGGGTGGTAAAGCACATTTATTCGATCCACCCCAGCTCCTGTTGCTATTCCAAATATTATATTTATTTTAGGACTTAAAGTAATTGTTTTTATTTTTTATTTCTGTTTATTGCTATCTCATTCTATGCTGCACCGGTTAGCGTCATCAAGTTAACGCCGGCTGTACTTGTGTACTTTCTTTTCATTGCGTCATGTTTGCCGCAAATAAACGTATTTTCTTTCTTTTCTTTTTTCTCCTCAAAGAAGGCCAGTAATACTTTGGTGTTACTGACAATGGTACGGAGGGTTCCCGAAGTACTTTGTTCTGAATGTGGCAACCACTGGGGAGTTTATCAGCAGATGAGCTGCTGTCTCGTCGTCCTCCATGCAGGTCCTGCATAGCGGACTGGCTGTGACTCCTGTGACAAAGAGCGTGGTAATCAATGGAAATGCTTTCTCAGAATGGCAAGACTCCTTTGCCCTGCACTGGGGCAATAATAACTAAGTTAACATTATGTCTCCAAAATAACGATGACATTTTTATAGTTGCACGAAGAATGACTTTTCCCCACTCCGTCGGGACAGCAATAACGCTATATTCCGAACACCATTTACTACACATAAAATATAACAGTTACGACTTTTAAAGTAACAACTATAGGGAAGTTTTAACAACTTTTTCATGTCCCTTTTCCCGAAGTAACTTCTATAACGAAACGAAGACCCGTTATGACAGTTTATACGGCCTATTACGAATAAAGAAACTACTATTCTGCGCTACAACTACTCTTGAACGGAATTTCCATTTAATGGTAATAAGGGCGTTACTATGACATTATGATAAACGTTTTTATATACCCTTGTGAGTTATGAACTGCTTTGCAATGTTGATGAAATATTTTGCTTGTTTGATTCTTTACCCGATACATAAGGACAAATTAAATTAACTAGCGAAACTCCAAAAATGTGATGGATTTCGATAGCTAAACAAGATAAAATAAAATAAAATACAGATTTTCTCAACTTATACTTCAAGTAACAGAAAAAAAAGCGGTCGATGACCCAAAAAAATCATCTAATCTTTTTTATCTACACCCATACTTATCCTCTATATATGTTTCTGAAACAGTTAGCTTATTGCCAACATTAAAACGACCAGTGTCATAATAAACATAATTTTATCATCGAAAAGAGTGCTAAAATATTGTACTAAATTTAATTATGCAACTCTTTTGCAGCAGATGCCCCCCGTGACCCGCATGACCCCCGTGCCGACACATGTCACATATTTTCCAAAATACACTCCGTGACGCTTGGAGCGCTGCGGGCTATGGTCGTTTTAATGTTGGCAATAAGCTAACTGGTTCAGATTGTTTTTTAAAGGTTTCATATCATGGGTAGTAGCAGTATAAAGTCCACTATATAGATAAACCCACATTCGTCTTTTAATACCCCTTATTATACAACCTTTGCAAAAATAACTATTATTTTATCGTGTTTAGATATCGATACCAATTAGGTCTGCGGTGTTTCTATCTTATTTAAGCCTGGTAGATCATAAGCATAAGTGGCAAGCAATTTATATTAGAAGTTGTTGTATAACTATTACTATTACGATCCGAAAGTAAATAAACTGCGCATAAAAATAAAAGCGATAAATAAAAGCGCATTGCTGGCACTATGCTCCATCACATTTAGAAAACGGGAACGTTAAATCAACTGCTGTGCCGAAGCAAAGCCTGATACCTCCACTGGAAACAATCGATCCCCGTATCAAAACCAGATCCCTCACCGCATAGACACAAGATAAAATCTAAAGACTGCCCCTACAAGAGAACACACGAAATTTATTACCATCGGCCACAGTTTCTCAACACTCCGCTCGCTACAGAACTTGGAGATTTTCTCTCAACATATTCTCCCTCTCCATAAAAAAGTTTCGCTTGCAAAGTATTTATTTCGACGCCAACAGTTGGATTTGTTTAAGAGCGAATTGATAGATTGGTTTACACGATTCCCGGAGGTGGTGCGAGGTGTAGTTTCGTTCAACATTTTTCAGGATATTCTTACTCTTTGACATCTGATCTTAGTGGAATATCCGAGTTCTGGTTTTCCTTTTATGTAGTTGTGTAGACTTCGTTTTGTTACAGATAACGGATATAGGATGTCACCTGTTTGTTGGGTGAAAGACAAATGGTATCGATTTTCCGAAGAGTACATAAATGGTTGATTCGCAGACGATTTATAAATAGTCTTCTATTGATTTTCTCACTGCATGGTAAAGCGTCGTTATTACTGCAACACATTTAGAAGAACGCGCCCCACTCCGCGATAACTGTACTGTAAGCTGTAATTTAGTACGGAGTGATGTGGTACTATCTATAACAAACGTTGGTTTGAAAATAGTGCGAACAATATTATAAAATAAAAAGACAACACTTCAAAAATTGCCAAGTTATAAACGTTTTAAAATAGCTGCAAAACAAAGTCGGCACTATCACAGCAGTGATGTCACGACTATGTTACTTCATACTAGCGCCATACATTGTCCGTACTGTGCGACAAGGACAGTAGTTTAAATCGTGTAGCTTCTCCATATTTCTATCGATTATCTAATTTTACTATGCCTTTTTTGAAATTAAGTACATTATTTGTTCGAACATTTTTAACAGGAATCAGGCGTTTCGCTGCGTTTACCGCTGTGGTTTGCAGTTGCGGTTAGATTCTGTCTAAATAACTGCTGTGTTCTAAATTGACTTAACTTTTTAAGTAACTTCCTCCATAAATCATAGATATTTGGGAATAAGACGCTTCCTTATTTAAATTGGCGCATTCTCTTAGTTTGAGAGCCTCTGCCCGCAGCGTCAACAAGTCTACAGAATCTGTATACATAATAACTGTGGCACACAATCGACTCAGTATTCATACAATTCGTCGATACGTCGGAGATTTTATTACGAGATAGATCGACGTGGGATTGTGTATCTCACGTTGACCTTCCGAATGATTTTCTATGCATAATGTAAGGAATCAAGTTTATGGCTGCTATTATAACTATTTGGGTGTTTTTCAAAAGCTCGTGGCACCACTTCACCTATAGCCAACTCACTGCGCGTTTACACTCATCACTAGTGCATTCCTGAACGGTGTACTTATATGTAAGTCATGAATGAGGCAAATGATGCTGATTTTTCATAGAAAATGTATTTACATACATTTTCTATGTCTTGTATGTGTTTTCAGTTATTAAATGCATACTTTTTAAAAGCAATTTTTGTGCTTTCTACGTAGCTCTCGGAAAACCATACGAAAATAATATAAACAATAACTTATAATGGTAAGGATTTGTGAGTACTATACTAACAAATCATTGCCCTAGCCTTTAGGGTTCCGTAGTCAACAAGGAACCCATAAAGTATCGCCATGTCCATTTGTCTGTCTGTCCGCGGCTTAGCTCAGCCCAGCTACGGAACCCTTCATTGTGCGTGGTTCGACACGCACTTGGCCGGTTTTTTCATAATTATAAGAGTTAGCTTACGGTTCAACAAGATATCAATAAACTAAAGGATAAGAGATTGGCCACCCATCCGAGGATTAATCATGACACGTTTTGCTTAACTTTGCCTACTGACTTGCTAACAATGAAACATCATACCGAAGGTCAAGATCGCCCCCTTTCTAGTAAAAACGAGGATAGGCTATCCTCATTTTTTCCGCCTCATTTGGCCTATATTTCTCAGAGTTAGGTGGCATAAACAGAGGCTCATGTTTTTTTCATCGGTACATGATTATGACACCTTGCGTATATTGATTTAGTTACGTAGCGTATACTATTATATTATCCATCCATAGAAACCATCTGGTTCTTAATAATAGCACCTGAAAAAATATTATTTGGAAGATGTAAAATCAATAATATTCGTTTTATGAAATGGAATTTTTTATTATTTTCAGCAGTTCCTATGTGCAATGTATTTATTCCACGTGTTTTTAGAACCGTCACTCTTAAAGATGATGAAATCATCTCACTAGTTTCCACTCTGAAAATCGTACTCCGTGTTCCAACATAGACAAACTGTCTAGTTCGGTTACTAGAAAATAATACTTTGTAACCTACTAGCTTTAACCCGCGGGTTTTTTTTGTGTCATATTCTATAAGGCACCTCTTTAGGTCATGAGCTATCCGAATATCAAAAATTATTTGGCCTAGGTCTTAAGGGGGAGGCCCGAAAAAAATTGCTTCGCTGTTACAATGTATAGCTGTAACCCGCGAAATTTCGCGTTTTTTTTTTTTAGTTTTGAATTCATATTCTTTATGGCACCACTGTATGTCATGAGCTATCCGAATATCAAAAACTATTTTGGCCTAGGTCTTATGGGGGAGGCGTAAACATTTATTCGCTGTTACATTATTGTATATTATTAGATATAGGTGATATTTTAAGGTACCTAGTCATGTTGTCTCATCCTTACCTGGATATGAAACTATTTTCTATTAAAAACCTATAGGTTAATAAAGCTGTCAAACTAAAATGCACAGTATTCTTGTTTTTAAAGTTGATATTCATTATCTTTGTTTCTCTACCGGCTTTTCTTTAAGATAACTTGGTAAAATTCTGTCGTCGTTGTTAAGAAAAATGGAAAATTCACCGCCGTGAAAGAAACTTTTAGGCGCAATCTTTTCCTTTCAAAGTTTTTAAAAGGGAAAAGGCACTTAATTGGATGAGTTCGTTACGGAGTGCTTCGATACGATATTGATTTCCGATATTTTCGAGTATTTCCAAGATGTCAGATTGTAAAGAAAGAGTGTAGGTAGGGTACGGGAAGGCGATTCTCCCGCATCACGCACTCGTGATCGTCGTTCGATTCCTGCTTTTATCTCGTGAAAATCAAGATAGGCTAGGTATACTCGGCATGTCGATTCCAGCATTTTCCTCAGGAAAGCCACGCCACATGCCTTATTGATGCGACCTTGCGACATGCAAAGAGTTGTTGGGACCAGTCGGCACATACCTCAGAACAATTAGTTATTGTTCTGAGGCACATACAAACCCTTGACTATGACTTGTCCTTTGCCGTCATGTTGGCACCATTGCTTGTCAAGCTTAGTTTCAATGAGGTTTCAATACAAATAGAGTTCAAAATGGCGACTCACAGAACAGTATTACCAATCGCGTTGTGGGTAAAGTTACAATACATACACGTACATGATTTAATGTCGACCGTCACAAAGTCCGCTCCACCACTGAAGATCGGCGGAAAATTGTGGAACTACTTTTTTTTAATGCAATGAGGCACTAGCGCCGCGTCTATCGGACTTCAATGGTGGTGCGGACTTGAGCAACGTCAAACGTCATTCATTATTGTGTCAATTGAAGTGTCGTAAGAATGTAAGGAAATATTAAAATAATTAAAAGCAAGATGTATTAATTATGAAAACCAAAAATGTGTGACGAATTTCTAGTTAAGTTCATGCAAAACATCGTAGATGAAGCTTTGATTGCCACAGCGTGTCCGCCACGACGACGACGTACTGACATCCTGGATGCTGCGAACCCATTTGAGCTGAGCGAGGCAGCATTCAAAAAGCGTTTTAGATTAAAAATCTAGCAGAAATGCTCATAACAAAGATAGAACCAGTGATAGTATGTAGAACCTATCTAGACCTTAAAATAAAGGTCACTATAAAATATGGTTGTTAGATAAACTTACTAATAATGACTCTTTTCCCTGACTTTTATATAATTCTCGTCTCGTCATTATTTTCCCAGTTCTGCCGAAATTTCTTAGGAAATAAATAAACCTTTGTACTCTACCTTGGTTTTATTCTTGTTTCCTTAGCCTGTTGTGTGTACAAACATTGTTAATCATCTACATAGTCTTTTCTTAAGGTTAGGTTACCTAGCCTGTAGCAGTCCACTGCTGGACACAGGCCTCTCCCGGGCTACGCCACAACACACTTTCGTCCACCTTTCGCATCCAGTCTCTGCCAGCCATTACCTTTTTTAGGCCGTCGGTCCCTATAACTGGGGGGCGTCTCACATTACGCTTTATATAGGTTGGCATGTTTTCGAATGCAACAAAATGACTTTTCAAGCCTTAGTCTCCAAGAATGAATCATTATTGTTTAAGACAATTTCAGAAATGATTAATGAAATCCACACAAGAGAATTTGTCAACGTACTTTCATAACGTCACAGAGTTAGGCTACCCCCTCCCGTTACCACCCTTATTTAATCATGGTTTGAGTAGCTGTATGAATTTTGATAGCATACACCACGATATTAGAAGCAAGGAAGATTACAGTAAACACTGGGGAAAAGTGTATGCTAAAATAGCCAAAAATCCTAATCCACGGTAGAGTCTGAACCAAAATAGTGTTACTTTTTTCTCAATTTTTATTACTTTACAGGGGTGCATGAAAAGAGCCTCCCCGAGCGGCGGTAAGCTTAATTGTACTGCGAATCCAAACGCCCGGCGCGCCCTGGACAGCTAGCACTCAGTAACGCAGAGTCTAGCTGACTAATCCTTTCACCACGATAGTACATCCATCGGCTTAACTCAGAGCTACGACCAACGGCCCTCTAGGGCCAAATGACAAAAACGACCTCTATATGAGCACCCACTACCGGCTCTCTTGGCCTGCTCTCGTTATAACCTCAATCGCTGAAGTGTTTTCAGCTAATAAGTCCCAGTTGTGACGTCACAATCTGAACAACGCCTCTCTCTGACGCCGCAATATTAACGTGGCCACGTGCTGGGCTCAAACTAAAGATATAGACAGTCGATACGAAAAGAAAATGAACACTACTTTACAATGCCCTGTCATAATCTCAGTTGAATAGTAATCTCATGACCTTTTAAGACCTTTTAGGAACAGTTCCTATTAAGAAGCATTTTTGTTAACATAGGTACACTTTGAGCAGCGTCAACACAATATAATTCTAGTATGGTATGAACTACGTTTCTGAGCTCTTATTCTTCACGCCAAGTGTAATTTCTGAGAGCGATCTGTGGAAGTATATCGTTGCGCGTTTTTTAAGGGGGTAAGCAGTAATTGAAGCAGTGTGTCGGTTATTCTCAAGGTCTCTCATCTAAAAGGAAAACTGGGAGGGTTTATTCTAAAGCTGATTTTGTATGGATGGATATTATGATGTGCTAACAGTTCTGCATAATAGGAATAAGCCAACCTTTCTCTCTAAAAGAGTATCAAGGATTCTAAATATTCAATACTTGCCTTCCTCACTCCACCCAAAATAGTCATTCGTCATATTACACTTTATTCATAATATTTACGAATTCATAAAACCACTTGAAAAATAATAAACACTCTCATAATAAAACACGAATACCGCACACAATTATATTAAACAATTTCGTTTACATGAATTTAAATTGGATGCACACAAACCGCATGGAAAACCTAGTGCAGATAATGTGACATTATCACACAACACGTCATTCACAGGACAGTGGACAATGTCACAGAGATTCAGTATAGTCGAACTCGTAATTGCTTCACCACCCTAAGGTTGCATGTCCCTCGCACGTCATAAAACGACAAGTTGTATTTGTCTTGTGATAGTGAGATAATTTCAACCTTAGGTGGTGTTGCAATATAAGTACTGGGAATTGTTATACATCTTTTATTCAATACTTCATGCGATTGGGCAAAGAAAATGTGTTTCAGTAGAAAAGCAGCAAAGGATGATGTATAAAGCAGATACCGCTGTTTCCACGATTCTAACTGTGTTGTTAGGGATTTTATTTTTTGCGAATAAATAATACTAAAAACAGACCAAGTGCGTGTCAGACCGTACTGGCCGTAGTTGGGATGAATTTATCCCAAAACCAAAGTTAACATTGTAGTTGAAAAACATGTTCTCCCATAAATTCCAACCGGAAATGTGAGTTGGTCGACTATTATTCGTTAACTTGTAAAGCCTAATGAAATTAGCTGTGATTATTAGTAGTTTCCTTTTAACTTCGATAATTGGTTTTCCGTGATTTTTTCACAAATCCAAAAACACCCATTTAGACTCTATCAAAAATTTGCCCTATAAAGCTTAATATTTCGCAAACGGATTCCTTAAATCGATCGCAAAATCGCAATATTTGAACGGCCTATCCAACGACATCGTATGGTATGCCATGGGACAGACGAGAAAAAAACCCCACTTTACGTGTAGAGGAGGTACCCAATACACAAGATTTCAAGATTTAATTTTACCACTTTGTCGAGGTTTTTAATATGTACACCCATGCCAAATTACAGCTTTCTAGTACTAGGAGTCTCTAAGCTAAGCCGCGGCAGACAGACGGATGGACATGGCGAAACTATAAGGGTTTCTTGTTGACTACGGAACCCTAAAAAGGGCTACTTCGAATAAAGTACTCGTATCTCATTTTCGACATTTTGTATAGTGAACGAACAAATAGTTTCTAATAAAATCTTACAACTTCCACCATGACTATTATATACTTAGTAGTGCGATCTACCTTTACCTGTAAGTTCAGCTATATTTGACAGTAATGTACTAACAATATTCTAAATGAAATACCCATTTGCATTGTCGAGCGCAACGTAAGCTGGACTATTTATTGATATTGTTTATGAGGATATTCCAATAGGATGCTCTCAGTATTTCGACAATTTCGAATTAATATCGCTTAATTTTCGCTTCCGTAAATTCAGATGGATTTCATTGGTAGTTAGCAACTATTTGCTTGTCCGTACTACGTGTGTTACAGTGAATTGAAATGGTTAAAATACATGAAGCATGAATCACCGAACCACAGGGTTTATAATTTGGTGCAAAGTTTACGTAATAATATCGGTAATTTACAGTATCTACTCACAGCGAGCATTTGCTTCGTGAATTTGTTTTGCAAATATTCGTAACGCGAACGTTTGCTACACAGCGAATATTCATTCGCGAAACGAACAAAAAACAAATTTGAATACAGACCTTTCACAGTTATGTTACCTCTAATTTTGTATCACTGTCCATAACAAAGTAATCTTTATTCTCGTTCCAATAAGGTTGCTGGTGTGGGGCTGCTTGGGTTTCAGACAGAATTAAAGGGCCTGTGAAAGGACTGTTCTGTTCTGTTACCGTCCATAAAATAAGTTTACTCAACATCAGTTCAGTAAAAAAATGTCATAGGATAAAAATGCTATCCTATGACATTTTTTTACTGAACTGATGTCTCTGCTCCGTTTTCCCCAAATATTCTCTGCACCACAACAATACATAAGCTTCGATATTTTAGTGAATTGACTTACTATGGTTAGACCCCATTTAACTGACCTATCTTCGCCAGACGATCTCAGATAATCAACAACTGAGTTCCTCAATACAAAATTCATAATATTAAAGTATTTCGTTGTACCAAATTAATTTCAAATTAACTTTGCTTCATTGTATTTCAAAATCACGCATAACTTAGTCGCCAGCCTTTAGACCTATCCGCTCATAAAATTGCAGGATGCACAGGTGCATAAGTAACGTCTGCCTGCACCGATTATTACAATCAATTAAGCATATGGTCCATTGAGTATCATTTCATTAGATTTTATTTTAAAATAGTTTAACATTCACTTACCTATTTCCAATATTCGGAACGTGTTCAAACGAATCCTGCTATATTTAATTTGGCTGTGAATGGAGTGCAGTTTACGTTTGTTATTAAAAAGAACTCTGCCCGAGACAAAGCAGAACAGCGTTGACAAAGAAAATAAAACAGCATACACATGCACCCGAGATTTATTTTGAAACTAGTCAAAGATATGAGATACAAAGGTAGCAAGATTTTTCTGGAAACAAATACATAGTGGGAATAATGTCGTGAGTACACGGTGGCTGTGGGGTGCCACCGGTTCCCAAGCGAGAGGATGTGGGTTCGAAACATGGCAAGTACTTACTAATATTTACTTTATTATAGAACTAATATTTTCACGCGATTGACTGCTACGCTGCGTATCGCGGGTTCGATTCCCGCACGGAACAAATATTTGTATGACCTACATGTAACTGTTCCGGGTTTGGCAGTTTGTGTATATCAGTTTAAATGTTTGTAAACGCACCCACGATACAGGAGAAATTCCTAGTGTGGAGCAACGTTAAAAAAAGAAAAAACTTCCTAACCTGAGAGAAAAGTAGGTGAGGTATCAACAGATAAATATGTCAGGCAATTGGTGCATACTGTAAAACTTTTAATTAACACGATACCTACAACCAATCTGCACAGCGTTTGCCCAACTATGTTGAAGTCAGCTTCCCGCTTCCCGTCTAACCGGTTGCAGCTGAATATCAGTATTTTACATAGAGTGAGTGCCTATCTGACCTCCACAACCCAGTTACTGGGTAACCTAATTATATACACATGAAAAATAATCCTCGAATTGGTTAATTTTTTTTAATGATAGCGAATTATGAATAATCGGATTTCTATCTTGTACAGTGGACGTGGATAATTTGTTTAATTTTCGCAAAATGGTGAGATGAAAAAGACCCCTTACAGTTTCGTTGAATCCCTTTGGGGATACGGAGGGTGCCGACAAGTAATTAAATAAATTAATGATCAAATTGGACATTTCAACAAGTAATCCGATTGTTCGGAGTCTGCTAGAGATATTGCCTTTTATATAGAGTGGTTTTATTTGTTAGCTATACATAATCTTTGTCTTTCTCAGCATCAGCACGAGCTTGACGAAAGTAGCTCATAGACTCGCTACCTCATGGCCACGAGCTACACGCTCAAGCGACACGCATCTCACGACAGCGATTGCGGGGAAAACAAATGAAAGAAATTGTTTGGGGCTTGCAAAACGAAGCTAAGTTGGTTTCGCATCTTTTTATACTTTGGTTCACAACGTATACTAAACGAAACGTAAACGCAAGTATGAAAAGACGCGGAGGAACACTGAACGAATTTAGCTTCGTTTCGCTTTGTTTCGGTTCGTTCCTGGTGTGACCTGCGCTTTACTGGAGCGAGCTAAAGCCCGTGAACGGGATCTCAGGTGCTTACCGGGCTGACCGCCATACTGCACGGGGTGTACTTAACAATCTTACCATAAAAGTGTATCTTAATGCACGTCTTTTACTGCACTCGATTCCGATTAGTATCGTAAAGATTCACTAGGCAATGAAGATATAAATATTCAACAGTTTTAATCAAATACGGTTTGCCACGTTCCTTTCCTCTAGCGCTTCATTAGGAGCTTTAATTCAAACTATGTCCTACATTTATGAACTCTCTTAAATCTGGAATGTCACAAATCAGACACAGAACTCGCTTTTTCGCCTCTGAAACTATGTAACTCAAAGTGCTTGGACCTCATGCATTTTGTATAAAACGTATACACAAAATACATAATATCACGCCTGAAAGTTCCGAAGGGTTAAGCAGGGATCTACCTGCAGTACACCCACATTTCGCCAGTTATGTTTAAGTCATTGCCATCAACCGACTATAAATCCGAGTTTGGTCTGCCACAGAGAAATTCTTAAAGGAAGACCCCGTTGTTTAGGCGCAAGCGCATAATATTCTATACTAAATTTTCTAAACCTTATCATAGCAGCAAAATTTCTATTTCAATCAGCAAGCTGTTGAATCGTATCGAAGCTGAACTATGCTCTAGGCTTTTGGTTTACTGCGACAGTGGCTACAACAGCACGAATTTGCAAACACGCCGCAAACACGCTGACCATCGCAGCTAACTTCGAGCGATCGATCTTAATCGGTTGTTCTCAGTTAAATTACTATTACGGCTGATTTAAATTCGGATCGTTTTGGTCACGATTCTGGAAAATACTGAGGATATTTGTTTCTTTTTAAATGCAGAATTATAATTATGTACCGTTTCCTTTGCAAGATACAAGTCTGCAAGGTTGGTTGCTCGAGACATGGAGCAACCAACGTTGCAGACAAGATATAAAGCTAGCCTACAGACGAAGATATAAAGCTGGCATCTACTTTGTTCACACAACAACTATGCTCCGCGCATCTGCAAGTTCTGCAACTGTCCGCCTTGTAGATATCTAACTACCGTGAAACATGCACAGTCACACTTTGCCATTGTTGCACTGTTTGTTGTGTGAACGTATCCGAACTATTGGAGCAGTTGTTAGCACACAAGGCCCTGTTGGTCCATCAATACTGGATCACTGTGTTAAGCTGTTAGAATAATGTGTGTTGATGTTGATACGTTACATGTAGTTTATAATTTATTGTTGTATGGTGAACTACCCAGCTTGTAATTGAGTGGTAACGAGGTCGCCTGGACTATTGTTTGGCTGTTATACTACAAGATTATTCGTCTAATTAAAGCTTCTTCGTCATTGCTCATACATGAATGAAATTAATCTCTGTTGTCCTGATTATAATAAGTTTAACCAACAAACAAAGCGTATTTCACTGCAAAAGAAACGCATATTATACCGCCCTGAATTCCCTAAAGAATTTATGGCGTCGAAGCATTTCTAGCGAATGATCTTTATGGTATTGCTCAGCTAGCGTGCTATGGTTCACTTCGGGGTACCCCGAGAGAGTTGCTTCACTCGCGTGACTTCGAACTGTAGTGATGTGGTAGTGAAGACAGATTTGCGTAGGGATATGCGTGACATCCAATGTTGTTCCTTTTCGTGCACGGTTCTTGTTTTACAACGTGACCCGCACAAAAAGGAACGCGTGACAAATACTTTTGGCGTAGCGACACTTACTTACCTACTTAGGTACGTAGGTAGGTATGTGTCGTCTCAGTAGTGCGACTCATTAGTGATTTAAGTTTGAACTCGTTACTTTTGAGTAGTATCGTGAACAACAGGCCTACTAATACGAGCATTGATCACCATATTCACCATGCTTTCTCACTGCGTGAACAAAAAGAAAAGCGAGCTTAAAGGAAAGAAAAATGGCCACACTAAGTCAGTTTACTTTACAAAAAGAGCGAGTTCTTTACTTCTTTATTATTCCTACTTCGTCCGCATTATAATGCTTAAGTCTAAGACTGAGGTTAAAGCAAACTTTAATAAGTTTAAGGTTTAACTTATAAGTGGGGGCTGAAGGGAAAGCTGGACAAATGTTTGGTCGGGAACTACTTTAATACTTCTTAAATCTTGTGGGTTAAGTCTAGGGGTTTATAATGATGCTGGGCGGTCGTTGTGGTACCACTCGTGAAATTTTATGAAATCGTGTTTTCGGCTAACATACTCGCTAACATTATTCTTCAACTGTAACATATATTTATTTCAAAATTAATGCTGTAGGAGTTTCGATATAACGGCGGATCTAGCTAAGCAATTTGACGACTTATAGGCCCTTAAACGTAGTTTAAATGTGCTGATCGCTGCTGCACACCCCTCCCGCACCGCGCATCTGCCACAGACACCGGCTCAGTTAGGTGGTAGGCCTGTTATGTAGTATTCATACCCACATTTCACTAGTTATTGAGAATAGTTCAATGCCCGCTAACAAGCATGACTCTTTACCATCATAATTTAAAAACGTTTTCACATTGAATCATAATAAAAAAACCAACCATGCGAACCATCGTATCTTGAGACGCGTCCGCCACCTATCCACCCGTGTGTTGTACCACTGAAAGTAATCCCCAAGTAAGTGGAAAATCTTTCAGCGGAAAATAGAATAACAGAATTAAGTTCATACCTTTTTCTATCAAAGGAAAGGAAGTGGGAGCAAGCGACATAGTTACACTTTTCAAGTGATCAAGATAATGGACACGATCTAGTTTGCTTAACTTGGCTAAAAGTGTTGCCGTCCTTTACTGGCTAGTGCATTATGAAAGAGATGTCATGTATGTTGATAGTTTTTCAACATTAACTAAGTGGGGATCTATTTTCAGTTGTACCTTAGGGAGCTGAAAATCAATAGTACAGTCGAGCGCACGTGCGTGGTAACACTTTGACCTTAGATGAGGATAAGATGCCAGCTTTTATTGGTTTTTTATATCGCTATTTTTTATTGAAAAAAATGCTGATAATACAATACGACTTATCAAAATCAAAATCAGGTGAATCACCCAATTGCTAGCAATCCACCAATTATCAGCACCTCGGCGAATAAGCTAAAAATATAAATTTTTCTTTTTGGTTTAATTACTGCTGTGAATTTTTCCACATATCCAGAACTTACCATATAGCTGGGGTGGTAGTGGTTTTGGTGGTCTCTGTTCTAAGTTTTGGCATTTAGTATTCTAGGGTAATTGTCCCGAAAGCTTTAAAGCCCAAAAACGGTGCATATGATCCATTTTCAATCTCAAGGTTACAGATAGTTGCATTCCTTTTTTCAAGAAACACAAAATACTAACTTTTCCTAGTATATAATACTATATTCTCGAAGTAGCTATATTCGTTAAAACTAACAAGCATCTATTTCCTGCATTAAATGATACGAGGATGCGAACTATACTGCCATGAGATCAAAATATCAGAGTCTATTCTGTACTGGTAGATATAACACTGCTTTGTTTAAAAAAAACATTATTGGTATGGCACCAATTATATTTAACAAATTGCCAAATTGTATTAAGGATCAGTCCTTAATAAAATTCAAACAACTCCTGTCGTCGTTGCTGACAGAGAGATGTTATAAACCGTGTTTTATAAATGTTGAATTGTAAAGATTCACTTTATCTCATTTATTATGTAAATAATGTCAGACTTAGCTGATCCATGATGTCATTTTGAATGTAAGTACCTAGTTTTTTTTTCCGAATAGTTCTTAGTCCAAAAATGTTCAGCACTTTGATTTTATTGTTGTAAACATAGTGTAACGTAAAGGTACCATTTACGGGAACGTTAGGTACATTATTATGAATATAATTGTTCAATAGTTTACAAATTAATTTAAACACAATGGTAAGCGTCATGAAAAGCGACATATTTCACATCAGATAGGTAACATTTTCGTGGGAACCATGCTTTGATATTTTCGATGGTCCGTCCAATATGTACCTACAAATTGCTAAATGTTCGACGATCTGTTACTATTTGACTTCTCGAGTTTTTATTTACCTGTAAAGCCTCTACAATCAAGCTTTATCTGTCGGAATTTACTAGTATTGAAAATGCTAAAACACAACACAAAATATTACATTATTTGCCAAATGTGGGCTAGCACACGCCAATAAACCAACAAAAAATCTGCATCAACGTGCGTATATTTATTCATTTTAATTTATCGACATATTTCAAAAAAACTAACAATTGCACAAAAACTTAAAGCATAATAAGTTTAATTTGTTCCGTGCATGAATCGAACCCGCGATCCGCATATTATCGCACAAGTCAATCTCTCAGTTGTTGTTACTTTGAACGGGAATATACGCCCAAATGAAGCCAAAATGAAGCTTCGTCGTGGAATAAACGATGGAGATTAGAACGTACCCTTCAGTTGACCCGGTACTGACGTGTTACGACGTCAATAGCGCTAAATTTTTCCTACGTAATTTTATACGTGTATTTCTGAAAAAAAAAAAAAAATATATAAGATGCAAACTTCTAAAAATATTCTGTGAATCTCTATCTGATCAAAAAAACGTACATAATGATTTGCACGCCGAAATGACAAAACGAAAAAAAACCGCAAGAAAAATCCGCGCGCAAAACTTGCGTGAGCCATTTAAAACAACCGAGCCCAGATAAGAGCGACCGCTCTAACTTGAACCGTCATTTTTGTCTAAACACCCCCTTATCCCCTCGGTTCTTAAGTGAGCGGGGCGTCGGGTAGTTCTCAAAGAGTTGGCGGCGTACGCACGTGTAGAGTTAACCTGCGCACAAGTTGCAGAATCAATCAACGCGGTTATTTTGCTGGGCAATCGCTGGGGAAACCTACCGCGCATGCGTTCTCCAGTAGTGATGTTAGACTCGATGTTTTTGTGCGTGAAACTTTGGCTATCGAATTTTCGGGCGTCTTGAAGATTGCGCGGGACGCCCCGGCCGTCGCGACGCTTATTTTTGTGGTTTATTTATTTAATAAATATCTTAAATATTTTTTATGCTTTTTTGTATTTGATTTAAGACTATTATTATATTTATTGCATTAATACTTACATTGTTCATTATTGCAAATAAAATTATTTTATCGATTCAGCAAAACCGTACAGCATGACTGTCCATGAAACAAAGTATATAATGATGATTTACACTAATTAATAATCATGATAACAATAAAATTTGACGCAGAAATACTTATCGATAGTTCATGCGGTCAAGTTAGTCGATAGTCGCCTCACTCACACCGTGAGAATCCCGCCGAAACCAGCCAGTAGAAGCAGTTGACAGTACCCGCGCGCAACCGGTGTGCGATAGACGTCCTCATGCCACAGGCGACGAATATCCCTCGCGATCAAGGTACGTCACTAAAAACTTCTTTTTTTAAACACATTTTTTTTTTTAAACCAACGTTATTCCTCTTTAAATACTATGTCAAGCCTTATTACCGTGTTAAAAATACATGGCATTTTTTATTGTTTTCGTAATTCGGGCGAACGTCTTAGGCCAGGAGATAAGTGACAGCCAAATTGTTTACAATAGAGGAATTTGTCGGGTGTTCTAAGCGGATTTCTCGGATATTTTGCGTGTTGTTTGTGTGTCTGTTGAATAGTTTTACAGTGTGAGTGCAATGAAAACTTTTTGTAAACTTTTTTCGCGGCATTTTTTCAGGTTTCACGATCAGAATTATAATATGATAAATATTATGTGACACTTGACAAAACCTGAAAAAGTTCACCCGTACTTTTTTCAGATGTTTTTCAGACGGCATTCTAATCCTCATTAAGGTGAATTAATTACGGTCTTAACGACGCTTTGTTTGTACACATCACAATGTTGTACTTTCCGAAATACGTAGAGTAATAAATTATCTTCGTGTCGAGATGTTTAATTACTACTTTATGTGTGAAATCATTATTTATCTCTTGTAAACAATATTTGCTGATAGCCAATATTCAGATAAACTTATAACCACTTTGTAATTATCACGTGGCAAGATAATATTGCTCGATGGACATGGGAATAAATTTAATGCGGATTTAACACTTTTTACTTGACGTTCAGACCAGCACCCTAATTGATAAATTCTCTGAATCACTTAATTTGAAGGATATTGCTAATCCATTGCTTCATATATTCGAAAAATGTGTCTGCTTAACAACGTAAATAACGCAATGAATGTTGTTTAACTGTCAAAATGAAACAGATTGCGATTGATCGTGTTTTACGTAATTAGTGTGCAGTAATACTAAAATGTCCATGAAAACTTAGGTAAAGTGAGCTTGAAGAGTGCTGACATTCCACGTGATCTTAGGGATTGATATTTTGACAGCTCATTTCACCTGGCTGGATATCCTGATAGTGTTCACAGCCACACTTAGCCAGTGAGATAACCTTCTCTGGTTGTTGTTAGGCATTTGTTTATTCATAACCCCCCCCCCCCTTTATTTCAGAACTATACGTACCGTCATTTACTACACTCACTGTTTTTCGTTGAAACATAAAAAAAATAACACTTTTGTTTTAAGTTTATACATTGCGACAACCACAAAATTTAATTTAAAATGGAAATGGACCATAGCGGCCTTCATTAGTCGCCATACTGTATATAGTATTTATTTCTGTAAATTGGTTCAAAAAAACACTTTTCACGTCAAAATTGTAAATGTTTTTAAAACTAGATGAGTTCGGACTATTCTGAGAAAAAACATCGAAACAAACTCAGAGGTCACAGTCCCATTCAAAATCCAGTCATAATCTTGGTCAGGCCACATGAGGACCATGCAGATTACATTTGGGGTGGAAAGAGCTACACAGATTTAAGTGAACCTGTCAAGTCAGTCCACGCATTCGTTAGTTATCGTGTAGCTCAACTCAGAACTTAAGGAGCTCAACGACTCGACGAATACCAAGCAAATGACATTTGGGTAGGCCGGATAAAGTGCTCCAACTGCCAGATTATTAAAGGAACTGAGAGCAAAAAATGACTGAAATGGTCCTCTCATTCACAATAATTCAAATGATTATAATATTCAAATCATACTTTACAAAGTAAATATTCATGTCATAAATAAAGCCTCATTAATTCCAATTAGTAATTTTACCAATAATGTCGGTTCATATCTGTGTTTAAAACAAGACTCATGTATGTAGGAGCCGTTGCGTCGGTTTAAATTAGAATTAATGTCCGCATTTAACCTGAAACGAAATGAATGTAGCAAGCTTCGTGGTGTACCCTGAAACATTACCCAAGTTAAGGCTGAAACATGCACACCTACCATCACGCTTGTTTTCCATTAAGTAAAAGGCAGAGCGTGTAGTACCCCCACATTTTTGATATGTAACATCTTTCCTACAATCTGTGGGAGTGATTCCGTGAAAAGGGACGGAAGTGTGTAACAGGAACCCGGGGAAGCGCGCGCTATTTGATTTGACCAATGAGCTCGCGCGGTGCTAGAGTTGGCCGTCAGATGATACCAACGCATTTTCCGAGAGGTTGGTACTGTTAGCCAAGATGTCAGATGTCAGATGTTACATACCATATACGACTACTGTAAGTTTCGCTCGTTTTTTTTTTACTTGGTTACTCTTGGCCTGCATCCCACCTGATGGTAAGTGATGTTCAGGCCGAAGTAGGAAGCGAGCTTAACCCGGAATCCTCAGCCACAGAGGAACTGGCTATCTTACCTCTAACTGCCGAAACACAACAATGCTGTTATGGCGACAGAGTTAGATAACATGGTGGAAGGTAGCCAGGTGGAGTGAGAACAACCCGAGGAGAAAAAAATTGCGCCCACTGGCTATCGAATTCTGGACCTCTGGGTTTGAGATAGGTGGTCTAACCACTAGACCACAGAGGCGGTTACCAGTAGAATAGAATAGAATAGAGGAGGCTACTAACTAATGTTAAAATACTTTGAGTCAGGATTTAGTTACTTTAGGTATACCTGTATGGACCGAACCGTTTACGATCCGGATCGTTGTTATTATGCCTCCGTTGTCATTATTTAAATAACGGCTCTTCTACAGGTAAAGCTTTATTGAGTTCGATCGTTATACTCATTTGCCTACGTTTGTTAAAATGTACCTATTGGATCTAACGAAAAAAAAACGCTTTTCATACGTGCATCGAAATAGTCTGTCTTTAACTGTTGTATAATCTGAATTGGCTTTTTTTTTTTGGAATCGAATATCAGTTTCATAATTATAACGAATTTTTTTTAGTATGACGGGTAGATTCGCCTCCTTGACGGATACAGATAACTAAATCGCCACTCCGTTGGTATAATTAGAAAGAGGTTTTTCGGCACTCGTCAAAATAAAAAGCAAGCCAAAATGGCCCGGCCATATTAGAACCGTAGAACATTGGTTCTACGGTTAATATGCACTTAAAAGTCTATCGTGACGTGTCCTTGAGTGGACAATGCATCATGTAAGGTAAGGTAGGACGCCCTCAAGATAGGTGGACGATTTTCGCAGAGTGGCTGGTAGCAGCTGGATGAGAGTAGCTGTGAATTTGTCTATGCCACAGTGCTAATAGGCTGGCGATGACGAAAATATCCTACAACTTCATGTATGATTGAGCATATTTCGATATACGGTAAACCGACACGACCGGGGGCAGGGCCTATGGCTTTACCTGTGGAAACATCACATCACCAACTTCCAAAATCTGAGAAACTACTGAGAGATTCCTAATGGAAAAACCCAATAACACTTCCTAGGAATCGAACCCAGGACCCCCCTCCACGCTTTAGATCTCGAGACCAACGGGATAGTAATATTTATATATTACTAGGTATACCACACAGTACATAATGTAATCTATAACTATAGATAACTGCAAGTTACTTAATTTAAAATAAAAACAAACAATAACAAAACTTTATCATTAACTGACCGCTAACTCTCACGTTAACTTATGAATTTGTCGCGTAAATTATACGCCAAGAACTATGTACATAACGTTAGGGAAATTGATTAGTAAGCAAATTGACTTTTGAACATACACAGATGACATTAAATTTACTTAAAAATGATGTTCCCTTATTTCTTACCTCACTCTTTTGTAGCCGTAATGTTTTTCTAAACTTTTGGGGAGGCCCATGTACAGCAGTGGACGTCTTTCGGCTGAATTGATAATGATCATGATCTACCTAACTATACAGGGTGCTATTTTTTTATATTTTTTATTTAATTAATCAAATTTTATATAACCTAGTAATTATTTCAACTCTGCCGGGTGTACAATCTGCATGTTCTGAATTCATGGTAACAGTTTGTGGGTCGATGTCCCATACACCGTGTTATCATTCGATATCTTATAGAAAGCCTCCAGCGCGTTCTTCCTGGAACGGCTAGGTAAGAACGTCGGGCAAGTAAGCTTGTAGGATATTGCGTGGGGGCTCCGCAATTGCTCCGGATATTAGATGGATCCCTCAATAGCGCTATAATTAAATGGAATAGCCCGAAGTTTAGTGTTGATGGAAGTGAACATGTTTACTACTGTAACAAGCATTTTTATTATTTTGTTTGGAAAAGTTCTTCTAGGCCTCGTAAGGTGAAACCAGATAGATTTGTTTAAATACGTTTTAATAATTGATAGCAAAACCGCACTATTTTATTTTATTTTGGCAAGTATGTAAAAAAATCCCATTTTGCCTTCCGAAAATAATATTGAAGACTCTGCGCCTCTTTTTATGAACCTATAATAATTTCTAGGGTTCTAAAAATACTAAGTAGCCAAGACACTGCATCAACCAACTTGGAGGTCGGTGGTGTTGGGGTACCTTAGATACCTACTACGACAAGTTCGGCTCGCGCTTGATTGATTTTCTCAGTCATCAGAATGCGCCATATTTGTGTACCAAATAAGAAAAGTATAAAAGTACACCTTTTATATAATATATAACCCACTTGTAAGTACCAGCGTTCCCCTGTTGGTGGATTCCAGGTAAACAGTTATCTACCAAATGAATTTAAATTTAAACTACCTCTCAGAAGATTGTGTATAGAGTACCGTTTACCGACGTTATTATAAAGTACTTGTTAGTTAGAATTCCACTCGAACTATATATATACAAGATGTTGTAACTTATCGTTCTAATTAACTCGTTTATACAAAGTAATTCGTTAAACTAACTCATACGAGCGATAATTTAATCTTGTTTAGTAGTTATTATGAGTTATGTCAGTAATCTTAAGAAGATTCTCATTAAATAGTTAGCCAGTCAGTGGTTCACCATCATCTACCTGCCTTTTCTGCATCTGTGTTGGAGTCAGCTTTCAGTCTATCCGGATGCAGCTGAATACTTGTGAATTTATTATTTCTCATGAATTGACTACGTATCTGATCTCCAAAACTTAGTTACTAGTTATACCATACCCTTGGCAAGACTGGTTATCAGACTTTCGGGCTTCTGACACCCGTAACGACTGGTAAAGATATACGAATATCATCCAAGACCAAGGGCTTAACGTGTTTTCCAAAGTACAGAAGGGTCTCGGTATGTAATGGATGCTTACCCATCCACGAACCGAGCTCGACGAGCGGTTGTTATTATTAAACTGTGAGCCCCACCAATTATCCAGACATAGACTGCCCAAAGTGTACGTTACGAACGCATAGTTCCATCAGTCATGGAGGCTTTTAATGCACCCTAGTGATCGTAGCAGATCTAGCAAAAGATCTTCATGAAACAATTTCTGCCTGCTTCTGAAATGCCACTCGATACCCAATAACCCAACGTGTCTTTGCATAGAGCTTATCAACCAGATAGAACAAATTAATATTTGTAAAGTAAACGATCCGTTTTTATCTTTAGGTACTAGGAATGCACACCGAGACAGAAGTTAGTACTGGTAAACACTCTAACTATGTTTACACTGGGTGTTTTCGACACAATTATTTACCTACGGTGGTACTAGCCCGGCCAATGTATATTTACGTATGAGGTGGCATCATCGTCTCTCCTCAATAAATAAAATTACAGTATTTTAATATCTGGAATTTGTATTTTGATACTAATCTGGTTTATTTTTATTTTTCTAAATCAATGTGTGAATTATCTTACTTACTTGTATCTATGAGACTCAGTTCATAATACATAACTCTTTTTAACAACACCTAACTCTATTTTTCATATTTCACGGTATTCGCTAAAAAACTCACCCTTTATTGTGTTATATCAGATTAAGATAAAAAAATGATATAGGATTCGTTCAGACTATAAATAAAAGAGAATCCACGATACTTAATTAAGTCTAGGTAGTGAAAGCCCAGCTACGGACTAATCGTCTTCATCACCACTCGCACCGATCTCGTTAAAGATCGTGCCGTAGCAAAAAAGAAAATCGACATAATATAAAACATGGTATTTCGTACCCAGAGAATATACGTTGCACAAGCCTGCACCTCACAATGTAATTGGGTTCCGTATCGAATAATTATTATGACCATTACATAATTATCGACACCCCTCCGTGCCTCGGAAACCACGTTTAGCGGTGGTTGTCGGCTGCCGTAGATCGAAGATCTTTAAGAGTCGTTACATGTAGTCAGAAGCTCGAAAGTCTGACAACCAGTTACTGGCGATACCCCTTGGTAAGCCAAGGGGTAGTAACTGGGTTGTGGAGCTCAGTTGCTCCAAGTAAAATACTGGTTTTCATACGGTAAAGAGCTATATCAAATCGGTTCAATAGGCTTTTCATCATTGCACGTTCATCCATCATTTACCAAACTATACCAATAATAATAGGTGTAATTGATTATATCGGTTTGGTCACGAACGATTATAGAGCTCAGTTGGGTAAATACCCGCCGAGGCTTGTTGACATTGTAATTGGGCTGTGTCAACTAGTGAACCAATATGAATACACTTCTATCCTAAAACTAGTGGTTTGAAGAGACTTTGCTCGTACTTTTACCTACATTACTTTGACCCTGTTAGGGTAAACTCTCTTTCATTACCTATAAAGGCACAATATTTTCTGATATTTATGGAATACCTGGTCAATTAAATCATGAATACCTGTAAAGGTTAACTCTTTACATGTCGCGTCACAACACTGTATCAAGTAGTCTATGTAAAAGGATTATTAGGTAACACTAGTTAGTAGAAGGATAGTTTTAGAGGGAATTTCGCTTTGACAACTGATTGGTCAGGACCAGTCGAGAGCGACGAGAAGAAGCAACGAGTATAATTTTGAAGTCATTGCTGAGATATACTCCTCAGCAATTACTTCCTGTCTGGCGTCTCGGCAGTCATGAAGGCATGACTGCCGAGACGCCAGACAGGAAGTCACTCTCTGTAAAATACTGGTACTCAGCTGCATCTGGGTAAGAGTGAAAGCCGATCCCAACATAGTTGGGAAAAGGCTAGGCGGACTCATTTTGACAAGACACAGTATTACTTGAGGAAAAAAGAAAATTACCACATTATGCAACGATGAATATATAAAACCCGGTGCTTTTTGGACATAAAACCCGACGCCGAACTGAAACATGTCACTCGCTCGAACGGACATGTTGTAATTAAAAAGGTTCTTTGTTTCTCTATGGAATCCCGAACCGAGCCGCATAGAGGCCGCTTACTCAGAAACAAAATAAAAAACCCAGTCTGTCCGGGTAAGTAAAATGTTATCGACAAGCTCCTTTTTAGCTCCATTTCTGTTAAGGCATTGTGTACATTTTCCACCATTTTTCCATTAACAAAATTATTTAGAAAAAACCGTTTTTGGTTTTGTTAGATGACACTGCAGTTGAAAACCCATTTCCAAATGAGTAGCACTAGTTTCTGTGTTGTAAATAGATAGTACATTCATATCGCAGCCTGCAACATGGACGATCGTGACAATGTGGGCAGAGGCGAAGCCGAGGCACACATACGAGAGCCCATCAAGGCCTGGTTGCGGGCAAGGCTTGTATAGTACTTTTCTCAAATACGTATACTATACTAAGTAAATAAATTATAAATTCCAGAAAAAAAATTTCACGCCATTTCATTTCATTTGTTTCTTCTTTAGTTTAAACAGCTCCATTTGCAAGCCAAATCGAAATATAAATAAAATCTTTGTTATGTCACCTCCTTGGTTGCCATTTTGTGTCGAAGTAAAAAGTTTTTTTCATAGTAATTTATGTTGGCCGGTAAACTCGAAGGAGATAAATTATTAAGGATTTTCATTGTATAAACATTACCCGACGGGAGCTCGCATTTATTTGACCAGTACAGCATTTTCGATTTATCTCGAAGAAGGTTGTCAAATAATGCTCGAATATCCAATCATGTTTGAGAAAAAGGCCTTTTTGATTCTACTCAATCATATTATTTTATTACAACTTATTCTATTGTGTCTAATTCCTTTTTATTCATTTCTATACAGCAAACTGTTACCATGAATAATTCAGTACATGATTCTGACCCACAAGCGTTGAAATATTTTGTCGGATAATAAAAAAAGTAGCTTTTTCATATAAAAGTGATAAAATCAAAATGTATGGAACAACAGATTTTTTAATAATCGACAAAAATTATATATTCTGGGGGTCTAGAATTATGCTTAATACGTGGTATATACAATTTACGCGTCGTTCTCCCTTAATATCTTAATATCGTCGATGTATAATTTAGTTGGGTTCCATGAATAACAACGTGTGATGCATACTGCTAATATACCAGTAGCTAGTTAGCCCCATCAATTACCAAGGCCTTGGGGTCGGCTACGGTTCAGGCCGGGTAGCGATCTTACGACCTTTCGGTCAGAGCGGCCTCTCTGGCAGGCTGTGCCATCGATATATTATTAGAGTACGGAACGTCCTTTTGCATACTGAAGATTTTGTACAGTCAGGGAAATTAATTGCTAAGCAATTTGACATCCTACGTCAACCGTGTTATGGCCTTTTCATACAGAACAAGTTTACGCGGCAATTGTACAGGAAGCTTTACGGGGTATATCCGTTTTACCCGTTGATGTATCCCACTGTATTTGTACTGGGTATGGTCGATGGTCGAGTACAATGACTTGGGGGTGCGACAAGAGTTTACACTAGTCGCTAGTTAGGTAGTTAGTCCGGGGGTGCTGTAGCGCTTGATGGCTCGTACACACTGGCGCGATATCGCGGGCGCGACAGGCAGCGCTACCCTTGACGCGTCCGCAATATCGCGCCAGTGTGTACGTGCCTTGAGTCATTGCGTACCGGACCGCTATGTATAGAGGCGACGGCGCCCGCCATTGCTGGCCGTGCCGACAGCCAGGACCAACTTACTCGCATTAACGATCTACACATCAAAATTGATTTATTTACATGTCATTTGAGTGAATTCGCAAGGTTATTGTCATTTATTGTATGCTGTACGTAATGCAGATGAGTGTAGTAGGTACCTATAATAATGAATATGTTTTTATTTTATTTTTTATTGTGTAATAGTTTAAATAGTAAATATTTTATTTATTTATATAGAGACGGTATAATTATGAGAGATCGTGCTATCGCATTAAGTGATTAAGCTGTTTAATGGTTTATAAAAAAAAAAAATCAACAGCCAACGAATAAAAAAAAGGTACTTTAGCTTACAAATAAGCAGTAACGGTAGGTAAATTTGTTTGGTATGTATCGGTACTTATTATGATTGTTCGAACGGAACTGATCCACTTTGTTCCCTGTCCTAGTATAAACTGAATTACGGTGGAACAGTTTTCCTCGTTCTCTCTAAATGTACTTATTTAGTAGCAATCTTATAACAAAATAATGATTTAAGTGAGAAAAATATTGGGCTTTAAGAAAGGAGTCATGTCGCAGTTAGTAATTTTACGGTACCATTGCAAAACGGTGGAAATAATACACCTCCTTTCCAATTTTCATCGATTTCGCAGTATGCGAATAGTCTGTATTGGTATCCGGACAGCCGGACACATGGAGAGATTGACAGACGGACAGATGGACAGAACGACAAACGGACCGATGAACGGATGGACATGAAGAAATTATGAGGGTTCCGTTTTTGTAATTTGGTTGCCATTTGGCTATGGAACCCTAAAACCACAAAAACACCACAGAAACTCTAAAAATACATTGCTAACACCACCTTTGTATTATTTCTGGCCGCAATCTGAAAAGCTCGTAGTACAATTTCGCGGCGCACCTTTATAAACAAGACTTGTTTACGGTAGGGCGGGGGCAGGGTACCAACTAATTATTGAAAGCCCTATACAGCTGCCATCGACATACATAAATATGTGTTATAATTACGCCATAACTTTAAGCAGGGTAGACAGGAAGGCAGGTAAAGCTGGTGAAATATTGCTGGGTATATTGTTAAATTGGAAAACCATGAAAGACATGTGGTTGAGCAGTTACTGGGCAAACAGCGGCAAGTGCAGCTTAATTACTTTCAGTCCAGAGCTCAATCGATGCGCGGTTGTCTGGTAGATATTGCTATCAGCGATAAGATCGCCTCTTAATTGTATTGTAGATTTACTCTCATACAATAAAACCGTACTATTTCTTGTGATCAATGTTATGATATACAGCTAGTAAATGAAACGGTTTTGGAAAAAGTGCCTTCGACCGATTTTAGGTTTTTGATTCTGTATAAAATGTTTAAGCGTAATTACCAGGATTAAAGCATGTTCTATCTATCTCTTGATCTGCCTAGCCTTTTCCCAACTATTTTGGGGTCTGCTTCCAGTCGGATGCAGCTGAATACCTGTATTTTTAACCCCCGAAGGAAAAAGAGGGGTGTTAAAAGTTTAACGTGTGTATCTTTTTATCTATGTATCTGTGTATCTGTCTGTTCCCTCGTAGCTCCCAAACGGCTGAACCGATTTCGATTATTATTCTTTGTTTGAAAGATGCCTTGATCGAGAGTGTTTTAGCTACAATTCAAGAAATGTTGTGTCGGTGGATATTTAAATTTTTATTACATGGAGTGACTGCCTATCTGGCCTCCATAACCCAGTTGCTGGGTGATACGATACCTCTTGGTAAGACTGGTTGCCGGACTTTCGGGCTTCCGACTATGACCCGTAACGACTGCCAAATATCTACAATTAATGACAGACGGGAGATATTTGATCATAGCAAGGAGCTGGATAGTCTGACAACCTTATCCATCTATCTACAGACATGAGCCTCTTAATATCCAACTTATGCTAACTGTTTCGTCACTAATAGATATCTCCTATCCACACGCCTATTCTTGGAAACTATCTGTGACATAGAACAAGTCACAATGTCAAGTTTAGCCACATTATTATGACTTTATCAAGCCAAATGGAATGATGATAGTGTGTGCCTAATTTTGTGGGATGGAAATTAGGAGCTAATCTATTTGGAAAATCATTTCCGTTCCTGTATGTTTGGGTTTTGATTTAATTATCAGACGGATTATTTTATCCATCCAGTTTTGAAGATTTTTGTGCCTTTTGGGGATGGAGGTGGGGTTGTTGTGTGTTGGGGAATAGGGTAATGGGCTTTTTGGTGGGATTTATTAAATGGGGCTTCTGATGAAACAAGAACTGTTTATAACAGCATTAACAATATGTCAGATAATAATAAGTAAATACTTGTACAACTATAATTTGTTTGTTATTGGCACAAACGAGAAAAGAAGAGCGGAATGTAAAGAAAAATATAATGTTTTAACAAGAATGTTTCTTTTATCAGTGTTGCATTATTTTACGATTCCGAGTCCCAGGATCATCATAACTCAATGCCATTAATACTCTTTTATCCAAAAATGCAGGGAACGGAAAATCAGAGTTGTTTTTTGAAGGATGACAAACGATGCCCGGCAGATTAATCTGAATTCCTTGGATTCTTTAAAATTCGTTTTTTTCTGTTTGCTTTTTTGTCGGGTAAATCGAGAGGATTTTGATGAAAGATGAGTCATCTATGTACAATATTATAGATATTTAGTTTCATCTGGAAAAACTCGGACTTGAATAGTCGAGAAAATAGCAAGGAGAATGGTGTTATGCGAATAATGAGTGTACCTATTCATTGACATAATTTTAGATTGATCCCCACACGGGGAGTGTACAAGGTAAACTGACAATAACATGAACGAGCGGCAGGTATATTTGTTTCTAAAGATAAATAACTTCGCCCTCCTTTGTCCGTCGTGTTTTCAATTTTCGTTAAAATATAATAGAAGTTCGATCGCGCCGCAGCCATGCCTTATTTTGCTAAAGATTGGAAATCACAGTCTCTTAAGCGCATCCCACACTGGGAACGAAGCTAAGTTCGTCCAGCTTCGCTCATGTAGCTACCGCGTGTTTGCATACTTGGCTCACACCGCCAACTATGAACCTAAGTATGAAAAGACGCGGTAGCTACATGAGCGAAGCTAAACGAACTTATCTTCGTTCCCAGTGTGGTCTGCGCATTATACAAACTAATATCTAGCAGTATTTGCGATCGCTACGACCCGTCGCGTCCTACTAAAAGGGGCTATAAGCAGCCTAAGCAAACAGTCATATCAACGATCAACGGAACCTTCCTTTGAAGACGTGATCTTTGTTGTCAAGTAGCGTTTCATAAGCTGGGTATATTGTTAAATTGGAAAACCATGAAAGACATGTGGTTGAGCAGTTACTGGGCAAACAGCGGCAAGTGCAGCTTAATTACTTTCAGTCCAGAGCTCAATCGATGCGCGGTTGTCTGGTAGATATTGCTATCAGCGATAAGATCGCCTCTTAATTGTATTGTAGATTTACTCTCATACAATAAAACCGTACTATTTCTTGTGATCAATGTTATGATATACAGCTAGTAAATGAAACGGTTTTGGAAAAAGTGCCTTCGACCGATTTTAGGTTTTTGATTCTGTATAAAATGTTTAAGCGTAATTACCAGGATTAAAGCATGTTCTATCTATCTCTTGATCTGCCTAGCCTTTTCCCAACTATTTTGGGGTCTGCTTCCAGTCGGATGCAGCTGAATACCTGTATTTTTAACCCCCGAAGGAAAAAGAGGGGTGTTAAAAGTTTAACGTGTGTATCTTTTTATCTATGTATCTGTGTATCTGTCTGTTCCCTCGTAGCTCCCAAACGGCTGAACCGATTTCGATTATTATTCTTTGTTTGAAAGATGCCTTGATCGAGAGTGTTTTAGCTACAATTCAAGAAATGTTGTGTCGGTGGATATTTAAATTTTTATTACATGGAGTGACTGCCTATCTGGCCTCCATAACCCAGTTGCTGGGTGATACGATACCTCTTGGTAAGACTGGTTGCCGGACTTTCGGGCTTCCGACTATGACCCGTAACGACTGCCAAATATCTACAATTAATGACAGACGGGAGATATTTGATCATAGCAAGGAGCTGGATAGTCTGACAACCTTATCCATCTATCTACAGACATGAGCCTCTTAATATCCAACTTATGCTAACTGTTTCGTCACTAATAGATATCTCCTATCCACACGCCTATTCTTGGAAACTATCTGTGACATAGAACAAGTCACAATGTCAAGTTTAGCCACATTATTATGACTTTATCAAGCCAAATGGAATGATGATAGTGTGTGCCTAATTTTGTGGGATGGAAATTAGGAGCTAATCTATTTGGAAAATCATTTCCGTTCCTGTATGTTTGGGTTTTGATTTAATTATCAGACGGATTATTTTATCCATCCAGTTTTGAAGATTTTTGTGCCTTTTGGGGATGGAGGTGGGGTTGTTGTGTGTTGGGGAATAGGGTAATGGGCTTTTTGGTGGGATTTATTAAATGGGGCTTCTGATGAAACAAGAACTGTTTATAACAGCATTAACAATATGTCAGATAATAATAAGTAAATACTTGTACAACTATAATTTGTTTGTTATTGGCACAAACGAGAAAAGAAGAGCGGAATGTAAAGAAAAATATAATGTTTTAACAAGAATGTTTCTTTTATCAGTGTTGCATTATTTTACGATTCCGAGTCCCAGGATCATCATAACTCAATGCCATTAATACTCTTTTATCCAAAAATGCAGGGAACGGAAAATCAGAGTTGTTTTTTGAAGGATGACAAACGATGCCCGGCAGATTAATCTGAATTCCTTGGATTCTTTAAAATTCGTTTTTTTCTGTTTGCTTTTTTGTCGGGTAAATCGAGAGGATTTTGATGAAAGATGAGTCATCTATGTACAATATTATAGATATTTAGTTTCATCTGGAAAAACTCGGACTTGAATAGTCGAGAAAATAGCAAGGAGAATGGTGTTATGCGAATAATGAGTGTACCTATTCATTGACATAATTTTAGATTGATCCCCACACGGGGAGTGTACAAGGTAAACTGACAATAACATGAACGAGCGGCAGGTATATTTGTTTCTAAAGATAAATAACTTCGCCCTCCTTTGTCCGTCGTGTTTTCAATTTTCGTTAAAATATAATAGAAGTTCGATCGCGCCGCAGCCATGCCTTATTTTGCTAAAGATTGGAAATCACAGTCTCTTAAGCGCATCCCACACTGGGAACGAAGCTAAGTTCGTCCAGCTTCGCTCATGTAGCTACCGCGTGTTTGCATACTTGGCTCACACCGCCAACTATGAACCTAAGTATGAAAAGACGCGGTAGCTACATGAGCGAAGCTAAACGAACTTATCTTCGTTCCCAGTGTGGTCTGCGCATTATACAAACTAATATCTAGCAGTATTTGCGATCGCTACGACCCGTCGCGTCCTACTAAAAGGGGCTATAAGCAGCCTAAGCAAACAGTCATATCAACGATCAACGGAACCTTCCTTTGAAGACGTGATCTTTGTTGTCAAGTAGCGTTTCATAAGCGTCACTGACAGCTACTTTGGTTCTGCTACTTTCACTAAGTGGATTCGTTGACCTGTTTCGTTTTGTTTCTTGTAATTTTGAATTCATATTTCAGTTTCTGTTTTTGGTGTTTTAAGCGCATTTTGCTAATGGAGTTTTGTTAACGTTTCTCTAACGACTTGTTAAAATATTTTCAAGTACCATTATAAAATTTACTTGAGTTTTTAAGGTTCTTCTGTTCGAATAAGTAGTTTACTTTGGCCCAGTAAGTGGCCACATTGATTGCGGCTTCAGTAAACGCTACTGAAGCCGCAATCAATGTGACACTTCGAACATTCTTATAGGTAGCTTTCAGTCTTACCGATGCGAGCTATTCGAATTAACTATTCTCACTGTGATTTTTAACATAAAACAATAAGCAATCCTGATAAAAATATCTAGCTTTAAAAAACTCAAATTGTTGTCTGTCCAAAATTGACTAAAATTTGTCAAACTTAGCCTAGGAAACTAAAACGAAGTCCAGCGAATTATTAAAAACAAGCATTGACAAACTGGAGACTGTGCCACAGTGTGACAGCAGGTCTTGGTCCCTCCAAAATCTTAGTGGGACAAAGTAGTAGACGGCAAAGTTTTCAAGTTTTGACTTGCAGAGCAGAACAGTCCCTTCCACGACTACTCCAAAGGAATATAACCACTATAACCAACCCTGGTATACCTACTTTAGTGACCCAATAAACACGGTGCGAATAATAAAGAAACAAAGCCTAATTTCCTGCGTTCTCTGAATGCCTGGTAGCCGGGGAGCCGTCCTGTTTGCCTACACACTACACTTGACCCGAACCGGAAAGGGAAATTGTATTTCCGCTTACTTTTCCTGCTGATTAAATTTGAAAAACCTAAGAAAACAGAACGCTTCACAGACATGTCCGATTAATTCATATGAAGATTGGAAATGTTATCCTGGTGAATAGTTTTGGTGAAGAAAAAAGTGTGATTCGACGTCATTTAAGTATTTTGTCAGTATTATATAAACTGAGCTTATTATGCCCGATAGGATTCCATCGGCAAAAATGACGAATTCCATTCCATTTGCAACCGCTACATATTTAACCCCTATATAGAGGACTAGCAGCGCCCCGCGGTTTCACCCGCTTATGTCTCGATCCCGTGGGAATATCGGAACAAAAGGTATCCCATATGTTAATCCAGGTTATAAAGTGTGCCACATTCAAATCCGTTCAGTCATTATTGCGTGAAATAATGTGATAGCTGTTTCAAAATCACTAGTTTATTTTTTAAGAAATGTATTTAATACCTTGAAGAAACTAGGGTCGTAATATTAGGTACTCGTCGTCGTCTTGAAGTAAGACGCTGCTGCTTCTTGACTTAGTAAAATAAGTGAACTAAAAATCCAAGCCCTTTGGTACATTGTACAAGAAAGACTATTCTACAATAAATCCTCTATTTTACGTAGGTACTTAAGTTGCCTCTTAGACACGCTCCAGAGCTTTTGTCTGAAGTAGTCAGTGAGAGCCTTAACTATCTCTTATGATCTTAAATGCGCTCCACAGTAGTATAGTGCTAGCAAACTAAAAGATTTTAATAGAGCTCTATGTAGGTCACGTGGCTAAATAATAACAACCGCAAAGGTCGATATGCTTGCCAAAGTCGTTCCGTGGATGGGTGACTATCCATTACATATCGAGACCCCTCAGTGCCTCCGAAAGCACGTTAAGCCATTAGTCCCGGCTGTCTTTTGTAGATCTGACAGTCGTCACGGGTAGTCTGAAGCCGCAACTCTGACAACCAGTCTTACCAAGGGGTATCCTATTATTTAGCCATGTAAAATACTGGTATTCAGTTGCATCTAGTTAGACTGAAAGCCGTCCCCAACATGGTTTGAAAAAAGGCAGATGAAGATGATTCTAGGTACAGATCAACTACCCTAACTTTGCCTCGCGTCCATGTTTTGCCTAGAATGAAAAATATGTAATATCTTGTTCATTTTACTTGTATGACAATGGAAAACTTTAATAAATTATATATTCTTAAAGTTTCGATTGCCATACAAGTAAGGCAAGGACGCGAGGCAAAGTTAGGGCAGTTGACACATACTATATTGTGCAAATTTGTTCTATGCGGAGTGTGCATCATCCGGTGTGATTATACGAAATTAGGTTGACAACATTCCGAAATAGCTTGTGATTAAATTCAAAAATAAATCTACATCATCATTGTCCTGTTCTCAACGCAATTTATTTAGGGTTGGCAACACGTCCAAAATAAATCATGTGGAACATAAATATAATCATATAATGGTGTACATGGATTATATTGACTGAAATGATGAAGGTAATTGTAAGCAATTAAGTTCATATGTGACTCTAAGCCTATTTCTACTAACTGTTTTAAAGAGTATTCTACCCATCTACCAAAAATACATAGCATGGTGCCTAGGTTACAGTTGAATCTAATAGAAGCTTGATTATATACAACTTTATGTTAAGCAACGACAGATTTTATTAGATATAATGTATGTATGATGTTCTTCGTGGCCCATAGGATCCATTTTATTTGGTTCAACTGTTCAGCTGATCCGTAATTCCTATGTGTAGGAGATTTAGCCCCGAGATCTAGGTCCTTCCGGCGCCCACACACTGAAGCGGCTCGATTAGAAATATACGTCACATAATCCAATAAGCTCCATGTTCTGAATAAACACTTCTTCACTTTCTTTTTGTTTATCTGGTTAGGCTTGTGTTAACAAATAACTACAAGTTAGTAATACGCAAGTATAGTCGACCTCGTAATAGCTTTATCACTCTAAGATTCAATGTCACTTATCAGGGCTTATCTGGCGCAGTAGAGAGGTACATGTTTTTTATATTTTTCTTTTTCTTTGAGTATATTGTGTGTATTTGTCTTTTCACTCGCACGTCATAAAACGACAAGCTCAATTTGTCTATGTGACAGTTATATAACTTCCACTTTAGTGAAGTTTCAATTTAGTGGGAATTGTTGTCAAGAGTGGGAACGATCGAATCGTGATCGACTATAGTATATAAAATAGTAGGTGGGTTCAAACGAGGAGCAAAAATAAGGCTTCATTTTGAATTCAGTCATTATAAACTCCAAAATATTCGCTGCTAAAGATGGGCCCAATGACCTTGATAATAATGGCAGCGTCTGCCAGACGGTGACCGCAGTACATTACTTTCTGAAAGGAGACCACCACTGCCCGTCCTCATAAAATAATCCTCTAGTCGCCTTTGACATCAACGTGAATAGAGAGAGCCCTGTTTTTTACAGGAACTGATACCCTAGTCTGCTCACTTTTTAATAAGTAACATAACAGAGTATAATGCTCCTGTAAACATTACGAGCCTTTTTAAAAGTCACTTAAGGGCCTTATTTTGTTTGAAACGCGAAACCTTTTTTGTTTAAAAAAAACGGAATATTCTAAACTGGATGTGATGTTATGAATATTTCATGAAATACTTTGCTTAGTGTGCTGTTGGGCGTATTTATAATTGTACGCAGCCCAAAATGCTGCGGGAATGTTTTATGAGAGGATGTTGGCGTCACAAAGTTCGTCCGAGGAAGTATTACCATCATACTTTATTTCTACTATGTACCAGGCATTCAGATGCTCCAAGAGGGGCTCGAGTGTCAAATCCAGAAAAACACAGAAAGATTTGACTTTTCTTCGCTGTCTCAAGGTGATTGGGGGAATTCCATTACATGTAGGAATACATGTGGGTCACGTTTACGTGGACGTGATCAGCTGCCAGAAGATGCAATAGATGTAGTTTACCAAGTACCTACGCGGGTTGTAATCCCGCGTAGTGAAAAATAACTATTCTTTTCACCAGGAGATCACTTTAATTTGTGATTATACCTAGTTTTTATTCCTGCACTTGGACCTGTCTTTTTCAACAGTCGCTGGCAATCTTCATAAATACATACATACCTATTTTTTACCATCTTAAATTCAAGTGATTTCAGTATTTTATACTAAAGGCAGACAGTCTTAACGCGTATTTTTGCATATTCTCACTTTTGATCTTCAATCGTCTTTTAATGTTTTCGAAGAAGTAAAAGAAATAACAAAAGATTTCCTTGAAAAGAACGATTTTAAATGTCGGGGAGATAATTAATTACAAATATTTTCCTACGATTTAAACTCTACCAACATGTTTTAGTTTAAAATAACATAATCAATTGTTTTATAGAATATTACGAATTTCCTATGAATTCCCTTCAACTTGAATACGCACGTGTGGCACGTGTGGCGCCGCGGGCACAGCAGTACATTATTTCGACAAAATTAAATATCCTGTAAATTGTTACCTGAACCGCCATCACAATAAATTGTCACCTCCGCACCTACAGAAAGGTTCCCTTCAAACTCGTTTAGCGGGGAGCTGACAAGCCTGCGTTTAATCAGGCTGACTCCATTCCAACTAGAATGAATATCAGCGAGCCAGTCGAAAGCAAGCGGCCTGGGCAGAGCGCCAGGTTCACTAGATTTTTTACCAATTACATTTTTGCTTTCAACTGTAATTTCGATAAAGGGAACTGTGACTATTTATTTTTATGAAGCATTTGCTCAGTGTGCTGGTGTTAGTGTGGAGTGTTAAGTTCAGAAGTAATATGAACGAATGAAAAATGAAAGTCGGATATTACCTACTACAGAAATCGGTTTGAAATCAAATCAACAAGGAAATCTGTACGTTGAACACTTTAAAATTGATATTTCATCCTCTGGAATCTGCTGACTGAACCTGGGTACAGTTGAACAAAGAGTTTGATAAACAGGCAAAAATATTTATCTATTCACTACATTGCAAGTACAAGCAGGAGCATTTAAGGATCGTAGCTGGTGGCGTTCTGTAGTTTCTGTCTACCCCCATGGGAAAAAGACGTGAGTTTATGTTTGTGTACATTGCCAATATTATTTTAAATAGATGCGTAATAACTTTTATGATTTAGAGTGGTGTTAAAGACTTGGCAAACTCATCACAATCACGACAAGAAAAAGTAGCGGTAAAAGTAGCGGCAAGTTTTTTTTCTGTATTATTTTAGGTTTATACAAGAGTTTAAGTGTGTCAAATGTGTCAATAATATTTTAATGCCAGATGTGGTTGGTGTTTCCTATCCGTATCCATAGAAGAAAAACCGATCCAAACTCAGAGGACACAGTCTCTTTTAAAGCTCAGACATTGATCAGATCATGTGAGCACTGAGAACACACAATGTAGATTAGTATCTGAAATGGTCTTGATTTAACTGCTTGAGTATCAATCTGTTGGTTTGACTGTACTTGTTACATCGTGATATTGCGTTCCATTCGATTTGCAGAGATATATCACATTTTTGTTCTCGTTCAACAGATCATTGCACGTAATCTTACCTATATAAAAATATTAGTCGGGAACTATATTCGTATACCTGTAATGTTCATATTAGAATGAAACACTTGCTCACATTCGCATAAACAAATATGAACATTATTGTGAATAAAAATAAGGTTCAAATTAATCGTGTGGGACGCTTACTTTACTTAATAAAGTAAAGTCAATAGTCTGTAGTAGACTGCGTGCGCCATACGAACTTACTAGTCGTCAATGGTGGCAATACAAAATCATCATCATCATTGCCTACGGCAAGCCAGTGCCCTGACAAACGCATCTCCAATTGCACGACATTCTGCTGGACTCTTGGCCATTCTCATCCAGCTGCTACCAGCGTGGCAGCGATCCTGCGAAGAGCATCTCTCCACCTAGCCTGAGGGCCTAGCCTTCTACCAATCAGTTTAACAATCGACATTCGTTCATAAGAGAGACAGCAGACTTTTCGAATTTGTTTGTTAACACGGCGCTAAAATGGTACACGTTAAAGGACATTGGGCAAAAATGTGTACTAGACTACTCAGTTATGTATGTTCACATTGTGGAATTTAGGACCATTTCACCCATTGTCTTTTACAAAATGATTCCTGAGAGCAGAACCTCGGTTCGGTTTTCGGGTTGCCGAGCAATTTCGAAATCATCGGTTAGGTACTAACAAACACCTCTGCAGAACCGTTATTTCAATCAACTCCGCCTATCCCAGTCCACTGCTGGACATCGGCCTCCCTCAGGCTGCGCCACAACACCCTGTTCTCCGCCTTCCGCGTCCAGTCTGTATTAGCCACCTTTTTAATGTCATCGGAGCATCTAGCTGGGGGTGTACACTACACTTGCCGATACGCGGTCTCCTTGCAGGACTCGTCTGCTCCACCGCCCATCGGTCCTTCGACAAACATGGCCAGTACATTGCCACTTCAGCTTACTTAGTCTGCAGACTATGTCGGCAACTCCGGTTCTCCGTCTTATGTTAACCTTAACTTTAAAGCTAAGCGCACAAAATATCCAATTTATACTGTTTCCACTCTAGTGCAATGAGCTCGCGCCTATTTGGGCGGGCCGCTTCTAGATCACCCTCGTATATTTTACATCAATCATCGCTCACTTCTGGTGGGCCGCAACGCAACGCAATAATAAGCCTGGCGAGCGATCCACCAGTGTGTTGCGCTGCGTTGCGGTGCGGCCAGCCCAAATGTGCCGCTTACGGTTCGGGTGTCAAAGGGGGCACACGTGTGAAACGCGACTGGTCGGCTCTTCCTGGCAATAATGTGTGTATTGTTAATTAGGGGCGGACAAAGCAACTGTGCAGTGTGTTTTAACGAAGCGTATAACTTTGCTTGAACATCAAATATTATACACTGACACTGATATTATGCTGTACTGTATTATACATACATGTTTTTTTTTAAGGGCTACGCCCAAATTTGTTTCTGCATGTCTACCAATAGCAATGCAAAATGATGGACAGAAATGCAGTGATCTTTAAACTCATTTAGCAAGCTTCCGAACACTGGCGTCAATTACTAGCAGAACATGCATTTCATACCACTGTATAAGAACGACAGTTGGAATTTGAATATGCGGACAATGTAAGTTGGTAGACAACTAATATTCCTGACTTCACCTACACGATGATTTTCGACACATTATTTTATTACTCAAAAAAATACAAACGCACACACATACATGGACTGTTTAAACTGAGCAATCTAGCTATGTTTTCACAACCGCACGTAATGTAAGACGAAGCTGACCATTGTCTGTGTAACAAAGGCTATTATTTATATACATAGCACCTACGGCGATGATTGCCTGTAGCGCCATTTTTAGCCCGTAACATGAAATGTGTGTTACAGGTTTTGGGCGGTACCATGTTTGTTAACTCGTCCAGTTTTCGTTCAAAAACATTTATTTTTGCGATGGTGAGTGGATTGGAATGACCTATGTCCTGCTGCTGCTGTTACATAATAAGCTGATGATCAGGTCGGAACGAAGCAAATGCCCATAAAAAAATATTTTGTACTGATGATAATGATATTCATTTTTTGTAAATTGAGTCAAAGTTCAACAACAGTTCATTGTTTCCGAACTGACTACTCTGAGAAGAAAGACCGAAAAGAACTCAGAGGTCATTTTTAAGTCCACAGATGAACTTGGTCTGAGATGGTATTTTGAGGAAAGAACCACACAGATTTGAGTGGACTTATGCAGTCAGTACACGCATTTGTCAGTAGCTCTATTCAGAACTAAAGGGGCACAACGACTCGCTGAAGCCAATACCAAAAAAAGGACATTTGAGAAGACAGGAGACACACTTTAGTTACCGAACCAAACTATACTGAGGAGTCTATGGGACGGTCGCTGACCGGTAATTACTGTATTCCGCGTCATCTATAAAATAAAAATTAAATGGTCTTCGTTGCTAAGCGCCTAACTTCAGTACGGGGCTGGACCAATTTAGTATTTTTTTTTTTTAATATTTGTAATATCTACTCCAAATCACGTTATCTGGAAAAACTGTTTGAAAATTCGGAAAATCTGAAAAATATTTTCTATTTGACTTTTGTATGAATTATTGAAAGGACAGGACAACGTGTTGGATCAGCTAGTTATAACATAAACAATGTTGGTTTTTTTCTTTCAAATTCCCAAAAAAGTGATCTTGTAATGTTTCCGTTTTTGTCGGTATCTGAAAAAATAAACTAAGCGGAATTATGCTCGATTGCCTAAGTTTCCCACAGTAGGTGCCCTAGTTAACACCGGCTGTAAATAATACATGGCCGAGCATTTGCGAACAAAGGGTGGGCACAGTCCCCGCTGTTTTTAATTCAGATTTTTAGCTCTAAGCGCGTAATGTGGTATGTTGGTTGTGTGTAGTTGGGTTTGTAGAGGTTTTGAAAAAAGGTTTTTTTTAATTTTGCGCTGTATTAGGGCTAATTTAATTATTGATTAGTATAACAACTTACCAAGGGGTATCGTGTTACCCAGTAACTGAGGGTGTGGAGGTCAGATAGGCAGTTGCTCCATGTAAAATCCTAGTTTTTTCAGAAAATTCAGCTGCATCCGATTATACTGAAAGCCGACCCCAACATAGTTGGGAAAATGCAGACAGATTGATTAGTTTATATTATAAAACAACAACTAAGTTGTCCTATTAAAGCCCTCGTCCTCTATCCTACTTTCCTGTGCCCAGCCTATATATGCTAGTCAAATCAAATACATGATATTTATTACTGAAAATAAAAAAAACTTCATACACATGAGGAATTAAATATTAATAGTCAATCCTTATTAAAAACAAACACTGAAAAATATTTAGGTCTTACTCTAGGTGATAAACTTACAATAAAACCTGACATTGAGAAAGTAAGAAAAAAGATAACATGGCTGGTGCACTTAGAGGAATTGTCCGATGTCTCTCACTACGTCAGGTATATTTATTTATAAGTCAATGGTTAAACCATATTAAGATCATTTAATCGAATTAAGGGAGAGCAAAACTCACGTAAAAAAACTACATCTATCCATTTTATTCCAATATTGGTCCAGTTTCATTTTAATCCGATATTGGACGATTTAACGCCTTTTCAAAAGGTTTTTAAAGAATCAAAATTTATGAATATTTTGTCTTTAATAAATATATAATATATAATTATGCAAGTGTATTATATATTATAAATATATAATACACTTGCATAATTAAGTACGTAAAATAACTAATACAGACATACTTACACAAATAACATTTAAAAAAGAATGCATATTGAAAAGCGCATGTCGAGGCAGGCTAACCATAAGTTTAAGAGCACCGATTGAGGACAAACTATAGTTGAAGGGCTGTCATTTATGAGAAAAGCGCATGTCGAGGCAGGCTAACCATAAGTTTAAGAGCACCGAGGACAAAGTATGGTTGAAGGGCTGAGAGGGCTCAACTCTATAACTTTATACCTACAGCAATTAAGGAATTAAAATCACTTCCAACTTCTAAACGCCTATTCACCATGTTCTGAATAATGTTAGTTTAATTTATTAACCAGCGAAACTGTCGCTTAACGAATGATCATGTTTTTCCTCATAAGAGTGAATAATTGGATTATTACTAAGTGAGTTAATGTGTCTCCATATACCGCTATATAGGTTCACATTGTGGAATGGAATTAGTGAGTATTCAAAGTAGTTAGGTATTTTAATTGATATTAATTTCAAGATATTATGGAATGGTCAGTAGCTGCCTTTTTTCCTGTAACCACACGAGGGTTTTCAGTCGTTTATTTTATACATCAGCAGGAAAATATGCTTTTAATCCTCTCATCCCTAAAGTGCCCTCTTTAATACTCCGCAATGAGGATTGCGAGTGTAATCCGAATGAATACTTATATAATTATGTTTGTATCTATGTAGGTACTGAAAGGTTGTATGCGATATGCGACTATGGCGTGCAGGCTGGTGAACGGTTTCATTCGAACATTCAAGCAAATCATATTAGAATAAAAAGAATTGGGGAGAAAAAGCCTTGGCGGCTGGGAGTATGTCATGCTCACTCAAATTTCTCGCTGGTGGTGGCGTGTGTGTTGGATCGTTAAGTTTCCTTCAAAATGGTTGAGCTAAATGGTGCTGATCCATGCGTCATGTTCGTGAACGGGCGCCGTCAGTAGGGACTGGTCATCTCTTAGCTGTTGAAATGTTTCTATATTTTTATTACGGACGCTTTTAACGTGTACGTCTTTTTACATTGTTCTCACATGTATAATTTCAACATGAATGATGTAACATATATTTTGATTTAAAAGAGTGTCCGTTTAGTTTCTTGCCCGTTCTTCTCCATATGAACCTACTACGCTTTGGAATGGGCAACTAGCTTCATCTTTCTGACTGACCGACCCCATGACAATTCAAAAGTGCCTGTAATTGGTTTATTTGAAATAAATGCTTTGAGTTTGAGTTTGAATTATGTTTTTGTTTGAAGGAAGCGACAGTGCAGAAGTGGCTGTCCAGATGTGAAAACATTATAATTATGCGACCTGATTAACTCAAAAATAAATAATACAAGAGTTATCTGGTATCATTACGCCCCCACACACGTCCTAGACACCACAGTACACATGTCAGCACGATTATAAGTGAATATTGAAGAGTTACATTGTTCCATATTGCTATTGTAAAATGATGAATGATGAAAATTCAAAACAATGAAAAATATTTCACTCCATTCGAAAAAAAAGAGAAACAAAAAGGTACTGCTTTGTGAGTAGTGATGATAAAATAATTTACACAAAGTGTCATACCTGGATGCGAACCCACGAACTGCAACCCGTAAGTCAGAAACATTGTTACCTAGTTAGTGTTCCCATGAAACGTTAATTCCGATCGAACACTTTTCGAAAGAGTTCCTCTTTGTGATCCCCCCTTGTTCCTATATGTGATGGACACGCCTTGGCAATATTCATGAGCTGCGTTCATCATTTGCACATGACAGCGTCAAATTCATAGCAGCTGCAGTTTGTAGGTACACTTCCACTAGATTACACGAATTTGCTGATACACCTCTGTACTTGACTATCGAAGGAAAGAATAAACGTACACCACCAAACACCCCAATTAGAATATTATGTTATAATCATAACACATACACTGAATATTTAATACTATGTATAAAACATTGTTTATTTATTCAATTACTTAGTTATATTTATTGTTGCAGAAAATTATGTTCACATTACAAATCTATGCACGCAAACAGTCGCACACGTATAAGGGTCTAGCATACTTCGTGCATTTTGGTTTGTTTTTACTGTACAACGGAAGTAACTATGACTGTAATAAAATAAGTAGTTTAAAAAAAAATGGGATTTAAAATTATCTTTAACAAAAATGACACAAATCGATTCAGTAGGTAAATGATTCTGAACAAACTACTTTGTTTTACACATAGTTCAACTAATTGGGGAACTGTTGTTATCTTGTGAGTTCCATTTCATGGCCCCACAACGAGCATCATTGTCTTCACAGTGCTTGTTTGAAATAAATTATTTTGACTTACACTTCGACTTTGCTTAGCAAACACATTCGTGCTCACAATCATTGTTACTTAATCCTTTCCGACAGAGTGGTCTATTTTAACGACTACCATTGAACTAATTGTATCGGAAAGCATGTATTTTGCATCAATGCATCAATATGGGAAAATTGGCTGGGCGAAAATATTCCATGTTTTTTAACCGTTAAGTTTAACGTTTAATCATGAACAGTTTTTGTAAATTTTCCTGACATCGAAGCTTTGTAAGACGATAAAAATAGCGGCGTGTTTATTTACTATGAAACGTGTTTTTCACGCTCATCTGCTAAGGACTGTCCACACAACGTTCAGGGGGACATAAAAATATTTTATTCACGATATTATACCCAAGTTTCATCGTAAAACCTTGCCTGTTTATCTGACGAAGCCCTAAAGTAGAACTAACCGTATTACATGAAGCTATGGGCATACATTGAGATATTTATAATACAACATGTAAGACAGTAGGTATGTACAGTCATTTTTGTTTGGGATCATTCATTTTGCACGAACAACACATAAATATAAATATATTATCAAACGTGAATCGATTAAACCTGTGATAGCCCGCTCATCAATTGAGCCACGATTGGTGTCCGGTATATCATTGGAAATAGCTCAGGAATATCGATCGATTGACATTGATCAATGCTACCGATCCATTTCGTCCGTATAGGTGTAACAACACCCTTAATAAGGTAATGGAACTTCCTGCCACATTTACCAGGCACAGGCATTTCTGATCGGTGGGAACGGGATGGATTCTATGTTCTATGTTAGTGGCTATGGTTTCCGCACTTAGTCCTAGAGTGGACCATTGTGCGTGGGCCATGGCGGCCGACGGTGGTTATTCCAACCAGCCCACCTCCCTCCAGAAGTTAACGGGATGGATTTCTGTAAATCAAGAATGTCAACGATATTATCGCTCCTGTGTTGCAACTGATTTTAAAGTTCAAACTACGTGTCTAGGGATCACTTTTACATACAAAGTACTAATAAAACAGTAACTAAAGGTTCATAATTAATGCCAATAATAATTAGTCGTAGTTATTTTTTTTCTTGATGATTCAATAAGAAACGTGCACAAAACAGTTCAGTACATCGAAATCTATCGTGACCGCCCTTTTTTTCTAAAATTACGAAACTGGTTCCACTTCCATTCATGCTCTTTAATCTGCCGTTTATTATATTTTAAACAAATAAATTATCTGAGCAATCTGTATGCAATGTATAGTATGTGGTGGTGACTCCTACTACAACATACGGATACTTGATCAACATGTCGTCAATCTGTTACTCATAGATGCCTTTTATCTTTAAAATACTTATTAACTTGAACCTAAATTCGTTAGCAAACAGAATCAAAATCAAAATATTTTATTTCACATAAACCTCCATGGGCACTTATGAAACGTCAGAAGCTAGGTGGAATACTATAGTAAACTTGATCATTGTCTTTTAATTTCATTTATAAAGTTCACTTTAACATTCGGTAAGGCCTACACCGCACAAAGGATTATTTTTCAAAAAAAAAATGGTGTTCCATAATACCTGTACCTACCTACTTTTGATGACTTTATTATTTTGTACGTTTACACCTGGAATCATTTTACTTTTTACAGGTTACATAACGCGTTACAAAATTAAGTCAAGAATTAGAATCTAATGACAGACAGACAGACAATCCATCAGTGAGGGCCTTTGTCGTTATAGAGATGTCATCTAAGAATGTTACTCATTCATTGCCAAGCTTAAAGACATTGTTGAGAAGCTATCAATTACTTACTCAATATTGATTGTTTCAATTAAATCTTGAAATTAATTGCTGTCTTGTTTAATTAATATTCAACTAATTCGTCTCCTTCAATGGACAGTGGTTGAACAGTGGTGGCAGTTCGTGCACTATCCAGCTGTTTAATTGCGTAACCCACTTGTTATCGTAATAGCTTCGATTTTGACAATAACTCAACATCGGATATACTGTCATGGAAATTAATTGAGCCTCTATGTCAATGTACAGTGTTATTACCTACATTTCATAGATGATCTGTGATTTCATACAAATGTCGGAGAATGACACTTGTGATTTGAATATGCGGAAAATTTTATTTGGAAGTCAATTTGCTTACAAATTAAATTCCCTAACTTTAAATTGGCTAAGGTGTTATTCTTCTTTTTCGTCTGGCAAAAATCAAGCTGAGATTCATAAACGTTACTCAGTTCGTAGCACTGTGACTAAGAGCACTATAAGTGAGACTGTCGCACAACTGTCAACTTCAAGTGTAAGATAGAGACGGGAACACAATATCTAAGCAATAGCAAAAACATTGTAAAAGCCAATTGTTTTTACAAGAATAACCGTGGAGTTTCTTGCCGGCTCTTTTCCATAGGAAACGACCAATTCAAACCGTGCACTAACTTCTGACCGTTCAGTGCCCATGTAGGTGTTTATGTTAATTAAAATAATTGTTGAATTAAAATATGCCTAAGACAAAATCATGTCGTGGCAGGTAACACACTCGTGTGTTTCCAGGCTTGAACTCCTGTTGTTCTAAATCACAAAACTTCCAGTGAATCGGAAAAACAACAACCTACTCTTACGGCAGCTCACATTATCAAGCAATTACTCAAGGTTCGCGGGCTTAAATCATTAATTTCTCTTGTCACCTTCACAATCTCTTACGACGAATTTAACCTTATTTCCTCCAATTTAGAACACAATTTAGAATAAAACGAAAGTTCAAGGTTGTACTAACCATGCCAAACGGAAACCAACCTTATGCTTTTAGAGCAACGGCAGATTTTCATCAACACGTATTTGCACATTAATCAACACGTTGTCAAGTGGAAATGAATCTTATGACTATAGTTTAGAGTCTAATTTGGCGTGGTAATAAAGTTGTGATCATAAAACCATAACATTTCACTGCTGTGCAAAACAAGTGGTTGTTATGACTACGCGCGTCGTGGTCATACACTGGTGACCACGCTCACACACCTTTCTGCGTTACTCCATAATCAGTCACGTGTAGTTCGCAGATCGCTGATATTTTCATGACCCTGGTCATCACTCTGCTTACCCGACGAAGGCAAAGCTAATACGGAACAATGAATACACATACTTACACCTAACATCACGCTTGTTATCCCCGAAGGGTTTTACTACGAATGTTCACCGGTAGCACTTGTGACCGTAAAACCAACGACACAGTCACAACAGAATAATTACCTAATACAAGTTCGAAAATAATTTTACTTAATTGCAGTGAACCTTATAATGAGGCGTACCATAAGTGTGAAAGACCTTACAAAAAACATCCACTGCTATACATAGGCCGCGGACCTATGCTTCTCACATTCAGCGAATACCCGCGGCTTTCGCTAGGTCATCAGGGGTCATATCCAATATGGGATACCATTGAAACAGACTTTTATTTATTTACTGTCTAGACTAGTCATGGTCATACGAGTTCAATATATTTTTATGGCAAGCCAAAACAGCATTTTCAAGGTAACAGTTACTCTTGCGAAGGAATAATTTGAAAACGACCATTAATCCTGCAATCAGCAACAATATCGGTAAATACACAATCGTCGTGATTGTAGCCACAAATGGTGAATTTCATGAGCTAACAGTTAAACCTCCTTTTACTTAGCTCAGAACGTGGATTCCCTGTGATGTGGTTGACGTCACAAACACAATCTCCATGTTATACATTTCCAGTATATGTTGATCCCGTATTATGTAGGCCTTCCGTACATTGACAGGTCAACTAATACTGGACAAGTATAGCTTGCCGTGTGCGTACTACTGACGTTCCCGATTTGTGACGTAATGATGTTATACGTCCTGTCACAGTTTGTGTAGACCTCAGTGTAGACCGTGTGTACGAAACTGTTTGGACAACTGTGTTATTTGGCGGTTTGAAGCATTGGGTACAGTCATTGAGTTTTAGTTAAGAGACTGTTGTTAGAAGATATGTGAGAGTGAGACGGCACTAAAGTAAGCCGCCCTTTTTATAAAAAACAATATTAACGGTCTGGTACTGTGATGAGGACATGATCTTCTTACATTACGATCTAGTCTTATTTTCGTCAGTAGATAAATACAGTCAATTTCGATTTATCTCGAAGAAGGTTGTCACAATAATGCTAGAATTTCCAAGCATGATTGAGAAAAATAACTTTCCCGTTCACAGCCGTCAGAGCAACAACAAACATTCAATTAAATTATAGCCGAAACAAATGGTGAACAAATATTGTTTGAACAAACAACAGCAGCTCATACAGAGTTTGAACTATCATAAATCGTTTGAACACACTCTAGTAAACGTGGAGTTCAAAAATTAATTTCATGTGCGCCTTAACGAACCGTTTCTACCGGCGTATGGTAATTCCCGCCCTTACTATAGGTGTAACTGCAAGCGAGTGAGATTTGAAGGCCGATTATTGTATTTAGATGTTCAAATTCAAGTCAAAATCTCATCTTTGAGATCGATAATTCTGCGTATCTGACAAATGTAGCCAATGTTCAATTTCGCGGGCATTCGTAAGATTTTCAAGTGAAATTAATCATTGTAACGGATAATCTATGGTAAAAATACAAAGCAAACATCAATGATTACTATTTAAGTAAAAAAATGAGGAAATTTGCCCTTTAAATAACGATATTAAACAGTTTTAACCTGCCCCTGTAAAATTAGATCAAATGCAGATACGCGGCCTTTACCTATGGTAGATTCGCGGTTTTGCACTATCCCCGACGTTATGGAGATAGCGTTTGTCGTAAACTACGTACAGCCTGTATCTTGGACACCATTAAATAGGTATCACAATATTATATTTTTTAATAATAGTTGGAATTAGCAACTGTTAAATTAGTTAGCCTCTTCGAGATTGTAAAACTAAATAACTCAGCGAGTAAGCTAAAGTTGAGGTATTTTGACAGATTGAGACTGAGATAAGAACGCAGAAAGTCTGTGTGAAGTTTGTGAGGCTGTGTGGGCACCATTGCCCCAAAGATAGCCTTGGGGTTATGGTGGAGCTTACCACCTGAGTTATCAAACCAAAGTTTTGCAAATTCAAGTACCTACCTAAATAATAATAATGACTTTGAACTAAGTACTTCAAGAATGTTAATTAATCCCATTATTCATGTTTGACTAACAAAAGTACGAAAGACGAAAGCAGAAACTATTTACTTATATATTTATTTATGAACGAAGTTATGGCTTGCGTTCTTTAACTGGCAGAAATCGTCACGTAAAGATAAAGCGTTATATGGTCAAGCCTCGACCAGACTGGCGCGACGCGACTCAAAAAATACAATTTCTATGAAAACTTCACGGTAGAACAATTACTGGTGTCGCGTCGCGCCAGTCTGCACAAGGCTTTATTCCCGAAAAAACAGTTTAGAAACTTTGACACTTGAAACTTGAGACCATGCATAGCTCTGTATTACCACATTTTATTACAGCAAGAGGAACTTCGTTACTTCAAACCGTGTGTCCCACGACACCCCTCGACATTGTATAAGTTAATATAATGTTATTTTTATAAGTTTATTCTGTGAGTATTAACGGTTAATTCCCTTTAATATGAAATCAGCATCAAGCTACTTAATCATAAATTGTGGATATCTTTAACTTACAGAATTTTCTTCATTACAGTCGCCGGCGCTCAAAGGTAAACCTGCTTTCAAGCAAATTCTCTCCATCCAGGACTTATTTCTAAGAGGATTTCAATATTCTTTATTAAATGAAAATGAATTGGCTTATTTAAAATGTTCCTTTGAAAAATATTTTTTTCTCTTGTAGTTTTACGTAACTATTTCAATTTGAGTAGGTACCTAAATAATATTTATTTGTTAGTTTCAGCCTATTCGTCGAGTAAGCATCTCCTATCATCTATAATAACAATAAAAAAAACCTTTTCGTATTAACCTGCTTATGCTAAACAGGTATTTATTATTAGTCTCCTCTGCCTTGCCTTTTCCCAACTAAGTATGTTGGGGTCGGCTCTCAGTCTAACCATATGCAGATAGATACCAGTATGTACCGCGGCAAGCGTAGCTTTAAGGCTCGTTCACACCGGCGCGACTTGTCGCGCGACGCGACTTTAACAATACAATTTCTAATAAAACTTAACGATTGAACAATTGCCGGTGTCGCGTCGCGCGACAAGTCGCGCCGGTGTGAACGAGCCTTTACCCTCGATCAACCCATGCGGCTTTTATCATCTAGCCACGACCATAATGGCCACATCCGTAATATTCACGGTATAAAAAAGCTGCATAACATTGTTGCAGCAACATAGTTTTGTTTGCTTGAAATATTTTTCCTCACATGCCCTACTTGCAACGTTGATGATATGAACATGTTCTCGCCAAACAAGAACAAGTTGCTAAAACAATTTTGCGCAACTTTAGTTCGCTTATGATTAACTAAAGAGGCTTAAACAGACAATATTTTGCTCGAAAGTGATTGATCTCGGCAATCATTTTCGAGAGAAGGACTGTCTGACTTCTGAATAAGAACCAAATCAGACATTTGGTAGGGGTAACATAATCGCTAATTACTGAGCTAAACGACTCCATTGTTTGAAATATTCCCTCTCGCTTGTTCAGTACGTAGGTACTTACGTATCTATACAATTATACGTACGTATCTATACATCGCCTCGGTGTTTGATTTCATTGATCAAAATGCTGCATGATTTTGCAATGTTTTCTGGAAGTGATGTTATTCGTTAATTAAGGGTCAGTCTATCAAAAAATAATCTTAACTACAGAACCTTCCTACTAGATAGCTTGGTACTATTGGTTATCGCAAGAAAATAAGAGTATTTACTTATTGTAGGCTTAATTCCAGAGTTACTTGGGATATCTTTAGGACAATATTCTCTACTAGACTTTGAAAGATTAAACGACTTATGTGTAGAAAACCTGTTTATTTGAGTGTTAAAGCACTAGACTTTTACCTATATTATCTATCTCTTGAGTTTCCCTAATTAATATAGGTAGCCGTTTCGAAGGTTTAAACTGTGGTTTAAACATCATGATAAACGTCAAGTTATCAAGTTTATTGTTACCAGCATAATACACCGTGAAACCCTTCTAAGTAATGTAAACGTAAGTCGTGTGTTCCGCGACAACTAGTAATCGTAAAACCAATATAGGTTTCTATTCGGATACATTTTATCAAGACAGAGATACCCACATCAAAGTGTTAGTCTTCCTGTGTATAACAGATACGATACCTAATGTTATTGTGATTATCCTATTGCAGGGGATACTGTACATAATATTCTTGGCACGAAAAATCACGTATCGTGTTTTAACAAGGAATATTTACCCAAATCGTCACGTTTCCGCTCGTTTTCAATTTACTTGTGTCAATTTGTGAATATTTGCTGATCGTAGCCTTTTGACTCTGTGTATCGAGAAATGTTCGCTTTCTGGTAAATTGTGTCGCTTTGAATATACTGAATTTGAAATATTATGCTCTCTTACCGACTGTGAAGTGAAAAGTGTCGTAGGTGGTTTGAAAGATTTCAAAAGAATTGCTTGCAAGACTAAAATGAATATAATACTCCATCTAAGTGGAAAGTTGTGTATAATATAAAGTAAGGTAAGGTTTACAGACAAACACTATTATTAGAGATACTTAACTCAAGTCTGTGTGGTTCTTTCCTCAAAAGACCATTTTAGACACTAATGCACATATTCCTCACATGATCTGACCAAGAATATGTCTAGACTAATAGAGCCTTACCTTTAGTTTGTTTTGACTTTAGAGATACCTTTGAGTTTGTTTTGGTCATTCTTGTCAGCGTAGTCGCATAGGAAACACCGAACTCATCTAGTTTTTCATCATTTAAATTGTTTGTACAAACCTACTTACAGAAATAAAATCATCATTTACCTATCATTAAATACTTTTCTCGACACCTAAGAATATTTAAAAAGGCAATGAGTGGAAATGTAAAGGAGTACGTCCAGAGCACAAGCGCTGCTGTCAACGGTGTACACTGGCAAATCATTAAACAAGAGGGCATAGAGAATGTGATATTATTAATTTAAAAAATAATGTACAAAGGCGGACTTAATGCCTGAGGCATTTTCTACCAGTCAACCTTAGGGTGATGCAGCGACTAAACATGGCAGCATGACACTAATACATACCTATATACAACATATTCTATCAGCGATTACGAAGAAAGACAAATTCAATATACCTATAAATGGGACTGACAGCTACCGAAACTATAATGTCAACCGTGTGGAAAGTCTTTGTAGAAATACTAAGGGCGGATTCGACCAAACAGGAATAATTTTTATCCGGTGAATAAGCGCCTTCTCTGCCGAGTAAATTTTGAATTTTTGACAGTTTCTCCAGACGAAAACTGTCAGAGTAAATCTTATTCCGCGGATAAAATTTATTCGTGTTTGGTCGAATCCACCCTTAGATAGATAGGTAGATAGAATACTCTTTATTATGTACATAATAAAAATTACAGACATTTTACACATTTTACATAGGGTGACACAATGGGCGGTCTAATTGCTAAAAGCAATCCTTTACAGACAACCTTTGGATGGATTCTAAAAGCTTTGAAAGCATTTGTTTTCCTGTTGTTGCCGGTGTTTTAGCTTTAACAGAAAACAATCTAGAATTCGAAACTAATAACTTGCATGATAGACATGTTCGGCATCTCCCAGTGAATGTTAGCCTTGCTACAGAAAACCCAATACAATATCCAATTGGAAACCCTTTACCAAAGCGTTGATTCTAAACTCCGGTTCGCAAATGTAAATAAAATCGGGCCGAAGCGTTATTTATTCAATTCCGATTGTTTTCATTCTCTTTCCCTTTTGTTAAGTCAATAAATATTTTGTGGATCCCTAATAAATTCGCTAAAATTGCGGATACGGACTCTGGAAACCGATTGACGCTTCAAGTGTTTTGATCGGCGTCGTTTATTTTGGACGTAACAATGAAGGATTTTAAAGTACTATATTTAGAATGGAAAAACGCAATGGCCGCTCAAAAAATAAATTTGAGAGCCTTTTTAAGTTATTGCGCTTTTTTTGAATATTTTGGTATTTTTAATAACTACCTATCTGTACTTTTATAGTTGGTCAGCGAGAAAATTCCCATTCTGATCTTTTTATTACCCGGTGCTATTAATGTAATCGATCTCTCTGACTTTCTTTCACTTTGTCTCCCCGTACAAGTGTTGTCTAAAGAAGCATTTGTACACACGCGGCAAAAATATCATTTCTCACCAACCTTCAGGATCTTGTAGTATTATTTGGGGAGCCTACAGACTTACCGACTTCGATATCGAGGTTTTTCAGCGATAGGTTTTCATACGTAAAAGCTTGCTCTTTTTAAAATACAGATCCAAGCCAATCCTAAAAATTAAGCGTAGTTTTTGTTGCATCTGAAATCCAGCTCAGACTACACTCAACAAAGTCGAGGGAACAAATTCATAGTAGTTATTTAAATTTTATCACTTTTAAGTAACATAATTTATATCAATAGAAGCGTAATCTAATACAGGTTTTAATTGTTTAGTAAAAAAATGAGATGTACCTAAGTAACAAAAAAAAACAACTAAAATGGTACTTACCTACCTAGCTAAAACGAAAAAAAAAATCTTTTTTGTAGATTAAAAAAAAACGAACGTTCATAAACATTAAATATAAAACATACCGAATAAACTTTTTAATAATCTGTTGGACCTGTCAAGGCATTTATTAGTGACAAGGTGACAACTCATCGGCGTGGCATGCTGAGTGTCAGGTTAATAGACAACCAAGTCTTTGATATATTTGGGTTATTCCCCAGACTTTTAGTGTATTTGGACATATTTCTACTGTTTCTTACTGGCAGGTATTATCAGTTTTTAGTCCCATTTTCAAAAGTCATTCTGTATTTTACTACACTGATTTTACCTACACGACGCATAAAACCTTCAAGATTGGAAATCAAGACGAGGTCTTTGCCTAAAAGTTGGATGTTATAGGCCAGAATATAATATACCCGGCGAGGAGCTCGTGGCGAAGTTATAACAGCCGCACGGGTCGATCCATCAGGTTAAGCTGCACTTGCCGAGATTGGTCCGTGGATGGGTAACCATCATTACATACCGAGACTCCTCCGTGCTTCGGAAAGCACGTTAAGCCGTTAGTCCCGGCTGTCATTCGTGGATCTTTGACAGTCGTTACGAGTCGTCAGAAGCCCGAAAGTCTGACAACCAGTCTTACCAAGGGGTACCGTATCACCCAGTTACTGGGTTGTGGAGGTCAGATAGACAGTATCTATATGTAAAATGCTGGAATTCAGCTGCATCCGCTTAGACTGGAAGCCGACCCCAAAATGATTGGGAAAAGGCTAGGCAGAATGAAAATGAATTTAATATACTCGCCGTCCATGAAATTGAAGTGGTCAAACCAAAGAGCGATATTCCAAAGTTGAGGTATTGCTCGATACGAAGAAAAGTTATTTATGAAATGTCAACTTTCTATCATCACAACTCAATCTAACTTTGTGCTGAAGGTAGAAATAACTGATAAACATACCGACCGAAGTATCGAGGCTTCAGTTTCGCTATTCGATTACAGAGAGGAAATTAAATAGATGCCTTCCTTTGCTTAAAGTAATTAAAACGATAGTGAAGTAGTTATTGGCGAGATGTGTGTTTTGGATCCTGAACTTATTGGTTACTTGTTAACTTAAAACACTCGTCACTCTCCCCACATCTAGGGTTTTTTTGGGAATCCGCTGGATTTTAACAGTTCGTGGTACTTGTAGAAGGCCCTTGGTCTGACGACCAGCCACGAAACTGAGCATTTTTGTCAGTCAACATCTTTTAACCTGGTGTATTGGCGATAAAAATATATTTATTTTGTAAAACATACGTGAACAATACAGAAGTCCTATGTAAATAAGAAAGTAGCAACAAGTTTAGCGATTTTGCAAAAAATTAAATTTAGTTACACTGGTTCGATGAGTTTGAAGAATGGAGAGGAATGCGTCTGCTAGGGGAAGGTGAAAGTATATATTATGCAGGGCTCACACATCCGAACCATAGAATGCATTGGTGCCGCTCCTGTTTTATTGTCTGCTATCGTCTCTCTGGACCAGTGAATGAATCTGTAGTCACCAACTACAGAAACCCACCTGCTATTCTATTCAGCGTGCGGAGGAGTCACCACGTAAAGCCAATCCTACCTTGCGGCCCTAAATCGTTCTAAAACTAATCAAGAACATCCTTCGGTCCTAAAATAACAAACTTAAATGTTCTAAACAGAATAGTACAAAATTAAACTGTTGCAAAAGTACCGAGAACCGAGTATCGTCACCTGTTCGGGGTACCGATAAATCATAGTTTTGAAACTAGTGAGAGCTTTGTTATTAAGTTTAGTTTTGTGGGTAGACCCTCTGTTGGGAATACACACCTATGATTACTTATACATTGTGTACATTAACGTTGTAGGTGTCACCGTGACCGTGCTTTATAGTCGGTTCAGAGATTTTTAGGTGGGTTAACACTTTCGCCACGAGCGTCACGCATCTTCTGACAGTCACTGCAGACAAATCAAATGATAGAAGTAGATTAGAGTATGTCACGAGTCACCACGACAGGACTTGAAGAGCTACGGATGGAAACCCGTGACGCACGCGTGTCGCTTTAGCGCAGTCGCATCGCCCGAAGACATTAACGGAGCCTTAGGCTGGACGTGGACCTTTGCTGTCAGCCCAACATAGTGAACTAATGGAGGGTTACCTCACATTACATTACGATGCCAAATAACATTTTTGGAACAGTTTTCCAAATATCCTATAAAAAATTGAAAACAAAGATAGGTAAACAGTCCGGATGAAATCCCGGATGTTCCTAGTTTAATCTCCAACGTCCAAACTATATCCGGTCCGTAACAGTTTCCCGATGCCGGATCAAATTGGATATGTTCGCTCATCGCCACGCCAACAGAATTTAAGCGCGCTAATACTGGCTAAATGCGATTTCATGTGTCGAGGATACACAGATGGCTGATGTATGCCTTATATGAAAACAAGCTAGCGAACGAGCCTGGTGAAGCTCGCTTCCACCTTCGGCCTGATCATCACTTACCATCAGGTGAGATTCAGGCCTTCAAGAGCTCCCCCGTTGTGGTTAAAACCGCTCTGAAAGGTGAAAGGGGCCTACCCTTTCACGGTCTCGAGCGATGCGACTTGCGACGCGACTTGCTGCTTCCGACTATCGCTCCGCAAGTCGCGTCGCGATGACTCGTGGCAAGCCCCAAACGACTTTTTTACTATATTTGTTTTCGCCGTAGTCACTACAGATTATACCAGCTGATAATTGATTAAATTAATTAATTAAAATAGCCAACGGTATCCAATAATGCCAGCATCTCTAACAATATTATTACAAACAATATTCTACTAAAGCATTTTGAAAAATAATAAGGTACCGTTCTCATCTCAATTTTACATAAAATGGAATTATTTTACGGAACGCGATGCCTCGAGGCGAGACGAGAGAAAATGACAAGCAATTTATTATATTTTTAAAATACAAAAGCATAATATGGAACTACTTGTTACCTGAGACTGAGCAAGTACGGGAAATAGGATATTATGAAAATAACATTATATTACTGTACTAGTCACAGCTTGAAATAAGTCATGCAGTCTTTTTAAAAATTGCTACTAAAATAATTTAATACTTTCTACTTTGTCATAAGATTCTAGTTAAAATGAATGTCAGAACGTGTGTATTTCAAAGGCAGCTATAGACCGCAGACCGCAGCTGTAGACCGCAAGCAACTTAGAGCTAGTGCTATTCTCTTCTAAAAATCTCACCGTGAAAACTGAGATGAAGTGAGCTTAAAGTGAGCTGTCATTCGATCCTAATACTAGAGATTGACACTATTGAAAGCTAACTTCACCTATGTTTTCACCGTGAGATTTTTACAGAATAGAGTGGCTGGTCTCTTAAAAATATCTCATTTCACCTGATTTGATTGGCTATTGATCACCTGGTATTACCAACAACAAATTGCAGAGACATGAGAGTCAACTGCAGATTTTGAAACAGGATATAGGAGATTTTCAAAGTCATAATTAGCTAGCGAAACTCCGCAGAAGTGTTGGCTACCGATATCTAAACATGTTAAAGCAAAAAACAATGATTTCTTTTTTAGTTAAATGAAAAATCAGATTTAAATTTTTTTTTGTAAACTTCACAGACGTGATGGATATCGATAAATTATAAGATAAGATATATTTATTTGCGCAAACATGTGTACACATACAAGAATAAAAACATGCATGCAGGATAACATAAGGAAAAAAAAATACAGGTTCAGACATGTTTGCCATATGCTATGCGTGCAAATATGAATAGTTATGATTGTTATTAATTAATTTCAAGTCAATATCATTAATTTAAAGTGAATTTAGCAAACAGTAACAAATTTGAAAATGTCAACAGTAAATAGAAAATAATCAATAAAATAAAATAAACAAAAAACAACACGATATACCAAAAACAACTGATTTTCTCAGCTCATACTTCAAGTAAGTAATTAGACTACCAGCGGTCGCTGACCGAAAAAAACATGTTTTTTTTTTTTGCTTTTTGATATTATGATATTTTTTCCCATCACGTCTGCACAGTTTTGCTAGCTAATTTAATTTGACCCTATTATAATCTACATTTGTTTCGAGGAGTCCAATAAAATATAGCAGTGAATGTCTTTCAGCTGAAATTAATGATGATTTCAAGATCGAATTACAATCTAAACTATAGTAAGTACATGATCTATAATATTTTTCACTTCATGGTCATGACAAACACAGGTTTTTTTTAAATATTTCAAATATCAAATTTTAAAAAATCCTGTTTTTAGTGTTTTACTTAATGTTTCTATAGAATCATTAACATCATATAACAAACTACACAAATATTATTTTATAAAGAGCAAAATGTTCTGAAGATAGTTTTAAAATAAAATGGTTACTTTATCCCGTTGCTCTGGCGCTGAACTGATTTGCATCCCCGGAGACCGATACGTTTTCCCGAATAATCCATGTTGCAAAAAATTTACCTTAACGTCCCTGTTTGTAGTAGGCATTAGAATTTTACATATTTTAACGTTTAACATTCGTTTTTATACGTAACCAGCGATCCAACCCTGGTTCGCACGATTTTTACAACTTGACAAAACATCGAGATCTTTAATAAATGTAAGTTTAATATTATTCATAAACTTTCCAGAATACGTGCTGTATAAGATGGTGAATATCTTCGAAAATCTGTTGTTCAGTTTAATAATTTATAATAGGTATGGATATTGATTTACTTTATAATATAAAGTTTTTAATAGGTACAGACCGTAGGGATATACGGAAAAATACTATCTACCGTCATCATCTTCATTTTCTTTCTGAATAAAACTATCTACCAGAAAAAAAAATGGAATAAACTTTGTATTAGCCAGATCAGAAACAAAGCCGAATGGGTGAAATAGGCCATACCTAATCCCTTGGCAACTGCCATAACACATTTAGTTCGGAAATAATTAACAACTTTAGCAACCAAAAGGCTTTTGTTTATACATAATTATACCAAGGGGCCTAGAAGACAAGTGGCAATCGCTCCCAAAGCGTTACGCGCAGTTCCTACAACACTTTTTAACGGGATTGACAAAATCTTTTCGGTAGCTAATGTCAGTCCCACGTATTTTTGACATTTCTATAATTGATATCACTGATATATCATTGTCCAGGTCTCTCAGTTTCTAGACATTTACCTACAACTCAACAGTGCATATTATGTGTTCCTCAATACAAATATAGAGAAAATAAAATAAGATACAAAAACTACACAGCAAGTTGCACATATCTGCCTTCGTTCACCGCAGGAAACTCGGGTATAAAAGGAGTTAGTGACAGAACCCTAGCTTGTGCCGTGGTAGATGATTGTATCCTGTTGCCGTTGACCGTTGTAATAAGGGCGATTATAAAATACAATAGACGTAGATATATTTAGTAACCTATTCCGCTTAACTATTCTTAAAGAGTGTTAAAAAACCCTGTAAGAAATCGACACGTGTTTCACCTCTCAACGTTAAGCGGAAATAGTTAAGCGTTAATAGGTAAGCGTTGTTAATAGTTAAGCGGAATAGGTTACTAGATATATCTACGTCTATTGTATTTTATAATGGATTTCCGCCAAATCACGGCTAAATCAATTAACTAAGGGCGATTATCGCAGCCGTAGCTTGACTTCTCGATGCGCGGTAAATGATGTTCGGGAATTTGAGTGATGTAATGATGTGGGGACTTAAAAAACGTAATTATTATGATTGTTATTTGTGTGTACGTAGTTCTTCATTTGTATTAGAGAGTTCGGTAGGTTTTACAGGTACTTTTTTAAAACAAATTGGCACTAAACTTTTGGTACTTGGATCCCTGTCCTGTCTGCTAACTTGGTTTTTAATCATCATTTCAACCGAAAGACGTCCACTGCTGGACATAGACGTCCCCCAAGCTTCGTTACATCGACCGACCGTCGCTTTTCATCTCCAGCGGATTCCTGCGGCCTAAAGCGTATATATAGATTATCGAAAACAAGTAATGTATTAGTGTAAACACGTAAAACACAACGACTTTAACGTGAGACATTTCATTTACCATTCCCAAGAACGGCGCACAAATACAAACGAACTGGATTGAATGAACATCTGGATTATCTATTGTCCAAGCTAGGCCAATCGGAGAAGCAATATCTCTTTATAAAGAATTGCGGGATTGCATTTGCTTAAGAATACTGTCTCGCATTGTTCACGTATTGCCTGTATCGGGATAATAATATTAATAAGTATATTATCTTCTTTTCTTTTAAAGACTAAGGTAAATTTTCCTGGTCTTAAAGTACCTAAGTAAGTTATTCTTAAAAGTACTTAGGTCATATTTCAAAACCTCAGAATATTAAGAATAATATGGAGTATGACAAGATAGGTGCACTTCCTTTAAACATTGATCACGTAGAAGTCTTTATAATGTTTACAGGATTTTATATATTTAGTATCATCTTAATAATATATTATGCTTTGTTTTTCTGATCTATCGGATGTAAGATGCCGCTGACACGTTACATCTATGGAGTAGTCTTGATGCTTCTGAGGAACCAATTAACTCGTGTGTAATTTAATTTAAATGTCATTAATTATTGACCTTTTTTCTTTTTTAGCTCGTAAATGGTTTAAGTATTTACTATCATAGCTACTTATTGTAACTTGTATATAAACAGTTGTAGTTATTTTGTAATTAGACATTCAACATGCATTTCCTACATTTCCTTCCTTTTTCTCACGTTTTAAAAGCATACTTTTCGTTTGTTCCAGGTGAGTCTCATTGCTCCAGTGTTCGTGCATACATCGGAACCATTGGTGCGTGCATTTCCCATTTTTAGATATGTCATGTCACTGCATTCAGTGATCTATTGAAATTCTCCATTTTAGTAAAATTATCGTACTGACGCGTGCAGACACGTTTTGTATATTAATACGAAGAATTAGGTGTCTCAAAAAAGTGTAAGACCTTAAATAAAACCATCCCACCTGATCATAAATAAACACGAAGATGTTACTGTCTATACAGGGAATTTGTATGCCAGGCTACCATCAGAAGCTCCCACCAGGCCACACAGGCTATGAGGGTAGCCTGTGTAGCCTGTAGTAGGTTCAGGCTCATCGATTTGACGATAAATTAAAAATAAAATTTTACGCCTTAAAAACTTGGTCCAAATTCTGAATTTAAAACAGGTAGGCACACTAAATACTACAACATAAATATAATTGAATAATGGGACCCTACAAGACAATCGAAACATAAATTAGTTACAAAAACGACTTTACGAAACTGACTTTAGGTCAAGTCCGTTTTTCTCAGCCATTGAATAATTTCACCAACAGAAACAATAACGCCGTTTGATCGTTTTAAGTTAATTTCATAAAATTAAAACACATAAAACGTTCAAAAAGGTTTTATTGCCCTTTATAACCAGCAACCAATTAAAATAACATCGAGCGAGTTATAACGTGAAATTAATTCGCAAATTGACTTAGACCCTTCTCAAAGTGGGACCCCTGAGGCTTCAGGATGTTATTTTAATCATTTTAATGGAATCTCTGTTTTTTTAGCCCTAAGCCAATAGTGAAACGAAATTAATATAATTTGGGTTCTGACTAACCGCAATGATGTGGCTTGGTTCACATTAGCGAGTTTGGTAATAGTTCGTGTGGAAACGTCCAGAGATGCTGTCTCATAATTATGTTTTTAAAGAAACATTCAGTGAATATAATGTTATTTACGAGATCGAAACAACGTACCTACGTAGACAGTTCTATTAGCTGGAAAAGTAATAATCATTATAATCCTAAATTTTGCTAAAACTTACTCACAAACAGCAATTCTATGAATTCTCCAAAATAGAAATAAAAGGTTTATAAAAGTAAAAGAAACCGAACAAAATACCCAATAACAATTCATTGGCCATTGGCTTTCAAGCCACAGTTTCAAAAAGGCAGTGAAAATAAAAATAAAGTAGTTCGAGGACAAGTACGGACATAAAAACCATTTCTGCTGAACCCTTTGCGAAAGAATGGACATCAGATAAAAGATCCGAGACAAATCCCTGGCTCCCTGAAGGATCCTGCTGCTGAGAAAGACATAAAGATTTATTTACTTATAGAGAATATGTTTCGTCGTTAAAATCTACGTCCAATATGTAATGTCACAACACCATTCCACATAATTTTACCATAATTATCTACTTTCTCAACGTAATTTAAAAAATACTTACGGCTCGTTGTAATACCCCCAAATTATGTTCCATTTTTTGTGTGTGCTTATCCGAAGACAGATAACACTCATGATGACGAATCGTAGTATTAATGTTGTCCCTTAATTTTTGATTCACAACTCAAAACTAGCCTTTCTTTTCGATAACTTGAATAACAGAAAACCGAATCAAATCACATTAGGGAAAAGTTTCCAAGACAAAAATACGGCAAGCCATATTTTTTTCACGTAACTCATAACGTCAAACGCCGCACAGACGGGTATTTTGACAATCTACGCGGCCAAAATTATTTTATGTTCTTATTCTTTTCTAAAGGATATAACATAATAGAAAAAATACTTAATGTGATTTATAAAGAGGTTTTATTATTAAATTTTAATATATAATATTTTTTAGAAGTAAATGTAAAAAAAGGTTTATCTGTAGAGTTTACTTTTCATTATTATTCGTTTTCTTCCTCGCTCTCTGAAGAATCAACATTGGGTTCCCCAGGCATGAGAAGCTCGATAGTTTCTTGCAAAAAACACTTCATTTTTCTTCTTGTCACGCTTCTTCAAATCATCAAAACATAACGTATCCGCGCTTATCCGCGGCAGTTTTTTTTATTTTTTACTACTCAAAGCTTCAAACTTTCATTTGTATAAGGAACTATGGCAGGATCTAACAGGATAGTATAACAAATAGACGACGAAATAAAATATTTACAATGAAAAATCGCCCTAACATGTAGGTATTTTCAAATTATTATATCTTACCTTTGTAATGATGAAAATAACAAAAAACTTAATAAAATACAGCATAATTACCTGTTACATCAGGATCCATAACAAACATTTCTTAAATTTACGCAATTAAATTAATAATTAACTTCAAAGTTAATGTTATTTCACGAGCGCCGAGAACAGATACAAACAACAAGTTGAACGATCGAATTCCGAATAAATGTATGACGTGACTAGCGCAGGTAGCGGAGCGGGGAGGGCGGATTATTGTTCCCGAGACTGTCCCCTAGCTCCGGTAGTCATCCTATTTAAGATTATCTACAGTTTGTAAATTCCACTTTTGGCCGCGTAGATTAGCAAAATACCCGTATGTGCGCCGGTCGTTTATCAAAGGAATCTGCAAAATTTTATCATTTATTTTAGTACTGCGAACTTCCTCTATCGACCCTCACGACTCATTTAGCCAGTTGCGGAGGATCGCGCCGGGAGAACACCGAGTACATGCAGGTACTTACCGTACACTTTCAATAGAAGGAAAACAACGGTAGTTTGGAAGTCTTCGTATATATTACTCATATTTTCATTCTGCCTATCCTTTTCTCAATCATGTTGGGGTCGGCTTCCAGTCTCACCGGATGCAGCTGAATACCAGTATTTTACATGGAGCGACTGCCTTTCTGACCTACACAACCCAGTAACTGGGTAATACGATACCCCTTGGTAAAAGACTGTTGTCAGACTTTCGGGCTTCTGACGACTCGTAATGACTGTCAAAGATCCACGAATGAGAGCCGGGACCAACGGCTTAACGTGTTTTCCGAAGCACGGAGGAGTCTCGGTATGTAAAGATGGTCACCCATCCACGAACCAACCCCGGCAAGCGCAGCTTAACCTGATGGATCGACCCGTGCGGCTGTTATTACTTAGCCACGAGCTCCTCGTATATATTACTAATTCTTTCTAAATATTACTGACTTCCAAAATACAGAAATTTTAGTTTGCTGTTCACTGGCAACTAACACTAGCTACTAACTAATGTTTTAAGACACTTATGACATCTCAATTTATGTTTTTCTGTGTACCTGGTTATGTTTCACCTGGATACTGAATAATAGAAAAAACTATAAAAACCATAAGTAATATAAAGTCGTTAGTCATTTTAGATTTAAATCAAATCATATCAAAAGTCATTAATTCTGTTGTTGAGACTCAGCACTTTTTGAACGTCAGAATTACAAAAGACAGTCCCCCAAATCGCCCGCCCTTCATCATTTACTGATGTTTTAGCTGGAAGAAGTCAAAATAGATAATAAACCTGTCATAAATTCATATCATTCCGGTACCTCGAGTCTGAAAGCGGGAGCAAATTTCGCAAAAAAGGTGTTCAAGACAATAACAAACCAGATTATTATCGTATTACTTAACGCACCTCTGCCAAGTTCATCTAGTGGTCAGAAGCGCTACTGCTGTGCTATGGAGGTCCTGGGTTCGATTCCCAAATCGGGTAAAGTATGATTGGGCTGTTCCATTAGAATTTCTCTGTACCAGCCGGGAGTCTGGACTTTGTGCCCGATGGTGGCGATAGGTTCGCGTATTACATGGGTCTTAAACATAGCTGGCTAAATGTAGGTGTACTATGGGTATGCTAGCCCTTCGTAACCACAAAACCACCAAGTAAAGCGAAAAAAAAACCTTTACTGTTACTTCTGAGAAACATTTTAGACCAATGAGTAATCGAAGACAATTCTTTAGGTTGATGTTTTTTTGGCTTTGTTTTTGACTGAATTTCGTTAAAAACTGACTTCAATATATTAATGCTTATCATGTGAATATCACGAAGTAGCATCAACAATAAAAAAAAATGAGCAACAGTAACACTTATATTAATTTGTTGTTTCCCAAAATATTCACTTACTCATTTACATTTCAGGCGTTACTGAATGACTGCACGTACACGCGTAACAATGTGTAATGAACAGGTTTCAAATTAATTGAGTATCAGATAATTATCGATGTTAACAAAACTTAACGCGATTAAAATAAATCATTTAACAACAGTACAGTACCTAAGCAGACGTCTGAAATGAATCTAAAACATTATAATAATATTGTTCAAACGTGGTATTGAAAGTCGTAAAAATTATTTTATTTTGTTTATGTAGAAAACGCAAGTGGGTACAAAATATAGTCATAAAACGGAAATACATAAAATACGAATGAAACCTTTTGTAATTTACGTAGTTGCCCATCGGAATAGGCTGATTTGTACCGATAGCTTATTATTTCGTAGATTGCTGAAACAATCATGTTTAAATTTTTGTCAACATTATGCTTTTTTACTTACATAATTACTGGAAGGTCTAGGATTGATAATGAAGTGATAAGAAAAGCAATAAACACAGATATAAAGTTAAATGCGGGAATGTGGCACAGCCACGACGTGGCGGAGGGTGACTATCCCTTCATTATAACACTGGCATTGATTGAAGAGATGGTGGTGACGCGGCACTGCACCGGGTCACTGATACATCCAACTTGGGTCCTCTCAGCCTCACACTGCTTCTACGATTTACTCGACAGGAAATTCTATGTCTGGTATGGAAACTTCACAGTGTCGCCCCTACTATCGAAATCATTTTCTTCAGTGCTAAAGATTTATATACATCCAGCTTTTTTCAACACAAAGTTCCATGAGCGCGGATACTTCTTTGGTGATAACGACATAAGCCTGTTAAAAGTTGGGAAAGTTATCTTGCCAACTTATGGAAGGTTGTCGGCTATTGACCATTCAAAGATGTATGGGCTTACTGTTAAGTACATTGGTGGAGCCGCAAGGTACTTTGGACTTACCTCGAAGTACGTAGGAGGGCTCAGGAAGAAAAAAGGGGGTCTCGGGACGAACATAGGAGGTGTCGCGAAGAACAAGCGTTCGGGGGACCAGTTCAAACCGCTTCAGGTCGGGGAAGGCGTGGTCATCAACTGTGGTATGGAACTGACGTTGTGGTCCAAATACATGCTATGTATTGCGCCTAAGTGTACAGACAGACCGCATCAGCCGCTGCACGGTGACTTTGGCGGGCCCTTTATTTACGATGGTAAAATAGTTGGTGTGATGTCTTTAAGTTTTCAAATACCTAACACGTTTTTATCGTCGAATGGATTAACGCCTGTGAGCCCTTACAGAGATTGGATTAGTCATGTTACACGATCGGGGAAGAGCAAACCAATCTTAACTATTCAGGAAAAGCTGGAAATTTGTGAAGAAAAAGTAAGCAAGTGTAATATTACAAATTAGTGTTAAGATCAGCAGGTAGCATCGTTTGCGTTCATGACTGTATAACTGTAGTTTGTTGTAAAGTTATCCATTACTACTTAGTTTCTAGCAATCATTATAAGAGTTCTAATTTATTTGTTTTATTTTCTTGTTTTGGACCTAAACACCGTGCAACTATAATTATTATATTACTGCCTCGTTGGTTCAGTGGTGACAAGCGACGGTTGAGCATGCTATCTATGGTTACAAGTCAGGCAAAGTTTTATTAGGTTTTTCCATTAGTATCCCATAGTCTGCATATGGTTTGAATATGTTGTTTTTTTACTTGCTTATAATGTGCTGTCACAATGCTGGGCAAAGGCCTCCCTAACTCTTTTTGTATACTTTTCGACTCAGAAGGCTATTTTTAACACGCTTTGATTATCTTGTTCACTACAATATACTTATTTCTTATCATTACTTAAAAAGCTTGAGATCCCTATCGCTCGTTTCTCACATACACACTCTTGGTGTTCAAATACTCAACTGATTACCCTGTTGATCCAAACAATATCTTTCTTAGTTCGTCTGGGTCAAAAACCTGTCATTGACACTCGCGCGACCTCCAGACCCCACGCGCCTAGACTCCTCTTGACTAGATTAGTTTCTACATTCGGCGCGAGGCCGCTCGCGGCCGCGGGTGACCGCGGGTGGCCTCGCGATCTTTTCAAGCTTTTCAAGCGATACAGGTATTTTAAGTATGTAGATAAAGTTTAAAATTATTTCAATCTGCCATTCCGGTGTGACTCGGCCCTTAAATCCCTTGACGTATAAACGCGACACTTCACAATGAATATCGGTCAATTTTGAACACAACTTGCTATTTGAACTAAGCTCGCTACGGAGTTAACTAATGCAAATGGAGATCTACCATGTCGTGATGGCCTAGTGCACGCAGTTGCGGGATGAAATCCGAATAACTATCAATTTGTTCTTTCAATCCATGTAGGTACCCACTTTCTAAATTTACCTTAGACGTCACTGACATCGATGAACTAAAAACATCTATTTAATGTAGCCTACCTGGAGGAAGCATGGTGCCTTCTCTGCATGAGAAGAGCTCTTGCCTTGCAGTGTGACAATATATAGAGCCGTAGAGGTATTATTTGGTTTTATTAATTCAGCTACAAGAGCCAATGTTATCTACGACGTAACACACGGAAAGTATCAACTCATTGGTAGTCGCAGTAGTAGGTATCAATGGCTACTGAAGTTACTACATAAAGCAGTTGAAAAAACTGTACAGTCTTTGATAGCTAAAATTACCTGTCTCTAGTATTAGTAATAAAGTATTTTTAGTATGGGCATTCATGGCAATAAAAAAATGTGTAAAGTAAGAAATCAATGAATCAAGTCAGCCTATCGCAGTCCACTGTTGGACTAGGCGTGAAGGCATAAAGTAAGAAACAGCAAGCACAAAAACTAACGTGAATTAAACTGATTCGTTTTTAATTTGTAAGAACCGTTATTTTACAGCAAATCTCACAGGTCATAAAAGTTATCAATTTCATTTCATTTTATCATGCAAATAAAATCTAAAATAAAATTTTGAACTACAGTGTCGCACTTTTCTCGACTTGCTGGTATATGTGCCGAGATTCTGAAATGTGTTCGATCGAGCTCATAACCGCGTGCCAATAATTCAACCCTAACAAAGCGGTGCCATCATAAAGCGGCGCAGTGGTGCCGCAGTTCGAGGCAGCGGTGCGTGAGCAAATGGAGCAAAAGCTTGTACCAGTGTAGTTCCTCCGGCGAATCTTTCCACGGGTGCACGCCGCAAGGAGTTGCGATGCTTCACTAACTAAAGCGGCACATTCGAATGTGTAAAGCCAGTGCTTGAGCTAGGATACGAAGTCACTAAAACACGTATTATTCACGTGATATTTGTAAAAATCACTGTGTGATTAAGTAAACCATTTAACTACTTACTTCTTATTTGGATCGAATCGGACATACCTAACATTTCACGTAAATTGAAAATGTTCCGATTCCGAATAATGTTGTTTTTGCTAACAAATACAGTCTCCAGCAAACAAGACCGAAGAAAATAAATCCTTTAGATTTCACAAAGGTACAGACGTAGAAAAAGAGGACTTTCCATTCGTAATTAAGGTCCGCACAAAGAAATTGGTGGAATTGGAGCGGGTGCTTTAATAACTGATGGGTGTTGACTGCCGCCCACAATGTCCAACGAGCCAGCCAGAGACGCCGTATTTGCCGTGCCTTTGTATGGTATGGCAAGTTCACATAATTGCCATTAATTTCCGAAAACGACATACCCTTACTGTACGTGAGCAAGGTGTACGCACCGGTTTATGACAGACTGTCGTGAGATAACCGCGAGACGCTTATTGGGCTGACTGCGAAGTACAGCGGAGTTGGTGAAATCAGGAGACGATGTGTATCGGACGCTACACCTTGGACGCGCGATGATTGTCACATGTGGTCCTCTAATAGGCGGGTGGTCTCAATACTTGTTATGTATGACACCGTCCAGCCTAGAGATAAGGCGCCAAGGACGTTATTTTGATGATTCCGGCAATCCGCTTGTAGATGACGATAAAATAGTTGGAATGTTTTTGAGATTTTTTTGTACTCACACACCTTTATCGTGGGTTGCGGTAACTCCAATTGAACTGCAGCCAGGTTGGGTTCATAATGTGATTCAACAAACGAGAAAGCAGCAATAATATTCCATTAGCCTACCAAAATTACTGTAGGCCAGAGTAAATTACTTTAGATTCAAACCGTACATAAGAATCAAGTTCCAGAAGCACATCAAAATTAACGACTCAAATTCCGAATCGACTTACGCTGCGCACTATCATCGCTAACAATAGAAACAAATGGGCAAACTAAAGCAATGGTTCCTGAATATTTGAGAATCCCAACTTCGTAAAGTTTTGTTCAATAAAAAGAAAGTGATATGTTCGGGTTCGGAGGTTGACAGTCCCTGGGTGGCTTCGCACCGTGTCACATAGAATTTTTATTGCCTTCTTTGTCTTTGTCCACATTATATAGAATTTCGAAAACGGTTAAAGTACCTATTCCAGTAAATGATATTGGAAGAGATGATCTTACAGATTAACTATTACGAGATTGATAGACTCACCGTATTTCAGACACACAAACCAAAATATGAATAAACAATCGTTTATTTAACAGTAATAGTACTTAATTATTTATTTCCAAACTTCAGCACGTACGTCGATGAGGTGACGACCCCTTAACTAGGACATCCTTTATGACAGGGGACGAGGTTTCTCCAGTTACATGGAACAGCGTGAGAAAGCTTAGACTTATCAATGCACACAATTATGTTAAAAATAGTAAAAAATAAAATAAGTTCTTACATTCATTATTAGTGATCGACTTACATCAATAAATAAGTTATGAACGGGTCGCTGTTGTTAATATAGTATGTATTAAACTTAGGATAAAGCAATACGACCATATCTACAATATCATAAGCTCATCATATCGGCCGCACTCTCAGATGTCAATGAACATACATTGACATCTGTGAGTGTGGAGTGGGATATGATAAGCCTAAGTATTTATATAGTAGTAGTAAGTATTTGCATTATCTACCTAAAGTTAAGTTAACCTTACCGCAAAGTGGTAAGGCAGTTATGAGGTTGATTGTACTAACGCTTCCTGGCCGGAGACTTTTCAAGGACAACCTTGGTACTGATCTATCATATAGACATATATTATAGGCCAGTTTACCGCATATCAATGGTGTATAGCTTATAATATACACAAATGTAGCTTGAATATCGGCCCGTGCCAAATAGGTTAGTCTAGTGTTAAATCTGTGCCAGTAACGTGCCCCTCTCAAGTTTTGTGGCATCATGAACTTCGAACTAACGGTTACAAAGATAATGGTAATATCAGTTTAGTTTATTATAACTATAACTTATTATGTTCGAGCCGTTTGGGGTTAAAACAACGGTAATGGGGTCCGGTTGATCGACTCTTCACATAACCAGAGTAATGGCTTACGTTTAGGCCAAAGAATCAGCATTGCCATATAACGTGGCAATACTGCCAGCCTTTTGGGCACTTTTCTCGTTGCCATCGATGCGGGTGAACTTTTTAATGCCATTTGATAAAATCCCCACTTTCATCCATGTACATGCTTGTAATTATGTAAATATATTTCACTATAAGTATAAGGAAGTCCTATGAAAAGGTTATAGAATAGGTATAGGTAGTTACAAATTCAATTTGGTGTTTTTGAGAAAACTGTTCAAAATACTTAGTAGCACTAGACTGGTACCCTAGACTAAGCTAAAGATAGCCTCTCATTTTAAGGCTCGTAAACACCCTATATTGCGGGCGCGACAAGTGTTGCGCTGCCTGTCGCGCCCGCGATTTTGGGTCGGTGTGTACGAGCCTTTATGTAAAGTAAAGATATTAAGCAATATTTTGCGTTTAGATTTTATCTACACTTTACACGTTAAAATCCCCGCTCATATCGGTACTGAGCAGATAAGATCAGCTTGTGATCATGTTAATAGCGACGCATCATGGCAGGGTGCGCCGTCGCTCGAGCACGTCCTTTTATTACGCTTGCCTGATTGCCACTTTGAGGCAAGATGTCTAGTAAATACTGATTTATCTTTGTAAAAACATTAACGTGTAGTCCTGGGTGTATTTAAGTTTCTTATCTTATCGGAGGAGCTCGTGGCTAAGTAATAACAGCCGCACGGGTCGATACATCAGGTTAAGCTGCGCTTGCCGGGGTTGGTCCGTGAATGGGTGACCATCTTTACATACCGAGACTCCTCCGTGCTTCGGAAAACACGTTAAGCCGTTGATCCCGGCTGACATTCGTGCATTTTTGACAGTCGTTACGAGTCGTCAGAAGCCCGAAAGTCTGACAACCAGTCTTACCAAGGGGTATCGTATTACCCAGTTACTGGGTTGTGGAGGTCAGATAGGTCGCTCCATGTAAAATACTGATATTCAGCTGTATCCGGTTAGACTGGAAGCCTCGTTAACGTGCTTTCCGAAGCACGTAGGAGTCTCGGTATGTAAAGATGGTCACCCATTCACGGACCAAACCCGGCAAGCGCAGCTTAACCTGATGGATCGACCCGTGCGGTCTGTTATTACTTAGCCACGAGCTCCTCAAACTGAGGTATCGTTATTGTTACTTAGTAAAACATCTGTGAGTGGAAGATAGTTTGTGTTTAATTGAATATTCTTACACAGTTTGGCTTCCTATCAGGAATCGCTGTAGGAGTAATATTAAGCAATGGTACTGAAACATGAAAGAGTGGGTTGAATTGGTGGTGACAATGTAGATAGGGTTTGAGGAACTGGGTGGTTACTGTCAATGTGTACAGGACAATTCGCCTGTCTACCCAAACCAAACAGTTTCTCAAACGATACAATGCAACAATAGATGTTTGCAAGTCCCAAACACATTGGCTTTTGTCGTACCTACTGTTACAATACCGTACATACATAGTATGTGTAATAATGGTTCGTCTCTTATCATATTATATCAATCTTTACAAAAACTAGCCCGTTTGTCTCTGTGAAGGAGAGTACAATTATTTTGGTACAAATTTAAAATGGTTTACATGACGAAGGTGCAGACACAAAAGTAAGTGAAGTACTAGTGTCCGACCCAAAATACGATTTTCAGTCGAAACCGAAACCGTAACCGAATCTTCCGCCCCTCTATAGTTTCGGCCGAAACCGAAAGCGATCAATCAATCATTTATTTGCAACGAATGTTGGTTACATAGAAATACAGGTGGAGTAGATAGGAGTGAGCCATGTACATTCTGCTCACCTTTTTACAAAATATAGCTTTTCTCGATGCAGGGACGTTAATTGTTGAGAACTTATCCTGGAATTTTAAAATCATTACATTTATACATAAACACATTTGTTTAGGGTCTTGTACGAGAGGTTAAAAGCGGGACCCCATTACTAAGTCTACGCCTGTCTGTCTAGCTGTTAGTTGTTCGTATTCTATAAAAATCGACAGCTCACGAAAGCCATTTGCCAGTTTCGGTCAGGCCGAAGATTCCGCCACTTTTTGGCCGAACCCGAAACTGCGACCGAAACCCGATTTTTTCGTACACTATGAAATTCCTTTTGAATAATTTATGTTACCTACAGTGGTAAAACTGTTTGAGCTTTTACTCAAACAAAGTTAACGAAATGCTTTATTTTTTTAAATAGTTAAGTCTGGGATGTTAATCGTTTATCAAATTAACTTAAATTCACCGTATATTGAAATCACGACTGTCATTCATCGACAGTTATATGAAATGGCTATCACACGGCAAATTGACGTAGGGTGTCAATTTAATTAACAGTAATTTTCCCGGACTGTACAATAATGTTGGAATAGTAGAAATGGATTCGGTTATATCATTGTGTCGGCTATTGTAACAGCCAATAGACTAATGGCCTCCCTTTGAATGGCTGTATCTATGAGCAAGATGCAGACGGTCCATTGACACAGTACGCATTGTCAGGAGATTTCTACCTACGAGGCTCTTATCGTATTTATCTTATCGCATATTATACAGGGCGTGTGATAGGCTGCCGTTGCTTCGTGCGGGTGCAATCTACCTATGTGATGACATTTGTACAAACATCGTAATTTCTGTTCTGAGTCTCAGTTAAATATTAAAGTATTTTTACATTTAATCATTCTTTCGGAATAAATTATCTAAAAAATGGTGAAAACTGCATCAAAGTCAAAAAGGAGCAAAGATGCAATTTATCACCTAAGACGTAAAGTTTTTACAGTTTATTTATCATTATGTGTGTAGGTACTTAAAAAAATAATTTGAATAAAATCAATAAGAAAAAATATTCTAAGCTAAATCTTTACACTACTACACAGTTTGTGTAGAGTCATGATCTGAGCCAAAACTCGCCAGTGTCGAAAGTCCAGCCAATATTTTTTGTCGGAGCCCGTTTACCGGCCACTTCTTATTGAAACCTTGCTAACTGGACCCTGAAATCTGGAGCCAGGCTTCTTGGCTGCATGCCACGCCATAATATACGATTAAATTCCTTCATATTTTAAAAGTTTGTAGCTCTCGCTTTAATTAAGAGTGCTCTAAGTTACACCTCAACTTTGTTGGTTCACGTAAAGAAACTAACCTTAGTCTTTTTAGAAAAAAAAAAAAAACTATGAAAGTGTTTCAGATTACAGCTGCAGCGAAATAATTGCAAAGTTAAATGGTTCTAGAGTACTCTTGTGATTAGGTTATGATCTTAATAGATCAAATATTGTTGATATTGGCTTAGCGTTCAAATAGTAGCTGTAAACACGGAATCAAACACCTAATTCATATGATAATAAATAATTCAAAAATAAAATCTGACCACATTACCAATGAATTAATCTACTTAGGGTGGATTCGACAAACAGGAATAAATTTTATTCGCGGAATCTTCCCTTCCGAATAAATTTTAAATTTTTGACAGTTTATCCATACGAAAACTGTCAGAGTAAATCTTATTCCGCGGATAAAATTTATTATTGTTTGGTCGAATCCACCCTTAGCCTATCGCTGACTACAGACTAACATTAACACTGTACCTATACATATATACAGGCTGTGGACAACGACAGGTTTGGTCTTTTTATTTAAACTTAGGTAGTAGTAGAAATATTCCACAAATTACAGGTCCTCAGTTTTATATTAAAGATAACATCACAAACAAAATTTGGCAGGCTCAAACGTTTTTTCTCTTTAATATCGTTAACAAGATTGAAACCTTGTCGAAAGCAATCATTTTGCCAATTGATCTCTATTACACAAATTAATATCTTATTTAATTTCGAATCACCATGGAGATCGCACGAACGAAAACTTAGTAGCAAAGGTAAATAATTAATATGATCATAATAATATTTATGAAGGTACCGTTCCAGGAACATTTTCCGAACTTCGGCCATGTTTGTCCCCGATTCGGCATCAAATGACGTTAAATTGCCCGCAGTTATTGCCGTCATTACTATAACATTATCGTTTAATGTGATCCTCATCATTATACCCTCCAGCTAAATAAAAACAGTGCTTTAATTTAAAATTTAAAACGCTGCATGAGCACAGCTCGTTTTTCTATAATGGACACTTAAAAAATCCGTTTCGTGTCCGTAAAATCTTTTAATAAAAAATCCAAAATCACCCATTACAAGCTTTACAATGGCGTCGTGACACTCGCTGGGAATAAAATTGCCTGGACGAGCATAGTTCACTCCAGTTTTAAAATTCTTTGAAATGCGGGCTTTTATGAATTCTTCATTCTGGGTCCATATTTCGTGTCAGCAGCCGATCGTTTTCAAATTCAAATCGTTTGTTTGGACGATTGGGTCATTCTCAATAAAATGTAACGAAATAGAACATGAGGAAGGAAGGAGTTAAAATGTTGGTACCTATATCAATTTATGAGGTTGAACTGCGACCACCGATATGCCTGCAAAGATTCTGGACCGTCGGTAATATTTTGTAGTTATACATAATATGTATGTCTGCCTGTGTTTATCAACGGTAGGTTCGTATAGAACACCAGTACAATCATCATCACAGGTATAACACTATAGGGTTATTGTTATAACATAGCATCGCGCCTGTAATCCTCGAAAGGTTATGCAGAGGTGTATCTGTAGTACACCCACATTTCACCAGTTATGTTTAAGTCCCATGAAATAGGGGACGAGCCTATTGCCATCAACCGGACACAAATTCAGCCTCCGGGCTGTTACTGAGCAATTCCATATGATAACCCAAAACACTTTGCCGGACCCAGGAATCGAACTCATGCAGGACCGCATGCACAGCAGTATTGCTTGCGACCACTAGACCAACGACGTTTTCTAATTAGGGGAAACAGCAGAACATTCTTTTCGAAGAATCAACCGACATTCATGCAAGTTTTTTATGTATTTATTTTAATTAAGCCATCAGAATCACGCTCTTATTTTAATAGGTTTTAAAACATCATCCACGTTAAGTGGAAACCTCGTGTCTACATTATTACAAAATATTTCCCGTGAAAATGTTAAACTTGATTTCAACATTTTCGACGAAACATTTCAGGTAAGTATTTCAGTAAAATGTGACGGTTACTAAAATATTTGAATTATTATTCATGAATTAAATTAAATTAAATATTTTCTTGAGTATAGTTAGTGATATTAGTATTTATGAAATAAGCGGAATTTCAGGTAGATGTGATAGAATTTTTTACTTGTATAATTTTTTGAATGTTTTGTATTGTGTCAATGTTGTTGTTGTTGATGTTGAAATGTTATAAATTAAAGATATAATATACACATACATAAACTCACGTCGGGTTCCCATGGGGGTAAGGTAGAAACTACAGAACGCCACCTGCTACATACATACGATCCTTACATACTCCTTTCGCTTCGTTTACGTTCATATACCTGAAAGCCAATTCTCGTACTTAAATAACGTTTGACAGATTGATGATTCAAGTCGCAATTTGTCAAACTTGTCAAAAATGTTAGTACTTATATTGATTGTATTTCTGACAGAATGCGAACGTTCTTAAAAATACCCCCTCAAAATTGTAATAATATCATAATAATATCTTCAATTAATAACATTTCAACATCTCATTTAGTCTATACTATAATCCATGCGTCATGTTCCTGAACGGGCGCCGTCAGGCTGGGGCTGGTCATCTCTTAGTTGCCACGGCTTATTTTTTATTTTATTTTTATCTACGAACGCTTTTATTATGCACGTGTTTGTACATTGTTCTCACATGTCTAATTTCAACATGAATGATGTCACCTATTTTTGTAACAATTTTTTGATTTAAAAGAGTTTCCGTGGAGTTTCTTGCCCGTTATTCTCCATAGGTACCTACTACGCTTTGGAATGGGCTTTATTCCATATTTTCTGACTGACCGACTCCTTGACAATTCAAAAGTGCCTGTAAATGGTTTCATTGAAATAAATGCTTTGAGTTTGAGTTTGCTAAATAATTATTGTTGAAAATATTATTGTTTGTAAGTGTAGACATCCAGTCTGCTAGTTTCACAAAAATGGATCGACATAATAATTCCCTCAGACAGGGTTCTGATTATTGTGATTATTTCCCCTTTCATCATTTATTAGGTACAGTAGTCATGAAGTTTATTTATTATAATATTTTCAGTTTTCTAGTTATACCCTACACAGTTTTTAAAATACGATGTGTAAATGTCTGAAAGGTATCTACGAGAAGTCACACAGACTGGCATTCCCCCAGCGCAACAGTGAACAGTCTTTTATACAAAAAGACTTTACTAAAGTGCTGTAGCAGACAAGTTTTATCTCTAGTTTTTTCTCTGAATATTTTAGATAAATAGCAACACTTTTCACGTCAGATAAAGCCACAAGCACTATTAGGATACGTTCAGATTTGCTCAATCTTACGATGTTACGCGTTTGTTCCGAGTTTATTGCGCGATTTTACGTCTGATTACGGTGACGTCACAGGTCGGGTATTTAGTTATTTTCGTTTTTTCCAAAGGGTTAAGTTAGATTAGTTCAAACACATTTTCGCCATGTTTAAGTCCCATTTAATAGGGGGTGAGCCTATTCCAAACAGGGTACAATACCAGGAAAACCCCACCAACACTCTGTCCGATCTGGGATCGAACCCCATCCCATGCACAGCAGTCGCACATGCGACCATTACGGTGCAACAAGTTGATATTTTTTCCATACAGATATCGGGGGGTTTTACTCTACAGTTTGACATTGTACAGTCAAAGATTAACATGATATCGTTTGGTCTTATTATTAATTTTGTCTGTACGGAAACAGAATAGTAAAATTAAAAGCCATTTAAAAGTTATGAGCAAACAAAGATTTGTTTTTCTAGCAAATTTTAACGCAACTTTGGGCGTAAATAAGTACTAAAAGAAGGTTAAAATCACCAAAACAATCAGTACCGACAAAGCTCAATTATTGAAGAGTTCAATTAACTTTATTTTAATCTGATTTATGCAGTGGTTTTTTCATAAAACACGATTTTCCAAAGGACTTTTAGTAATTTTTTACGAGCTAGTTTTACTAAAATAGTTCGGAACTTTGTTTGTGTGCGTGCGAACTAGACGCTGTGCATATGGACTAGCTTCTAACTGCTCATCACTGATAATATCTCTGTCGGACGCAATCCCAGGTGAGACAGCGTGCTTTGTTGCCCTCGCCCACCAGTGAGTTCGAGCCCGCGACTAGTTCAACCTTAACAATTTAAGAGCACACGAAGAGTTAGAGGTCAGACTTTACTAAGAGGTACTTCACGCTGGACTGCAGTAGATAACGTTTCCTTACTATCCGAACTGGGACCTTATCATAATCTTGTGCGCTGTGCAGGGCAGATCAAATTGGCAGTTGATGTTCACATGGTACAAAATCGCGTGGCACTAAACGACTATCGACCTTTGGCCTAAGTCTACTAATTCATAAGCGTTACAATGGTCCCTCAATGGTGAGTTTTTGACAAAGTTGCCATACAAAAACTGTCAAAAACTCACTATTGAGAGACCATTGTAACGTTTATAAATTAGTAGACTTAGGCCCCTGCTATCCCAGCTATCAGAGTGTATGGAAACCCCTAAGCCTTATTCCATACAGAGCATTTTGTTAAAGCTGTTATTATAATTTCGATTATAATAACACCACACACAATATCACTGCTTTCAGTGATATTTTCTGATCCTATTCAAACACAAGATTACTTGTTTCGTAACGCGATTATGTAACAGGTGTTTGTAAAAATATCTTCTAAAGAAAATATAAACGTAGGCTGCATATTCAGGATTATACTGAGGAAAATGATATAAAAATATTTGAATAACAAAATCTTTCGTTTAGAACAAGCAGCATATAACTATATAAACATAATCAGCCTATACGTTCCCACTGCTGGGATAACGGCTTTCTCTCTGTGAGAGGAAGTGGGCCGTAATCCACCACATCGGCCAACTGCGGGTTGTTGGATGTCACATGTCTTTTATTTGGATTCTAGAACATCTGGTTTTCACACGAATTTTTCCTTCACCGTTTTGAGAGCAGTGGTTATTAAAGCAATATAGAATATTATCCTGCTTAAGCGCTCATTAAGTCCTGGGAGGAGACGCATTGGTTCTGCAAATAAACGCCAATATTGTACTGCATATACGTCGCTTACGTAAAATTAATGACCCTACATTCGTGGGAAGGTACATGGGGTAGGAATGAGAAATTAGGCAATACCACGACAAACAAAACGATAACATATTTCAAAACGTACATTAAAAATAAAGAAAAATTTAACATTTTAACCTATCGAACCCCAATGCAAAGATATTAAGTTTAAGTAAAGTAAAATATAATAACCCCAAGCCACGGCAGAAGTCAGAAATCAGAACAGCACGTGTATCGGGCCACTGAAGGACCGAACAATTCAATAAGCGACTCTACGTACTTCCCTATTCCCGTCACGTATAAGCGCAGACTAAAAAAATAGTTTTTCTCATGTTCTGTCGGCAAAATTATTGGATATTTGTGAATTTCTGAACTAATAAAATATTCGTGCTGTTTGGGTACTGACATGCGTAGATTTTCATCACTTTTTATGACCCAAGTTGGTTATATAAATAGGTAAGGGCTTGTACACAAAACTGCGATGCGATGCCAATTCGCAACGCAGTTTTGTGTAGCAGTGTCGCAGAGTTTTGCGAACCGACGTCGCATCGCAGTTTCCTGATGCTTGACGATAGTATTCATTGTTATTTCAAACTGCAGAGCTATGTTACTATTATGAAGTAGTCGGTGTAAATACACTCCCCCATTTAAGAACCGTTCTATGAAGTCACGAGCAAACAATAGGCGACCCAATGGAGAATGAGATGCAGCATCTTTTTCAGTCAATTTATGATTTTTTCTAAGTAGATAGCAACGAAGTACGACCATCAATCCGTCTGCCAAGCTTTAATTTTACTAAGAGCATTGTTCATAAACTTGACCCGTGTGATACAATAGTTGACCGCAATTATTTGGCCAAGTAGCCATTTAATGACTTCAGCCCCACAAGTGGCGATACTTAAATGTAAGCCCAACGCACCTTGGCCATTCAGTCCCTCTACCACTGTGTGGCTAATTCGGAGGAACTCTGAATTAAGATTATTTTTATTACCAACGAAAATTACCCGTTATCTTCCATCATCACATAACACAGGCATGGACATTTTGTATAACTATAATGTCCGCCAAATCTCTAACTATGTGCCGGTTTAAAATGCGATCGCATTTCATTGTGTTTATCACCAAATTTTCAGTATCCAAAATATTTACGACATGTCCTTTTAGATAACTCCACAGAAAAAAGTGAAGACCTGTTTAATCTGGTGAATTTTGGGGTCCATTAATGTCAATATTTGTTGGAATGTTTTGTTTCGGGAACATTCCTCTCAAAGTTTCGGTTTATGATTCGTGCTACATGGTTTCTGGCACCGTGTCATTGGAACCACGTCTTTTCTAGGTTTAACTAATTCAATTAATGAAACAAAAAAATGTTAACATTGTTGCGATTGCCAGCCGCAGTAACAGCAGCACATGTCTTGTAGACTCTCAATCAAGAATGTTGAAATAATTACTCCACCTAACCAGTCAGAAAAAGATAATTTAGGGGCCCTACGCGGACAAGTGGTTTTTGAAATGAAATGAAATGAAATTGTTTATTCTGTAAATAGGATATCGGAATCACTTTTACACGTCATAAAAATATTAGAGCTAAGCTAGATGAGGTCGGCGTTTCCTATCTGACTACTCTGAGAAGAAAGGACGAAACAAACTCAGAGGTCTCTTTTAAAGTCCTAACATAATCTTGGTCAGGCCGTATGAGGATCATGTAAATTAGTGTATTTATGGTCTTTAACCTCCTAAGGTTACAATACCGTCTCTATTAACAGCAGCCGAGGTGCCTTCGTGCTCTGTGGTCGAACCACTTTTTAGGAGAAGTATATATCGTGGCTTGGACCTCGTCCGCTGAGCAGGCGTCGGTATTAAAGATTGCAGTAATTTACAGTCGCCGTGCGGTACGAGGCTATTGATAAATGTGGAGTATTAGGTCACTCCTGCGATGCCGTTTGCACTGGTGTTCATGGCAGTTAAGGGGCTCAGGTGAATATCACATATCAAAGAGATTTGAAATTATAGTACATTACTGTCGTGGCTGCAACTGGTGCATTGATGGACGATCTTGTAAATGTGGGCTGAGGTCAAGCCGAGGCACACATACGTGAGTCAATCAATGCCTGTTTGCGGCCAAGGCTTGTTTGTATAGTACTTTTCTCAAATAATGCGCGGAAATTCAAACTGATTAAATTAATATGTCAGAATCAATGACCGACAACGATAATTTTTCACGCACCATTATATTATTCATTTGTTTCTTGGTTGCCATAAGTTGAAGTAAAAAGTTCGTTCCATTTTCAAATAACATGACAGATATGGATTTTCATAGTTTCATTAGCGCCCGCTTATTCACTTGTTTTTAACCAGTACAGCAATCGCGATTTATCTCGAAGAAGGTTGTCAAAATAATGCTCGGATTTCCAAGCATTTTTGAGAAAATGATTTTTCACTATTGAATTCAGTGTTGTGTAATTCAGATTTAGAAATGTTATTGTTATGGGTATCAAAACTCTTTGTAAAGACATGCGTTTATGAAAAGTAGTAAGTATAGTTGATTTTTATACGAGGTTTTTGATTCGTTTTTTAATGCAAATCATTTACTGCGGAGATAATAAACGTTTTCCTTGCATCTCAAAACGACTATTTCAAGCCTGAAATATATATCTTTTTGTCTAGAGCATTTTCAACAGTCCCATGAGATTTTATCCAACAAACTACCGTTTCACTTACATTTAGACTTACACTCACAGCTACTTTCTCTCGAACTTTCAAGAAAGATACACAACCAACCTTTTCGAAGTCGGTTAACAAACCAGGAAATACGTGTTTAGTTTAGAGAAACGTGCTTTTGTTCGGTAGGAAATCGACGCCGGGTGAAAGAAGTAAGTGTGTAGATTTATCGTCGCGCGGCCGCAGCGTTTTCAGCGCTTGTCTTGCAAGAGACGTTTTGAGTGATGAGCAGGTGAGAGAGCGGGATACGTGGATACTTAGGCCGACTGCTGCGTTAAACGGGTGCACGGATAGCGCGTCGTGCTTTTTTCTATTATCATCCCTAGAGTAACGCTGCGTGAGGCGGGTCTCCCGTCGCACACGGCCCTTAGAAATACCCACGCGCGCAGTCGCCCGCTCCGTGCACCCGCGTAACGCAGCGGACGGCCTTACAGAGTGCACACCACAGAGCCCGACATCGCCGCGCCCGCAGCGTCTAGAGACGGCAATTCTAATAAAATTCATATAGCCATTCAAAGCGACGGTATTGAGTAGTGTACGGTGCGTAGTTTGGTTTGTATGGAAAGTGTTCACGTCTCTGCTAGCGACTGCCGAGGCATCTCCTTACTCCGTGATTTACACATAGGTACTTATAAAATAAATACGATGGCAGTTCGTCGTCACGATTCGTGATAATATTTTGGACAGATTCATAATGTTTTTTTGATTTATGCTTCTTTTTCATGATTCATGACCGTGTTTCATGAATGAAAACGAAATAATAACGAGTCGGCTAAAATCACGTGACTTGTACAATCATGTTTATGACTAATTTTATGTTTCTCTTTGTACAATAAACTTATTATTTATTTTATTATTTAGGATCCACAGTGTTATTATAAATAAAAAGAGGTTCATCCTCGTATAAATGCGCTGTTACTGAAGCTGCTCATGTACAGTCGCCAGCACAGCAGGCTACCCAAAACTGTCAAACTTTCCCAATCAAACTTGAACCTAATGCTTTAGCGATAAAGTTTAAAATCTACTAAAGATATTAGACAGATTTTAGTAGCTTGATGTGCTGGCGACTGTACATATTCTTACTATTGGTAGGAGTTAGACAAAATCGGAACTATATTAAGGTAGATTGAATGTTTCAAGCTTTTTGATTCTGATTAGAGCTTCTTAATAGCCCCGCTACCTCTCGTACCTTGCGCCACACACCGCCCTCACAGATTCGTCTTCAGCGAAAAAATAAATTATTCTTTTCTCCTGAAATTACTTCTCTCGGCGCTTTACGGTTTGTATGTTACAATACAGAAGTTTCTCCCTTTGTGAGCGAGGGATTTATTTATTTTTATTAAACATTCAGCGGATGATAGCAGTTGTATGACGAATGTAATTTGTAACCTGTCCTCTATTATACATTGATGTTCGTGTTTTATGTGACACTACGCTTTGAGGGCAATGTATTTAAAAGCGAGTTTTTTTATGAAAGATATTCTTTCATAGTCACGGCGTTGATTACATCACCGATATATGTAAATAAGGCATTTTTTATCGCTGTTATAACACTCCCACATTTTAAAAAAAAGTTTGTGTTATCTAGCTTGAATTTATAACTCAGCACACACAATGTCTTGAATATTTAAATCGTAAAGTATACAATATATAATACTTCTTTTTTTTTTTTTGAGTCTCCACTGGCTTTTTTTTTCAAAAACTAGATGACTGATGTCACTAATATTGTATTTAAAAATAATTAAAATTCAGAGTCTACGCCTCATACTTTATTTCTTGTATTTGAATGTAAAATTTGGGTCTTTTTTAAATAAAACAATAAAAACTCGATTATAAAAATCCACTAGGTGTGAGAGGTGTTAAGGGGTCTGAAAGGACACCAGATGACCCCTTCAGTCGACCATTTCAATTTGGCACACGATGCACCAAACAACCTGTATAATGTTACATATTTAAATAATGAATAAATTCTGAATTACGTGCATAATCCCCATTGCTTTAACATCTATAAGCCGATTATTCCCAACCTACATTATATTTACACAATATTTTATTAAATAGTACTTGAACTTTGCAGCCAATTTTACAATTCAGCCGTGGTGACAGAAATTGGCGCGCAGTGCTACGCTCCCTATTACATCGCTTTATATCCTTCAATACGCTGCTTTATGTCCGCCGTCCGGACAATATGGCGCAGGCTGTTCAGTATCCGGGCCTCTGTCCGGGTTCTGTCCAGACTCCGGACAGGATTAGAATTCAGCGAGTCTATCTAAATGTCACTCACAGCAGGGACCCATCTCAATCTAGTGGAGGGAATGAAAATTGCAAGCACTTTTTCATTAAAGGGTGCTCTTATTTTAGTGTGATTTTTTTTAAGTTGTCGTCTGCTTTTCTGGTTATCTTATTTCCGAGGAAAAGGTTTTGCGTTTTGACATATTTTCTATACAAAAGTAGTCATACCGTTAAATATTAATTGCTGAAATAAAAGTTACCTGCCGATGGAAAATTAGCCTTTAGAATTTTTATAATATTAATGAATAAGTTCCTCTCACAGAGAGGAGGCCCGTGTGTCAGCAGTGGGGACGTTATAAGCTGATTATACGTCATGCTGGTGTGAATTAATAAAAATATATCGTGTTGGCCTATTTGAATATTGAAGAACACAGAATACTTCCAAATGATTTTCCTATTTCGGAATATTTATAATTAAATGACACATGCTAAATTACAACCTTAAAAAAGGGGGGGAAGAGCTCATTGGGCATCAAAAAAACTCGTCCGCATCGCTGTCAATGGGGAAAGTGCCCAAAAGGCTGGCAGTATTGCCGCGTTGAATGGTGCTCCTTTGGGCTAAGAATAGGCCAGCCCTCTGGTCACGTGAAGTGTCGACCAGCCGGTTGGCGATGTCCCAGAATACTCGATGGGCTTTTTTTATCTTTTTTTTATCTTCCCCCCCTTTTTTAAGTTTCGATGAATACTTGTACATACTATAGTTAATTTATTAATTAATTTAATATTATTATTATTTTAATTCTGTTAGCGTACAAATTACAACCTAAAAAACATAATAAAGATATGATGGTGAGTGTGGTGCTAATATGAAGACTGGAGGGAAAAAACAAGGAATGTCAGATGCAATTTGCACAAATTAAAAATCAAAATCAAAATGTCTTGCGTTTTCAGTATCAACATAATGTTATCGAAGATTATTATTTTATTCTTGTTTTTCTACTATTAGGCGATTAATCACAAATTTTAATAAACAAGAGTATTTAACCAACAAACACAACAATTCACGAAATAATGGGGCGCCTGCACTCGAAAGGACACAGTGATATTGCATGTTGTTGACTTTAGCGTGCGGACTCTCACGATTCTTATCATGTAAAAACAATGGAATAACTGGTCATATACGATGACGTAGCTGATTATTGCATCTGACAATTTTATTGTAAGTAAGTAAGATCGCCAAATGGCTTTATTACCTTTATTTTGTATTTTAGCTGACATTCCTTGTTTTTCCCCTGAAGTCTTCATAATATATAGTATACATAATAAAGAGAATTCTGTTTTTTAATATTCACAAAACAATAGCATAACTTTTCTTAACTCGCACTTGCTTCTTTATCTAAAAACTATACAAAACATGTACTATCAAAACAGACAATTCACCTAGATAAAACAAACAATATCGCTCTCCGTTTGTGTTGAAGATTCAAATAAACAATTTAGGAGCTACGTGCTATGCGCTACGAGCGCTACGACGCTACGACGCTACGACGCTACGGCGTAGCTTTGACTCGGTCGCTTTCACATTGAAAAGGTTTGTAAAACACGAAAAAGTATAAAAATTTACTGTGATTTTACTTCAGAGTATCAAAGAATAAATAAAATAGAAGTGACATTCTGATTTTAGGTGACAGTTACAAGACGAAGACAGTCTTGCCTTTTTTAAATATCGAAAAATCTTAATAACTCATTTTTGCTCGCGGCTCTGCCCGGGTGGATGATCGGGATAAAAAGAATCCTATTTGTAATTCAGGTCATGGTATACCTATGTGCCAAATAGATATTAGTTCAGCTGTTTTTACGTGATTGATTAACACACATACAAACTTTCACATTTATAATATTAGTACGAAGTAAGATTTACGTTGTGATTTTGAAATGTTTTCACCAGTAACTATAACGCCATCATAATTACAGGTGATGAAATTTATGAATGTTCACTGCGTAATGACATGAAGGTTCAATACGGATACCTTTTAGGAGATCCAAATTCAGTAGAAAAACTTGACGAAAAATAACATTAAATTAAATTCACGTATTGGGAATTCGTGTGAAAACGTTTGAATAGTCAAGCAAATATATATCAAAGTTAACGTGTTAATTTCCGTTACTACCCACGGGGAAGGAGCTCCATACGCCGTCAATTTGTTTATATATTTTAGTTTTCAAATTCAATCAAGCTCTTTAAAAAAAAAAAAAACTTCCTCGTAAGTGCTTTATAATTTTTGACTAGGTACAATTCCCACTAATATTAAACTCCACTAAGATTGAAATTATGTATTTGTGACATAGACTAATAGACTCTGTCGTTTAATGACGCGCAAGTAACAATTAACCTTAGGGAGATAAAGGAATAACGAGGTTGACTATTCAGTTGCTCGGTGTCTGTAGTTCGTTACTCCTTTTTCAAGGCAAATAATATATGAAACTGTCAGAAAACACTGCTCACCCCCAGGGGAGACCTCCCGACTATCTCACACAAAGAGATAACACATGAATCCTTCAGTTTCAGTATTTTTTCAGCGCATTTGTAACGGGTCGCCCGTCGCCCAACTCTGGGGAGCTAATTACGTAAATTCATTGCTGCCCATCTTTCCCTGGATTAGGGTTGGCAGACCAGGGATCTCAGTAAAGATCGGACAATTTGGACTTTTGTCCCCGACAATTTTGTGGTATTTTTTTTCTGTAGAGTCACCTTATATATCAGGTTTAATCGAAAGAAACTTCAACGTGGTCTGTCTTTTAGTTCTTACAACTATTTTGAACCAATGCCTAGTCAAGAAAGCAAACTTATGTGAGAAGAGGGATGACAATATAATAGCCATGTCGAATCTACTTAGAAAAATCATAAATTCCTTCACTGACAGATAGCGTAGCGCAAACACAGTGGTTTAGCCGAAACCACTGTGTCTAGAAGCATGAAATTTTGCGCACAAGTTCAAGTAACGAGGGTGAGCACTAACGTCGGACTTGAGGAAATTCAATCCCTACAGGGGTTAATAGGGGAAGAAAGGGTTAAATAGGGGAAGAAAGTTTGTGTGGAAGTTCGCCATTTTGCCGATGGGAAATCTCATCGAGCACACTGCTTTAATTTTAATAAACTTCCTAGCAGCTAGAACACACTGAGGATCATCACAGCTTGACTGAAGTTATTTATTATAAATCTTATTTTATGAAACTGAGCTCATTTATTGTAGTTATTATCATAGTCAGCAGGTGAGTTTTTCCCACAAAAAGATAAGCTCAACCACCTCTAAAAAAAGGTCATGTCCTTAAATTATTGTAAATATTACACGGAAAAGGCTCAGTAACCCAGACAGACATTTATTTTTAGCTTTACAAAAGGACCCTGTTATAAATATAGTCGGTTATTCTTAGACGTGTGGCCACCCTACCTGAGATAGATTTTAATGGCTCGTTTTGTCCCGTATTTGCACTATTGTGACAAAGTCTGCGAAATGTGGCGCCACTTTACTTAGTCTAATGTTAGTTTAGTCTCCAACTAAACACTTTGACACTTCCCCTGAGCATTGAGGGAGGATAACTTGTGTTGTAATATTAAGGTTCTATTACATATTCGTATAGTATAAGATAAAATATAACAGCCGGTCTATTCTGTAAAAACCTCACCGTGAAAACATAAGTGAAGTGAGCGTGAAGTGAGCTGCTAATAGTGTGAATCCCTAGCATAGGATGGACTGATAGCTCACTTCACCTAAGTTTACACGGTGAGATTTTTACAGAATAGATCGGCAGGCACTAATTATGTAATAGTTTTCGAAGTCCGTTCGTCGTTAGAATTTTTCCACCATATCAGTCCTTTTCTTCATATTGCTAATTAGCCAGTCCCAAAATATTTATCACATCATGATCACACAATATTCAGCACCCACACTAATATAACCCAGTCTCTCAAACACGAAAATCTTTAAACATAATTATTACCGACACGAAACATCCATCTTAAAATGAATTTTGAACTCCACTCAAACGTGTACCCGTCTATTCTGTAAAAATTTCACCGTGAAAACTTAGGTGAAGTGAGCTTAAAATGAGCTGTCAATAATTTCAGACCTTAGCATTGACAGCTCACTTCACCTAAGCATTCACGGTGAGGTTTTTACATAATAGACCGGCTGGTGTTTAGTTTCATTAGTATTATGGTGTTATTTATGCAAGTAAAGTGAGCGAAGGAAATGTCTTTATTAAGATTTTTTTGCTAATTGCTTTTCTTAAATGTACTGTCATTAAAATCACGATGAATGTCGGAGATCACATGTTCTCACATGTATAATTTCAACATAAATGATGTAACCAATATTTGTATAATATTTTGATTTAAAAGAGTGTCCGTGGAGTTTCTTGCCCCTTCTTCTCCGTAGGAACCTACTACGATATGGAATGGGCAACTAGCTTCATCTTTCTGCCTGAACGACCCCTTGACAATTCAAAAGTGCCTGTAATTTGTTTGAAATAAATGCTTTGAGTTTGAGTTTAATAAGTAAAATCTAATCTAAAATCTTATTTAATCCAATCTGTAAATCCAAAATACTAAAGTAATCTTATTTAACATATTTTCCTTCATTTTATTTACACTTTTTCCTTTTATCTCGGTTTGATGCTCCTAAATACTTTAAAGAAAAAGTACAAACTCTTTTTCTCTGCAGCGGTAATCCGATAGACAGAAAACTACAAAAAAATTAATAACATAACATCACGCCTTGTGCGAGGCCAAAAAGGCTCTTATCTCAGCTTCCCGAATAATCAGGCAGAAGTGTACTTACATTTCGCCAGTAAGTAAATTAGGGGGCGAGCCTATTGTCATCAACCGGCCACAAATACAAACATCAAAAATTAATCGCTGCTACAGAGAAATTACTTATAAAAAACACAATAACACTTTGCCAGACCTAGTAATTGAACCCAAAACCTCATCAGGTCAGCAGAAGAGTTTGCGACCGATAGTAGTAATGACATCAAATTATTAATTGCTGGGAAGTTTGTTGCGCTACTTCTTCTTCCCAGCTAAAGCAGTACGAATTGGTGAAGGGTGGGCGTTTTAGGGGACTGTTTTCTGTAATTTTGACGTTCGAGAAGTGCTGGTTCTCAGCCTAGTTTGAATAAATGACTTGTGATTTGTTTTATTACCATTTCACAGGTAGATAATTTATAATTTATTTGTTCAAAAAGTAATATACATCAATTTAGATTTGAACGTCTGTGTCTGAACTAGATATAAAATATGTGTATTAGAGACATCAGACATCAGCGCTACAGATAGACCGATAAACAGATTCTATCAGATTGTCTGTAGCTCAGCTCAAGTGCGAATATAGCGAAGACAAATGCGACAAACCTTGTTACGTGTAAGTAAGGTAGCTACGACACTCGGTTAAGTTCAATGAGCTAGTTAATGGCTGCGGTGCTTAACGTTAATCTTCGTTGCTTCATATTGTTTGATGTTCATGTGGAGTTCTGTAAATTGAATCGTAAAACGCACTGTACATCCTAGGCTTCTTATATTGTGCAAATAAAACATATGCGAGTTGGACTCGCATACGAAGGGTTCCGTACCTCCATACAATATTTATCACTACATAGTTTCGTTTCTTATAAAGTTAAAAATTGAAAGGGGTCGCCCCTATATTTATTATTTGTTGTTATATTATAGCAGCCATAGTAGTAAAGATAGCCTTGTACAGGCGGTTGGACGGACATCGGAGACTTCTTAGTAACGCAAAACGAAAAACCCCTACAGTATCTAATATACATGTAACAGCGAATCAATGTCCACGCCTCTCCCATAAGACCTACGCAAAATATTTTTTGACATCCGGATAGCTCAGGACCCTTAAGAGGTGCCATAAAGAATATTCCGGGTATTCTGGTAATAAACATTTCGTTATTGAAATCTAAAAGAACTAAAGGACATAGGTACAGTGTAAAATTTACAATTTTTCCTCTATCGTCTTTCTCTATGACATGATTAATCCCGTGTTGTCCCATACATACATACTTTGAGCCCTCCATTTCTAAACGGTAGGTATTTTAATAATTTCAAAATCCGAGAAGATCTTAATGCGTCAATGTATCGTGATGCTGAAGGGATTGACCCATCTACGGGTCGACCGCGGTAAGCGTAGTTTGATCGACCAGCGCGGTAATTACGTTACACACTTACAATGGCAATACCTTTCATTTTGACAGTTCAACAACATTCATTGCGTTCTTTATTTTGTTATACGGAAACTTTCCAAACATACGAAGTAAATGGATTAGCAATATTCTTCAAAAACATCTGGATTGCGATTGAAAGCATATTAATGCATTAGGCTATTATTTAATCGCGAGCCTCCTTCATGTGACGATCACTTAAATAAATATAGCCTAAAAGCCTCTTATGCTCCAATATCGAAACTCCACTTAAAATACAAATGAACTAATTTGAAGTGAATTTCGTCCCAGTTTCGTCGCAGCATCTATAACGAGGAGAGGTCTGAATATATTAACACAAGATCACTACTCACTAGTGACGTGCAACTACTCACTAGTGACGTGCCACTACTCACTAATTTTAGACAGACTGCAGGCTCCAGGCTGCAAGCTGCTGACTAACATATAATGCATACAACATAAATATGCCTATTTTGAGGAAAAACGTTGAGCCAAGTTTCACTACTGTAAACAGTTGTGTACTAGAGACCCGCCCTTACATCCACGGTTTTACGACTTGAAATCTTTTTATTTTTATTTTATGTAAATTTAATAGTAGATAATGTATTAAACACATAACCCTTTCGGAATACGCTCTCTAAATGGTGGTAAAAACCGCATCAAAATCCGTCGCTTAGTTTAGAACAACTTCGCGGTTACACAGACTCGAAAAGCGACTTTAATTTATAATAATTATTATTTATAGAAGGTCCGTGGCTAAGCGAGGATCACCAATCCGCTTGTGTTTTGATACTGATAGTCACTAATGCACGTTAAGGCATTGGTGGATCGGTCATTCGTGGATCTTTGACAGTTGTGGGTCGTCAGAAGCCCGAAAGTCTGATAACCAGTCTTACCAAGGGGTATGGTATTACCCAGTTATTGGGTTGTGGAGGTCAGATAGGCAGTCGCTCCATAAATCGCATCTGGTGAGACTGGAAGCCGACCCTAACATAGTTGGGAATAAGCATTCGATAAATTACATTTCCAGCTATATGTTATTTATTATTGTGGCACGTAGGTACAACTATGTTGTATGATACAATAACAACTGTTTCCTCACATTTAGCTGTCAAAAACGTCACAAGCCATCATATAGTGCTGCCATTGTTGGTAACATCCACCAGACATGACAAAAGATGCTCTCAATTATGTCGCAACACATAGATGAATTTTATTATATCCATAGACGAATCATGTCCATAGAATATTCTCCGTCTCAATTGTCCTTGTGCGGGGGATCGATCGGTGCCTCTCACTTGTCTGAATGTGCCTCTGTTGTCACACTCCTGCCTAGCCTCCTTGCACACTAAGCGCGGAATAAATTAACTTGTATTAATATTCATTAATTTTGAAGTAGATGAACATAGCAAGTTTACCTCTGAGGTGCCTGAGGTGGAGTTTTGAATATGGGGCAATAGGTTAATCTTCTGTAGTTTATTTTATCTATGTATGTTTTAGATAGTTAATTTCGAAGGGTTAAGAGCAAGCAAGAATTCAACTTGCACTGTGATATCATTGTAGTCATATACTAGGAAATAATTTACATTATCATTATGAAAAATAATTCAATTATTAAATCGTCTGTGGCGTTTACGTCATTCAAAGACATCGCAATAGACGGTAATTCCTTCTACAATGTCTCGAAAACTGCGCGATATAATGGCAAATAGCGTCACAGTATCAAATAGACCAGTAAAGCGATTGTCCTGAATTTATTACTATAGCGGTAAATTCGTTTCCAAGTAATTTACCTCAAAGTGGAAGAGAGTGTGAAAACAATTGCAATTAAATTAAACCGCGTGAAAGCCGCAAGCTTGAGTTTCGTGTACTTTTTAACCGCCTCATTGATTTAGTGGCACATTTGGAAACACTTTACTTTCGCGGGTTAGGGGTGTTACACACATGTTCGGATTGCCACAGTAGATTCCGCAGTATTTGTTGAACAACAAAGTCAATTCGAAGCAATTACTGCATAAATACGGTTTTCATTTGGCTCGTGCCGGTAGGCAAACTCCATTCAGCATCAAACTACGCTGAATTCGGGTCGGCTCGTCACAATTCGTGCTAAGCCGAGCGGGTTTTCTATACCTATACATTCGATGTTGCAGCCCGGCTATACCAATTCATGCAGACCAGAACATGTCAGAACATTTTCACCCCTCATATTCACAAACGCAATAGTTATCATTTTGACAGGATCAAAATGTTTGTTAATAAAAACTGAGTTTTTGACAGCTAGATCAACAAATGCAATATTGTGAACTGACAAATAAAACTATTGTGATATTTATATCGTTACGCCATTTGGGTCGGATGGAAAATTGAAAACTTTTATTGTTGACTATTTTAGTAGGTATTCTTAGCCAGTTTCTTTTTTTTCTGCCTAGCGTTTTCCCAATCATGTTGGGGTCGACTTCCAGTCTATAGTTAGTATGGTACGATCAAAATCAAAATCAAAATCAAAATATTTTATTTCACATAAACCTACATGGGCACTTATGAAACGTCAGAATCTAGGTGCACGGTTCCAATTGGTCGTTTCCTATGGAGAAGAGCCGGCAAGAAACTCCACGGTTACTCTTTTAAAAATAAATGGGTTTTACAATGCTAAAAAATGTACAGTTTGAATAGGTATGCGAGGACAGCGTAGGCCTGTCAACAAGATACTTAAAAAAATAGAAAATAGTCTGCAAATCGACAGTCTGTTGTGCCTACAACGTTCTCACATTCACAAAATATAAAGGAATCTATATAAAGGTCGAATAAAATAATAAAAACCAATTTAACCCAAATGGTTGTCACTACAACTTTAACCAATCCGAATGAGAACCCTACTTTAAAATGAAATTTGAATTGTAGGCATATAATGTCAAATAATGAAACTACATGTCAAGTAGTACCTAAATAAAAAAGTAAAATAAAATACATATCGTAATTTGGGAGCAGTTAATAGACATTTACATAATTATGCCGTTAATGAGGTACCAGGGAGGCCACATGTGCAGAAGGAATTATTGCCAAACTTCCTTGTCATCAACGTAGTCTTTAATCTTGTAATATGCTTTTTTGATAAGGACACGTTTTATGTGGGTTTTGAACTTTCCATCGTTAAGTTCTGTAACCGACTTTGGCAACTTGTTATAAAAGCGAATACTGTTTATAAGGAATGACTTGCTAGTTTTAGTTAATCTAAATTTAGGTATCACAATTTCATGTTTACTACGTGTATTTATATTATGGAAATCACTTCTAATTTTGAAAAGTCCTAAGTTTTTGCGAACATACAAAATACTTTCTAAGATATAAAGAGAAGGCAGAGTTAGTACATCAACTTCTTTGAATTTGTTTCTAAGGGACTCACGAGGACCCATTCTATAGATCGCGCGGATTGCTCTCTTTTGTAATATAAAAATTGAGTCTACATCAGCTGCCGATCCCCACAGCAGAACGCCATAAGACATAATACTGTGGAAATAAGCAAAGTATACTAACCTAGCTGTGGCTACATCAGTCAACTGCCTTATTTTTCTTACTGCAAATGCAGCTGAACTTAATCTACCTGAAAGAGCTCTAATGTGGGCACCCCATTGCAATTTAGAATCTAGAGTAATTCCTAGAAACACAGTTTCTGCAATTGCATCTAGTTTTTTGCCATCAAGTTTTAAGTTTAGACCTACTTGGGGTACATTTGGTAAAGAGAACTTAAGACATTTAGTTTTGTTCGCATTAAGTAAAAGATTATTAGCTGCGAACCATTTAGAAAGAACTGCCAAACTATCGTTGACATGTAAGACATCCGTATCTTTTCTATCTATTTTAAAAATAAGAGACGTGTCATCAGCGAATAGAATTATATCCGATAAGTTAGCCATCATGTAGGGAAGGTCATTAATATAAACTAGAAATAGGAAAGGGCCAAGAATCGAACCTTGGGGCACGCCCATCTTTACTAGAGACCCCGAGGAAGTCACCCCGTTTACGCTTACTTTTTGCTGCCTGTTTGATAAATAAGAAAGAACAAGATCAGCAGCCTGTCCACGAATTCCGTAGTGGTGTAATTTACAGATCAGTGTGTTGTGGTCAACGCAGTCAAACGCTTTTGAGAGGTCACAGAATATGCCAATTGCATCCTGGGACTTCTCCCAGGATTCCAAAATGTGACTGATGAGTTTTACTCCAGCGTCAGTCGTCGACCTTCCTTTCGTGAAACCAAACTGTCGACTATGTAAAATCTCATTTGAATTAAAATGTGACAACATCTGGTCCAGCATGATTTTTTCATATATTTTACTCAGTGCTGGTAGCACAGATATTGGTCTATAATTAGAGGGATCACTCTTACTACCCGATTTGAAAATTGGTACTACTTTACTATGTTTCATTAAATCAGGAAACGTACCACTATCTAAACATTGATTAAATATGCCTGTTAGGACAGGAGCAATTGTGTCAATAATATCTCCAAGGACCTTAACGGAAATTCCCCATAAGTCTTCAGTGTTTTTTATATTAAGACTTTTGAATACTTTTTTAATTGTAACAACAGAGATGGGCTTGAATTCAAAACTTGGAATGTCCTTACTGAAGTTTTTTTTCAGAAGAGATTCAGCTAATATAGATGATGAGGGGAGCGATTTCGTAACCTCTATTGGGATGTTCGTAAAGAAATTTTCTAGTGTCTCAGCAACTTTTAGCTTATCTGAAATGGTTTTATTATTGATTTTTAGAGACAATTCATTCTGGTCCCGCTGTTTTGTGTTTCCAGTTTCTTTGTTAATTACCTGCCACACAGCTTTTATTTTATTATTTGAATTACTGATTTTGTTACTTATTAATTTAGATTTAGCTTGAGCGCAGACTATTTTGAATATCTTAGAATACTTTCTGACATAATTATGAAGGGCTTGATCAGAAGTTAATGATTTCTCGTGGTACAAATTATATAAAATATCTCTGCTTTTTCTAATGCCAGCAGTGGCCCATTCATTAAATTTTGGTTTACTATTGATTGTTACTTTTTTTACAGGACATGCTTTATTGAATTCTTGGCATACTGTAGTAAATAATGTACTGTAGTTTATATTGGGGTCTTGTGAATCAAAACTAGCAGTTGAAAGATTGCTCAGAACATTATTATTAAACAATTTCAATTTATTTTTAGTGAGAGGTCTTATTCTAATGGTTTTATCTAAGTTTAACTTTAACTAATTAAGGCTCGTACACATTGGCACGACTTGTCGCGCGACTCGAAACCGGCAATTGTTCAATCGTGAAGTTTTATTAGAAATTGTATTGTTAAAGTCGCGCCAGTGTGTACGAGCCTTAATTAGATATTTGGAAAATTGAGTTTTTGACGTGAGTTCTAGACGTGAGTGTTAGTCCTTTAGACGTGTGAGTTAGTCCCTTAGACGTGTGCATTAGTCCTTTAGACGTATGCGTAGTGCCTTAGACGTGTGCGTTAGTCCCTTAGACGTATGCGTAGTTCCTTAGACGTGTGCGTTAGTCCCTTAGACGTATGCGTAGTTCCTTAGACGTGTGTGTTAGTCCCTTAGACGTATGCGTAGTGCTTTAGACGTGTGCGTTAGTCCCTTAGACGTATGCGTTAGTCCATGAGACGAATATATTAGTCCCTTAGAAGTGTGTGTTAATCCCGTTGACGCGACCTTTAGTTCTATTGGGGTATTAGTGGCCTATATAGAGAAACAAAAACCTCCCATTTCATAGTTACTGTAATCGTTTACACATAACCACAGATATAAATTACATCGCGGCTTCAAATGATCAGTATAGCTCTTGCTACGTACTCAACTAACAATGTTGATTCGATTGTAAGGGCCGCACACACGGACGGGTGACTAGGCTTTGTGCCAGTAGAGTTAATGGTGATTGTTGTCGGTGACGCAACCGTTTGCTGGTCGTTTTGGTAAAGGCATCTCATAATATATAGGTGTTAAAACTCCTGTTAAAGGGAAAGTTCTGAAGACAACATTTGAGGTGAATCTTCATGTAGTCAATTATAACCTAACTATCTTCTGCCCGCGAGTTCGTTCGCGTGAAAGATAGCGTAGAGTGATGTTACATAGCTTAAAGCCTTCCTCAAGAATTGGTATATGAAATGCAAAAATATATTTTTTCTATCCGACTGAACTTCGATCCTCTGATTTGGTCTGGCAAGGGCTAATAGAGATAGGCCGAGAACCGGCCTCAGGTAGCCTGCAACTTATCATTGAGGCCTTACACCTTCACCATCTTTGAGAAATTGTTAATTGTCAGCACGCATTTATACCTTTACGCTCCACGGCACTGTTTCTTTACGGTACGGCGTATAAACCGCGCCGTAGAAAAAAAGTGCCGGTCCACAAGCTTCCATAGTGATCCATACAACAATGACGAACATGCCTACACACAGCTAATAAACCTTAGTTTTAAACGGCAAGAAAAACGTGTGTGTACTAAGGGCCTCATACACGTACTTGTCTATAACATGACGAGTATAAAACATGTATCATACATGTATTGACGTTGTTCCAGACATGTATTGTTAACTACTCTGTCCACCTGTTTGAAATTTTCGACAAGTTTTGTATACAACTAGTATTTTCAACTTGTTTTAATTTTAAACTATAAACGAAACTAGTAGACACAACATGTCCAAAACATGTCCTTGGTGATGAAATACGAATTTTCAATCATACAAATCCCGATTGTTGTATAAAGCAAATGCACAATGATGCAACATATATGCAAATACCTCAAACCGATAGTCCATTAGGTTTAGGTAAACTACACACAGAAAAACCACACAGCTGAATTATTATTTTTATTTTATTTACTATGTCCGGTAGTTTGAAAAGATTAGCGGAATTGTGGAATAACTGTGTGTTATACAACAATATATTTAATGCATACGCCACACAAAAATAATACGCAAGTTTTTTTATAGCACTTAATGAGTAATTTGTACATTCAATTTTGATTGCTGTGTTAACTAGGAACCAGTAGGGTTCCAGCACTAATGCCCTTTTTATTAGCACTTTCCTTCATACTTCCCTGCAAAGGCTTCTACTCTCCAGTATTCGCTAAACTTCATTAGGTACATAGGTATCACATTCTATAAACAACCAACCGGTATTCAATCATAATTAAAACGCAATAAACCAAGCATCCCGGTGTACCTCCGCCCTGTCACCACTTAAGGGCCACTATGTACACTGAGCTCCGACCCATCTGTCGGTCCCAATTTCAAGATTAAAATCAGTTCTACCAACGGTTTATCACCAATTTTTTGCCTAAAGAATTTTATCTGAAAATTACCGGCTAAATTTGAGTCGGTTTGTGGGATTAGTGGTCCTTTTTTCTTCAGAAAATATAATGGTGATTCTTAAGTTTAAGGTTTCTCCAGTAACGTAAATAAGTCAGAGCTAAGAAATCTATAAGCCATAAAAGATTTAATACTGTGAATTATTTACTTTTTCAGCCGATGGAGTTCGCTTACTATTACGGTAAGGTAAATTAATTGTTAAGGAAATTGATAACCTACGTCAATTTTCCGTGTTACCTATAGCATTTTCATACAACTTTGAACATAATAAGTTGGTAGTCAACTTGGTTAACAATTAATTTCCTTGACTTTCAATCAGTAATCTCATACTTTATCATCACTCTTTATGCCTTCTTCTAATTTTCCTTCCAAAACCCAGTCGTTTTAAAACCAGTTGTCAGATATATTCGGGTGTCTGACTGTCCGGTGCGACCGTCAATGTATTCGGGTGGCAGACAGTACGTGATGTTCAGAGAACCGAGTGTCGGCAGGTAAACAACTGTGGCTTATCAAACAGTGATATTACCAGCCAAAAAGGCCTCTCATTGTTTTGATTCACTATTGAATAATGCTTTTTATAAAATAAAATAAACATATAAGCACGGCTATTTTATCCGAAAGGGTTATGCACAGATTATAGTACACCAACATCTCGCCACTTATATTTAAGTCCCATGTAAAAGAGGGCCTATTGCCAGAAACCGGGCTTATATTCAGACTCCGGACTTCCATTGAGAAAATTCTGATGGAAAAACCCAATAACACTTTGACCGACCTGGGAGTTCTCGTAATTTTCGGCCACTTTTTGTTTGAAAAAAAACACTACCACACAGCATAATTTCGCGTAATGAACCTGTGAGCTGGCCTCCACGATCGTGTGATCTCACACCTATGGATTACTTTCTTTGAGGATATGTGAAGTCACACGTCTATGCAGATAAACCACAGACGTTGGACCACTTGGAAGCCAACATTTGCCGCGTTATTGCCGATATACGGCCCCAGTTGCTCGAAAATTGGGCTTCCCGATTACGCTTCATTCGAGCCAGCCGTGGCGCCCATTATGCCCGAAATCATTTTGAAGCACTAATGGCTTAAGAATATCTTTTAAATAAAACCAATACCATGATAATACAATTTTTTTTTAGGTGTTTTATTTCATTTTGAATGTGTATACCTCTAAAACACCCGTTATATCAAAGCGGAACTGTGTTTGTTCTTCTTTCGTGCAGCAGCAAAAGATTGACGGATTTTTTTTCATATAGATAGTTCATGGAGCGGAAGGAGACATAGTTTCCTGCGACATTGGCTACCTTTTTCCGAATAAAAAATCCCGAACCATAAAAGCAAAGCTATGGGAAAAAGCTAAAAAAATTTGTTTGGATTTAGCTCTTGCTAAATACCTTGTTTTTGTAAAGCCTTTGGGCTAGCGTTCTGTATTTTAATTGGCCAGTGTATGTGTTACAGTTAAAACGTGTTTTTAGTTAGAACGAGTTTTTACTGGATAGCTTTGATAATTTGCTAGTTATAATTTACTGCTATTCATATTGTAATTTTAGTTAAAACTAGTTTTAACATAGAACTAGTAATCTGTTTAGGTAGAGAAAATAATGTCTTAAATAATACTAATATTTTTAAATCCCAATCAACACTTCATTGATTCAATTGAATCACTACATTCAATTGAATCAATGAAGTGTTGATTGGGATTTAAAAATATTAGTATTATTTAAAACATTATTTATTGCGAATATTTAAAGCGTCATTGTAAGGAACTTAACAGAGCCACGTAGCCTATATTAATTTTAAAAATGTAACCGAAAATAATCATACAGTAATATTCAATCATTTATTTTAGTCAAACATTCTTGGAAATTCGAGCCTTATTTTGACAGCCTTTTTCGAGATAAATCAAAAATGATGTACTGGTCAAATACATGCGAGTAGGTGGCCGGCAAAGTTACTATGAAAATCCATATTTGTCGTGTTTAGTAGCCAAATATAGTACATTTCTGTCGAGGCCAGCAAATCAAGCATTGATGGACGATCGTGAAAATGAGTGAGGCGTAGCCGAGGCACACATACGTGAGGCCATCAATGCCTGGTTCCGGCCAAGGCTTGAATAGTGCTTTTCTCAAATAATGCGCAGAAATTCGAACATAGTCAATTTCAGAATCAATGACGGACAACGAAAATTTTTCACGCGCCCAATGCAATGTGTTCATTTGTTTCTTCTTGGTTGTCATGTGTTGAAGTAAAAAGTTCGTCCCATTTTTAAATAACTCGACAGATATGAGTTTTCATAGTAATTTATTTGGCCGCTACACAGGACAGATAATATGGATTTTCATAGTAACTTTGCTGGCCGCATCGTCATTTGTTTTTGATCAGTACAGCAATTTCGATTTATCTCGAAGAAGGTTGTCGAAATAATGGTCGAATTTCCAAGCATGTTTGAGAAAAATTACTAAGAAAACTCATCTGTCGTGTAATTTAAAAATGGAACGAACTTTTAACTTCGGCAACAAAGGAGGTAACTTATCAAAGATTTTATTTTATATTTCTTTACTTTAAACAGCTATATTTGGCTTACAAATATAGCTGTTTAATGTAAAGAAGAAACAAAAATGAATATAATTATTGGCGCGTGAAAAATTATCGTTGTTCGTCATTGATTCTGGAATTTATAATTAATTGACTAAGTTTGAATTGCCGCGCATTATTTGAGAAAAGTACTATACAAGCCTTGGCCATAACCAGGCATTGATGGACTCACGTATTGCCTTGGCCCACATTTTCACGATCGTCCATCAGTGCCCCTGTTACAGGTTGCGAAAACGCGTTCTAACTGACAACGCGTTTTAACTGTAAAATGTTCGAAATTCGAACGCAAATGGCGTAGATACACGTGGTCCACATACACGAGGTATTTTATTTGAGTTCGTAATAGATTTTTTTGTTTGTATATCTAAGCATCATTTATTTTTCTGCCTCCGTATTCGAACAGGCTTTGAATAATAACCTTTTGGAATTAGTCCTTTTAATAAGACATAAAAAGGTCTCGTTATTGATAAATAATCTAATGCAAAGAAACCACAACATGATCAGGCCTTTTACGCATAAAACAGTTTTAAATTGTTATAACCACTACACTGTGACAAATTCAATTACCTTTCCGATATATTCATTATGAAAACCGCAGAGAATGATAGACCGAAGGTTAATCGAATTAATTTTAACTAGCTTCTGCCCGCGGCTTCACCCGCGTGGATTTTGGAAATTACCCCACGGGGACGTGGTACTGGGATAAAAAGTCACCTATATCCTAACCCAAGTCATCGCCTATCCGTATACCTACCTACCATCCAAATCATCTCAGTGGATGCCTACGTCCTAATAACTATCTGTGTGCCAAATTTCAGCCCAATCCGTTCAGTGGCTTGAACTGTGATATAGACTACCCCTGTGATATAGAAATTATAGAAATTAAAATTCTTGTATACAAACTTTGATAGCCCTCAATCCCCGCTTAAGGGGTAGTTTATAAAAACTAAAAATGACAAACTTTATAATTTACTTAGATAAGTATTCGTGGCAAGTTTCAAGTCTATTAACTCAAGGAATAAGATTTATCATACAAACGAAATCCCCCCATTTCACCCTCTTAGGGGTGGAATTTCGAAAAATCGTTTCTTAGTGGAAACTTACTCTTCATAAAGAACACAACCTCCAAATTTAATGTCTCTAGAACCAGCGGTTTAGGCTGTGCGTTGATATCTCCGTCACCCTTGCCTTTTATATATATAGATAAGTAGGTTATTTTCAGGTAGGTACGGATCTACAGTGGCCAGTTTGTATTAAAGATAATTTTATAAATTGCTGACAACTTTTATCGTAAGCCTTTTTGTCGATACCTAATAGGATCAATTAAAAGGACGACGGGGCAGCAATGTTTTTACATCAACTTCTACAAACTTTATAATGGACTAAAAGCGTTACCCTCTGATTTCCACAACCAATTTTGTGGGAAGTACGTTACTACGTAATACTTACGAAATTAAATTATATGGAAAAGAACTGGAGTTGCCGACATAGTGGCAGTGGGCTGGCCATGTTTGTAGAAGGACCGATGGGCGGTGGAGCAGACGAGTCCTGCAAGCGTATCGGCAAGCGTAGTGTACACCCCCAGCTAGATGCTCCGATGACCTTAAAAAGGTGGCTCGGACAGACTGGATGCGGAAGGCGGAGGCCTGGATGTTGTGGCGCAGCCTGAGAGAGGCCGATGTCCAGCAGTGGGCTGCGATAGGCTGAGTTAAATACTTACTAATATTCTAAAGTTAGGCCAGTTGTCACACTTCCGAATATATATAGTGTTCTAAAATTATGCAAGGAGTGGTTTCCATGAATAAATAACGGGCATCTATCAATAGACAGACCACGGCAAGCGCAGCTTAACTTCTGAGTTCTATATAACGTCATAATTTTATATTAAAGTTAAAAACGCGGTTTAAAAAATGGAAATATATAAATACTAATGTAAAAAAGCGCATAGCAATAATTTAAATTTAATGAATATATAAACGGTAAACGTGACTCCCACGAATAAATAATTTATGAATAATATTGAAATAATGTTCGAGATTTTAATTATTTCAGCGTGATTAACATTAACCGAAAACAGTAATTTAAATTGTTTAAAATTGATTTATTTATAAAGTTAATAGGTAACTACAGGTAATGTTCGGTAATAATTTCATCAACTGTATAAAGGTTGTATACATGGACATTAATAATTATTACAGTCCACTCTAAACATAATAGGGTTTATTTATTCTATAGTAGTCTTTTATTTTCATTTTCGCATTGGTGAATTCTATCGCGTTATTTTAAAATGTTGTTTTTCATTAATTCATTTTCAAGCTTTAAATGTTTGTTGTGTTTGTGTTATTTACTTAGGAACAATAATCAGTTCTATATTTAGTACTTATTGTAATTGGTTAATTATTCAAAAGTTCCTTTTGATCAAGTTTTGACGGCTGTAGCACCCAATTAAGTGTGTCCTTAAGTAAAAGAAAGCGGGACACATAGCTAACTAGTCGGTATGTTGAGGAAAAGATATAAAAAGGTAGGAACTAACCCAACTCACGTGCTCACCCAATTAATATAGACCTTTCTTTTGTTGCAGCTCCTAAAAGGAAAATTAAGTCTCTCGGCTTCTTAGCCGGAGGTAAGTACCTTTTACTGAAGCTTTTCATCGTCACTTAGTTAAGTACTTTCTGATGCAGGTTTTTCGAAAGTGCCAATGTTTCTATTGGCGCATGTCGCCAATAAAACCGGACGCGATCACCACATCTCAGCGGCCACGTTCATACGCTGTCACTGTCAATATTCCACAATAATGATGACACTGACAGCTCTTGATGTCACTTTCAATGGTGAAATTCGCCCTAAAATATGCTTGTTTGTTATGTCAAAGAAAAATGTAATTCTAGTTCAATAAAAAGTTAATTTAGATATAACATCTACTCCAGGTAGGTACGTAATTGACTGACCAACATCAAAGTAAAGGTACCTTTAGAAACATTTCATTTCAATAATATACCTATCTATGTTACATGATAATCTGGTGACGTACTTGTGTCAATAGTACATTAGTTAATAGTACCTACGTTTGTTGTGATATCAGGATAGGAATATTGTATAGAAATTCAGGTGGTATATGGGATGTCGAATGTTATCATTAATGTATTGATACAGGTACATTGATGGAGAAATTGTATTTTAGGTATAGATAATTATAAAATAAAATAACGTTAATATACTGGATTAACGTTATTTTATTCTATAATTATCTACAGCTAGTAGTAGGAGCTACATGCAACAAAACTATAATACCTGAAGGAAAAGATTCAAGCGTCAGCATTATGCTTATGTTCCTAGCAGGCTGCTAAGCTTTGCTTTAAAGCTTGAACCCTTGACTCCCCCTTGACTGACCCTTGAAGATTTAGATGTCAATTTGTAGAGAAATCATCTTATATTACAATGTTATTTAGGTTTTCCAGAATCAAATGTATACGCCTTTAAAAACCAAGTACCTAGGTAAGTAAATGATTGGTTTGAGAATAAACGCATAAAAAGAAAAAAATTATAGCATACCTATTAGGATGTATGAAAGTATTTCATTGTTAGGCGCGTTTTTACCGCCTTGTGGTCTAGTGGTTAGACCACCTGTCTCAGACCCAGAGGTCCCGAGGTTCGATTTCCATTGGGGCTAAATTTTCTGCCCGGTTTGGTTGGTGGTAGGGCTTGTTCTAAGTCCACCTGGCTAGATACCACCATCTTAACTAAGTCTGTGGCCATAACAACAATGTAAGCAGCATTGATGTCTTTCGCCAATTAGAGGTAAGATAGCCAGTTCCTCTGTGGTTGAGGAGTCCGGGTGAAGCTCGCTTCCACCTTCGGCCTGATCATCACTTACTATCAGGTGAGATACAGGCGAAAAACTTGACCGGATGAATTTAAAAAAAAAAAAGTATACTTAGATAAATACTAATCCAGAACTAGTTTCTTCTCTTTTATTTACACTTTTAATTCCACCTTTGTAATAAGATTTTGTTCCGCCCGACAATTTTGTCAAGTTTCAAGCAGAACTCCATCCCAGACATAAGTTTTTTTCTCATAAGCGCCATCTACCGAGTTGTTTCTAGAAACGTTTCTCTGATTGTTCTTTTCCCAGTTCTTATAAAGGAGGCTTTATAGTTGAAATACTTCAGTAACTTGGTGGCAATGTTTTTAAACTTATGATTGAGCCGTACATTAAAACATTATTACTAAACTATTATTTTGTAGTTTGTACAGTCAAAAGGGCTTAGTCCCATCTCTCCCCTTCCCATCTCATCCCCTACGCGTTTATACCTAAAAAAAAATCATCTCACACCCCTGCCATAAATCACTCAAAACAATTAGGTACCTATTCTATTCTAAAAACAAGATAGCTAACAATTGGAAAAAAATGTAATTTCAATTAATTTGAGAAATACCTATATCACAATACTTGTTCAATACCCTAACCCGCCTATGAATAAATCTGAAGTAAAGTTACCTGAGAACACCGGTTTAAACACATGTTTTAAGTTTGGAATAACTACTCCGGGCCTATTAATAAGGGGGCCAGTGTTCAACTAATTAAAAAACGTATTAAGGCTCGTTCACACCGGCGCGACTTTTCGCGCGACGCGACACCGGCAATTGTCCAATCGTGAAGTTTTATTAGAAATTGTATTGTTAAAGTCGCGTCGCGCGACAAGTCGCGCCGGTGTGAACGAGCCTTTACCGGTTAAACCAACAAAACAATAAACCATTTCTGTAAATCCAAGTCTAGCAAAATAACGCCGCCCTTCAAAATACCCTCCACAGCTGACCTCCAAACTCGTCCTCATTACTAAGGTTCAGATTCCTAGCGTGCAGTAAAGCCCACTAATCCAATTCTATTAAATCAGCCCACTCAATTAGTTGGCACCGCGTCCAGCGACCCCATTCTATTACGAAAAGCCTCAATCCTTTCTCTGATATCAATCAACGAGTTTCTTTCTTGGCCCACTTTCATGATACAAATAAGAATTCAAAATGGGAGCTTGCAGACCACTTCAAAGGTTCCCGGGAATAATTACGCCTAGTAAGAGTTGTTCGAGGTATGATTAATGTGAAGGTGAAAGGGTTCATTCAATTCAACCTTGGCGATCGATAGTTTGTGAATTTCTTCGTATTGTCTGAATGCTGATCACAGTATACTAATACACAAACGCTATTGCAGTCAGTCAGTGCTAGTCAGGAAAATTAATTGTTAAAATATTTACTCCCAACTTAAATTATCCGTAGGTATATTCAAATTTCAACATGGCATGTCATGACAGTTGTATGAAATTGCTATAACACGGAAAATTTACGACGGTTATCAATTTCCTTAACAATTACTTTCCCTAACTTTACAAGTAGTAAGCGAGCTTCATCAGCTGATAAAGTAATCAATGCGCGGTATAAAGTATTCTAATCCCAGCGTTCTATTCCAAGCGATCGTCGCGCCAATACGCGATCGTCGCGCTCATGTCACTTTTTGTTCGGAGTACTGGAAAACGCCGTCTATCGGCGTGACATTGCGTTCAGTTTCACCGAACAAGAAGTGCTTTTTAGGGTTCCGTAGTGAACAAGGAACCCTTATGGTTGTCCGTCCGTATGTCTGTCTGTCTGTTCAGGGCTTAGCTCAGAGACTTAGTACAAATTTGTTATTTGGCATGAGTATACATATTAATTACGCCGACAAAGTGGTAAAAAAAAAAAATGAAAAAAAAAAAAAAAATTTTACCTCCCCTTCACGTAAAGTGGGGATATTTTTTTTTCCTCAATCTTATGGTAATAATATACTGTCAGTAGGTACTAACTGACAGTATAACTGCTGCTACTATTTAAACAACCTTCTACTTTTCGGGTGTAGGGATGTTAGTCTGTTCCTTGCTGAAAGTCCTATAACGGTGCTGCCATACAACTTAATCATCAAAGCGTGCTCATAAAAAAATTCTAGGTCAGCTCACTAAACGCTGCTCACTCGGCCCTACACAACTACCCAACTTTGCCCGCTCCGCCCGCCATTTGACGCACACTTAACCCTAAAATAAGCGTGCTAGCAAATCCCTTTTCAAAATACAATCTAAACAGTTTCCAAACGCCATTAATTCATAGCCCTAGTATCGGTAGGTCGTTACATAAGTAATATATTGACGGCAAACAATGATCGCATACAAAACCCAGCCATTACTGTTTCGGGATAGTTTCTATTCGAACGATAACACTATATCTTTGGGAATTTGGAGGTCAGCAAACGGAAGATTATTCGGGAGGGTTTGTAGAAATGTTGTGTTAGCACTTTCGGTGGTGTGACGATTATCTTATCATATATTTTTTAAGATTCTAACAAAAACGTACTACCGATATCTATAACAGTCGATAGGTTTGGGAGCAATATCGTTTACCGATTTATTACCAATACCTTACCACCCCTTGAGAGGATTAAAACGCATTAAGTATAATATGTACAAACAGTAACGACCTCTAATGTGTGGTTTAAAGGTTGCTTTAAGTTAAATCGGGGGACCAAAGCTTAACTGACAGTTATACACGTCAACAAGGTAGGTAACAAGGTATTTTGTCAGATTCTTAACGGGTAACCCCGTTAAGAATCTGACAACATACCTATGAGCTAGATTGATCCGACACTACACCGAAGACATCCCGGTAGTAAGCTTGTACGAGATTATGATAGCTCTGAAGCAGTTCAAAAACAAACAAGGCGCCGGGTGATGACAGAATTACAGGCGAACTCATAAATGCAGGTGGCAAAACCGTTTTTAAGGCCCTCCAGAAGTAGTTTGATCCGTCACACTCGAGAGCAAAACGCCACAGGTATAGAACAGAGGTTAGGTGATACTTATACCCTTCTTAAGAATTATGGGCCCATCTCACTTCTGAGTCATGTCTACAAGCTGTTTTCAAAAGTCACCACGAACCGTCTCGCGCGCAAGACGGTTCGTGGTGACTTCCAGCTACCTGAATAAGCCGGATTCCGTAAAGGCTTTTGGAGGCCTACGTCCAGCAGTGGACGTCTTTCGGCTAAAATGATGATGAAGTTAAATCGAACCAATCAATCGAACGACACTTGTTGCCACAAGCCACAACAATAATACAACCAAAATCACTGCATTTATCTGTTATTCCAGGACAAAATTCGAAATATTCGATGGAAATCTGGCGAGGTAAATGAATTTGCTTGCCTAGCGTATGGACTAGGTATTAAGCCCCGGATTTGTTCGGTGTAGCGATCATACTGATCTGATGTTTGTTGCACTAAGTGGCTGCCTAGAGTGCACTCCTTGTGCCTTGTTGTACCTATCAGATTAGATAGGTACAACAAGCGCTATTCAGCGGTCAATAGATTCAAAATAGTGCTTTGTAAGCTTACACTATAATAATACTTAATGCTTTATATACGACCTAATTTGCAATTCTAACTAGATACTAATTATTATAATCATAATTTTATTTCACCTCGGGCAACGGCAACCCTCAGAAAAAGACAGGGCCTAATTTTGTTTATTTTTTTCAGCAGGGAAAAGTTTTTAACCCAAATTGAAATCACAAAGCCATGCAGAATGAAAAAACAAAGTCAGCGACACTTTTATGGAAGTGACAACGTATCAATATTGGCTGTACCCACTCGTGCCGTATCGAAACTGCAGCAGCAATTGAGCCATAAGGTACACACTTTCCTATAAAATGTGAGGAAAAGGTTATCTCCCCTATTCCCTATTTTACGCTCAGCTGCAAGTTGATATAAATATGCCTGAACAAAGGAAAGTTTGGCCAAAAAGCTATGGTAAAGCTTTAGTAATTTATTAGTCGTTGTGTGTGGTTGCAACTTACAAGTTACGATTGGGACGGTCCGGTCGCGTTCTGTGGTCGTCGGAAGCAACTCGGGGGATAGTTTTCACGCACCGAGGCCACATCGGTTGGTGTTTGTCGCGCATCGCTCGTTTTGTTAGCCGGCCACAGTAGGCCGATTTGTTAGCGTTTCACGCGGGACTCGCGTTGTACAATTATATTGTTGGTCGGCCAACGTAGTTAACTTCTATGTGCGTCTAACTTTATAGCCTCCAGCAGCTTTTAGTTCAGGCTTCCTTGTGTCTTTCTAAAATGTATGTTCCTTGTAAAAGCGTACCTACAATATGGAAAAAGCTTGGGTGACAAATAAATGTAACCTTTTATATTCAAAACAGAACTCGACGCAACTCGCCCAGCCGGATATGACGACTAAACAAAATGACGTAATTTCCTCCCATCCAATTAGCCGAAATGGATCTTTGTTTTAACCTTTTACGTTCTTGCTTGAAGTTAATTATCCAAAAAATTAAATTCAACTTATTAAATGCAACGTATTCGTTAAGTGCTTACTATATAAATGCGGTGCTAAAGTCACAGGTGTATCAGCTAGTGATTTTGATTGTAGGTAGTCGTAAAAATCTGTAATTACTTTACTTAGGATCAGTTTTGTTTAATTTGCGAGCATTGAGCAACTAATTACCAAAAAAATTGCGATTGAGTTTTTTTTTAAATTATTAGTTAATTATCATTTGATTTGTTCTCTGTTATAATATTCGCGGCAGAACAAACTAAGTTCGTCACTGTCATATTATCAGGGCCTCAGCACTAACAATTGTACGTGAGACTCAAAAGCCTTCAATAGTGAAATCCTCGCGAGGAGTTCACCGATTAGGTTCTATAGAATTTCTCATAGTCACAAAGCGCTGGCAGCGTGAGGCATTTAACGATGTACTTACTAGCGACCCGCCCCTGCTTCACACGTTTTTTACTAGGGATGGGCCGAATTTTCATTTTATATTCGGTATTCGACATATTCGGCAGGTTTACCGAAGATTCGTATTCGGCTATATCGCCGAATGTTCGGCAAAGTGGTACTCAAAGTTTTTACTGTATTGAGCCGTGTATGATTTATCATGAGTTGATTGTTAAATGTGTTATTTTGATTAGGTAAGTAATTTACAGTGCAGCTTTGTGTTTTATCGACACTAGCTTTATTTCCAATAACAGTAGATAAAAAAAGACAAAATATAAGTATGCAGCAGTTTCAGGCATCAGTAATAACTTTATAATAAAATAATATATTAAAATCAGAAATCAGGTCTTTATTGTAAGAAATTAAGCAAGTTTTATGTTTTATCAATATTTATAGCAAGAAAGAGTTGCATGATTAAATTACAACATTTTAGCAGATTATGAATCATATTTCTAGTTTCTACTAACGAGTAGTTTAGTGAAAATTATTTATTGAAAATAAACAGAAACAACATTTTTTATAGGTACTTACTCATTTGAGAGATCAATCAAGTACAAACAAAAATACGCTTTGCGTGAACAAGTTCAGACCTGTAGTGCTATTCTGTAAAAATCTCACGGTGAAAACATAGGTGAAGTGAGCTTTCAATAGTGTCAATCTCTAGTATTAGGATCGAATGACAGCTCACTTTAAGCTCACTTCACCTCAGTTTTCACGGTGAGATTTTTACAGAATCGAGCGGCTGTATAGTGTTCACGTAAGGGAATCAATTATGTCGAATATTCGGTTCGGAAAAAGTTTTACCGAACATTCGGCTGAATGTTCGTATTCGGTGAAACCCATGTTCGGCCCATCCCTAGTTTTTACAACTTTAGTAAAAAACGAGATTTATTTTTAGGTATAAGTTTTATATTAAAGAATGATACCTACACAAAAACCTTCCGGAATAAATTATGTAAATGATAGTAAACCTGCACCAACATCAGTTGCGTAGTTTATAAGAGCAACACCGTCACACGGACAGACATGAAAACCGATTTTAATTTAAAATATGTACCTACAGATATAGATTACGTACATCAAGGCCGACTTCACCTGTGTAAAAATTATTGGAATGCAATCATTTCTGATAGAAAGTTACGAGTTACATCACAACATTTGACATTTGAAAATTTAAAGCCTGAAAATAAATTAATTTAATTTACTCCAGAGAGCTGTATAATGAAGTACTAACGAAACTGAGTCGCAGCTCGTCACAGCCCACTGCTCTCGGCTCGCAACGTAGCTCAAAAGCGCTATTAACACCGTCACAATAAATCGTTAACGATGGGCCGCCTGTTACACCGTAGTGTAACGTTAAATGACTGTGTAATCATTCATTTATTTTGTTTCAATCTGCCTTTCGCTCTAACTTAGTTGAAAAAATAATAGCTAAAATAGTTTGTGAAAAAATAAAAAACGGCTGAAGGGCATTCCGCCTTCGTTCGTAATTGTTTACTCAAATTCAGATTTTACTTAGTTCTATAAAAAATAAGTTCTTTAAAATAGTTGTTTGCTCCCTAGGCAAACAATGTACTATTTTCATCCCACCATTACATGGGAGTGCCTCCCCGAATATATTACTTTCTTATTTTCGCTACACCATATTCATATTCATATTTTATTTGCATTCATCAACACCATTGTTGATGACACATTGATATAGTGCTCATTTTTTCCGAGTAAAATGGCTGTGCGACATCCGGACGGACATTAAATTTAATTAATTAATTAATTAAGGAAATTATAAGGGTTCCGTTTTTTCCATTTGGCTACGGAACCCTAAAAAGTCGATGTGTCACTTATTAGCGTTGATACATGTAATATCCCAACATTCATGTAATTTTTGTTTCACATATAAATCAATAAAATACAGTACCTAATGAAACCCAAAAAAATGTATTTGGTTATATTTTGTTTTAAAATGTTCGTAATAGTCGGACTAGGAATAAGGTTTTTTAAAAAATGGATAATCGGAAAATCCTTTTTTCTATGTGATTTTTGTATGAACCATTGTTTGGTCAGTAAAAAGTCTGTCGGGTCAGCTAATATTATGAATAGTAAATGAAGTAATGTATTAAAAATGAAACAATTATACCAAATTGTTTCTACACACGATATGTATTTAAAAAATGAAACTTTTTAAATTACTTACATATTATTTTCGTGGACTTTATAATAAAAGTAAGAGAAATAATGATTTGTGCAGGTGCAGTTTGTTTGAAGGTATTAGATTTTTAAATAACTTACCATTTTTATTACATTGGAATAAACTGTGCCACGACAGAACTGACACTGCTCATGGGAGCTGTCAACAGAAGTGAAAACTTAAAATCTAACTGAATTAACTTAAAATAATCAAACTAAAATAGAATTTAAACAATGCACAGTCTAAACACATTGAAATTTCCAGATAGTCAATTTAACTTTACTAGTACCTAAACCTAGATAACACACGGCACTAATGTTACACAGCACGTCAGACTTACAGCTACAGATATACTAACTACCTACTATTTATTGCAGCATATCGGTGACGCGAACCCATAAGATTTTCCTCTAAAAAAAAATTGCTCAACGCGCCTGAAGAAGTGAAGTTTTCATTTCAAAACTCTAAATTCACTAGACTTGAGAAGAACAATGAGAGACCAAACATATTTGTCTACGTAAAATAAAATCGGGTGTACAAAAATATATTCTAACAAAGTTGTGGACCGTGCGTTGAAAGTAGGTACGCGAGAAGTTACCGAGTGTCGAGTGAGCTTACGTGGGACTGTTTGTGCATATTGAATGTGATGTCGAACCGACGTTCCCAACTGAACCATATTCGATTTGCATCAAGTTTTTCAGTCCGTGTTTGTGGGTTTGTTTAACATATTATTATATTGAATCAACTTTCTGAAATCGAACTTTTGCTGGAGATGGTGGATTTTAAGGGTTATGTTATAAATAATCTTGATTTAAGTAAAATGTCCTTTCTGCAGCAAACTTAAAAATGAAATAAATAATTACTTAACACTAGAGGCTCTAATTAATTGGTAAAGTCTGAGCTATGGCCTATGGACGCATTTCGTCCAGTTTGGTTGGATGGTGAGGTTATCTCCGCATACTCCGACATTTCCTACGAAAGTGTACAGAAAGTTGTTCGGCAGCAAGTTATCGAAGTTACTGCGACTATTGGGAATATTTTATGTGATATGTAACTTGTGATTTTCAAGTTAGTTGCAGAAAGTTTGTATTGAAATTATGCGCTAAAAATAAAATTGTAACGTATAAATGTTCTATATATTATGTATGTTTGCTTAACTTTAGAACATCAGAGTGCTATTAGACTAGTGAATGAGATATTTTAGCACAATTTCTGTTTTTCAACTAGATTAAGCTTGTGTATATTGAATGCTATAATAATACTTTCATGAACCTTTAAACTTTGCAAATAAAATTTTATTGTATTCATGAAATACGTTCTTGTTTGTGTAACAATTTTTATCGGATTCAAACACTCACTTTAAATCTCACACAAAACAATGTTTTCATTCATCACTTCTGCGGCACGGTGTGACTGACAGCCCTCGTTGGTCTTAATGTATTACTCAAGAAATTGAACAAAAGTGTCGCACTCTGTGACATACACTACCATGTTATGGATGTAGGTTCTGCCGCCTCGCCTTGTAACTTTAGCCATGTGACAAACTAAGGTCACCCCTTTACGATACCTGAGACTCATAAAAAGTTACTGAAGGATTCTGTCCAGATGATTGGACAAGTATATTTCTGATAGTAATAACCACGTTCTTTTGTGACCAATTCGTTTGCCAAGCACGGTTGCTACGGTAACGTTTCCCTGCGAAGATTTCAAGATTATATAAGTTCTGAAAAGGTTAATTAAACAAGCTCCGTTAGACATAATTCAGATATTTACTGGAATGAATGTCTTCATTTGAAGTCCGTTTGTTTTTACTTAATACACTAATTACTTTAAATACTTAATGAGACTCTTTAATTACTCATTTGGGAAGCTTGAGTACAGATTCATTTTCTGGGATTGCTGCCAAGAGCCCACTTAAGGAACCGACGAAATACACTTTATTCTTTCCGCCGTGGTTTAGTTCTGCTAAACGTTTTTACCGTTAAGGGTGGATTCGACCAAACAGGAATACATTTTGTCCGCGGAATAAGATTAATTCTGACAGTTTTCGTATGGATAAACTGTCAAAAATTCAAAATTTATTCGGAAGAGAACGCTTATTCTGCGGATAAAATTTATTCCTGTTTGTTTGAATCCACCCTTAGTAGTACCTATAACTAACACAGAAGGTAAATGCTACCGTCTAATCTCCTGATTAATACTTTTACGACTACGGCGGCCAAGCTGCAATATTACTCCTAGACAAGTTAGTGAAAACATTCAGTTTAGAATTTAGCAGTTTTTTGGTATGTAGGTCCTAGCCTCTCCGTCGTAAATTACTTTGTTCCTAAAATACACAAGGGCCCTTAAAAAATTAAAGTGAAAAGGGTCTCAGCTGTACTAGATCATTCCCTAATCCGACGAGAGACACCAATTTCGTACAAAAAGATAATCTCCAGGAGCATTTTAATTACTTTTAAAGCTCCCTTGTTAGACCTGTATTATGTATTCTGTACAAGACCGGGATTACCTGGTACCCGTCATAATATATGCTCGAATCTTTTCGCTCACGTATAGAATTGTATATGTATCTCTTTCGCTCTGACCTGTTTTTGACATGTAGCGGTAAGCTGGCGACCTGTGGAGTGTTTTGATGTTGTTCCTTGTACATCGTATTAGTTATTCAGGAATGGTGATTAGGGGGCGACATTCTTAGCCTTGGGGGATTAAGGTGCGAAGGACGCCGCTGTGGGTAATGCTGTGATGTACGTGTGTGGAAGATTTATTACTGTTACAGCCGCATCTGGTTAAATTGGAGGCCGCGTTCTTGGAAACAGGATTATCTTAGACGCAAATACAGTACTTCTTATGTTAGTCGTTGTAGGTGTCGTAGACTATAGGTATTCGTGATACGTGCTTTCTAGGATTTTCGAATATTTAGGGAAGAATACAGAAATATTATATTAAATAACTTAGAAGCGTCTATAAGTTTGAAAAACATGGGGTGACATAACAAACACGACAACTTTTCATCACTTTGACTCAATCCAAAAAACTGTCGAACATCTACTTGCTTTATAATAAACTTTACCGCAATCTCCATTGAGAACAAAACACCAATTTGTCTAAAAAGGCAAAATTTTAAAACCTACTCCACGGTAGCTTGTACCTGCGTCCCCGCTAAAACCTGAGCTAAAGAAGATGTGCCTATAACTGTAGCAAGCAATCTCCATTCTATCCACTTTTATAACTCGCTGGATAATATTGGTCCAACACAATGTACAGAGTGTTTCTACATTGTAAAATGTTCGCTGAGATTACCCAACGGTTACCTTCGTAAAGTTTTATTATTTTAGCAAATATTTTAGCTACCTAATAGGAAAGTTAGATTTCAGCTAGTTTTAGTGGTTGAGCTTCCAATTCTCACGTACATTCCTGAATAGTATTCGTTGTTTTTTTACGAATGGGACCAATTATTTTCGTTGATCGAGAGTCGCTTTCCCAAAATATTTTATTATTGATTCTTTTTTCATGCAGCAAGTAAACTGTACTCTACTCCTGGTCCTGCTCGCGGCATTAAGTGCTAAACTTTTCCTATGAGCATTCACAAACTATATCTACTGAGCTCATATTGTATCTTAAGATGGAACCTGAACCTACATTGCCGTGTTGTGGTTAACAGCATGAACAAAAAATTTACGTCAGAGGTCAGTACATCTACTTATAAAATCTTTCCTCTTTCTAGTAAAAGTCTATACATACATAATAAAAACATAGCGAGTTCAAAACAGCACATTAAATATTTTTGAAAAATACAATGACAACGCACAGTTCAACCGCTGGTTCTTGAAGTATGACATTCTGCGCAAGAGTTCCTTTTATAATGAAGGCGAGAATTATTTGGGATTTAGGATTTCTGAAAATTCACCCCCTAATAGATTGCAATGACGGTACTACCATCCAGTAGATAACAGAGGTACGTATGTACCTACTTCTAGAGTTTGAAATTCACGTCAATCAGCGGAGCCATTGGGCGCTGTTTGAACTCAATGTAAATAATCACATAGCCAGCATACACTATAACAATGTATACTTATATGATGCATGGCTATGACAAGATGTGACACAAATATATTGATCCCGATAAGGGGAAATATCGAAAAAAAAAAAAACTTAGCTGCAGGGATTTGGTGCGGCTACCCTACCAGCACCTTGTCTTTATTTATAGCTTTTAAAATAAGGCAGAATGACATTCTGCCTTACTGACCTCCACAACCCAGTAACTGCAGGGTAATACGATACCCCTTGGTAAGACTGGTTGTCAGACTTTCGGGCTTCTGACGACTCGTAACGACTGTCAAAGATCCACGAATGACAGCCGGGACCAACGGCTTATCGTGCTTTCCGAAGCACGGAGGAGTCTTGGTATGTAAAGATCGTCACCCATCCACGGACCAACTCCGGCAAGCGCAGCTTAACCTGATGAATCGACCCGTGCGACTGTTATTACTTAGCCACGAGCTCCTCCGGATCTTACTATCATGTCGGCCCGAAATGCCATAATGACCAGGACCATACTATCATTTGCTGGGTAGTCACTGTACAACGCGTTAAAGTTCAGAATCGCTTGATTCTTCGCAAGACTTTTCGTCTGATGTTGACTTGCTCTCTCTCCCTTTGTTTGTTTTACAACATAATCGGCCTATAACAATATATTTTTATCCTTTACAGCAAGGATGATTAACCCGTGTGAGCGCCGCTCTGTGGCCTGCCTGCTCCTGGCCATCATAGCCGTGGTGGCCGCTGCCTCCTACGACCGGGAGAGACTGGAGATCGCCAAGCAAATCCTGGAGGAGGTACCCCTTACTGATGGGTAAGTCTTGATGTGATGAAATCGTTCTTGACTGGTTATTCCACAGCTTAGAGAATGTAGGACATCATAGTAATCTTCTTGTTGCACATCATAACTCTCTGTGTCTGGGGGTGTGTGTGTGCGTGTATATTGCATCATTGTATAAAATATTAACTATTTGGAAATTTTCCCACGGGAACGTAGGTACTACTAGAATGAAAACAGTATCTTAACCCAGGTCAAAGCCTACCTGTGTGCCATATTTAATCGAAATCTGTTCAGCCGTTAGGCATGAAATTGTAGCAGACAGACAGAGTTACTTTCGCAGTTTTAGTTAATTCTACCAACTAAGGGCGGTCAGCTCATCTAAACCACGTTCAAGAGCTGTCAGTGTCAACCTGCTATGGAATAATAACACTGACAGCTCCTGAACTCGGTTAAGATGTGCTGATCGTGTTCAGTTTCATCGGTGAAATTCGCCCTTAGTGTGGATTTCGATACTCTATATGAAAATTGAAACTGTCAATGTTTCTAAGAGCCCATTTTGCCAATAAAACTGAACGCTCACCACATCCAAACCGCGGTCAAGACCTGTCAGTGTCAATATTCCACAACAATGATGAGACTGACAGCTCTTGAACGCAGTTTAGATGAGCTGATCGCGTTCAGCTTCAAAAATTCGTAAAATTCGAGTTAAGCTTGTGAGTTTTACCATCATACCAACTTCGCCGAATCTTTTTTACATTCAAAAAAGTTATGGTTGGTTTTACGTGATCTAGGTTAATTAGCATGACATCGGAACTTTTTACCTACCCCACTAAAACAATATAATGGCCGGTCCTAAATCCTCGTAAAAAAGTTGTCACTACCTATACCTTAATAAATCATGGATGGATGGACAGCAGTGGAACTAGGCCTAGACTTTAAAGGGTCAAATTAAACTAGCTAGCGAAACTCCGTAGAAGTGATGCAGTATCGATATATCTAAACATAATAAAACAAAAAGAAATTAATTTGATGATGTTTTTCTGTGGGATCATCGGTAGTTAGTGTAGACACTTGAAATCTCAGTTCAAAAAAACCCGTTTTTTTATGTGTAAACTTCATAGACGAGTATAAACACCTAGCGTATCTGTAACACTTTATTAGGTTAAAGTTGATTAAGGCTACACTAACATGATGATATTAATTGTGTGTAGCAGTTCTTGAAAGATTATTTAATATGTGAATAGTTAAGGAAATTATGCTAAGCCGCAACCTCACGACTCAAACACAAGACCACAGCCTCGACAGCTCGCACATTCACCAATGACACATTACATAGTTCTGAACTAAAACTAATACATTAAACATACAGTTTTCACGTGGAGCGGAGCCACAAACCACATTAGGAATAATTACGTAAAAGCTTGACTTAGTTCCAGAGGGAGGAGATTGTGGAAATAAGGGGATTCTCCTAATGTTAGTTTCGCCGAGCTGAAAGAATGATTAAATGCGCTGCCTGATTCACACTAGCGCACATGATAAGATAGGTGCTGGGATCTCACGCTTAGAAATTTCGTGGAAAATGGGTTTGCGCTTAGTTTAAGGACTATTTATGTATAGAAAGGAAAGACGAAAGAAAGAATTGTTTATTCTGCACAAATAAAACGCACATTTTAAAATAGACATAAAATACGTACACTTATATACAAAGAAGCCAAAACCCTCGTAATCAACGAATTAAAAAAATCATAAAAAAACAAAAAGAGAAATTAAAAAGTTAAAATATTATAGTTGAAGTGGCAGAACGCAGCGGGTTAGAGTCCCGTCTAGTAAAAACAAATGAATACCCTGCGTTGACCTCGTAATTGCATTACCACATTTGATAACGATTCCCAGTAAATTGAATGCGAATGTTGAAGATATCTAACTGGCACGAATGGTCTTGAAATGTATCATTCAACCTTAGGCTGTGACAAAATTTATAATGGATCTCTGTCCCGCCACAGTAAGTGACATACCAAATATCGGCCGAACCGAGTATCAACCGTCTATCGACTATCAAGATATAAGTGCAACTGAGGACTGAGCTCATCAACGTACCTACAGAACCACGTCGAAATACGAGCAGACAGTGTAGTAAAGCACTCGAGCTATAGAGACAGATGGTTACCTCTGTATCGCGTCAGACATTGAAATGCTGAAAAGCGATATCCTTTCTCGCGTGAACAGTTCACAAAGTGAAACGTCAGCGACATCAATGCGGGTATGGCTGACGTTCACGACAGTGTCCCTTTGATGTTACTAGTTGCTTGATCCGTGCTTGTCTGTTTTGTGTACTAATTGATGAGCCAAGTGGCCACCATATCCAGCACATATTCGGTTTCTTGTTGTCTATAAAATCTCAGTTAGACAGAGAAAGTTTTTGAGAAAATCATAGCGGTCACCATACCTAGCGACCCGCTTAGTGATAAAAAGACTCTTGTTATGCAAGTCAGTAATTTGTTTAAATCGTATGCAAACATAATCCATACCTACTAATATTACAGAATATAATATTTTTATTTGCAATACAAGTACTAGGTCTTTTATAGGGTGGCCAACGCGAAAGTATACAACTTTTTTTGGCCACCATTTTCATTTGACGCCAAATTTTATGGTTTTTTGATATCCACCATTTAGTTAAAAGGTGGCACATTTTTATGCACCATTTATAAGAACATGAGTACCGCATCAATTTCAGTACATTATATTAGTACTGAAAGTATAGTAGTATAGTAGTTTCAGTATAGTATCATTATATCGTTTAAAGTTCCTAAACAGATTGAAAAACGAGGATTTTTTTTTAACAAATCGATGCAAATAACTAATCCGATATTGATCACAGACGATTTATACAAACAACATTTTCTTTTTATTGTCGAGAAGAACAACCTTTTTGTTCCAGACAGGACTCCTTGATTGCTGTTACTGTGACTGGCAATCGCTGTAGTTTTAAATTAATATAATAGTTTCTAATTTTTTATTTCATCAAATCAATCAGTTCACTACAATTAATATTGTTGCAAAAAGTTACTTTTGTCGCGTGTGTATCTATATTTTCCTCCACTACAATTGAGAAAAGTTGTCTCAACGCTCACAATAGAGCGTGTCACTGTACAATTCTTCAATACACTGATACGCCATGCTCGCACTAACGTAACAATACCCCAGCTTGTCAATACAATTTGTTCCGTCCTGTAAAACACATGCTTGTGGTGTAGTCAATATATTATTATATCATTATTTTTATGTATGTTTGCCTTTGTTCTTGTGTCCATTTGTGAATGCAGTGTACTAACGTTAATTGAGAATGGATTTTGAAACTGAAGTAAGTTATCAAGTGGCATCGCCGGCTCATTTAGATTGATGATTTGATTAAATTTAGATTTTAAAATAGGTTTGTACAAACACTTTTACACGTCAATAATATAATATTTTAAGAATTAGATGAGGTCGGCGTTTTCGATCCCACTACTCCGATAAGAAAGCCCGAAACAAACTCAGAGGTCACAGTCTCTTTTAAAGTCCAGACATAATATTGGTCAGATCATGTGGACACCATCAATGATAAACTAGTCATAGGTAAACAGACAGCATTTTACCTTTGACTAGCTACAAATGACCTATTAATACTGATTACACTACATAGATCGATACATAGATTACACTTTGTGATCTAGTAGTAACTAAAGTACTGATTTCAAACAGATAATGATTATTAAATGTATCAGTCAAATTAGATACCAATCAATATAATTTGCAATTTTCCCCAAATTAATGATTATTAAAAACAATAATGTGTAAATTTTTTAATGTATTTGTAAATTTTGTAGGTTTCTGCTAACACCTACTTAATTATAATTTCAGACTTTTATTATAACTTTAGCTTGAGTCCAAACTGTTTTGAGAAATAACATGACCTATAAAAGAGAGCCAGGTGATCTGTTAGTCAGCACCCTGCTACCTCAGACACCTTTCGTTATCTAAGATTGTGCATTTTACTAACCAGTGCCTGTAATATGATGTTGAGATAAACAAACATTTATGATTGTTTACCTTATTGTGCTCCAAAATATTAAAGTACGTAAATAGCATTTTTTTTTAATTTTTGTGTCGATCATCCGATCAATCAATATTTTAGCTTGAACTGAGATTTAATTAGAATAATATACTAGTTGGCTGAAAAAAGGAAATAATTGGCTCTTCTATTAAAATAATCCATAATTACCTTGTTTCTAATTCTACCGAAAAACAAACATAAAGATCATCAGCTCATTTTTCCAAGAAAAACATGGCGGACCAGCACGTCGTTGTGATCAGAACTCTTCGCTAAGTGAAGCACTATTCTATTTGTGAAAAACAAAAGACTAAGCAACCGCCTGATAAATAACTATTTGACCCCGCGCCACACAGAAAGCGGGGAGCCTAGCTCGCAGCGGTTTGCAGCACTTGCAAAATGTAGATGGGACACAAGTCCGCTGCCTCCCCGCCTACTGCGTAGCCACGACCTTAGTTTCAGTCCCAACGTCTGTTTGTCTGCTTGCCAAATTCCAGATATAGCTTTTAAAAGTTTTCTAGAACAAAAAGTGTTCTACTTAAAATAGCGGGTTGAAAATGTTTGCGGTCAACATTCATAAATTGTTATTGTTTTTTTAATCACATCTATTCAAAAACAGCTAGTTTTGGTTTCGTAAACTGGGACTAAAATAGTTCTTTTTTAATCCATAAGGACCAAAAATGATTTGAATTTGGAATGTGGATATTAGTGGAGTAAAATACTCGAATTATTTATATTTTATGTCTTGTTGTTCCTAATTTTATAAAAATAAATAAACGTAGGTACTATTTTTACTCATAAGTTGCACTTACTTATTTTCCCATAGACGGCGAACAAAAGTAGAGGTGGCCACCTCGGGAGCAACACTATTTTAAGCTCGAGTGACGTACTATGAATACCTCGCTGCGCTCACGATCCAAAGAAACACTCGACTTTAAAATAGTTGTTTGCTCCCTAGGCAAACAATCGACTATTGTTTATCCTATTATAAATTTTATGAAAGGAACTGAGTATACGGATGAAATAATGCTTTGGACGTCAAAAGAAAGTTGAAGCCGTTTAATGCGTACAAGAACAGATTCTATAGAACTTTTGTATTCGATAAGATCTTGAGACGATAGATTTATATTATAATAGTGATCGTTGACCTAAAATATTCTTCACTAATGGAAGAACAAAGTTCATATAATTACATGTGACCTTAAACTATCCTCAATGAGTGCTGCATATGAACTGTTTTATGATTATTCACGTTCGGTTGAACAGATCAGCGATTACAGTGGTTTTACTGGGCGGAGATTTAGTAAAACTGTATGACCCTTTTTAAAAGAAAGATGCTTTCATTTCATTTTAACAAATGGCCTCCTTCACTGTCACGAGTAATTCTAAGGACACATATTATTTCCTATCACTACAATGTGTTTTCTTCCCTCAGACACAACGACCTTCCGTGGAACATCAGGAAGTTCCTGCGCAACCAGATCAACGACTTCGAGCTAAACACTGACCTGACGATGGTGGAACCCTGGTCCATCTCCAAGTACTCACACACGGACCTGCCGAGGCTGAAGACCGGGATGGTGGGGGCACAGGTACGTCTATATTAATATTTTAAATGTGAAAATAACTATCTCTGTCTGTCTGTCACCTTTCTCTCTTGAACCACTGAACCGATCGTTATGAAGATAGGGAGCCTCGGACCTGGATAAAGACATTATGCCTACGTCCTGGTTAGTTGTAGGTATTAAAAAAAATCACGCAGACGAAGTCGCAGGTAACAATTATTGTTTTAACAACTATATTATAAAGCATTATTTTTGCTCAGCCGGTCTACGTACTACCTTGAACTAAGAATTACTACAGTCATGATTTCTGTACAAATAATTAAAACCCGTGAAGTAAAGCAATGAAGAGAGTTAAAAATATATCGGAAATTTGGAATTTATTCAATTTCGAGTAAAGGTCGGTTTCAACCAAACCAGCAAAATATGCACATTCTATTATTCCCCACTCTATTGTTGTGTAAACAGAGACGTTCTTTCATTGGTCTGCCCGTGGTCTGCCCATACTAAAACGTCAAGAATATTAAGAAAATAATACTGTTACTCCTGTTCTCATTCTATGTTCATTTGGTGTAAACCTACCTTTATAAGCTCACATCAAAAAGGATCTAAAATATAAATTCAGCACGGTATAGTTTCAAAATTGGTTCAGTGATATATGTCGGATTCCTTCCGTATTTGTCGGTCGTTGATGACAAAACATCAAAGAGTTTTCTTAAAATGTAAGTCTAACCGATTATTAATGTATTATACACACCTTCCGGAATAAATTCTTTAAATGATGGTGATGATCGCTACAAAATTTATTTATATAACGCAGTCACACAGGCAGACAAGAAAAGTGACTTTAATTTACAATAATATGTATAGATATTAAGAGTGTTATGTAAATCAAAGTTGGAAAGTTTATTACCTATCACAAAAAAGTATTGTCTGATTATGGTATAACTAGCTGCGCCCCGCGGTTTCGCTCGCATAAGTCTCGATCCCGAGGGAATATCAGGATAAAAAGTATCCTATGTCCTAATCAAGGACATGGTCTACCCATGCGTGAAAGCGTAACAAACAAACAAACTCCTTTGGCGACGATTAGCGGTTAATAACGCGCATCCAAGACACTAGGAGCCAATAAATTCGTGCACATGCACTCAAAGACTACGCGCGTTTGGATAGCTCGCATTCAACTATTTAGAGTTCCGTAGTCAACAAGGAACCCTTATAGTTTCGCCATGTCCGTCTGTCTGTCTGTCCCCGGCTTAGCGCAGAGACTGTTAGTACTGGAAAGCTGTAATTTGGCATGAGTATACAAGAAGAATAGAATAGAATAGAACACACATGCACCAACACACCCCTACACATACAACACACACTATTCACACAACCCACATATACATATTAACTACGCCGACAAAGTGGTAAAATAAAATCGTGTTTTTTAATGGTAAAAAAAATAAAAAATCCCCACTGAGAGGTCCCTACACGTAATGGGGATTTTTTTTTCGTCTATCCCATGATGTGGGGTATCTTTGGAAAGGTCGTTCAAAAACATTAAATATTCTAAACCATTTTTGGATTGAAGGATCCGTTTGCGAAATATTAAGCTTTTAAGTGCTAATTTTTGTTACGAGTCAAGTGTGTATAGTGATACGATTTAAACCATAACTAGGCCAACATCACTATTGGGGGTATCGTAAAGGGTGATTACAGAGGATGCGTAACTACCGGCCGCTATAACAACAATCTGTGAATACCAATCCGGCTGCGAAAGTAGAGATTATGACGATGACATAAATATTATACGATTCACCATTACAGGGGTCGTTCCAAATGCCTCATGGTTGACGGGTGTTGTATCTGGCGGGCAATTGCCCAAGGATTGATGTCGAATTGTCTTAATATGTTAATCGCGCGGTAAACTTAAATAGCGCGATGCAGTATTTGTGACGTCAGGTCTTTGATGCGTATAGTTCGCATGTGGCGATGTAGACGCCGCCACACAGCCATCGGTTCCTGTCAAATATGTTTCTCTATGAAGTCGTAAAAATCACGCGAAGCAGGGGCGGGTCGCTAGTTTGTCAGAAACTAAACAATCACACATTCTCACTTATTACGCTACGCACAGATCTAAATAATTACAATTTACAACTGACATCGGTCCGTACCCGAAATCTTAGAAATAAGTTCCTTTGTATTGAGACCTTGGGCGTGGAACATTCGACAACTAACTACGTACTTAGATACTAACTTTGCTGTTATTGTTTGATCTTGAAACTAATTGCTGGTCCCGATAGTTTCGTATTTGAGTCCTTTTACACTTCTAAAGACATTTGTGGCAGAATATTCCAAGGTTAATTCGCTTTATAGAATTTGTAACCACTAAGTAATAGTAGTTGTAAAGTTACCAATGCGGACTGGTTATTGTATTGAGCAGGTGTGCCGTAGTACAGCAGAATGTCTCAACGTGTCATAGGGCAAGATTCACAGATCGCACTTTGATTTTACTATATTCAAAACGGATCGTCGCGAGAATACGCGATCGTCGCGTTCATTATATCACTTTTTTTTCGGTGAACCTGAACACCTGGTAGCGCCGACAGAGGGCGTTTTCGGATTTTCTGAACATAAAGTGGCATATAGTGGGAAGCAGAAGCTGGGAAGAAGGAGTGGCGCAACAAACTCCCCAGCAGCACAGCTGTTTAGTTAGAACAACTTGATTCTACACAATAGTATGCTAAATAATTTACATTACTCGAAAATGTACAGTACTTTTAACTATCTAATCTACCGTATGTTTGAGCTCTAATACTGCTTTGTAATAGAATTACCTTCTGCATAACCCAGTGACTATCTAGTAGTTTTCTGAACCACATAGTCTTAGACCTATTAGCGGATTATTTTACAATATATATCTACCTGTAGTTACCTACTGCAAAAAATCAACATCAGATTAGCATAAAAAATGTGCCAACATCGATCTATCTCTAAAAAATAACCCTTTAAAATGGTACGGGCATAATAAATTGTACCCAATAACTCTCTGGTAGGCAGCAAAAATATTTATTGCTGGCATAAATTCAAATTAGACCCCAGTTTGCGACTGTGGGTGCAAAAACACCGATCAGCGTAAAGGAGGGGTCTTTACCCTCCATGTAAACCTACATAATTAATAATATCATGCGTCTGTCTTTCATCCATAGAATATTAATTATAATCTTCGATATGTACCTAGCCGTTAGTTTTGGACCTTAGATACCTATAAGATAGGACTTCTGGTTGGCCCAACTAGCTTAGAACTCATACGATGGTGTCGGTCTTGTGCCTAACATGCGGCGAGGTCGTAATCGAAATAAATACGTGCGTTAAACTGTCATCTTTAAACATCACGAAATTAAAACCCCATAAAACCACTCTCCTAAGTATTATAACTAGAAAAATAAAATCGTGTATGGAATGGACGGATGTAAGAATCGTTCTGTAGCTACTCCCATGGGGAGAAAGCGTGAGTTTATATATGTAACAATTTTCCTATTCAAGTACTAACTACTACTAAGGATCGATTCAAAATGGCCGCTGTACCTACATCCGACTAAAGTACGCTACACCGTAGACCAGAGCACAGTGAGATCGCTAAACGATTCTCATTTCACGCAATATTTAACCACAACAGGTGCGCACTTCTTGCCAATTGGTAGCACGTAAGACATTAGCTGGTAGGTCCCGTGTGGTATGCTTTTCTACTGCGGCAGTAGAGAAACGTGTCCAGGAGATTCTGTTGAGGAGAGGTAGTTTATTTACTTCTTACGGAAATATTAAGGTGATAATCGCCCGCCCTGTGCAAGCATGGATGATTTTTACACGACTGCCCAAAAAGGAGAATAATGTTTTCAAGGTTTTATTTATTGTGAGTTTCTTTGTTCTACCATAACTTTTAAATGCCTGAATGGATATGATGTATCGTATAATACGGATGTATCGTTAGAATCCTTACACCATCCCGAGTGCATGACTTTAGCATAAGCTAATATTATATCAATTTGCAAATTCGAACTTTGTCAGCATTATTGACATCGAAAGGTTTGTTAAAGTATTAGGTACCTAATGGAATATCAATGAAGGACATTCAATTTAAGAAAATCGGCGTTTTCTCGAATCCCATGAATTTTCGCCTAGGTTTTATGAGGTGCTTAATTGTTGCAAATGGAAACCCAGCAGAACGTCCTGGAAGGAATACGTCAAATTACAAATCACCCCGTATACAGATTAACTGATACAATTTGTTTTTATTTTTGAGTTCGTTTTTCCTAGTTACTTACAAGCCGTAGCCCGATGGGTCGCCAAATATGACGAACTTCCATACAAACTTTCACGTACGCACCTCGGGTACCTTGCCGCGCATACATAAATTCGTTGCCCGGGTATACTTTGATCCAAAGCAATTTATCTCTCGCTGTCAGTGACACACTACGCTAGAAGTTGGATTTGTTACTACTAGTTGTTACTACAAGTTGTTCAAAAAAGGAGCCCGTTTTCACTAAAACTAAGTGACACCAAAAGCGTACTGTTTGATGTTCACCGCTAGGAGTTGAAAAGCTCCAACATTGCAACATAATATTTAGGCGTTCAATTAGGTTTTACCCCTTGTAAGATTTCTACATTTAAATAAATCTGTAATATTTATTGTTAACATAAAGAGTTTTCTATTTATCTTTCTTCTTAGAGTAACTTTTTAAGATTTTCCTAGTGCTAGTTTTCTCTAACAGTACGAACGCCTAAAAAAGTAACTGTAATAAATAACTGACCAGGTTGAGAACGAACTTTTACGAATTTAAAGAACTCACGCAGCTGAAACTCAAAATATTCTTTATAATCAATTCCATCCCTCACATTAATAACATCGGAATTCAGACAATTCGTAGTGAGGTCAACGACATCATCATAATATACCGGTGAAAAATTGTAGGTCATTGAACCCTCAGGGTCGGGGCTGGCGATAAAACGCAACTATTTGTAAAACTCGCAAACTTCTCCTCGAGAGTTCTTATCATGAAGGGAAGGCCCCTTACATTTACGAATATTTAAGCAATTCTTTTTAAGGAACCCGCTAGCTCGTATATGCCATTTGTCCAATGAGGTGCAAATGGTGCAATTATCGCCTTTATTGCACATAATTTTGACTACGTAATAAAATTTTATTTTCAATAGGGTCTGTATTTTTCATTAAAGTAATGATTACAATGTAAACACAACATACGGGCTATAACTTTCTCACAAATAACATTATCTATTTCTATAGTACATACTATATCAAGCATATTGTTCATCTATAAATCAAGGGTCAATCTTTTGATATGGGTCTACCACATGCGGTTATTTAATTTAGAGAACAGATGGGTTGAAGTAGAGGCCTGCAAGGATCACGGGTTGGCTGGTAAGGGATATCACGCTAAGAAACATATCTTTGTAATACCCTGAGCAAATTAAAACACTTTTGAATAGGTATCATTAATAACTTTAATTTATTAGTCATTCTCAGCCATGTTCATTTTTTTTTTAACAGTATCTATTGAGTTTCTCCAGGATCTTTAACCACCTTCCTGTACCTATACCTGATGAGCTCATGATTGCTTCTGTGAGCGGAGTCTGTGTAACTGTATTTTTGCCATCAATACGCTAAGAAGAAAACCGATAATGAGAATGGCACAGCTTAATAATATCATTAACAGTTTTCGTCAATTGCAAGAATTTTTATGTTTTAAGCGCATCTCAAAACTGCGCCATATAATATGATCAGACAGCTTGGCTTTATCCCAGTCCTTTATTAAAACGGCTCACGTGGGCTCGCACTACAACGCAAAGACACCAACCTACTCGCATCTCGCCCCTACACCCAAAACCGTTTACGAATTTATAAAAGAGAACCCTTTGAAACTCAGATTCAATTACGAACGATCTAAATCTTCTTATTCCATTTTAAACCTTAAAAACTAAAATTTAAAGTCTATTTTTGTGTCATACTTTTTTTTGGCTCGGGTAAAAAATGTTTTTTTCTGTATCCATTGTTGGGAATTTCCTTAGAAAGTATTTCTGATACGTATGGAAATCGTAGAAGATAGGAATACTTGTGCTTTCATATGAGCATATCACGGGGAGTCATCAGAAGACTGGTTTATATAAAGACAGAGTTTGTTTAAGTTACTACTAGTTATTTGAATATTAATTAGCATTATAATTATTTCCAAATAACGTTGTACCAAAGTCTGAGGTAAAGTCGAATCCAAACTGTCCCTTGAAAATAATGATTCTTGGAGACAACTTAATTTTTAAACTCACTCCTAAAAATCCCAATGATCGCACAGCGACGGCTGCAACGCTTTTCATGTAAAATCAAGGAAAAGGATTACTCATAAAATTGACTATCAACTTACAATGTCAATCTGCTAAACAATTAATTTCTCTGACCGTACGTCGTGTTGTGATTTTGTTTACAGCACTGTTTGAAAACAATTGAAATCGGCAGAAGCAATTTAAATGGTCATAATTGGCCTGAAATAAAACAGGTAAGTAGATCGGCTAGTTACTAGCTCTCGGCTATGGTGAAGCCCGTGGATTGGCTATCCACCCAATATGGTAATGGATGTACTTGGAGGGTTTGCCATAATTGCATTTTTGGATATCAAATAGAAGGTAGACAGACTGTGCATATGCTCTGTAATAGCGGCGGACTAGGTCCTAAGTGACCTCTCTTTGTAATAGCGGAGGACTAGGTCCTAAGTGACCTGTCTTTGTAATAGCGGCGGACTAGGTCCTAAGTTACCTGTCTTTGTAATAACGGCGGACTAGGTCCTAAGTGACCTATCTTTGTAATAGCGGAGAACTAGGTCCTAAGTGACCTGTCTTTGTAATAACAGCGGACTAGGTCCTAAGTGACCTATCTTTGTAATAGCGGAGAACTAGGTCCTAAGTGACCTGTCTTTGTAATAGTGGCGGACTAGGTCCTAAGTTACCTGTCTTTGTAATAACGGCGGACTAGGTCCTAAGTGACCTATCTTTGTAATAGCGGAGAACTAGGTCCTAAGTGACCTGTCTTTGTAATAGCGAAGGACTAGGTCCCAAGTGACCTGTCTTTCGTATCACCGTAAAGTATCTTGAACGTGCAAGCTTCTGCCAACTAAAATATTTATGTCAAGAAAAATTTCAATTTAGTGGCAACGAGCAGCAAAAGTCATTTTATATGCATGATTTCACAAATTTTTCAGTAGTGGAAACAATTTTAAAAGTCATCAAAACTTTATATTTATTGATAACCATATAAATTTTACGTCTTGTAGATTTATTTTTATTTTACGAGAAAGACCTTTCGTAACATTTTGTTTTAGTTAGTTTCCATAGCTTTGTTTGCGTGGATTCTAGAATATAAATATTATGAAAATGTAAACACTTTTACTTGGAACTAATTCCCATAGAAATCAAGCTTCTTTAAGGTTTTCTCTGAGGATTCTTCTTGTAATTAGAGACAGGACTTCTGCATTTCATGTTTGTTCGTAAAATATAACCAATTTTTTTTGCACTTAATTCTAAATGAGTATAATTGTTATGTACAAAACATGGTAGCAAGTAAACAATAAATAACGTTTATTTATTTTAAAGATAACATTGAACACAAACCTTATAAGAACTTGGTCCTCACAAGCTTCTCTCCGTACTCTTCGAACTGCTTCTTTTGAATCCACATCTTAGATGATCCCTGCATCCCCGCGAACACTGCGCCCCCCATCCATGCCAGCGAGTACGGTTCCAACCGGTCCATGATAGCCACAGGTCGGTTAATAATTTTTTCGATTTCTAGAGATAACCGCTTGTTAAACCCAGGCATGGTCAGACACCCTCCGTAAGTGACAATGGAGTCGTACATTTCAGACTGAAGTTCTTCTTCAACTTTTAAGATCGAAGTCACCATAGCGTCCTGTATCGACAACTGATTTGACTTCTCGCCTAATACCAGCTCTGGTTGGAAATACATCTCACCAGCCATGAACACCTCATCGCTGACATCGATAACTTCACCATTTGGCAGCTTGTACTCCTTCTTATATTGCTCTTTTGTTACTGCGCAGTTTTCAGTGATATATATTAAATTCCAGATATCGTTGATAACTGACTCGCTATCATTACCAAGGTCAATACCTCGTTTTTCCAGGCAATCTAGTATATACCTCTCTATTTCCAATCCAGCAATATTCGTTGTCATGTTAGCGTAGGTAATGGAGCCTCCTTCGTACAGTGGGTTTATTTCCGTCGAATCTTGTCCCAGGTCTACAGAGAGTCCTGTCGTCAACCCTGCTCCGAACAGAGCTAAAAAACTTTGTGGTTTCAAGCACAATGCAGGAACGTTCAGAGATTCAAAGAAAATGTCGCAGCATTTTATTCTGGAAAGTAAAAAAAAAAATCGTCAGGTAGCAGGTAGCAGGTTGATAATAATAGGTGACGTTCTGTGGTTTCTGCGTACCGCCATGGGAAGATAGCGTTAGTTTTTACATAAGTAAAAATAAACTGTGTATACTTTTTTTGTTTTTTATAAATTGCAGAAGTCTGACTATCGCATTTTTGACATATCTTATGAACTCGACACACAAGACGCGGGGCTGCCCCGCGTCATGTTTGTGCATTCGGTTGCGCTTTTGGTGCTTGTGTCTGTCTAAACTTTTGGCCCTCATCATAAAAGGGGCGTTATAAGGTTAAGGCTATGTCGCCTGCAATTTCATCCTGTTCAAGATTATAAGTGACAGTTAATTAGTGAATACTTGAATACCAATCCTAGATAATGTACACGTATTTTCACTAAGCGTTATGTAGTCTAAATTGATTTCTGATTGACCGTTTATAATAAAAAGTCTCTAAAAAAACTCTGTTCCATTAAGTTTGTAGTCTCAAAACTTGATAATTATCTGAGATCCTGAATTTTAAAATGTGAGCAATTTATATAGGTACAGGGCGTAACAAGACCCATCACATCAAACTAAGTAACACTGGGAAATGACTTTTATTTTTGGTGTGAAAAATCGATAAATATAATGCCCGCAAACCAAGGGTCGTGAGGATATTTAAAGTTAAATTACAAGTGACATTATTATATTTTATGTAACATTTAAAACTTATTTCGTAAAAAAAAAGGTCCGGAATTTATTAACTTTGATCTATCAGTATCTCTGCTAACTAGATTTTGATTTAAAAGATTGTCCGTTTCTTGCCCGTTCTTCTCCATAGCGTCACCTTAAAGAGAAAACCTCTGACTATAGGTACCTACCTACTACGCTTTGGAATGGGCAACTAGCTTCATATTTCTGACTGACCGACTCCTTGACAATTCAAAAGTGCCGGTAAACGTGTTTAATTGAAATAAATGCTTTGAGTTTGAGTTAGAGTAGATGGTCCGCTGCAAAAAAACTATCACAATTACGGATATAACAAGTGACATTCGGCTTCGTGAAGCGTCTTTGTACACTCGTTACCCGTACTATTGTTGGAAAGAATATCATTTTGAAGGCCAATAAATCTTCCATATTATATACGCTACCTGTAACAATGTTAGCATGAAGCGTGATAGTTGCTCGTCGCCCGTGACATAAGTTACTGGGGTAGGTAACGAGCCGATTACCGGCGACATGCACTCGCTATATACCGGCAATCATGTTTAGAGGCAGCCAATCACGTATCTCGTAACCAGGAGATTTTTTTTGGAAACAGAAATATTTTGCGAAAATTGTTTATATTTTTCATCTAGGTACTACTTTAGCTAATGAACAATTAAAAACATTTAAAATTAAATGGGGAATAAAAAATTATAATTTAAAAGATAAAGTAAAAAAAATACAAAATCTCTATAAATTCATGTTTTGATGCACAAAGTTTAAATACATAGGTACTTTTGAACTAATTAATTTTTTTAATTATAATTAGTTCCTTTTGTATATTTTGAAATCCTTATACCGTGAACGAGCATGTTTAGAACCTGTTCCTTATTATTCTTTCTCCATGTTCTTCGAATTGTTTCTTATGCACCCAAACTTTCCTGGCCTCCACTATTCCTGCGAACACAGCGCCCCCTAACCACGCCAGCGCATACAATTCTGAATTATCTTTAATCTTCACGGGTCTGTGAATAATTGCCGTAATTTCTCGAGATAGCCGCTTATTCAACCCTTGCATGGTTGCCATTCCTCCATGAGTCACAATGCCATCATACATTGCAGGCTGTAATCCTGGATCACATTTTAATACCGCAGTCACAAGAGCTTCTTGTATGGGAATTCTATCCGTCTTCTTCCCCATCACCAACTCTGGTTGAAAGTACATCTCACCAGCCATGTAAATCTCCTCACTCACATCTATCTCTTCACCGCTTGGCAGCTTATACTTCGTCAGGTATTCCTCTCTAGATACTGCGCCGTGTTTGGTGACGTAAAGATAGTTGTTCCTCAAGTCTTCAATGATATCATCCGCGCGACTGCCGAGGTGAAGTCCTCGCTTTCTGAAGCTATCTTTCATATAATAATACACGTCATCCCCAGCTATTTTGGTGACCATGTTAGCATAGCTGATCGAGCCTCCTTCATAGACTGGGTTGATTTCCGTGATGTGGTAGCCCAGGTCTACGGAGAGACCCGTAGTAAACCCCGATCCGAATAGAGCTAACACACTTTGTGGTTTCACGCACAATGCAGGAGCGTTTAGAGTCTCGAAGAAAATCTCGCAGCATTTTACTCTGAAATAAAAGAGTTGTGTTTGTATTTGTCTGTTTTTATTCATAATACATATTAAACACATAATAAATCATCAGTTGCAGCATAGCATAGACTCATAGAAATGGTATTTTCAAGTCGTAAAGGAAAAAGGACCCATCGTTAGTAGCAATTGGTGCCTTTTTCTTGGTGACCTAATGACACAACCTTGGTGATATAAAATGAAACTTCAAAAAATAGCATCATAGTAAAATAACAAAAAAAAATATCATACTTAATTACGTTAGTAAAAGTTGTCCGAACTGAGTTATTTCAGGTTAAACCGGTTCGATTTTGTGCTGTGATTATCCGGAACTGTAAGCAGTAGAGCAAAAACATCAAATTATTAAAATTGAATAAAAAAAACATTAAAAATAACGTTTAATATCTATACTTATAATAAATCTGTAGAAGTGAAAATTCTGTACATTGAAAATATCAAAAAAATAAATGGCAGGGGGTGTTACTAGACCGACACCGAACCCAAAAGTGTGATTAAAATTTTTTTTGTCTGTCTGTCTGTCTGTCTGTCTGTCTGTCTGTTTGTTCAGGTATCACGCAAAAACTACCGGTTCGATTACGATGAAACTTGGTATAATTATTCTTTAATATCCTGGGCACCACACTGGGTACTTTTTATCCCAGAAAAGTATCCTATCCTACGGTTGGGGGGTGTCAAAGTTTGTATGGAAGAATTTTAACGCGCTGTCCGATTAACTCGAAACTCAATATTTATACTTAAACCCAAAAATTAAGAATAACGTGTATCAGGATTTTTCGAAATTCAACCCCTAAGGGGGTAAAATAAGGGATGAAAGTTTGTATGAAAAATCTTATTCCTTGAGGTAATAAACAAGAAACTTCGCACGAATAGTTATCTAAATAAATTATTAAGTTTGTAGTTTTTTGTTTTTCTAAATTACCCCCTAAAGGGGGATTGGTGGGTGTCAGTGTTTGTATGGAAGAATTTTAACGCGCTGTCCGATTAACTCGAAACTCAATATTTATACTTAAAACCCATGGGGATGTATGGGGTAATTTCCGACACTCACGCGTGCGAAGCCGCGGGCAGCAGCTAGTACATAATATTTATAGAAAGATTATCGCTAAGTGCAACAATACAGGATGTTGTTTAAAGAGTTTTAACTTTATCCGTCTTTCTATACATCTGTAAAGAGTATCAAAATTGCACAAGAAATATACAAACCGTAATCTTAAAAACCGCTACGGAAACTTGAACTTTAAATAATAGAAGATAAACACATGATCTTGGCACCCTTGTTTGAGCCCGTTCGTCTTCCTAGCAGCGACATTAGTATTCCAGACCATGCTAGTTAATTCCGGATAGATACGGCCGGGAGTCGAACTCAAGACTAAAGGTTGGGCCGGGCTTAGTATCGGTCTATGATTGATTACTGTGAAGAATGGTCTTCCTCGTTGGTGACAATGGGGAGTATTATCGAACGTCTTACTATGGTAGGTACCTACATAGAAGGATATTTTAAAACAACCGACTTCCAAAAAAAAACTATAAAGGGAAAAATAACTTTAATATTGGAAGTCGGTGTCTTTGAATCTGTATTTTAGTTTTTTACCAACGACAACGACATTATAGTTATTTTAACTTTGTACTGTTTAGATACGGTACCTGCTACCCGACACCAATTCGCAAACCACTATTTGCTATGTAAAGAACAGTGACAGGAAGTATTATAACATCATCAAGATACACAAAGTGGATTAAATACGTACTATTGAAGCTAACTCAAAAACTACTAAAGCAAAGTTGAGAAAAAAAATATGAAAACTCACTCACACTCACAAACTTTCTCTACCAAATGACAAAAGAATTTTCAAAATCGGACCACAAACTGACACATAACTATAAATGTGTACAATTTATTATTGCTGAAGTACCGCTGAAATATTGTCAATAGTACTGGAGACGCATTATATTTTTTTTTTGCATGTATGCCGTATTAATGTATGTGAATTATTAATGCCATCATGATTCCAGTCCATGAAAGGGATAGTGCTATCGGTCATGTATAGCTCCGTCTCTCTTTCGTACTGAATCAAAATGGCTTTAAAACGTCATAATCCCAAACCCAAACCTGTACCTACCTATACTAGCAGATGGTGAAAATATATAAAACTGTTCTAACAAAATATACAACATTGAAAGCATAGAATCAGGAATTAACATCAGTCCCTTTCGTTTCTAAAATATTTCTGTTCTTTAAAGTATCACCCTAGGTGTCTAAATGGACAAAAAAGTTCCGTCACTATCTTTATTCCTGTTCCCTTGTATTCATTGGATCGGATCGACTCCTCAAACTCACATCAACGTATTCGAGCACAAATGATTAAAATATTCTCCCATTGTCAGATGCTTTTCAGTACAAATGTGCCTTGAGAGCTTTAACATCGAAATATATTGGAGCTCACAAAAGAATGGCGATCAGAATTATTAAGAGATCGATAGACGAACAATGAACATTATTTTTGTCGATGGAGAAGAGATTCGTTCCTTGTGTAGCGTTCGCTTCATTGTATCGTTTTGTGTTATGTAATTTGAGGCACTTGATTGAAATGATGCTCAGTAGATCAATCCAAAACTACACAGAGCTAGTTTAACCAACAGTTCTGGCTTTAAAGCTGAATGAATGAATAAAAAAAATAAAAAAAGTTAAACGCAATCAAGATACTTGGCAAAGTAAAGTCAAAAAGTGCGAACTGTGAATCTTCCCCGAAGACCAGGACAACATTTAAGCAAACCGCTCAAAAACTTTTGTTGGACCACGTCTCATAATTTAACGCGGAAAATAAGCAATTAGGGTACATAACTTGGTGAAGCAAAACTTTTATAACGCATTAAAAACTGAATTATAAAGATTAAATGTCAAATGCAGAAACCACTTTCATAAATGTGCTGTCCTCATATCTATGCCGTCTTCGATAACGGAGTCAGCAGAATTCTGAGTGAATTCGACATAATTTCACAAATTACTATAGCTCAGTAGAGCTGACTTTTAAATGGTGTTACAGCAGTTACTTTGATAGCGTACTCTGTCCTAGATTGTACAATGTACAGGCAACAGACGTACTGTTGGTTAACATTGTACTCTACGACAATTCCAATGCAAATTAGGCTTTAGCTGTGCTAATTGTAGTCAATTGTAACGAAATGTAAACACCCCAAAGGGTGTTACACTAACGTGTCCATCGGGCAAGTTTGTGTTATTTCACAAATATTTTAATCATTAGTAGTTTCATTACTGTCATTGATTGGAAATTATCAATTATACAAAATATTGTACATCATTATAGAAGAGAATGTGGGGAGTTTCTTGCCCATTCTCCATACAAACTTTTCAATACCCAGGGGGTATCGTGTTACCTAATAATTAGGTTGTGGACGTCACGACGACGACGGACATCCGGTTAGACTGGAAGCCGATCCCAACATAGTTAGGAAAAGGCTAGCAGATGATGATTGTTACAGCGCCATATTAGCGTATTTGAAACTAAACAAGTTTCTTGTAAAAATGTAAATGTATAGGAATTCTAATACAAGGGCGCTACTGTTTCTCTTATCACATGCAATACTATGAACATGAAATATTCACCGCCAACCTTAGTGAAAGATAATCAAAAGTCCATTATCAAATCGTGAACACTATATTGAAAACCAAAACAATAGTCGCTTTGTGGAGAAAAGTATGAATTCAACCGAGTCCGTTCTATCGACGCAATAAAGCATTCTGATAATGAAGTACTTCGATAAGTCGAAATTGTGAGAAAAGACTTACCTACTGCGATTATCAGACAGAGAAGAATAGTAAATCTTTCTTAACTTGATTTCTTACCCACAAAAGAGCAAATTCTTAAGAATATCAAATTCTAGAATAGAATTATTCCAGCTCGAAGGTAATAAATTAGAAGACTCATGTATTCTACCGACAGTAGGTCATTGGTTGGAACTAACACTACCATAATCGTCTAAAATCGGAAAACTATTTTAGCTTAGTAACATCTTTTATGGTAGTTTCGTAAGTAGTTCTAAGAAGGTACCTTCCAGGTGAAGGCGCCTTGTTTTAACCTCATAATTGTATATCTTGACGTCTGTAAAATTAAGTGATTCTAGATATATAAACATTGCAATTTATTCTGTGAACAAATATGAATGTCACGAGTATTTCCATGTTCGTGCCAATATTCAGCAGATTTCCAATTACTGCATACATATTCTTAGGGAGGCCTATGTCCAGTTGTAGACTTCTTTCGGCTGAAATGAGAAATGATGAACTAAATTTATGATTACTGAAAAAAACACGAGTAATCATTCAGTGTCCAGAACGTTATTACGGTCATAAATAATAACGAATCTCTCGTAATTATTACAGTCGTATTGTAATAATTAACAAGAATAATATTTCTGTATCGGCTATGCCTGGAACTTTAACGGATATTTACTATGTCGAAATTAATGTGTGACGAACATTTATTGTGTATCGGAAATATTTGTGTTCATGTCACATAAAATGTATAAAAACTTTAGATTTTAGAAACTACCATTCGAAACCTAAAGTGTTTTATAGATTCTCGAAATATTAATTTATAAATTAATAAAATATTTAGCAGGGTGCGTTTACCGGCTAGATTATCTTACACCATAAGCCTACATATTCTCATTGGAGTATAATCATTTTAACAAGTACTTAAACAATAACTAAGAAATTATTATGAATACATGACATGAAAATAATCCATGTTTTTTTTTTTACTCCCCATTTTTTTCTTATTGATTAGTCCCACTAAGACTTATATAACTAATTATTTATTTATACAATCCACACATTGTGCATGTAGGATCTACCCAAAGACAATGTCTGTAAAGAATTTCGGTACCAACATAAACTCCTTAGTTTATGTACCGAAATTCCTTTCAGACAGACGACGTAGACAAGAAATACTACGCTACTGACCCAGCTAGGAGAACGCGACGTGATGGCACATGCGCTTATGAAATTACCCCACAGCTGTCAGTTTTTGGAGTCGGAACAGATCTCGACAATACTATTAGATATTCTGAGTCTTGGGATAAATATACTCGTGTATTTCAATAATGTGTATTCGAATATATTCATGCTTTTGTCTCGGTCCGTAAGGATTTGGAATTTGAGGAATTTGAGTGGACATTGATAATAAAGTTTTAAAATATCCTCTAAAAGCTGCAAAAATAACTTATTTGAAAAGCTTAATGTCCCTCTGTGCCTGTAGTTGATAGCTTATATATGTATAACAAAAGCCTGTCAGATGTTCCAGTATCGCTCTGCCAGTTCTTACGTGGCTTTTAATATCGTCAATAGTTAAACGCAAGAGAAAGGCAACTGCCCGCTTTCGGCCGGTTAATAAAGCGCCATATGAAACCTGCTCAACATTAACAGATACAATTTTCTCCAAGACTCCTATTCTAGATGTTAAACCCAAACTTACTTGTCCTTAATGGTTGTAGCAGGGGCACAGGACAGCAACACCGCTCGATCTTCAGGAGCTGACTTCAGCTCTCTATAGAATATATGGTGCCACACCCTCTCCATGTTATCCCAGTGAATGATCTTCCCTTGCACGACCGGATAGCTTAAGTCCAGCTCATCCCGTCGCGCGACGGCATCGTCCCCAATATAAACCTCGTAAGGAGTCTTCCCGTACGACCCTTGAAGGTACTTTGGCCGTCCAACCGTAGTCCTGAAGCTAGACACCGGGTGGTTGTCGCAGGCGAACCCAGCTTTGATGTTGTGGCTACCGTTGTCTATCACCACCACTGGTTTCGTAAACGGGTTAGTCATTTTATATAATAACCAAAACCGATTAAAACTGTATTAGAGAACACAACAAAACAGACATTTTGACGTAATACTACGAATTGGCCTTGTCATTTGCAAATAAAAATAATTGATATTAATCCTTGTTCCAGGCTGCCAGGTACATTTTATATGACACAAAATGATAAAGACAACCACACACTGTCTCGAGCACGATAACATAACTTTATAACGCGATATTTTTAAGTTCCAAACCACAATCTCTGACTCTTCGAAATACGAATAATCTGAAGGGTAAAGTCTCTTAAAATCATAAAATTTATAATCTTAGCTTAACCTTAACCCAAGTTTAAACAAAGTTTCGAAGTTAACTTAATACCTTACTTGGAAGTTTGACAAGCCAGATAAAAACAGGGGTGGCTTTCATATCACGTGCTTAAGTTACATTGAGGCTATAAAGTGGAATTATAAAGTTGTCAGGAATTGTGAGGCCATACAGTCTTCATATTATTTCAGTAAGGTGATCGCTTTGTTCTCCATTCCAAAATTAGTCTTCTATGAAACAATAAATAAATTGGAAGAAACTGAAGAAGATATTGAATCCAGCTTGTAACGTCATTGTATTAAATTAGTTGACGTTAAATTAAATTACTTATCGATACATATTAGAAATTAAAGTCGCTTTCCATGAATGCCTGTATAACCGCGTATACGGTTTTCACCACCATTTAAAAAAAAAAACCGGAAGGTAATGTATTTATATTAAAGTTACATATAATAACAAAGATATCTCAATATTTTGTGAAGTTGTAAAAACCGTGCGAAACAGGGACGGAATACTAGCTTCGAATCTATGTAGTCTGAAAGTATTAAAATAGATTCTATTTTTATACTTTTATCTCCAATCAACAAAGGCTTCCTGCAAGGAAGCAACAACTGTAACAGGCAAGATATTGTAACAAATAAATCAAACCGAACGCGATACAGTATGCAACAACCTTAAAGCGACATGATTAATCACAGCGATTTATTATCGCTTCAAATAGCAATAAATCGTATTCCATGCACGGAATGGCGATATTTTTTCCCTATTTTTGTATGGATTTCCGTCATTTCTGTGAAATTATGTGTCAATGCTAAATTATAACGTGAAGCTGGCTTTGTGTTTTAGTTTAATAATTAAAATAACATTCATTTGGGATATTGTCTTGAAATTAAACTTTTCCGGCGCTATAGGTTTCGGTGGATTTTATTTATTTATTTATTATTTATTAAAACTTTATGCACAAGTAAAAAAAAAATACTGTACAAAGGCGGACTTAATGCCTGAGGCATTTTCTACCAGTCAACTTAGGGTGATGCAGAGACAAAACATGGCAGGTGCAACATAAGGGATAGCTAACTTGAAAAAGAACAAATACATACAGATTTTAAAATTATTGAATTTAAATTGTTACTCTTCTAATTAAACACACGCTTGAAACATAATCTGGAGAAAGGGGCATTATCGATTCACCCAACATCCAGTACGAGTGCGGTGCTCCTGATCAGACTATGTCCCATCTGCTAGGGTCCCAATTGTCCGTGCACCTGCACCATTGACGATCTGAACAACGCCACTGACGCCGGAATAAATGTGGCCACCAACTGGGCCCAAACAATTTAAGCAGCATAGATTGTACCGTCAAAACGAAAAGAAGAATAACTCATTAAACTACCTTCCATTGCTGAACATAGGCTATTCCAAGTAACGCCACAATCAATCTGCCTAGCCTCTTCCCAACTATCTGGGGGTCGGCTTCTAGTGTAACCAGATTCAGCTGAATACCAGTATTTTACATGGAGCGACTGCTATGTGACCTCCACAAAATATCCCTTGGTAAGACTGGTTGTCAGGCTGTCGTGCTTCTGACGACTCGTAACAACTGTCAAAGATCCACGAACGACACGAAGGTGTCTTGGTATGTTAAGATGGTCACCCATCCACGGACCAACCCAAAGCAAGCGCACCTTAACCTGATGGATCGACCCGTGCGGCTGTTATTTAGTTTGCCAACGCCACGACACCTATGCCACAATCGAATAAACACAGCCAAGACGTGTGCAGTATCTGTCGGATTAACTAATTCCATTGTTCTGAACGTAATTGAAAGTAATGGATTTTCTGTGTTCTGTACAAAGATTGTTACAGATTTAACTTTAACACTGTTTCAGCTCATTGCCCGTGGTGCCAATGTTAGTAGAGCAAGTATGAAAGTGTCGTGACGAGGCGCATGTTGGCTAATCGTCATCATTTAATTTTATAATACGACTGCCTCGTTGTGCTTATTGGGTTTTTCCATCTGGAATTAGGTAGCAGTCCGGAGTCTAGATGTGTGCACGGTTGATGGCAATAGGCTAGCCCCCTATTACATGAGACTTAAACATAACTGGCGAAATGTGAGTGTACTGTAGGTGCACCTCTGCCTAACCCTTCGGGGAATACAGGCGTGATGCTTTGTTATGTTAAATTGTTCTGTAAAAAGTTGTTCTTTACTTTCAACTTTGTGAAACACGAAAAGCTGAATGCAAAACATATTTCAGACTTGATGTTACAATCGACCTGAGATTTGTTGCCAAATATTGATAAATTGTAAGCATCACAAATACCTATTCAAAGGTCAAATAAAGTTTTTTATTAGATTATTAATAAACTGTTCAATTTTATTAGTTAGATGTCTACCACAACTATAGGCAAGTTTTATTTACAAGGTGGCCCGCTGGATATCACGAAATCAACTATTTACCCCTCTTCAAAATTGGTTGAGGGGCCTTGGTATCACAAATTCCGCGAAACTTAATAACTCGGGACTCCAACGAGAGTAAATAATTAATTATCTTTCTTTCCTAACAAAACACCCCATACTTTATGACAACACTGACTGTGATCAGTTCTCACTGCATGAATATTTTATTGTTTTATTCAAAGAACCGAGCGACAGTATACAGACATTTTATTAAGTAAATTGAATTTGTCCACGGTTATTAGTTTTTCATTTTTATCTCTGAAGGCCGGATATAACTATTAATCAAAGTATTGTTTGCTCTACAAAATTATAAATTTGTTTTATTAAAATATTGTTGGAACATTCCCTTTGATACAAGTTCACAATATATATACAATATTTTGGATAATAATTAATTCCCGTGGAATTGAATGTTTATTGGAATTTATGGCATTACGGAATCCTTTTATTTAATTACGACAAAGGTCTCATGGTTGTCGCATCTAATTAATACTGAGAACACACTGTAGGTTTAATATTTTATTTTTACAGCTTTCTGCTGTATTTCTTACCTACGTTAGTTACCAACCACGGATTTGATAGATGGTACAATATTTGGCCTCTCTCTTCAGAGGCCTTAGCGTAAGTTTGCAAGTGAGTAAACGTAACTATCGAATTACCGTTAAAAAATTTATTCTCACCTTTATATTCTGAGCATTATGATCTATCACTCAAATCTTAACGCAAACGCGATAGTTACGTTTACTCACTTGCAAACTTACACTTAGGCCTCTGTAACCTAAATCAAACTTACTACGTGACCACGATTTTACTGGGGTCCGGTGCCCCAGTAAAATAAGAGAATGACTTTACCATCGTATCGAAAATAATAAGTATCCAACTGTTCCAAGAAGTGCTGCAACATAGGTAACATCTAATACAACAGCTAACGCATAACAGTATTCATTAAAAGAATTTGCTTTTGAATCTAGCACTACATCTCTCTTATTTATATATTTAATTAATTATAATTCTATGCAGTTAAGTTAGACAACAGCTGACTACTTATTTACATAATGCTTCAATTATAATTGTATTTTGAGCTTAAATACTTATGGTTATGTACGAGTTTCATAAACCAACAGATTTACTCATTGCGACACTATAAAAGTAAACATCCTCAGTTTTGGAACATTATTTATTTTAATTACCATAACAAATATACCACTTTAAGTACTTATAATCAAGTTGAAGGCCACTGAAGCTTCCAATTGTAGTTTCACAGTAAGAACGTGCTTAGTTATATACTTAGCACGAGTTTTACTTTTCAGAAACAGCGTTAACTGTCAATGGTGACCGTACTCGTATGAAGGCGGCTCCTAAGAAGGTGACTTGTCATATCGCTACCATGAAGCAACTGCTCTTAATATTCATGTCACATACGACCAGACAACCACATGGACCAACATCATCGCAACGACACGTGACCAGCAGTTTTCCGATATTCCGGAAAAAACCAGTCTCCAGTGAATTAAGTAAAGAACCTCTCGCAAATACTTCTATGAGGTCTTCTTTAAAAGAACTTAGATTGAACACGATCTAAACCCGAGTCTGCATACTCCTCTTTTGTTAGCCAGAATCCCTTCAAGTTTGGTAAGGTCGCCAGCATGGACCCCCCTGCCCACGCTGCATTCTGCCTGTTGGATATCGCATCAATATTCACCTTAATGTCGGGCAGTTTTTTTTTCAGGAGATGGGTCAGCTCATTGGTCACTCGGTCCACAAGACCTGTCATCATGCTGGACCCCCCAGAGAACACTATGTTGTTAAAGAAAATGGACCTGTCAAAGAAACAACTCGTTACGAAAATGGCTGACATTTTTCTAATAAAGTTCTCATTATTGTGAGAAGAAAAGAAGTGGGTAGATTCGTCAGCTAATTGACATAACAAATGACATGACTAATAATATGACATTGACTTATTTCATAATCAGCTTTTATATATCGTTCGTCACTGCTGAGACACAGGTTTCCTCTTTGGGAGTGGGAGTGCGCAGTAATCCACCACGCGGGCCCAGTGTGGGTTGGTGAATGTCACTTGTCTTCGAATTGCTGGTTCTAGGACATACCGGTTTACTCACGATGTTTTCCATCACCGTTTTGAGAGCAGTGGTGAAGAGTCTGCCTTGATTCGAACCCATAACCTATACAACTCATAATTGGGGTGGGCGTCCACTGCTCAACTTGTGTCAATCTTTGAGGAACTTCATGTTAAACACTCAACTAACCTATAATCGAGGTCACACAAATCAATGCTGCGGCAAATCACATCGATGGTGTTCCTGCACGTTAGCCCTTCAAGTTCTGGTTTGAACAAAACCTCTGAGCAGAGGAACCGTTCCTCGCCCAAGAGTATGTGCTGCCCGTCTGGCAGGTTGTACCTAGCCTTGCTCTCGTCAAACCCCGCAGTTGCTGCCAGCTCCTTGTCATAGTCTTGGGATATGTAGCATATGTCTTTCTGAAATATTAAAAAGCCATTTTTTTATACAAATCTGAAGCTGTGTGTTGAGCTGAAAATATAAAGTAGAATGGGCAAACCTGTATGGGAAGTGGTCTATATATCAATAGTGATACGGGTTTGATATTTGTGTAGGGATACCCTTGTGAAAAGGGGCATCAAAATCTTACTTACTTTATAGGTACTTATACTAACCTTAATTTTGTCTATCAGATCTATCTCAAAAGGAGTAGTGAAGGAATATCCAGCCTTAAACATCAGATTCTGTAGTCTATCCGTCAGCATCTTGCCAGTTACCGGGGAAGTGACGGTGGCATGCTTTAGGGGAAACCCTTCAAAGACTGGGGCCGCATAGCAGCAAGAGTACCCTTGCTCCCAAACAACTCCTGAAGTCCTCCCGTACGCGTTCAGGACTAAAGATGGCGACTTTGCGATGTAAAGCGCGTTTACAGCGAAGGATTCGAAGAAGATTTCCGCCATCCGTTCCCTGATTGAATAAAATACAGTTTTGATGGTAGAAAAATACGATAGTAATCGGAGAACATAAAACCCGTGGTGGTTCCTATGATTTAAAAAAGTCTACCCGAACCCGAACTGCCCCCTGATCCGACCCGAAGAACCCGGTACTCTTAAACTGAGAATCTTTTATTTTTAATAGGGATTCAACATGCGCCATGCATTTTTATTAAATCAAAAACATACTTATCAGCCTCTGGCGCGAGCGGGTGCACAGAATGCATGATCTTAGTACTCTCCGGAGGGACACAGAGTTCTTTATAGAAGACGTGATGCCACACTTTTTCCATCTCGTCCCAGTTTTGGATCAGACCTTCCTTGACTGGCCACGTCATCTCCGAGATGCCCCTTTTCCTGATAGCTTCGGCACCGCAGTACACTAGGGGTATACCGTCTAGGAGACCCTCGCGACGGAATCTGAAAAGGTTTTGGAATTATAAGTCGTCTCAGATTTATCAACCTGCGTAACACACTTTCAATCACAATCCGAATCAATCAAATGAAATCCAATTGAAGGAAATTGCTAATTCAATTGATTCATAACGTTATTGGCGCAATTAATTTTGTTGAACGTCAACATGAAAGGCATTGCCATTTCCATTGGCTAACGCAATTACCCCACCGGCTTCCAAATGGAGCTAGGACTTCTACGCAAAATGTTCCATGAAAGATGAAAACTTAACCATTTTTCCTTTCGATTTCGCTATTTGGCAATTTCGTTTACTTTGTCCTTGATTGACCTTTATATAGCTCAATTGCCAATTATGCGAACATTTTTCCTGCCGTCGTCTTCAATTTACCAATTATAAAGAAAAGGAAAATAATATACCTTTAGAAGCACTTGTCGTTGCTTTAGTAGAGCATAAACATAATATTATGTAGCTACAATAATAATATTATTTGCAAAGCACCGCAGCAGGGGCTCATTAAATTCGTTATGTTCCGTACTTCAGCCTCACAGATCAATGCGAATGCTACGCTAACCCTTAGTACTTTTATAAGCAAAATATTTTCATTGTTGAAATACAGTGAAATCAGCAGAGAATATTTTTATGAACGACCCTATAGATTTCGACGATATTTAGTGATAGAAATAATACTTACGCGAAGGAGTGATAAAAATCGATCAGTGGTTAAAGAAATGTAGAAATGTCAATTCCAGTAGCCCACGGGCTGTGGTTCTACGAGAAGAGTGTGTATATGTTCATTAGAGGTAGGAATAAGCAACCGGATCATATACCACCTGTCTATGTGAGCGGAGTGTCTTGAACGTGTCGCTCAGTTTAAGTAGACAGAGCTCATTGTGCCAGAGATCCTGAATGATGCGGATGTCGAGTGGGAACGAAGAGCGCTATCGGTGCGTGCTGATATGTTTCTTCATAGATTCGAAAGATCTTACTGTAGACGTAAAACTAACCCTGTTCAGAGCCTACTGCCAATACTTCATGGTTCAAATACACCCAGCGTGCCTAAAACGCTCTTTGCATACAATAAAATTACGCATTTAGGATTCTGATGAGGCGCGATTCTCGATTCTGCAGCGCGTCGGGCATGTTTGCCGAAGCAAGTGTCGATTACTTTTACGCCATCGTGCGTAAGAAAACAGCTTCTCTGATGCGCTGGATTCGAGGGAGCACCAACAGAATCCTTAGGATGATCTCTGAGAGGCTAGAGTCTGCAGTGCTGGGTGGATTCATCCACTGTGATTTTTTGATATGATTGATTTTATTATTTGTATTTTGAATTTTATGAACGATGACTAACATAGTTTTTAAGACCTTCGTAATCAATTAGTCTGAATTTAATTTAATAAAAAAGTTTATCAAATAAGTAAATCGAAACACAAAATCAAAACTCGTTAATATTCTCCTACTTCAAAAATCACAGAATTTAAAAGTTAAACCTCACATCCAACACAGTTTGTTCTCCAACTGAAGTGTGTTGAACTGTTGGAATCAGTTGAACTCGCCTGTTCCAACTTAATAGCTGACGGTTCCACTGTGTCGACAGTCCCACTGTATCGGTCGAACCACTGTGTCGAAAGTTGTATTAGTTAAATAGACAGGGGTTCGAGTGTGATCAGCAGGTTAGCTTAGCGGTGCTTCGAGTTACAATCGAACCGTGTTTTGTTCTAGGTACTTGGAAAGTAGCAGAGTAACAATTTTGGGAGAGATTTGTTGTACAATCAGGGCAATTTATTACAGCAAAATCAGATTCTACTTCTATTTGCCGTGTTATTGCCAATCAATCAACCAATCATTTATTTTGTAATTAATCTAAATCTAAAATAAATGTAATTTTTCAAAGAACGGCAGTTGTGAATTTGAAGGTATGTTAATACCGGGAAGTATACTGATAATAATATATATAATAAAAAGTATCTAGACTTAGCACACGAGGTTGTCGACATGTGGGACGTGGACTCTTCAATCATTGTACCGATAATCGTAACGGCTAATGGCCTAATAGCGGAGAGCCTCGACCAACACCTCAGGAGGCTCTCATTGCGCGGCTGGGTCAAGGGCTTGATTCAGAAAGCAGTAGGCACTCCTGGACACGGCACGCATAGTGAGGAGGTTCCTCTCCCTAGAGCCCTAACCACCGGCAGCCTGGCTCCCGATGCCGATGGACCACTATTTTTTATATTTTTGAATGTTTTTTTTTAATGAAAATATTTAAAAATGTAAATAATATGTTTATAAATGAAATAAAAGATATATAATAATACTGGTATTCAGCTTCATCCGGTTAGACTGGAAGCTGACCCCAACATAGCTGGGAAAAACCTAGGCACATAGAGGTACATAAATATATAGTATACCTATTTCAAAATTCATTAACCTTAAAAAGAAGAGTAAAAATAACATTTCCAAAAAAAAAACGGAATCCTACCCATAATTTAATGTCCTTTATCAATTTATTATAACTGTCAATCACTATCGATTAAATAGAATCGCGAAAAAATAAAGAATTTTGTGAATAAAAAATTCAGCGCAAAATTGTTTACGTGTGGGACATAAAAGACCAACACTGACGCAGCTGCGAACGTTCTCAGGCTATAAAAAATAGTAAAAACAATTATTGTGGGCTTCAGCAATGGGTGAGATCTATATCTATATTCTATATTAGCTGAATATTGGTGGGGAGGTAGCTTAGAACCAGGAGACGGACATAGGATACTTTTAATCCCATTTTTTTATTTTTAAAAATGTTCCCTTAACTGTCGTTGCCATAAATCCTACCAAAAAGTACTAGGCTTACATGAATTCACGATGGTAGGGTGGGATGGTAGGTAGGGTAGGTAAAGTAGGTAGAGTAGGTAGGGTAGGTAGGGTAGGTAGGGTAGGTAGGGTAGGTAGGGTAGGTAGGGTAGGTAGGGTAGGTAGGGTAGGTAGGGTAGGTAGGGTAGGTAGGGTAGGTAGGGTAGGTAGGGTAGGTAGGGTAGGTAGGGTAGGTAGGGTAGGGTAGGTAAGGTAGGCACATTGAAATTTAATAACATCTTCGGTAGGTCTCCTTTCATAGTAATTATATATCGAAGCATTTATATCGAAGAAGGTTGTCAAAATAATGCTCGAATTCCCAAGCATTTTTGAGAAACCCAATTTAATTTCATGTTCAATTTTAATTTTTACGATATGTAGACCTAACATTGTCTTAGAGACAATTATCTAGTTTAACGTTACCCAATATTTCCTAATGCTTATTTTCAATACTTATTGCTTGCTTTCCAATCGCATAGATTCCTAGAAACGTTATAGCGCCACGTCAAATAAATCCCACTTGTTTAGAGAAAAACCCTTGCAATATTATTATTTCAGACCCTAGGTTATTTGTCTTTATTCTTATTTTGCTCTTCCAACCTTATTACTTACTACCACAAAGTTGACAGGTAGATAACAAGATATAATGTTCTACGACAATATTTTATTTTAGTTATTGAATTTGTATTACTGACAGAAAACATCGCCAGCGGGTACCGAGCGAGTAAACCACGACGTAAAGTTGCAGCGAAAGTTGCACACAAAGAAAAGTTAATACAATGCATGCTACACGTTTCTTTCTTATAATTGAACCGCTGCCGGCACGGTGCTCCTAAGTGCTCACTTCAAGTTTGTATGGCTATCTGGGAGTTTATTTTATGAACCAACGTTTTTAACTTAAACGTCTACGTCTAATATTTCTTAATAAAATTATTAACGAACTTTGTATTATGGCTTTTAATTAAATCCCTCAGACATGACCTATCAAGACTATAGGTGCACAGTTTCTAACAAAATAGAAGCTTCGTCTAATGGCGAAGTTTTCCGAGCCTGTAGGCCTTTGAAACACTACCTTCGCCTACTTCTTGCTTATTTATTTACGATGCGCTGCCGACTATTTCGCGGAAAAGTCAGTATTAAATATTTGCAGTTGATCAACTGAATCAGTTTTTCAAAGATTTGATTTTTTTCCCTTAGGTTTATGTATGGTGAACTAAAATGATTACTTAAAATGTCCTGTGTTCCTAATGGGCATTGACATTATCAGATAACGACACCCACCACCGACACATCAAACGGCGAGATCAAGTGAAAGAATGCCCGCTACTCTACCCCTCATCAAATCATTCAGCCGCTAAGAAGTGAAAATGTAACAAACAGACAGACAGACATACACACTTACTTTCACACATTTGTTAGAGAAAAGATTCTATGTTCAAGTTTGTAACTTTGTTACTAATATATTCTATAACGTAGAATTCAACCCGTCGCCGTCATCCAATCTGTATGAAACTAGTTCTGAGTTCTATTCAACTTGACCGTTGTTCGGACAACTCCAATATTTTCTGGATTTCCATCCGATGCGGTAGAACTTACTCACCGTATTATTAACTAGCTGTAACTTTTACACCGAGTCTTGTTTCATATGATGTTCGTGTTGTCTGCAGAATCTAGAACATTCTTCAGGTAATGCAATTTTAAAAGCGCTTGTTCTATGCAGGAGTTATTGAAAGTTTTTTCTTTGTGCAAAATGTATGTACCGAACAAGTTTTGACTGTAGCCGTAAGTAATCTCCAGCTTGTGAATCGGGCTCATTACTATTTTACTGCTAATAGTCTGTTACTTTCTTGAATTGCTTATATTTGAATAGCCAATCTTCTTCTATCTACTTGCATGTAGGTACATTATAAAACCTTCTCTACAGCGTGTTCCACAATTCTGTGATCATATTTAAGGGCGTGGTATGGGTATGGGAACAACATCGAAATTGCGAAAAAATAATCAGCTATCCCATCCAGAACTTGAATAGGTACCTACTCAACCCAAATGTATGAGACAGCCGATAATCTTTTCAATATCACGATGTTGGTCTCATAGAGAAACTTGTTCACTTTGATGGTCTAAACCACATGATTGAATACGACCACACATTTCTGATACACGCTGTATATCTAACTAATAAGTTTTTTATGTGAAAGAAGTCGCGGGCAAGCTAGTCATAAATAAGGTTGATTAGCATTGTTTTGCGGCTACCAAAGCTCCGTCCATTGACATTTATATTCTTGGAAAAGTCATATTTCCAGGTTGTAGGTGGTGGTACAGACTTGGTTTTTTAATTTTAACATTATTTTTTAAATGTAAGATTTCTAACTGACCAGATTTCTAATTTGCCACATTACTCCTATTACAAAAAAAAAGTGAAGCTTCTCGGTAAGACTGAAGTAAACACGGATGGATTGTAATGAAAGATGATATTATAGCTGAAAAGAGAGTGAATCCCGAGATAACGGATACTAAAGAGATGTTAGAGATGAGAAGATGAGAGTAGAGAAGACTGATGCTGTGTCGAGCTTAGGATAAGGGCAGTACGACTTTGATGAAAGTAAATGTTGATCACCTGGCTACTGTAGTAGGAAACGTGGCCCTCGGAGACGGTTCACCTGCAAACCCAGCCTTCAGGTTCTGAGAGCCAGCATCCAGAACTATTCCTAACATATCTTTTAAAGACATTTTAATAATTTCTCTTAAATTATAGAAATATTTTATAGTAACTACCGAGACCTTCGAGATTTTGAATGCGACTGCATAGTTTTTTCAGTTATTCCAAAATAAGGAGGTTTTCTACTTGAACAGCAAATACTACAATTAGAAAAAAATGGCCTACCATTGTATGTAATTGTATAATGGTAGGTCTTTTGAGCATGTTCAGCAAAATCGTAACGGCGGTACTTATCTGAAGAAAAGATTGTTACCTACTTATATTCATATAAATTCGAAAGTCACTCTGTCGGTCTCTTACTGTTTCACGGACTTACACTTTGGACGGATTTCGATAAAATTTTGCACACAGACTATTATTATTTAATACTTCACACAAATGTACAGAGACAGACTTAATGCCATAGGCATTTTGTACCAGTCAACGTTTGGGTGATGTGGAGACAAACAGTAGTAGGTGCGATAGCGAGAAGTATGTATTTAATCAAATATAAGGTTAGAATACCTATTAAAACCTATAAATGTAATAAAACGTAATTAGAATAAAAATAACTTTATAAAAAAATGGAATGACTAGAAACTAGTATTTTTTTAATCAATTTAAAACAAATATAATTAACATAAAAATATACTTCCGGATTTAAATTACCAAATAACATAATATCAAAAAAGATGTTACCACGAGAGCTGCTTGAAACGGAGTAAGGGGCGAGCACTAGTCGCACTCTGCTTCAATGCACCACCGCACGGTACTTTTAAAATAACGTTTTTACGCTAATAATATGTATTTAAGCCAGCTATGACCTCGGTTAGGACATAAGTTACTTTATCTCCCGGTACGTTCCTGTGGGATAATTTCCGACATCCACGCGGGCAACGCCGTGGAAAAAAAGCTAGTACACACGGCTACACATCAAGCTATACATTTCCAGTTAATGCTGATCTCGCATTATATAGGATTTCCGTACAATGCGAGGTCAGCTTATACTGGAAATGTATAGCTTGATGTGTAGCCGTGTGTACCAAATAATAAACACGTTTTGTACAAAATGCCAATAGACACTAGACCGAATCAAATTCAATTTGAATCAACCTCGAATATGTCGGGAGCAAGTCTCACGTCCCGAGTCCCGATATCTAGTTCAATTTGAAACCTATATCTGGATGGCTATTTTCATTTCACGCCAAGTATTGTTCGTTTGTCATTATAACTGGATTAAGTTAGAACATCTTGTTCTTTCCAAAAATAACTACAATGGATTGGAACGCGAATTACATTACAAAAGGAGATGATTATAAATTTCTGTTAAACTTTGTTTTAAATATAACGCTAGCTACTTCTGAGAATGAGGTCCTGGGTTCAATTCCCAGGTCGGGCAAAGTTTTATTGTTTTTTTTAAATTAGGAATTCATCAGTAGCTGCCCAGTCTGGTTTTGTGCCCGGTTGATGGTTATAGGATCGCCCCTATTACATGGTACTTAAACAAAACCTCTGCCTCAGAGAGGTCACGAAAGGAAAGACGAGTCTGGGTCCATGTCGCCGGATACGGTGAAGAGGAATACTTTGACTTGAAAATAATATGCTATAGTGCAATGGGTAAAGGTCTGGCCATACTGAGGTGTATCCCGCGCGGGACGGGGACGCGACTGCGCGCTTCGAGGAACTCCATATATCGCATCCCGCGCTAGTTTTACCTTAGTATGGCCAGAGATTAAAGATCGCTCTTCAGCTATCTTCATGTTGTCTTCATAAACTCACGAGTATTTTCCATTCCTCCATAGTTCTGGTCAGCATTCGTCCCGTGCGCTACTCAAAACAAAGACGCCGTGCAGCTGACCCTGGAGCAGATCGACGTGATCAAACGCCTCGTGGACAAGTACCCGCAGCATCTGCAGTTCGCCACCTCAGTAACAGGTACGACATCATCTACCTCACTTTGCCCAACTATGTTGGGATCGGCTTCTAGTGGAACTGGATGTAGCTGACTACCATTATTTTACATGGAGCGCCTGCTTATCAGACCTCGACAATCCAGTGACTGGGTAATACGATATTATAAGATAGTCTCTTCAATATGCACACCATATTATAAATTACGTCATCACCCAGTAAAACATAAACGCATCGTTGAATCTGATTTGGTAGAACGCATTTACGTGTTTTACGTGTTATCAAAGATATATTATGTAGGTAATGATATTTGTCCACCTTTTTAAAAAAATTGACAAGTTTTCTATAATTTTTGTGAATGTACAACTCTAGTCTGTCTTTATAACTTGTTTTTGGTGTAAACGAAAAACCAAATACAGTAGACATAACACATTTATTACAAGTGTACGTGTACGTTACCATACGTACACCAAGGTAAAAACCCTGGTGTACACAGGGTAACGTACACATAACACAGAAATATTCCACGTTTCTCAGCTTTGTTTTCAATGACGATGATTTTTGGTAACAGTCAATACATATATTTGTGGGCATGTAAATATACGCATATTTATATGCCCACAGATATATGTATTGAATGAAAATAAACAGTTTCAATAAACTGTAAAATGCTTCAAAAACCATGCATCGATCACGTCGGTTTTCCATATGAATTAACATGTTGGTAATTTGAGCCGCGTTCAGTTCAGTTAGAATGTTATTAAATCCCATTGACATAGTAATCGTCATTAATTCTACACATCACTGCTCATGTTTCTGTAAATAGATAGAATACGTATTATTTCAAAATATTAAGTAAATACAAACAAGTAATTAATTAAATCGAATCAATTACAATTCTTAGCCTTTAGGCTGAAGCCAAAGAATATCCTAGACTTAGTTTAACATAATCAGCCCTACAACATTCCCACTGCTGGGAGTTAATCCGTGTGAGCGAGCCCAGTTCGGTTTGGTGGATATGACATGTTTTTTTTTTTAGTTCTAGGACATGCTGGTTTCCTCACGATGTTTTCCTTCGCCATTTTGAGAGCAGCGGTGATGAAATAAATTACACAAAGTAAAGAGCCCACGACCGTGCAGTCATAATCTCACTACTTATTGCTGTCATATCCCTTAACTTTAGACTATGGTCGGCAACTTTAGACTTAGGGTGACAAAGTCAGGAGGACGCAACTTTTGGAAAGATGTTATTTAACGCGGCTTGCGGTAAGAGTATACCGGTAGAAATCGTCACATAACAAAAAATTGTGTGAATTTGGTCAAATGAAAATGCAAATGGGCGGCTGCAAAAATTTTCAAAATTATCATAGCGAGTATGGTTTTCATAGTTTTCGAGGGTGATCAGGCCGATAGAGATGTTAAAATTTATATCCAAAGCAGCTGCTATTTTTTTTTTTATGGTTATCCTTTTCATGGTGCTAAAAGCATCGAGGGTGCTAAAATCGACAGTGAGCGACCGAATGCACACTTTAAAAAAAATGACTTGTCTGCATTTATTTCGACTTCAATTAATTGAAGCATCAGAACAATTCAATCCTAACTTCTACCCGTTGTAATCTATTTTATGAATGTTTTACATTTTCATAACGAGAATGACAAGCTTGGTACTAGTCACGTCGTTTTTCACCGTTGTCTGAGGCAGTGAAAATTATGAAAGCAATGCAAAGTCTTTTGAAAAGTAAATTAAAATATTCCGAATGAATGGGTTGAGGTGGCATTTAATAAAAGACTGAGGGTCTTAAAGCGAGGGCAAGATTTAGGGGTCACACGTTTATTTTAAATATAACATAACATTACGCCTGTAATCCCCGAAGGGTTAGGCAGAGGTGACCCATAGCACACCGATATTTCGCCAGTTATGTTTAAGTCCCATGTTATATAGGTCCATCCTGTTGCCATTAACCGGGTACAAATCCATAGTCCATACTTGCTCAGAAATTTCTGGCCAATAACACTTTGGCCGACCTAGAAATCGAACCCAGGACCTCATGCTCAGCCGTAGCGCTTGCGACCTCTAGACCCACGAGGCAGTCAAAGTTGAGTTTACTAAGTAAAGTAAGCGTCCCATAAGAATATAACACTTTTTCATAAGCAAAAAAAAACATTTTCATATTTTATGCGAATGTGAGCAAGCGTTTCATTTGAATATAAAATTAAAGAAAGAAAGAAGAATAATGTTTAATTGTCCCAGAAACACTGGCGTAGTATATTTCTTGTCCCATGTTACTTGCCCAATGTTACTTGTCCCATGTTACTTGTCCCATGTTACTTGTCCCATGTTACTTGTCCCATGTTACTTGTCCCATGGTACTTGTCCCATGTTACTTGTCCCATGTTACTTGTCCCATGTTACTTGTCCCATGTTACTTGCCCAATGTTACTTGTCCCATGTTAATTGTCCCATGGTACTTGGCCCGTGTTACTTGTCCCATGTTAATTGCCCAATGTTACTTGTCCCATGTTACTTGTCCCATGTTACTTGTCCCATGTTACTTGTCCCATGTTACTTGTCCCATGTTACTTGTTCCATGTTACTTGTCCCATGTTACTTGGTGTCGGCGCAACACGTTCTCTCTTTTTTACTCAATGTCAACCATCGCGCTGTCATTCCCTCCCTCAAAACAAGCAAAAAATATGGACATTAAAACTACACGAATAGTGTTCACAGTCGTATGCGAACTTTACTTAGCAAAATAATCCAAAGCGCGGTCTGTGAATTTTTCCCTCGGTCTTTAGCATAAATTACAGTTTAATTAAAGTTTTTTTTAAACATATTTTTATTATTTTGTTTGCTGAAGTGTATGTCGTCAACTGCATAGCTTGACTAAGCTTGGATCGTGTCCAGCACAACAAGCTATTTTAAAAATCAATAATATGATCTACCTATTCGTTTGCATTTTGATAACGTTAGAAGAGCTAAGTATATTAAAAGTTGTATAGGTAAAATTGAAATAACTGAAAACCTGAAAAGGGGTCATGTACTCATCACTAAGATCAACTTTTACTACGGGACCACAACTGAAATCGCAAAAAACTCAGCTGCTTCATAAACGAGTGTTCGCATAACTCGACGCAGGGAACAGTTGCCTTTCTTTTGCTAATAGTTGTCTAATTAATGATGATTAATATTAACCATTTTCATATTTTGAATGAATGAATGATACAACTTTGAATTTTCTTATCTCTACTAACTTTAACAAAATACGGAAAACTGTTAGGTCGTGTACAATAAGTAACTTTTTGTGCTGAATGAAGTCCTAGCTTAGCCAAGCTGAAGCAGGATTTAAGTGTACGTCCTACACTGAGGAAGGACATACACTTCAACATATTATGCAGATGACTTGATGTATTAAACAACAAAAATAAATCACGTTGAAGAACACAGAGACAATGCTTACGGTACGAAAGGCCTCCTCTTATAACCACTTGCACATCTGCTTACCCTCTTTGAAAACCGCAACGAAAACATACAGAAAATTGACATCAGCAGCTCTGAAAAATTGTGAAATAAAACGGCACAATTTCGCCAACTCCTTGACTTTTTGCGGAGTCGTTCATTAACACATGCATGCTTTTAAAAAAACCTAATGAAATCTTTTGTGTTCCCTTTCTGTATTCAATTCGTTTCCATGTGCAGGTTTAAACACGTTTCTGTTCGTATTCGGATGAACTGGGTCTATTCATTGGTAGGTTACACGGTAAATGTGCCTTCAAAATAAGCATAGGTATCTAACTTAACTTGAGTGAGCACATCACGTAAGTAAAGTCGTTTAGCTAATTGTACAAAACACAAATTGCCCGTTAATTCAAATAAAAAAAAATATTTTTTTTGACAGTTCTATGAAATCGCTCAATAATCAAAATCAAAAGTCATTTATTCAAACTAGGCTGAGAATCAGCACTTTTCGAACGACAAATTAGCGTAGTGTGTCATTTGATTACCAATTAATTTCACTGACTATTCAAATTGTCACACTTAAAGCGTCTTAATATGCAATTATTTGGATAGTATGGTCTTGTAGTAGGTAACTTTCGTAATGTATAGACAGGCCTTCCACCTTGGTCTTCCACGCTAGGTAAAAATATACAAATAACTAGCTTGTCCCGGCAGACGTCGTCCTGACTAACTCAAAGGTGACTTACCGACAGCAGCGCCACCTACCGAGTCCAATTGTGTTTTCAAGCCAACCAGGAACCCATTGAAATACACACACAAAATATCATCCAAATCATACCAGCCATTTAGGAGTTAGTTGACAAAAACACGTACACAAGAATTATTATTGATAAACTAAAAAACCCACTTCAAACACACATTTTTATACCTAACTACCTACAAAACATACTTATTTTTATTATAGTTGCGAAACATAAAGCGTGTTACGATAAGTGAACAAAGCTATAAAACAATAAATTGCTCGTAACAAAGAGTCACGTTGTCAAGTGCACAAACGGTTATACAGAAATTATAATATTTTTTTAAACTTTTGAAGCCTATTTGTAACATAAAACTAGGATGAGTTTCAAAAGTTTAAAAAAAATGTATTCTCTGAAAGTAGGCAAGCAGAGATGAATTTTGTTTTAGCATCTGTGTTCTATGAATGTAGACAACCGAAGATACACATTTGTTAACCAAATTAATTACCTATAACAGGGAATTTACCCAAAATAACCTGCTACTGAAAATTCCATTTCATGAACAACACTATTATGGATTTGAAATCAAACTCCACAACACTTGCTCATTAACAATGATTGTTAACGACTGCAATTAACAGGCTTTGAGAGTTTATTTATAATTATAAAAAAATAAAATCTCTTTCAAATTCGTAAAATTTAAAAAGCAACGAACACATAATTTCTCAAGGCTTACCTTTGCTACCATAAAAATAAAGAATGAAAACAAAACGAAAGATATCTTTCACAAATGAGCAAAAATTCCAGAAATGTAACTGTATAAAAGAAAACCGTTTTTGTTTTAAACGATACCCCGAGTCGTCGTATTACTACGCCGTGTCGTATCGACTAAACTAATTTGTAACTTTAAAACCGACTCGAGGCGGATATAGCCGGATTTGTCGTGTTCCGTTCTTGTAATTTATACGTTTTTTTTTTCTTTGTATATTTATTTTACTTTTTGATTTATTTGCTTCGTATAATTGTATGGGTATCGTTCGTAATTGAGTTTAATGATGTAGCGATTCTTTCTGAAAAACTCATAATGTGGACACAAGAAATCTTACTCCTGTTTAGAATATTCATATTACCAAAGTAACATACTAAAGTGGATCGTTACATTATTATATTCCCTAGCTGGATAATGATTAATTAAGAACGTTTTCGTTAGTATATTATAAATTTCTTGGAATTTAATCACCTAACTTAAATCTTTATACAAAACACTGCCAAACAGTATTCAGTATCAGTATTTTGAGCACATCTACACTTAACTTTTATTTGTAAATATTCCAAAAAATCTATCTCTACACGAACTTCAAAGGAGATTTATAACGTTGTATTCTTCTAAAGTATTCTAAATGTGAAAAATATACTTTGATTAGGGCTCGAGCTTTTTATTCCGAACACAAAAACAAGAAACTATGAAGTTGTACGTTGTTTTATAGACAACAGTTTTATAGAATTTCGTTTCACATAAAAAAAATCTCATACTATGATTTTAAAGAATAATCATACGCAGAATACTTACTTTGAAAAAATCATTGATCTATGTTTTGATATTCATATCATAGAATAAAAAATCAAATATTCTTTATCCTCATATTGTTTAGTTAATTATACAAAACTTTTTACCATGAAAAACATTTCATCGAGTGCCAGTTTCTAAACGTTTTCATACCTTTGACAAAATGCATAGCTGTCAAACAGCAATTTCGACGTAGCGCTCGCCGCCCGTGGCACATCTCGCTTCGCTCGCCCGGCTGGCGCATATTTGGTCATAGTTCTAACCTAACCTAATCTATTTGGTCGGAGTGCCCTAATAGTTATATTACTAGATCGTAACCATATCATAATTAGAAGATTGAAGACATTTTTTATTTGAATATTATTGCATTTGTTGTCTACTACAGAACTTTGATTAGCAGAGTTGATTGATTGAACTGTTCAAGTGTGTATATATAAATAATCTACGTGACCAACACACCCCGGCTTTTAACCCCCATGGAAAAATACACCGAAAAAACAATATTCGTTAAAAAATAATTCTATGATTTGATAAGTTTGTTAAATAAAAAAATGTTATTATAAAATTCATTGAATTTTGTTTCTGTGAAATATGTTTCATTCAAGTAAATAGTCGTTAAAACAATAATATTCGAAATAAAAATACAAGGTCCAAATATTATATGAAGCATTTGCTGCGAAACGAAATTCTATGTAATTTCTGTCTGCGTTACAAGGGAACACCGTTTTATTTGTATTGTTTTAGATAAATTCCGTATTTTTGCCAAACAGATCCAATATCGATGATTTAAATTAATCAGAATATTTGCCAAGTTCATATTTTATGGTTTTTTACAATTATTTTCAATTTTACTATTCAAACAAATTGTGTTTGTGTTGCATTTAGAAGCATAAACAATTATACATTATTTTGTTTTTGTAACCTACTTCACTGTTCACTGTAGTTTGTCAAAGTTTTTGTTAAACCATCCAATTACATAACATTACTCCAGAAGGAGTAACAGTATATTTTACGATTAACTCACCACAACTTCTTTGAGTGTATGCTTTAAGGAAGATGTAACTGTTATATTATAATATTGCGGTAGGCATGAAAAAACTACTTAATACTCTAGTTGAGACTCCAGTATTGGATCATATTACGCAGATACGTTTGAAAACTTCATCAGCACAAGCTGCTCTGCCAACCATTTTACAAAACATCATAAATATAATATTTTTGAAGTTAGCCCTTAGTTTCCCTTCAACATAGAAAAGGCAATAGAAAACTATTGGAAAAGTGTTTGCCAGACAATAAAAGCTACCCAGTAAAATATTCATACCTGTAATTGCTGGCGTGTACTAACTGTTTTCCGGAATTTGTGTGTGCTGCGTTCCACGTTTTGACTGAATTTGAAAACAAACAAACACAGGCAACTAAACAATGGGTGCGAAATTCAAAAGTTTTGAACACGCACGTAGGATAATTTTACGCAATCGTGTATAACACTTTAAAACAAATGTATTTAGGAATAAGCTATATTATTTTCAGATATCCTCGAGGCCCACAGTGCACGTCCTCGCAAGATAGCCTCACTTATCGGCATCGAGGGAGGCCACTCCATCGCCAACTCGTTGGGAGTCCTCCGGTCCTACTACCAGCTGGGCGTTCGGTACATGACCCTCACTCACACCTGCAATACCCCATGGTAAGTGCAACTGAGCGACACAAGCATCAGCCAAATCTTGGAACATTCAAACTATTTCAACATCCATATTGACATAAAGTTATTTCTAATCTTTATTACCCCGCTTTGTTTAAGCAGTACAAAAGATTTTTGATCATAAATATCATCTTTTTGTATTTCTACAAAAAGTGTCTGATAAATTATTCATGTACAGTCGCCGACTCCAGTTTGTATATACCATACCGCAGATTGCAAAGTTCGCAACTAAAACTGCAATTAATTGTGCCCGAAATGGCGTATCGGAAAACGCCGTTTCGCTTTCTACTGTAAACATTTCAATGCAATTCTGTTTGCTCGCAATTTAGTGCAATTTGTCTTAAATAATGAACTATTTGTGAAATTACTTAGTGGCTACGATGTTTCGGGACTTGTTTCGATGTGATTTAATAATTAAGTAAATAAAATAATGGCCTAAGTTTTGAAAATTACGTTAACAAACTAAATTCACTCGAAGCACGATCTCCGTATTTTCGCAAATAATTCGTATTATTTATTGATGTTTTATTGTTGTTTGTGCCTTGTGCGAGATGAAATAAGAAAGTCGAAGTGTAATAAATATTCCATTTAATATTGTTCGAAAGAAAGATCCAAGCGATTATAGGTCTCAATCAATACGTGGATTTCAAGTTTCGTTAGTTTTGTTCTTGTTTATTTTAAGCTCCAAATAGGAGAGAGAGAAAGACAAAACTAAGATTCAGAACTTTTACTTCACAAAGTAAGAACATGGGCATAACTTTTCGTAACATTACCCATTGTGAGTAAATATTGTATTTTATACTGTACCGTAATATACTTTAAAATGTATAAATATTTGTTTCGGGCTACAAAGAATGTGCCGGTCTATTCTGTTAAAATCTCACCGTGAAAACTTAAGTGTGCGTGAAGTGAGCTGCCAATAGTGTCAATTCCTAGCATCGGGTGGCTAGCTCACTTCACCTAAGTTTTCACGGTGAGATGGTTACAGAATAGCACTACCTTTCTTATCGCCCAGTGGGTGTGGGCTCCTGATCAGAGGAGACGATGCCAAGAGGAGCAAGATCTCATGTAGAAGCAAGTTCATTAAAATCAAGCAAATTTTTTTGTTTCCTAAACTGAGGAAAAGTAATAAGGTGCAAAAAACAAATTAAATACGAATTTATTCGTTCTATTCATCGACTGTTAACAACATCAAAAAATTGGCGTGACAAGTTTATTCAGTGCGATGCAATTAAAAGTAAAAAGGGATAGTAGCGCGAGTGAGGACGCACGAGTTCACGCCATTCGGAATAATAAATAATATGTGAACGAAGAGACTACTTCCTAAATGATGTTCCTGTTACGATTAAGAGAGGAACAGAAGTCTATTGGATAAAATATATTTAGTTATATTCATGTACTAGCAAATAGAAATACAGGTATTGTCTGTGGAAGTGCTCGTAGCGAAATGGCTACGAAGGTCTACGAAGCGTAGCTCCGTGACTACGCCTGACTTGCTTGCTTCAGAAACTAACTATTAATTACTGTAGCGAGCAAAGATAACCTTTGTTGAAGGTACCAGTCATACTGGAGGTGTTGACATCGATCCAGAAGCAATAACATTGATCTTACCTTGGAATAGAACGCGATATCTGCTTCTCACTGATCAAAAACGCACTAAATAGTAAACATAATTATTCACTTTTTCATCCTGTGGATCTACTATCAACTACTACTAAAGGTATACTGTAGGTACTATAGAACCTAAACTGACTAAGGTCACCCATAGAACAGTTAGTGTACGGACGATAGTCTAAATGTAACAAGTAGCCCACGCTCGCACAGCTATGAACAGCGTGATATTGTAATGTTTTTTGGAATCATTGTTATTGCAGACGGTGATGCAGATTACCGTCTGCCTCCTTGTCGTGATATCTGTGCAAAAAAGGCTCATGCAGACTGGGGCGACTTGTCGCAGGGACGTGTCGCGTGGCAATTCTGCGATATTAAAGCCACACAACACTATTCACACGCGATAAGCAGCGCGACACCATGGAACATTTTGTATTACGTCGTGTCAACATCGCCGCGATAACGCATTGCGCCAGCGACGTGAAACAAAAGAGTATTTTCTGTGTCGCGGCGCGACAGGTCGCTCCTGCGTATAGCGTCGCGCGTGTTTTTATAGAAATTGTTCTATGAATATATAATTTATCACAAAATCGCGTCGCGTGACAAGTCGCGCCAGCCTGTACGACCCTTAATACGCACTATGGAAGACCTCCATGGACTTGAGCCAGATTCTGGTCTCAGCTTATTTAAAGCCTAATGGAATAAACGATACTAAGATAAAATAGCACATTACTGCCGCGACCTGCAAAAGGGGCATCGATGGATGCAGCCGAGGCACACATACTTGACTCCATCAATGCCTGGTTGCGGCCAAGGCTTGTATAGTACTTTTCTCAAATAATGCGCGGCAATTCAAACTAAATAATTTAATTATAAATTCCAGAATCAATGACGAACAACGATATTTTACACTAGTAGCTATTCAAGAGTTCCGTTATCTAGCGTCTAGGTCTATCATCAGACCAGCTAGATGGTATCACATTATTTTATGATCATCGGAATGCCATTTCCATGGTTTTCGAGGGCACTGACAACCATAATGGGGTTAAAATCAAAATTCGGGCTGACGCCAACCATTTACTACATTTCACCATTTTCATTTACTAAGTTTCAGAACACCGCATAGCTAGGAGACGCGTCGTATGTGGTCGCGATCCTCAGCATTGAAGGAAGGAGAAAGGAGAGTTTTCGAGGGCGTGGTACGATAATGGGTAATCAAATTTAAAAATTTCGTTGGGGCATCTTGAATTTTGATTTTTGTGTTAAATTGAAATCCTTTCATAAGTACGTAATACAAAGCGTGTTTGAACGAATCGCAAACAAATCGTGTACGCGCAGAGTTTGCTATATGAAGCAAGGAAGTTAGCGACTCTGCGATAACTTAACAAACAAGAAACGAGCGAAAACATACATTACAATGCTTACATGCGTTGTACATGAATTGTTAAAGTACATGTCATATTTCTGATAGTTCAGGGCGTACCCTTCGAATCGACGGCCTGCCTCGTCACACAGTCAAGGAATAAAAATGTTAGCACCATAAAGTTGTTACCCGTAGAACTCCGGTACGTATCAGTCTAGCAGTCCACCTTGTAAAAACATTTTTTCTTGCCAAAGTGCGCAAACTTATTATTCCATCTCCTGCCAGCTGAGTAGGTACTCTGCAGTCTTGAACGTTGGCGGCTCGGCAGTTTGCTTTACATATTATTTCCTCTCGCGAACTGAACTCGGGTGCACATCTAATCGAGGTTGTTACAACTAGAAAAACCGGTCAAGTACAAATCGCACTAAGGGTTTTTCTGGCCGGTTCCACTAACAGTTTACCAACTTTTGATTGTTTGGCTGCTTCGCACGGTCTTTACGACTTGATAAAAAATGAAGATTACTTGGTAAGCAAGGCAAGGCAAGAAAAATTGGTAAATTGGCACACAGTAACACCTGCGTTTGAAAAAGATAAGTTAACATAACAAAACAGATCTATAACCACGAGCACAGAACATAAATTGTAGGCAGCTTCACGTCGACAAGAAGGCTTCCCCTCAGCATGATGCTCAGGCACCGTTAGTAGGTGATTTATGTGCTTGTAATATATCTAGACAGAGACAGATAAACCTTTTTCAATAACAATAACTTTTCAAGAAGTTTGTAGAAACTCTAACGTTGCTATAAACTTCTTGAGGGCGGATTCGGAGGATAATTTTTTTCTCTTCCGTTGAATTTTTAACACATTCTACATACGAAAACTGTCAGAAGTAAGTCTTATTCCGCGGATAAAGTTTATTCCTGTTTGGTCGAATCCAATAAGCTTGATTAGCAGTGTAACAGCATCCTTACTCGAGCTATAACAGCATCCTTTCTCGAGCTACTTGTGGAACTTTGCAAGTATCTACATGTAATTGAGGCGAATTCTCACATGCAAGCTGTCTCACTAATAGGACGCAGTTATGAGCTGATTACGTGTCAGAGAACGGGTATCTACGGAACTCGATACACATTATTTTCAATATTAGGCTGTGAAAGTGTCTTAGGGATGGCTTAATAGTCAATAACTGGCTAAAGTACTAGCTCTGTAATACTTCAATAACATCAAAGCAAGAATAGTCTATTCATTCAGTCATTTTGACTAAAAGCTTATATACCATATGAGGACGAAAATACGACAGTAATTGAAAACACTGTCAATACCTAGTACCTACGTGGAGTATTTTGAAATCATCAAATAGGACCTAAACTAAAGTAGTGATTGCTCGACTATGGGTTTTGCCCATTTTTGCCAATCAGCAGGCTAACTATAGTGACCAATTGGATATTATTTATTTGTTTAATTTGTGTTTGTAGACTGGCAAACTAAACTTAACAAGATAATGTTACTCAAAGAGAAAAAAAACTTAAGTATCGTTTGAAATCATCCGTATTATAACCATATAGGTAGTTGTGCAAAGGTTATTTTAACCAATCTCGATGTTGTAAACTTTCGTGTAATTCGTGTACACGAAGGCAACGAACATAAACTAACGTTGTTTTAATGAACGAACGCTCAGAGTGTGACACTGTGTAAGCTTCCCATAGTTGGGGTAACACCTCGGATTTACTGGCAGGCTTACTGTCAAAGTAACTACATCTGTACAAGTACCCATGTGGGACGCGTAACTTGGTGCGTCTTAAACATATACATAGGTATTAGTTCTGAAGTTTTGCCGATTACTGTTTATTATGTACAAGCTTTTGCCCCCGGTTTCGCCCGCGTGGAGCTCAGAAATCATCCCATGGGAATGTACTACCGAGATAAAAAGTATCTTAAGTCATAACCCTAATGATGGTCTATCCTTGTGTCTCCAAATCCGTAGGCAGTCACACAGACAAAGTTAATTGCGCAATTTATAATATTAAGTATGGATTAATATTATAAATTGGCAAGGCTGATAATCAACTAAATTTTTGAGAAAAAAGTTATTTTATTAATTTCTTAGACTCACCCTTGACCACTATCTCACCAGACGACGAGCAAGTGAGGGTAAAAAAGCAATTCGAAATATCTTTGAAATTGCTATCATACTTGTCGTACAAAGCAATCGACCCAAAAGATGAGGGCGTCCCTTGAGAGAAGTCTCAGGGAGCTAGTTTAAAATAAATCTTAACATTACCCATACAGACTGGGAATTTATTAGACGTAACCGAATCAGGGTGTTAGAAGGCTGGTTTGGCATATCCTAAGGTCAAATGGCTAAATAGTCATTGTATAGAGGTAGACCGTCCCTTTAATTAGGCGGTTAGGTAAAAAAGAGTAAAGACTTCCTCTGAACGGATAGCTACCACAGTCATGTATGGAGTACGGCGGGTTAGTGACGTCACAGGGGAAGTACCTACAGTCAACAAAACAGTTGGTACTTGCTAAACCAAGGACGGCGAAACCCAGGCACGCGGGCCACGAGGTGGCCCGCCAAGGCATTTGAATTTGCCCGCCAGCACTTCGGTCGTCGGTCTTTTTGGAAATGACCCTATTATTTCTTATGTTTCCTGTGTTGTCCAAAATCATTTTTTACCAGCTGCCCGACTTACGCTGTCTTGTCTTCTAGAGTTCATACAAAAACCCCATATAAAAAAGGACGTTCAGTTTGGTAAACAAGACAGAGTAATATAAAAAAGAAATACTTACGATGGATGCCGACTTTACGATGATGGGTCACTTACGATGGGTGGATAGCGGGTTCTTTGTTAGCTCGCTTCGCTCGCTCAATGTCCCCACTATCCCTTAGGAACCAAACCTGTCCGAGCTGTGTGTCAAGCTCACTAGGTTCGAACTCTTGCATCGGAAAATAGCCAGCTTTTTACTTTAAATTTTTTTTAAATAAAAAATTCGTCTCCGGCTAAAAAACAATGTAGTGGAGGTCAGGACAGGTTCAGGACACCTTCTAGAACCGCCGAATAGCCTCACATTAGCGAGGCGGCACTTTCCTAAACCCAACCCTGAAAAACCTCCAAATAGGTACAAAATGATGGACACTGGCATATTTTGGGCGTCATAATCATTAAGGGCCACCAGTGAGACCGCGCAATAGCGGCGGTCACATCGCAAGCACAACGATCTGCCTGTCTGCAAACACTAGCCACACTTTTAAGTATTAGTCCATAAATCTTGAAAACTAGTGAACCCATTTTGATGAACCTTGCACTGTTCCCTAAGTTGAAGTAAATGTAAGCTAGTAAAAAAAAATGGTAACGATCCGATCAATAGTTTTGGAGAAATGCGTGGACGAGCATACATACATGCAAACATACAAATATACACCTATAAAATTTTGTATATTTGTTTGTAAGCCCTAAGAGATTATCATATTTGATAATATATTGCAGTTCCAATAATATTACATACAATACGTGTTGAATTGATAACCTCCTTTTTTTAGTCAGTTAATAAAAACTAAAACCCAACTACGACAAAAACATCAGTTTCAAAAAGTATAAACAAGACATCGGTTTTCGTATAACCGCAATGGTGAATTTATTAGTACAGGGGTTTTAAACATTTTATTTATTGCCATATTAAAATAGTAATAAAAATCAAACCATCTAAAAATAAATTGATCAAACTATAAAACAATGATTTAAAACTTAATAAATTACGGTATTGTAAAAAAAGCGAAATATAATAAAATTACAATACTTTACGACTTACGACGCTTATCGAAAACTTTCTGAAACTAGTCTTTATAACTGTACCTACAATGCTCAAGTTAGTACTAGAATATTGTTTCACTACATATTATTTTAGTGCGATTATCCAACAAACAGCTGGACAACCTACTGTGCTCAGACACAAACAGTCCAATCATACCCATCTAAGGGTCAACCGCGGACAAGATATAGAAAACGGCAAGTATGAATTTGCTGTAGCATTGTTTCAATTGGATGAAAGCTGCAAATTTAGTATCTGCAGAATCTGCACAGCATCCTTGATAACGGAGAGATGGGTAATCACTGCCGGTCACTGCGTTCAAGATCTACAAGACATTCAATCCTATATTTGGTACGGTAACTATACTGTGCCACCAACCAAATCAAAATTGTATTCTGTAGTATTAGAAATATTCTTACATCCAGGCTTCCGTTTCATAGACGTAAATATGTCGAATGACTTCGTAACAGATAACGATATAAGTTTGTTACGTGTGCAGTCCATCAGTATGCGGCGTTATGGACGACTATCATCAGTTGACCACACGACTATGATAGGGCTCCCAATAAAGTACGTTGGTGCCGGCTACACTAACAAGAAGGGCAACGACCATATGCGGCTGCTGCAGCTCGGAGAAGGGGCCGTCGTCGCATGTGATGGGGAATTTAGGGGCATGACCAGACATCTGATTTGCATTTCGCCAAAGTGTTCGAATCGATTTGAGAGGCCAAACGAAGGGGACTCCGGGGGGCCCTTGTTGTACGACGGACGAATTATCGGCGTGCTGTCTTATGGAGAGCAACCCGATACGAACAATGGCTCTATACAAGTTGAGAATAATGGCTATGCACCAGTCAGCCCCTACCTAGACTGGATATATGAAATTACTCGTCCCAAATAATAATGTTTACACATTATTTATTTAATATCTAATAAACGGCAGGTTTAAGAGCATGGATGGAGGCAGTTTCGTACTTATAAAAGTAAAACAAAGAGTGGTCGCGATACTTGTAATCAGATATAGTTAAAATTCTACTTATCAGAACTCGCCTTAACTGAAGCTTAGAGCGTTAGATTCATGTACACACGGCTACATAATTATGAGAGGTCAGCTTATCCTGTAAATTGATATATAGCCGTGTGTACATTCAGGGAAATTATTTTTTAAGCAAATTGACACCCTACGTCAATTCACCGTATTATAGCCATTTCATAAACCTGTCAAAGAATGGCAGGTATGGACGAAGTACTCTGTAAATAGATACGTGTGGTCAACTGATCATAAATAAAAAGTTAAAAAAAATACGTGTCGATTTGAAAACCTCCTCCTTTTTTTTTGGTCGGTTCAAAAACAACAACAATTTATAATTGCTACTGAAAATAGAAACAAATAAATGTACTGAGAATAGAAAAGACATTATTATTTCTTGTGTAAAGCCTGTGTTGTCTCACTGCAAGGCAAAGGTCTCCCTTTAGTTTGTTCTCCTGATTTCTCTTGGTTTTGGGCAAGTGTGAACCAGGCCTGCCTGTAGTTGTCGAGTTCGTCCTGGCGTCTTTGCCTGGGTCTACTGCGGTGTCGCTTAATGTTTACCATGACCCACGTTGTTGTAGATTGAGCGGTAAGCCCATGGTTCGCTCGGATGCGGAAAATGTGGTCTCTGATTTTTGGCACCATTGATTTCTTTATAGATTGCATCATTCTCAAATGGTGGGAACCCTAAATCAGTTTTCAAACATCGACATCGACAATCGTCCCACTAAAACTTCAGCTCCCTTTCCGCGTGAATGCTTATGACACTATAAAGGTTTCCAACAAGGACAGGTGAAGCAAAACCGTCGGTCACATGAGCCACTTGTAATACCCTGGCAGCTGTCCCGCAGGAAATGGATTCATCTGAGTAGTCTGCACTTACAAGCATAACCTGTATGTGACGTCATCGTACAGTTTCTATAAACACGATTGTCAAACGTTAGGGTAACTTTTCGATTTCCGGTTATGGCTATCTTGAAATAAGTTGGATTGTGCAATACATTCGCCATTTTAAATAGATTCTGTTTGGACATTTTCAGAAGCAGTGCAGGGCTATTTTTTTCCAAAGGGATTAATAGCGTCTATCCGTAACTATATGGGGATATTCGTTTATTGTTACCCACAGTGACTAGCAACTATCATACCGTTTTTACTTACCTCCAGAAACACAAGATTCTCACCTTAGTTAGTATTTATATATTAGAATTATGTAAACTAGTCCGCAAATATCCAGAGTCTTACAACACAAGGGAAGACATACAAACAAATTATTCGCTGCGACATAAAAACAGACTAAATTTGCCCCCCTCCCGCCTTAAACTACACTCATCTAGTCCATATTCAATGTCAATAAAAGTATATAATAAATTACCAGAAGACATAAAACAACAAAACAAAACCAGTATATTTTTAAATAAATTAAAGCAATATTTAATTTAAAAAGCTATTACACAGTACATGAATACCTAACGGATAAATTAAATAATACTACATAATTATAAATAACAGATTTTTAATAAGTAATATAACAAAAATAAATTATAATACAATACTTAATAATAATAATATATGACACTAATAATAATGAACAAATTTTATGCGAGTAAACAAATAAACAATATTAAATAAAATTAAATAAATAATAAATAGACTTGCTTATACGATATTAATAGAATAAGTAAATGAATGGAAAAATAAAATACTGATATATAAGCGCTCTTCCTCTCACTACTTATGTAATTTGCTGTGCCCAACAGGGTCCATAATTGTTTCTATATGTTTTATTTTTACCACCTGTAAGTATACATTATGGATTGCAATAAACGTTTTGATTTGATTTGATTTGATTTAAATAAGCCAGTCTGTCAAAACCCACGGAATTTTTTACAACTTATTTTTTTTTAAATATCTCCGGCATAAAAACAATGTTGTGGAGAGATCAGGAGATCTAGACTCTAGACCCCCACAATAGCGATGTGATGTGGTTGTGGTACGTGTGAACGGGCCTTAAAAATCAAACAAATTAATTAGCAACATTTATTATTATGATGATAACTAAAGAATAATTATAAAGCAGTCGGTTTATAACATTATTAAGTCCTGGAAACATTATAACCGGTGTTATTACAAAAAAAACAGCCGTCTTCCAAAAAAAACACAATGACGAAGGTTTCGGTATGTTTTCGCTTTTACACCACACCCGTAGCTCGTATCAATAAGCCAGAATCGAGCGACAATAACGTATGCGAGATGCGCGAGAATTGGTTCCCTAAGTTGACGTAATCGTAAGCCATTAAAAAAAATGGTCACGATCGGATCAATAGTTTTGGAGAAATGCGTGGACGATCATACATACATGCAAACATACGAACATACAAACATACACCTATAACATTTTGTATATTTGTTTGGAAGAGATCATCATATTTGAGAATATATTGCAGTTCCAATAATATTACATACAATAGGTAGGTACGTGTCGAATTAATAACCTCCTTTTTTTAATTCGTTTAATAGTAAACACTAAAACCCAACTACGACAAAAACGTCAGTTTGTAAAATATAAACAAGACATCGCAACAAAATAACATCGGTTTTCATAAACCTAGCCGGTATGGTGAATTTATTAGTACATGGGTTGTAATCATTTTATTTATTATGAAATGGTAATAAAAGATCAAAAACCATTTTTAAATAAATTGAAAAGTAGTTACCTTCTTAAACAATGATTTAAAACTGAATAAATCACGGTATTGTAAAAAATTTAAATTTAAAATTACAATACTTTACGACTTACGACGCTTATCGAAAACAATTCTTTGAACTTGTACCTACAATGCTCAAGTTAGTCCTAGAATATTGTTTCACAACATATTATTTTAGTGCGATTATCCAACAAACCGCTGGACAACCTACTGTGCTCAGACACAAACAGTCCAATCATACCCAACCGCGTAGAGTACGCCACGGACAAGATATAGAAAACGGCAAGTATCAATTTGCTGTAGCATTGTTTCAATTGGATGAAAGCTGCAGTTTTAGTATCTGCAGAATCTGCACAGCATCCTTGATAACGGAGAGATGGGTAATCACTGCCGGTCACTGCGTTCATGATCTACAAGACATTCAATCTTATATTTGGTACGGTAACTATACTGTGCCACCAACCAAATCAAAATTGTATTCTGTAGTATTAGAAATATTCGTACATCCAGGCTTCCGTATCATAGACGTCAATATGTTGCATGGGTTCGTATTAGATAACGATATAAGTTTGTTACGTGTGCAGTTCATCAGTATGCGGCGTTATGGACGACTATCATCAGTTGACCACTCGACTATGATAGGGCTCCCAATAAAGTACGTTGGTGCCGGCTACACTGACAAGCTGGGCGACGACGATATGCGGCTGCTGCAGCTCGGAGAAGGGGCCGTCGTCGCATGTGATGGGGAATTTAGGAGCATGACTAGACATCTGATATGCATTTCGCCCATGTGTTCGAATCGATTTGAGAGGCCATACCCAGGGGACTCCGGGGGGCCCTTGTTGTACGACGGACGCATTATCGGCGTGCTGTCTTTTGGAGGGAAGCCCGGTACGTTTGGGAACAATGGCTATACACCAGTCAGCCCCTATCTAGACTGGATTTATGAAATGATGCGTCCGAAATAATAATGTTTAGACATTACTAATAAACGGCAGGTTTAAGAGCATCGATGGAGCCAGTTTCGTACTTATAAAAGTAAAACAAAGAGTGGTCGCGATAGATTTCGATGCACTGAACCGTTTAATGAACACTACCAAAGTGTCCGAGCCTTTTAATTTCCCGCTGCGTTATCGGAGTTGGACTAAATATTGACTATAAATTATAAAACTTTAGTTATTGTTTTATTTTAACTTCTGTATTTGAATGTAACCCTCTGATTCCAAAAGTGATCTTCATAGTATTTGTTAAAAAATCTAAATTATTTTCATTGAATTTAAGAGGAATTTGCAACACTATTAGAACTCGCCTTAACTGAAGCTTAGAGCGTTAGATTCATGTATACACGGCTACATATTATCTAGCTATACTTTCCAGTATAAGCTAATCTCGCATTGTATAGGATTTTCGTACAATGAGAGGTTAGCTTTTACTGGAAAAAATCAAAGAATATTTTTTTAAACAATTTGACACCCTTCGTCAATTTATTCTCAGTATTATTCATAAAACTGTCAAAGAATGGCATAGGTTAAAGTTTTGATACTCAATTTGCTTACCAATTTATTTCTCTGACTTTACAACAGAGAGCAACATTGTTTTATCCTGCTAGAAATATATTTCAGTTTCACACTGAAACTGTAGGAAACTTTGTACAGCATTCATTTAGATGACGCCTGGTGTTACTGAAAACGGGCATCAAACCTTTACATTTAAATAATTTTGAATATCCTAAATAAGTTCTCATTGATCGCGTTTGCCTACTATCCAGCGTAAATATGGTTAGTATACAATTGTTTTTATAATTTCCAAGAATTTCTGGACCCTAAAGAAAAAAAAAATATTTCTAGTAACTTTAGAAATAATTATCGCTACCGTACTTAGAATGTTATTTTAAGGTTTAGTTTTCTTATGTGTATATTTATTTGTAACTTAAAATATAACTTAATTTAATAATAATTATTTAAACATATATTCTGTCCATTATCTTATTAAAATAAGTAGATATCTATTAGGAAAATGTGAAACTAATTTGCATGCCCTAAACAGGCAAAATATGGTCTGTACATTAAACCACCAACTTTTACAACTGGTAACACCTGTATTTCTGCAAATAAATGATTCTTATTTTTATTCTTAAATAAACCCTTCCGAAACGTTGTTTTAACTTAAAGGAGCGATAAAGGGAAAAATTACTTTAATTTCAAAAGTCGATGTCTTTGTTCTGTGTTTCAGTTTTTTGCCACTCATTTTTAATTTTGTAGTTTTTTTTGGAAGTTGGTTGTTTTATACAACTTTTTAACCATGGTACCCATTCGAATACCATTTATTTTCGCGAAATTTTCCTGGCGTTTTTCCACTTTTTTGTGATTGGATGGCTTTAAATATTTCACTTTCCATTATTTCTGGGATCTCTTCTTCGCCTTCTATATGGTTTGGACATGTTAATGATGATGTGGTTTGTTCGTCGTCGTTGTAAAGGTTTCGATAGAAATCTGTTGTTGCTTCTAATATATCGGATCTATTCGTTTTCTTCTTTCGGTCTGTTTATCTATTTCAGGTATCCAATTTGTATATTCTTCATGCCTATATGACCTGGTAAATTTGGTACCAAATATTCGTACCTCCTGGAGGTTGCAGTTACACGTACCCGGTCGAAATCGATCGGTAGCATTGATCAATGTCGGGCATTATCGGGTCAGCTGAACCTGAGCTATTTCCAATGAGATCGGGCACCAATAGTGGGTCGATTGGTAAGAAAAAGTATTTATTTCATTTGGTACACCAACAGCAGTACATAAAAAAGTGCAAACAGAACAATAACAAAATAAAACTACTGGTATGTATATGCCTATTATATAGGTATACACAGCATTCACCACAAAACAACATCGTGATAAACAAAAAAATAAAACTTATGAAAACATAAAATACAGTTTTATTAGTAAACCAAATTCAAAATAAAGGCATTACCTATACTAAAAAAAATATACCTACCTAATATGTTACCGGAAGTGTATGAAATCTAGGAATTGTAGACAATTCCTAGGAAATATGTACAATTCCGAGCCTACATATGAAATGTGTAAAATAATGTTTAAAAGATTCTTTAATACACACATTTCCTGTGAAATGTATGTATTTCCTAGGAAATAGATGCAATTCCGAAATACTAGGAAATACATAAAAAGTATGTTTTCTGCGAATCAAATAAATAAAGCATGTTTGTAAACTGAACTCAGATGTTTTTAGGCTCTCCTTGACATAATCAGCTGTGGCAATCACATCGTTAAATCAAAAACATTCATAGGGCACATTTTGAAGGCCCATCTAGCACACATAAAAACTACGTATAATTTCTTATAAAAGTTCACACTTTCATTTGTTATGTTTATATGTTATCTACGTCACAATATGACGTATACAAGTAGAAATCTTTTTATTAAGGTTCTCGTTGATATCGCTCGCTCCGCTATCAACGCTGCACTTACAAACATCCCTAATGTAATACATTTCCGATTGCTATTTAGGAAATGTATAGATTTCCTATGATAAGTGCATATTACAAAATATGTCATAGATTTCCTATCTATATTAGGAATTGGATTACATACTTTTCCGTTAGCATAATTATATAAATGTTACCATGAAAGGTGGAAGGTGAAAGGGTATTAGAGAGATATAAAAAAAAGTGATAAAGAAATATTTATTTATTGGTTAGTTTATGCACTCCCGTACCTCAGAGACTGATTTTCTAAAATTGTTGAGTGATACACCGTGTAAGTCAATTTCTGGAAATTAAAAAAAAATCGGATCAATAGAGCGATGAGACCAAGATTGAATTTGCGGATAGGGATATGGAACAACCTGGTGATGGGATGTCTGGGAGGCTTTGAAGGGACTGAATAATGGATACGTTCAACAAGATCGCTACATTTTACAAATCAAGTAAATTTAGTAAATGCTCTTTGTATTCTTTCAACTCTTTGCGAGTGTAAATGTATGATCAATTCACGTTTGACTGTCGTTTGTTCTCATTGATTCAGGGGCCTAAGGGTCAATTTATACTAGCGCAGAGTCGAAGCGCATCGAAGCGTCAAATTCTTTACAACTAAAGCGAAGCCGCACGAATGCGCGCGTATTGACGAGAATACGCGCGCACTCTTTAACGTGTAGTATTGGGCATCAACAGCAGTGCTATCCAATTTCCGACTGATGTCGCGTAGGTTCGCTAGTGGGCGCATGGATACGCGAGAATACGCGCGCACCAATCAGCGTTGTTCACGCGCGGACGCGCGAATTCCGAAGAATGCTCGCGTCTTTTTAAAATCTCAGAAGTAATGTATGCGTTACGCTGTGGAGTTAAGGTTGAATTTGTTATGTTCAGTTTTAGATAGACGCTTCGATGCGCTTCGACTCTGCGCTAGTATAATAAGTCTACTAATTTATAAACGTTACAATGGTCTCTCAATGGTGAGTTTTTGACAGATTTGCCTTATTAAAACTGTCAGAAATGATATGGATGCGAAGTAGCCTCCGCCAACACCACATGTCGAAAAATTACTGCTTTCGCAGCTTTTAATGCACCACGTTTCAGCGGCACGGGTATAAATAGACATTATTTTTCAATAAATATTTTTGATTACGCGTTATCGCGGTCAACTAATGATTCTATACAGTTTATAAGTACCTATTTTCACGCATTTTGCGAAGAAAAAAAAAAATTAAGTATAAAAAGTAAACTAAATTAAAATGATCATTTTAACATTTAGTTTTTTGGTGACGCTTCGTCGCGAACAAAATACCTCGTGACGCCAGTTCTTGGCAGGAACGAATCTCTCCATCCGACTCTACTGTAATTACATTTAACTGAAAAATGCCTGCAATTCCGAGAATGAAAATAAAGTGTGCAATTACTTGTCAATTACGCATTGTAAAACTCAGTAGCGTTTCCAGTGAATTTGCCGGCTTTTCCACCCTGATGGACATTAAAAAAACTAGTTAGCTGTGGTGTACTGAAGTGGTACAATTGGATTATCCTACCGCGTTAAACGGGTAGACAATTATTTAACTTTTTAAATTAAACAGTTAAAAGAAATACTTACGCCGGTTTTTTAATGACGTTACAAGTGAAAGCACACTGTTATTGTATTAGTAAAAACGCTTGTAAAACGAGTGTATAGATTCCTTGTATTTCCGGACTAAGAATGCTAATGACGAAAATAGTATTCAAACTAGATAGATTGACCGCTTCGCCTTTTTCTGCTTACAAGAACATAAAGTAATTGACTACAGACATGTCGCTGTATGAAATAAGGAGACATGGTTCGTCGTCCTTCTAAATACCTACAGATTAATCTTACACAACCACTAACCCCCTTACTAATAAACGTTGTATAACGTCTGTATAGTTACACACCGATTTCTCTCTTTCAGTCGTCAGTAATTTGACGTTCGAAAGAAGAAGACAAAGCGTTGTGTAACTATACAGACGTTATACAACGGTTATTAGTAAGGGCGTAAGTAATTAGTGGTTGTGTAAGAATTTAACCTGAGCAAGGTTAGTTTACACTTTCATCAGATACTTGTGAAACAAGGTATAGTGACATTATTTTACAAGATGTACTAAGTACTAAGATCTCATCACGTTATTAACTTTTATCGTGGACTGTATCAGCACTCTATCTATGTTCGTATAGTTGTACGTTTATGTGTGCAAGCCTAGCCCGGCGTAACATAATACTCAAAGCCGGGTTACTGCCGCTAGAGAGCTACTTACCATGCGAGTAAAAAAACTATTTGAACGCTTAGCGTGCGCGGGATCGGGATAAAAACTATTTTAGTTACAAACAGGAGGTCCCTACCTGTAGGTACTAACTTTGTGATTGTATTCACGATATGTTTCTGATAACGAATTCATTCTGTTGGGGATGAAAGCGTTTATTAGCTACACTGTTACTGAGTTCCGAGCATAAAGATTTCAATTTATTCATGGTATTGCAGTATAATTGGTTTTAGCTCATAGTTGCTAGCTTACCACGGAGGGGTAGGCAGAGGTGTGTCCGTTTGCAAACCAATGAGGTTGTCGAGGATCTAGCTTCTATAGACGGTATAAATATTATCTACTTCTCTCCGAGAAAATCAATGCTCACACATAATTTACAAACACATTTATTTCCAAACACGCTACACAACCAATTTAAAACATCTGTCAACAAAACCACAGAAGCACTTAGATTAAACCACTTTCCTTAAACACAAACGTATTAAGTAAATTTAATTTACTTATTACATTTGAGTTTAAGGAACAAATCTCCGGAGTCCTTATCCAGTGTTTGTTAATTACGTTAAATCTTTGCTAAGCATCGGTGTCAGTGTCCGCGATCCGTCTGCGACGTGACGGGCTAAGCGCAACAAATGTCACTGTGTTGCTGTGAAGCGGACACACGCATGAGCGGAGCGGGCAGCTGGGGCCTATTTAATAAAACCAACATGTGCCAGGCGTCAATCCGACAATTCTCAAATTTTACAAGTTTTTCATCGTTTTAGTGCATTAATAACAGCAACTGTCGTAAAAATATGACAATAATATAAATGTCACATTGACAGTTATATTAAATAAGCCCCTGGTTAGGAGTCTCGTTAGTTAATTCTTAGTCCACCGCTTATTAGTCTAGTGTGTAAGAAGTTTAACATACTGAGAGAAAACAGGATTCACACTTTTTCCAAATCATCCATATCCTTAAAAATACCCAAATAATTGAATGTGCATAACATTGAAGTATAGAAAATTCCCTAGTCATCATAAATTATTATTTGGTATTTTCTTACTGAATATACCTACTTAATAAAGTTTCTATTCATTTGTAAAATAAAAAGCATACAAAGTCACATGAGCGAAGCCGCTGGAACAGCTAGTATAAAATGATAAAGTGGAACACCTACTAACATGTCTTTCTGATTTGGGTAAACAAGGCAAACACAGGCTTTTACAGTCTGTGTCTTGTGATTTAAAGTGACACCCGCGACATCGCATCACCAAGTCCCACCCCGAATGTAGATGTAAGGGCAAGACTTAGTCTGTACAAACGACGTGGCATTTGTAACGTCCCCCGCACTAAATACTTTGAATTCTAACATCAAATGTGCTGCTTAATGGACTAACATTAGTCTCCGGTAAAGGACGGAGACGTGGTACGTGACTCTTGCGGTACATACGAGGAGGTGTGTTGGGACATGGGACAGGCGCTTTAGTGATAGTAATAAGGCGAGTCACCGAAATTGTCGTTTTTTTTTTTATTTGCCTTGTCATCGAGCGGTTGCGAACTTACAAATAAAAGAGAATTAGCAGAAATATACACCACAAACAGTTAAAATGTTTCAATTCCCGTCATTCTCGCGTTGAGGGTCTATGAGTAAATCTTCTGGTTATTATAGCGTGAAATTTGTCCGTTACAAGTGTTTCTCAGACTTTAAATCACAACATACTTTGTTTTTGTGATCACGAACGAAATCACGTATTTTCATAATAATGATATACCGGTCGCTGTTGTGAATAAATATGTTTTAGAACGTGTTACATCATTTTTATAATATAATTAAATATGTGACACGATAAATTTTTTTAACAATGAAATATCAATTATTTTGTTTATTATTATGATACAAAGCTTAATAGAATGTGCCCTGTTTCATTTTCTAAGATAAGAACATGTAATCGTTCTTTCTCATCAATCTTTAAATAATTACGTCACAAGAACAGAAGAACACGACCCGTAAAAGTTGATTACAAAAACTCCTAATCCCGTAATATTCCACGAAGACGGCGTTTACCACGTTGTTTCTCATTTCCTTCACAAAGCTCGGTGAATGGGAAATTGTCGAAAATTCAATTGTTCTTCAACAAAAGAAAGCGTACAATTAAAACTCAAAATTGTAAAAGAAATTCACTTTAAAGTTAACAAAGTAAATATCTGGATTTAAGAGAGAACGCGGCGGCGGCGGCGGCGGGCTCACCTGCTTGTTTCTAAGATTACATGAAAAGATCGCGGGGATAAGACTTTGTTAATAATTACTTTGAATATCTTGTCGGATTTTGGTGCCGATATGAAACGCTGAAAACATTTTAATCCGTTTTTTAAGTATTTTGTATCAGTATCAATTTTATGTTAGCTTTCAAGCTTAAATTGTTTCTAAACGTCTTGCATGTTTCATCGCAACCGTGAACATATTGACATTGATTCTATATTAATGTGGGTGGAGACTGCCGCCTATCCATCTGATCCCCTAATCGCTTCTTACGGCACACATGGGAAAAGATGGCGCAGCCCCGACACCACTCGACAAATTCCCTTTCATTAATATAAAACTGGGCTCTCGACTAAGTATTAGTAAAGTCAGAGTTATCTCGCAATCTGGCTGTTTCATTTTTACCAATCAACGAGAACCTTTTAAGTTAGAAAAAATTGGTCCAGACTTTATGCTGCTATTTTAGGAAGAGTGGCTATGTTTTGTGGGAGGATATAATTATTAAAAACTACCACTTTATAATGCCGATTGAAACCTGCATTATATTTAATAAATGATCAAGCATTTACAATGCCTTTTTACTAGAACTACTAAACGAAATAGGCAAGAATAGGGAATAAAAGTAAGTGAATATACGACGTTAAACTTAGAAGCGTGTTGAGAGTCAATCAATGACATTACGGATATAGTACCGACCCCATGCAATTCACTATCCTTAAAGAATTATCCCTTTTACAGGGATATCCTTTTACTCACGGCTACGTCCGACACTTTGTGTAAAGACTGGCTTGTGTTGTGGCCTGCTCCCTGTCGGATATTTTCTACTTTTTTTAACCGTTGCTCCATTTTGCCAACAGTTGGAAAAACTTTTCCTACCTTTTTATTAACTAGTTGTCAGGAGTGACGTTTTGTCGGTAGTTTTATCCCATTTTTCGAATCTGTCTATCTCTTGTCTAGTTTATTCCTTCTGAAGCTTTTAGATCTGTATGAATGGGCAAAAGATAACCTAACCTATCCAAGGTGAGGAACTTACAGTTTCGAGTTCAAATCCTCGGATGTTAATGCGTGTCAATCATTAAGTTTTCTTTTCTTTTTACCTGATCTTATATCATATGTTTATAATCATATAGGACTAATCCGACAACCGTGTTGCGTAGGTACGTGTAACGTATTATTTTCCGTTTTCGCGAGACACTTCGCCATGTGTCTAATGTCCGCGTTGATTGACGGGTTACAAGCTTCACATACAGATGGCACAACACACTGAGAGATACACACTGGACATGGGTCATTTGTTGGGAACATGTCGTCCACAATCTGTTGACAGACAGACTTAACTGTGTGCTGTATGTAATCGAAAATACGATATTATCTCAGTTCAAGGTTTTGAATACACGATGTGATTTCAAAAGCAAAAAGCATTTATTAATGGAACAAAGTTCTTTAACGCAGCTTGCGGTAGGAGTAAACTGGCAGAAATCATCACGTAACGAAAAAACGTTATGCCCCAAAAAGTCCGTTTCAAGTATCAAACACTTTTGTTTAAGATTTTAAGCAAGCTAAGAACTTAAAATAGATTAACAAAAACTATTGACACTTGAAACTAGGAGACCATACGAGATGACTCTGTATTCGTACGTACGTTACGTTTCAACCACGACACCTCCCGACATAAGCCAATGCTGAGGTAGGTGTAGTCATTTCACTATATCAGTTTCATATATTTTCTTTCGGAACATTTCCCAATTTCGGACAACCGCCGAGTTCCACACATTCTAGTTTATTGTAATAAATTATCCTTCGTTTCGTTTCCTCCTTTATTTCCTCAAACATAGATATAATAAGTACAATACGTATTTTCCTCACCGACTCCCCCTCCTTTCCCTTTTGACAAATGAGGTGTTATTCCATTCATACGAAAAAGGTACGATATTACAATATTACTTTTGTGTGGCGTTCGCGTACGGTGTACAAGGACGACGTATTGAAAAAAATATATCTTCGTGTCTTCTGAGCGCCTGGTATCGATACTTGTTGCATTGAATTTTGAGAGACTATTCAACATGTTTCCAGTTTTACTTTGAAATTCTCGATCTTACTTAATGAAGGTTGTTTGTTTGTTTAGTTTTCAACCTTACGAGATTCCACTAAATTACTTATTAAAATACAGTTTCTTCAAGGTTCAGACTTCGAGGCTCCAATACAGTCGTCGAGTATTGATACGCCAGACCGTCTAGACATGATTCTGAAATAAATACGACACGCTCTCAATATTACCATTCATCTCGAGCTTTGCCGCGACCAAATCGAAATGGGTGAAACCCATTATTTAGAATCTACGTTCAAGTTTAAGTATTAAAAGATTCTTATTAGGCATTCATATAAGCATTCAAATAATTTATAGATTGAATAATTGATTTTACTAAATAATATTGAAAGTCACAATCGCCATCTATAAAAACGCTCTTTTGATTAGATCGAATTTCTTGATTTTTCATAAATGTACCTACACCTATGTTAATAAAACTCTAGAACCTAGCTGAACCGGGTCTTATGACCCAGAATACCAATGAATTGTAACTCAGAATATATTTGCCAAATCCATGCATATACTAAATAGTAGTTACGTATACAGAGGGAGCGTGGTTCCTAATTAACACAGTGATTTACTAGCAAACGTCTTGGATTGCTTTGCTAATCTACTACGAGCCAGCGCTTAATGTGATCAGCCTCTCATGTCCTTAGGCATTGCTTAGGAGCCGCTGTGATCCCGAAATAGTAAGAAAGTTTATCGTAGATAAAATATTCTTATATAAAAAATAACCTAACTTTAACCAATAGAAAACTTTTCAACTGCAAAGATTTTATCTTGGACGTAACAATGTTTCAGAAAATACAATTGAACTTGACTTAGAAATTCTACGCGGGGTCAAGGTCCTCTCACCCGAGCTAGTCCACTGGGTATATGGGTAACAGGGATAGTGCCACGCTTATCACTTTGCTACGAGATGGAACTATAAATGGTTAATCGAAACTTGGAACCAATATGGCGCACCACGGATTTGAGAAATATGGTTAGGACTCATGATGATGTGCATATTTATGATACAATACTGAGTCTACTAAAACATTGAAGTTTGTTGTCAAATAAGATATTTACATAATCTATAAGTTAATACTCTCAAAATATAATATGATAAACCCACATTGGAAAAGCGATTTCCAAAAGTTAAAATTCTCTAAAAGTATTAATAGTATGGTGTTACGAACATATTATTTTTGAAACCATTAGGAGTACTAAATGGTTTCAAAAATAATATGTTTGTAACACCATACTATCAATACTTTTGAAACAGGTTTTTTCTCAAAATTGCAATCGTTATTTCACAAGAAAATTGCTTTATAATTATGTAAATGTATGAAAGAGGGGTTAAAAACGAATCATAGGGCATATAAACATTCGTCCGCAACGCTGTCAACAGTGAAAATGCTTTTAGCAATGCTAATTTTTTGGCCGAAAAACAGGCCACGCAAGAGAATCAATAAAGAATTTTCTAAACCAGTTTTTGAAAACCAATAAAAAATACCTGCACTACGCTGGACCAATAAACTGCTCCATACCACCACACATTTTTGCATGCATTCAGTGCATTAAAGATATCAGCCGGACAAAGGGCTGTCAAAAAATAGGGAAAAATTGAGGCATTGCGCTCCGTATGGCCGAGTGGCGCACCACCAATCATTCAATTAGGCACCTACTACGATGTGGCACGGTTTGGATGTGGTCTGTATAAAGTAGAGGAGACATTATGTTGTTGGTAAAATTTGAACTGCCTATAAACAACTAAAACATAAATATAACACGTACTGTTAACAAAACTTTAAATAATAATGTATTGTATGTATTGTTCATAGATAAAGAAAGGGATATTGATTGATCAGCAAATTGACTATCAACTTAATCTAACCGTATATTCTATATTCTACAAACAAACAGGATCGCCGCGCCCGCGCCGGCGGCGGGCGGGCGTCTAGAGACGGCAGTAAGTACTTATAAAATTTGAGCGTCGTAAGAGCGTCGAGCGCACTTCCGTCATCTTCAAACTATTCAAAGCCGTTTCTATACGTCAGCAATGAAATAGTGTCGTAGTGTGAGTAAATTGTAACACTCTTGGTTTGTAGAAATGGCCACCGAGGCATCTTTGTGCTCTGTGGTATATTCAAATCACAACTGTCACCGATAAGTGATGTAGTATGTCAGTCTGTTAAACAATTAATTCCCCTGACTCATCCATCTCTGCATCGATATGTACGTATGGATCCATATGCACATTATGGATGCACAGTTTTAATGATTTTATACTGAATATCACGTCTAAACGAGTAGTGTTCATCATTTGGAATAAATATATTATGTTCAATTAGAATATTTTCTTAATAAATCAATCTGTGAATATTTTATATTACATAGTGTAAATAATTAATTTGTACAGTTATGCCTAACGCGTATAAAAAACTGAGAATCACGAAAAAACTATCAAGCGTATTTTTCTGAAACCTTCACCATTTTAAATAATGTGATTTAATTACTTATGTTTCAGTAGGTATACGTGTTTTATTAAAATACATTTTGTTTTATGCATAATCAATTAATAATGCATCGAATTTGAGCGCTGCTTGATGGGCGAGTCCTGGCGAGTCCTGGCGATTACTGGCTGAACTTACGACGCGTTGTTTTTTTTAGTTGTTTAGTTTTAAACTTTGTAATAATATTTGCGTGCCCGCCGGTAATATATGGCTGAACCTATTCCCTGTAACACCATTGTGTACCCATATTTGTAAAATAAAATATATTTTATCTTTAACTTTATCGTTGCGTAAGCTCAGCACAGAAAACGCAAGCTAACCATTCAGGGCCATTGGCATGTATCTTTTCTCAGGAGTTTCGTGCACAATCATCACAAACAGCTAGTTTTTTAATAATATTATTATAATAGGTGACTTAGTGCCACTCCATTATCTTTTAAACTGACTACTTTTCATTCTAAGTCTTTTACCCTCTCCTTTGCCACATCAACATATCTATTATTAGAAGCAAACTTGTCCCTCATACACTGCAGGAGCAATTAAGTCTCCGTCCGCCACCCGAGTACCGCTATACGATACTTTTTAGATTTATTAAGTAACATGAAAGCCATTTCAGATAGAAATATTCTTCCTCGTTAAAATTAAATACTTATCTTTTTCAATGCGGATTAAATGGCTTAAAATAGAAGAGCTAAGTGGTTTTCAGGTGGCTTGATACTTGATGGATCTGTTAATCAAAAAGAATCGTTTAAATTATAGTCAGTTGATTAATAGTTTAAAATCCTCACAATTTATAATCGTTTTGTTAGAAATGTCTGCATTATGTTGTTGTAAGATTCTACAATGGTATTCTTTAATATCTACTTTGTAAACGTGTTTTCTTTTCGTGTCTTACTTGAAATCATTTATTTTCAAATATAGGTAAACAGTGATAGAAAATCATGTAACAATGTTATAAAATCGTGTAACAATGGTATACAATAATGTAACTATCGTATACAATCATGTACCAATGGTATACAATCATGTGAAACTGGCATGTTACAATCTTGGGATCACCATATACTTGCGTGTCGGCAAAATACAAAACAAAACAAAAACAATGAAAATTAAATAGAGTAAAATTAAGCAAATAGTGTAGTCCGGTGTGTCTGTGATTTAAACGTCAGAGTATTGATGGACTCCAGTTAAATAAGTTGAACAGACCCAGCCTCGGGCACATTCGCACGAGCCGAGCATTGGGAATCCAACAAAGTGCAACCAAGAGCGCGAAGAACAAACACACTGTTGATTTTTCAGGACACACAGACTCTTGGTGTTAAGCAGAGCGTTGAAAATAAATCACCGCGCGAAAAAATCTTTGAAATAATTGATTTGAAAAATCCGTTGAAAATTGGAATTGAAAAATCATTGACGGAAATTAAAGTTATATAATTAATCTCTATTATCAAATGAAAAATAATATCTAAAAAGCGATTTAAAATAACAATTCCGGGTTTAAGTATTCAAATAATCGAATTGTAAGTGTCTCAATTTGTAAGTGGCACTACAAATTGGATTCCACACGGCACAGTACGGGGTATGTTTAGTAATTTCATGTAAAGAAATGGATCAGAAACCCTTCACCCTTTAAAAACAAGCACACACAGACAAAAACAATTGTCACCTCCTTGTGGATCACGGCGGCAGTAAATCTGCGATCTAAATCAACTAGATACGTGACCACGTGTCGTAGGTAGCACGGGTAGGGGCGGTAGGGGGTGGTACACAGTCTACGAGCCACTCTAACATAGATAAGAGATAGTTTTCCAACGTACACGATTGTGCCGTAGAACTGTTTGTTAGTACGTGTGCCAGTTTATGAGATCGTTTTGGATGATAGCTGTTTCAGTTCATGTCTTCAGCTAGCATTCAGAAGAGAGTGCAGAAATTAGCGACAGGACTGCGAGCCGCGCTTGTTGCCCTCTGTAAACACTATATTTTAAGAAGAGTAGGTAACCACTTTTGTTGAACGAACCTTTTGGGCAGTATGGAGTTCATAACCTCATGACCAGCTAACTAATCTATTCACTTCACACAATAGGTATTAAAATAAAATAGTTTTTCATAGTTTTCCTTTCCACCGCGCTTTTAAACAACCTCCCATAAAAGCTACTACCTCAGAGCATGGAGACGCCTCGATAGCCGCTACTAGAAGCGGCCTTGTCAACACTTTCCATGCAAACCACAGCATTACACCCATTTACTCGCACTTGGACGGTTTTATACAGCTGCCGTGACAGAACTTGTGCGCAGAACGCACGTCTTCTCTTGACGCTGCAGTCGCGGCTATAGTCATCATAAATACCATTTTTTTTCAAACTTTTTAGTGTTATTAAAATATATTTATTTATAATTTGGTACTGACTCATTACTAGCTTTTATTTGATAGGTACCTACCAATTTTTTTTTTTTTTTAAACCTTCCCCGCCTTTTTTCTCATTATATAAATATTACCTATATAGCCTATGTCACTCCTAAAATTAAGACGAATATAAAGACACCTTAAAGGAATAGACATACATAGGTACATACATACTCTCGGAAAACATTACCCTCCTTCTGGGGCAGTCGGGTAATAAAAACAAGCCTTCCCTTCCCCGATATTCCCCAATGGCAGCAGTGTACAATGTCCTGCGCTCCTGTCATGGCGTCACATAAATTGCATTGCCTCGAAACAAACTCCACGAACATTCTCTTTCGATACAAAAGGTGAGAAAATTTTATTTGTGTTCGGAATATTATGTAACGTGATAAAGGCTTGTATTTTGCTACCATTTTTCTCTTCGGGTATTGCAATATACTGAGCTAAAGTATATACAAACTTGACCAGCTCAAATATAACGATTAGAATGCGGTAAAAGTACCTACCTATAGATCTTTTAATTAAACCATTTTAGTACTTCTAAAACAAAATTAATACTAGTAGTCAGTAGTAAGTAATACTACTTATTTTGCTCAAAAAACTTCTGAAAACACACCAACCTGAAAAATACATCAGTTTGTCAAAATAAATAGGTACATACCTAACTTGACTTCAAAGCGACAAAACTGATAACAAACGTTTTGTATCACAGCCACGCTATGGCGAATCTGACGGTTATCAAACTACGGTTTCAGATAAACGATTTGCTCTCTGTTACCCCACCCATTCATGCCCTTCTCGTGTTACGAGTCGAGTGCTGTCTACCTGGTCAAGAATATCTGTCGGTCAAAGGTCACTCGAATACGAGCTAAGTATCTAAACGACTAACCATAGTCCACTACTTAAAATATCAAAGTCAATCTGCCCGAAGAGTCTGGCAAAGCTCATGCGATCATCAATCCGATGACCACGATGTGGGCTCATTATTATTTACACGAAACCTATCTTCAGCATGACATGATGGAAAGGACAGAATAGCCTATAAATCATATTCCAACGCAAAATTAATTAAACCAGTCAAGTGTATCACGTACGCTCGACTTCAGTATTTGTGAGACCTTTCTCCAATATTCCTATAAAGCGACACGTCAAAATCACATTAATTTCAATGCGTCGTACATGGCACGTTTGGTTGGTCGTGACGGGACACTGTAACTATATTGTCCTCCACGTGGTTGATCAAAGTGAGCTCCCGGTGAATTAATTTACGATGTTATAGATTGGATTCTCTGGGTTAGTTTTAGGTTTTGCGTCTGGGTATTAGAGCAGTGAATATCGCTCGGTAGTAGCGACAAACGTAGTCACATTCAATAGGAAAGCCGGTCCATGTTGCTATGAATGCGTCGGTAAGCCTCGGCTTTATCCCACTACGTGATAGTGCGTGAGATTGGATTTTTGTAATTCGTATTAAAAATCGAAGGCCGATTTTTTGCCCGTTCTGTTAATGCACCCTGATGCGGGTCCAGGTTCTCTAGGACTATTTAAAGCAAAATGTGGAAACTGGAAAGCGACCTTGATATTGCTCGGGGTTTTTTTTGTCACAAAAATGGATATTGTTATGTCTTGATCATTTATTTGAAACAACCACCATTTGGTACTACGACTCTTCATGACTATTGAATAACTGAACGTGTGTATGTAAAATATCTCAAGCGGCAAATGTGATAGGAAGCTATATCAGGAGAGAATGCAGACGTGTGCATTGTGTGCACCGCGATGCATAAATCTTTTTGAGTCTCAAATCAAAATCAAAAGTCACATAAATTCAAACTACGGTTGAATTTATGTGCACAAATCAGCACTTTTCGAACGTCTAAATAAGAACATCCCCAAACGCTGGGAAGAAGAAGTGGTGCAACCAACTTCCTTGCAGCACAACTGTCTGTTCAGTTAGAACAATTTGATTCAATGATGAATGATGAAGCACAATAGTTTACATTACGCAACACAAAACATTAAATTAAATTATTTGTCATAATGTCAGCTAGCACACGCCTCATACCAACAAAAAACATCGAAAACAGAAATAAAAATATAAACCGAAACAGTCGAACACGAACTTTACTAAGTTTGTTCAAGGTGTTCAAACGAAATTCGTATTTTGCTAATTGCTGGCTGTAGGATCCAACTGTTACAGCTAAACTTTAACTTTGATTTTACCTGCCGTAATGAAATATAGTTTAGATTTATATTATAATCCTACCGCTTGAATATTAGACGAAAAATAAATCTACATAAAACTGTCAAAAGTAATTCAGTAAATACCTGATTTTTTTTACACTTGGACTCTCTTTTCTACGAATGTAAAGTAGGTACGTAAAATATATGTTATTTTAAAAAGGCACTAGTCTAACGGCTTGGAATTGGCTGAAGTTCAAATAAATCCCTTCTTCAATGCTTTATGCATAAGGAAGACCGTCCGAAACATTATATTATAATTGTATGCTCACAGGGCGGAAGCACAGCATTGAACAGACACAAATTCTCCAACATCACGACTAAATGAACCGATAATTTTCAATTAATTGAATGACATCGTCTACCCTTCTTGTCTTAGCTAACTAACACTGTATCTAATCAATGTTGCAAGCATCGTGTCGTGAATCGGAAGAGCCGATGACATCCGAGTGCTTTCTCTTCTATACATATTTAACGCTGCCACTCAATGAAGTTCAGTGTTACAAATTGATTAATAAATTATTACGTTACGAAGTTACGTTCTTGTTATGCTTTTGCTTACCTAGTGTTCTGGAAAAAGATAATAAATCATTGAAGATTCAAACCCGCCTGTGATAACCACCAACAGTCACGGGGCCCGCGAGGTTGATTACAGCCCATTACCTCTCACAAAGGGGACACCTAGTCACAACAGTGGGTTGATTGTGTAAGCTCACCATGGTCGGTTCTACCCTTTTATGAGGTTTTTATAATAATTAAATGGACGGTTAAGAGTATCCAGCACAGTCTGCTGAGCACGCACGCCATAAAAGTTAATTAGGCGCAGTACAATACATAAACAACAAATATAGTTATTCACACAATAATTTCCCTTGAGCACTGTAGTTTACGCGTGCATGCGCGCGCGGCCGAAGCATTGCTCTATTCTTAACGGAACAGCCAACTATTTTGAGAAGCCTAGCCGTTAGACTAATGCTCTATATCATATAGACAATCCAACAGAAGTTCAACTGAAGACAATGCTTGATAACAACCTCCTGCACATAAAACATTGTAACAAAAGAAAATATGCCTCGTTTATAGTAGCGAGCCCGACCAGTTCCGAGTGCGCGACCGTTATTTCGATTTGTTTGATATTGCATCTATTTGTGTGCATGAGCTTATTATCTTGGTCCTTCTGCACTTCAATATCTTGTGATACCGACGACTGCCAAAGAAAGCATTGCGAATGAACAATGGCGAACGTATCTTTTTTGTACATATTATATACGTATCTTTTTGTTGTACATTTGTTTTCCTTTTTGCGTCATTTATTCCTTCCTTTCAGGGCCGACTCATCGAACGAAGCACCCGTGGCCAATGGACTGACCGAATTTGGAGAGGTAAGCGATTTTCAACCTTATTGTATGTATTCTAAGAGCTACGCGAGTGTCTGTTTGCAAGGCCACTGTTAATATGGAAGGATGAAAATGTCGATTTGTTTTGTAAGGAATGTTGGAATTATGTTTGGAGTAGGTTGGGTATAGACGATGCGTGGTAACCCTGTGAGGGTATTGAGCGTGGCAGCCCTAGAAGCGTGTGGCTTCTAGGGCTGCTTCACTATCCACTTTTTGGCCACTCCGGTATCGAAATGACAGAATATATATTAATTAGACATAATTTCTTATTAATAAAGTCCAATTTTCCATTTTTTTGTGGCAGCATGTATCGAACTTAAGTTATTACTAGCGATTTCAAATGACTATTGATTCCAAATCAAGTTACTCTAAAACCCTCACTCAATATTAATTCGTCTAGATAAAGAACCTTTAAAAATGCACATGATTTGTGTTTATCTTTGAACCGTGAGTAGAAACCATCGGAGACTACCCGCACATTCATGACATAACCTGGCGTGTTCTAAGAAACGACGGCTAATACCACCAGTCCAGGCGTATACTGCGTGTAAAGGGAAGACTGACTGACGAGAAGACAGGGGATTTATTTTATTAGGGGATTTAATTGGTTTTTAAATTGATGACCAACACACCCGTTTTTTTTTTTTGCTCTTCATGAATGAGTTGGTACACTCTTACTTTATAATTTGTAGGTACATTAGAAACTCAAGTGTAAGCGCCTCATTACTTATAGAACAGCCCAGCATGCACTACATGCGCAGATAATTAATGAATTAAAAGAAGTCATTATTATAGTTCGAATACGACGATAAGATAAATTTTTTGATAGTTTTATGAGATGGCTAAAACACGAAAAATTTATGAACTGTGACAATTTGATAAACAATGAATTTCCCTATATATTATGTATATGTAAAAACGGTCAATATTATTCTAATCAAAACATTATCCTCAATCCCTTTTCAAGTACTTGTAGGGATAAAAACATCAACGTATAATCTACGCGAAGCAAATCGAATGAAGAATTTACTTTATAAACATGAACACTTAAGGAACATAAAGTTAAACCTCAACTAAGCTTTACTTATCCTCAATTTAACTAAGTTAATTAACCAATGCAAATCAACCAAGTTAACCTAAGTGAACGAGAAAAAGATCACGCAGTACCAACTAAGCTCCCTACACCTTACATAAGTTGCTAGAGGCTCGTCTATACGAACTAATTCGAATGGCTTCCATATCCAACGGCTGAAACTAGTTGAAACTAATTAGTTGATTTCTATTTTCATTACGAGTGTCGCCCACTGCGACCGCTCGGGACTATTTAATCGATTTTAGAACGAATTGCTCACGTGGTTGGATATTTCGGGTAGGATTAAAATGTTAGTTCGGTTGGGTTTGAATTGAATTTTTTTGGTGAAATATTGATTTGTTGATCGTGAAATTCTTTCCTAGAGTCAGTTGGCAGGCAATAAATTAAAATCATAGGATTTGCATGACCTTAAATCACACTGTATGACTGTCACAGTGTGTTTTCAGTCACATGTTTCCCTAGCAAATCTTAATGTTTAAATATCAACTTAAAACTTATTAAATCCCACCAAAATCCATCTGACGTGACTCCTTGGTTAGTAACTCAAGATACATAGTGGTCTGCAATAAAACTATTGAACAAAGTGCTCACCAAGTAACTTAGAGTGCAAACTGTTTTGCAAGCCGCAAAGGAATTATTTGGGAAGGAATATCAAAGTATTAATAAAGTGAAATATAAAACAAACAGAACAATTTAACCTAAAGCATAGCATTACAAATAGACAATATATAGTAAGAACTAACTATTCCGGACACATCAATAAAGGAAATCAGATAAAAAAGACGGTCATTCATAAAACAGTTTAGTGCCATCATCATAACAACGATAAATATGTAGTAACGAAACACATCAAGCTCTTAATAATACCAACTGTCTGCTCAACAAACAAGATAACAACGCCACTTCAAATCGAGTAACATTCGCGACCACTCCGAATTTCCTCGTAAAACACTCGGCTGCGTGCCGCCTACCGCTTAGGGCCGCCATTTTGGAGGAACCTTCAGAAATTGAAATATAATCACTGGCCCATCAGCTTGCTTCTCATTAGCATGTTATTAAATTGTCTCGGAGACATCTACAAAGTTAAATGAATGGTCCTTTACCCACTTTTAGTCGTTCGTCCCAGGCCACGCTGTGAGCTCTCGCCATGTTTTTGTGTAGTTCGTGTAAGCTCGACATTACATTGATGATTTAGGCCGTCGTTCGTGTAATTAGAACGGAATCCTCTTGTTTCTTATAGCTGTTATTGTACTAGGGTTGGCTAGCGTGAACTACGTATGACAGGGCGCTATCCACTTGCTCTAGAATTATGATGCCACGAGTTTTGTTAACATCTACAATAAAAACCGGGAATTACTTTTGTTTAACAAAACGCTGTTATAAACTAGATGATAGATCATTTTAGAGAGCTAATCAAATATAAAACGTTTTATTGTCCAATTTTAGATGCCATGTCATATTTAAAGCTTATTAGGATAAAATATGAATCAAAGATAGGACGAGCGTTTGCCAGCCCTATGTTATAATTTAGGAAGATGAATGTGTTGGCGAGACAGTAGTAGTGATGAATGGCATCAATTAAGTTGATAGTTAATCGATGATCTCCCTACGTATAATGTAGAACTTCTGAGCTATATTAATATGACGTTGGGGTAGTTTACAGCGTCTTTGCAGCCAGTTAGTGTCTCGATACAATTGATTAGACACGAAATTATAGAGAGTCAATAGATTAGATTATTACAATATTACACTTTTTATTATAAATAATAATATTTACATAATAGACAAAATAACAGTCTTTAAGTATTTTTTTTTTTCGTATATGTATTTAAAAAGGGTAATAGAAGAGAAGATGGCCATGATATTATATTCATAATATCAAATGATAAATATTAAAGATAGATAGACTCTTTATTATGTACACCATAAAAATTACAGACATTTTGGACATTTTATATTTTACCCCAAAAGAATCCTAAGCATACCTAACTACTGTAAAATGAGGAACTGACTTCTGATAACTTACTGGACCAAAGGCAAAACAATTAGTTAATTTTAATAAATATCAACAATTTAAATACAAACAATTAGGTAACCGGTGTCACTGTCGCGCTGCATTAAGACTAAATTAAATTATCATTTAGAATAGTCTGCGCAACTGTGCTCCCGAACATTTCATAACATTTTATCTACAAATTGTGTAGAGCTAAATATACGATGTTTTGCCTACTCGCTTGCTGGTAATTTTATTGACTTAGTTGGTCGTGACAGGCTGTCAGGCACATTCATTTTTAAATCTTTTGAAATATTTTTTATAAAACACATAGGTGGTACACGCGTAGGTATAGTATAGGAAAACATCGTGAGGAAACCTGAACTTATAGTTAATTTAAGTCTGAAATCTTCAACCTGTCTTGAGCAAGCGTGTGAGAAGCGGCCTATGCAGTGGGACATTAATAGACTGGACTATTTCATTTTATTTTGTATGCGTTTAATAATACAAACTTACTTGAAACGTGAGAATGAATCTACATTTCTTGCTGCAGCTGCACTACAATTAAGACTGTCTAGGAGGAACGAAGCCCGCATATTGTAAAATGAATTGTCGATTGAGAATATTGAAAGTTGCGGGAAATTGAAGTGAAGGAGATACCCAGCAATAGTAGGAATTAATCATCCTTGCAGAATTATCGTTAAAACTCAAGAATATTTTTATTTGGGTACTTACCTCGCGTAACTCGAGGAGCTCGTGGCTAAGTAATAACAGCCGCACGGGTCGATCCATCAGGTTAAGCTGCGCTTGGTCCGTGGATGGGTGACCATCTTTACATAACGAGACTCCTCCGTGCTTCGGAAAGCACGTTAAGCCGATCGTTACGAGGCGTCAGAAGCCCGAAAGTCTGACAACCAGTCTTACCAAGGGGTATCGTATTACCCAGTTACTGGGTTGTGAAGGTTAGATAGGCAGTCGCTCCATGTGAAATACTGGTATTCAACTGCATCCGGTTAGACTGGAAGCCGACCCCAACATGATTGGGAAAACGCTAGGCAGAATGACTTACCTCGCGTAACAATGACTAAGAAAAATTAATTTTGATTTGCATAAAAGCGTAAATAAAATAATAGATATTAATTTGCATATTGAGTTATTGAGTTTTAATTTACTTAGGTATAATGTGCAGCACAGTGAAATCATTGTTTAAAATTGATTGCAGTTGGAAGTAGTCTGTCGCAGTTCCCACCACCGCTTACCCAAATCGGTCTTCTTCTCTGAGATGGCGAAGGTAAACGAAAGCATGGCGGTTAACATCTCCACTATAAGCATGTGTTCAAGAGGCAACTAAGCACTTGCGCTATTGATCTAACAGGTTGGGAGAGGCTCGCTTCACATAGGTCGTCTTGGCGCTCTGCTGTCTACAACAATGTAAAAACTTTCCAAAAAAAGCGACTTGAACACTAAACGAAAAGAGTCACATAAATGAAGAGACACGTATAAGCCATCCTATACATCGGCCAACTCTATTGAATTAGTTGTGACCGGGTTTAGGATTTAAAACAAAATTCGGCCTGGCGAGTCGTATTAGGGACACGCCAGGAAATAAACATCTTAACGGGTCGCCGTTATCTAAATCGATAAGAACGAATCGATATGTTACAAGTTATTATCAGCTATAAATTAAATTTATATTTGTTTTATAAATTGGTTAAAAAAAACACTTTTGAACGACCATTGATTGGTGGTTTCTAGTCGACTAGGTACTCTGTGAAGAAACACCGAAACAAACTTAGAAGCTAGTCTCTTTCATAGTCACATTGTAATGGTCAGATCATTATGATATAAAGTGTTGTATACCCGGGCAGCATATCGGCCAACAGAGGTAAACTGTGGTACCTTAGCTATCTAAAGATAATATTATTACATATATATTTAACCGTAACTGCGTAGTAAGTCATACATATCTAAATAGAACAATCAGGGATCAAGTAGCTAAAGAAATGAATTTCCGACTTCTCGAATAAATAAAACTTCAACTCAATTCAATGCGTTTAAAAATGTAAAAGCAGGAAATAATAAAATTCTGCAGCGATGTCGCCACAATACTTAAAATAATACCCTCAGTGTGCCGTCCTAAGTACACACGTGCGGGGGTAGTTTAAAAAGTCAACTGTTAATATTGAAACAGCTGGAAACAGAAACGCCGAAGGAAAACTTGTTTTAAAACTTTCATAGAGCACTTGAAGTGGCGCGTGCTGAATAGAAAACTTTAAATAATTGCGCTCTCTGTACGTCTGTACCGGCCGGTATTTGATTCCAGAAAAATGAAAACGTTGCCGACGGAAAATTATTTTCGTATTTAATTTCTGATTATGGATAAAGTGGGGCAAGAATGAACAGAAATATTAATTAAAAGGCGCTCTCTCAAACACCATTCACCGTAGACCATGTGTTCCATGACGATGATTTAAAGCTCAATTAAAATGTGTCAAGAACGGGGTTTTTAAAATGGCGGACGATTATTTACAAGCGGAAAGGTTTCATGGAAAGGCTGTATGAAGTCCGGACGTTACACCGGAATGATTTTATATTTTTTTACGTTTTTGGAAGCTCCGAGTAAACACACAGTTCGTATGGGAAATACTAATATTTAACCGAAAAATGACAATAACTTTTCATTACTTCTGTATTATATTATATGTACTGCCACATAAAATTATATTCTATATCAATAAAATTATATCAATAATTTAATGAACGGGGTTTCAGCGGATTGGAGCCAAATTAAGTTTCGTTAGTAGAGGTAACTTTTTAATTCTTAGGTACCTACATTATTTAGCAGGTTTATCACGCTTATACCCACTTAGATCTATGAAAGTTTCCGCCCTCACGTGTCAAATTACTGACAGTACTTTACATTTCCAGCTAACGAAAATCTCCTCCTAAGGTACCCTGAACCGCATATCAGTGGTGACATTTGCACTACGAAAGTCACCCTTACTGCTACGACAAAAATGTTAGTGCTACGAACATATTATATGCGCTGTCAATGTCAAATTGTTAACACTGATGTGTGGTTGGCTGTATTGTTGTACATTTGAAACTGGTGAAACTTTTCAATCTGTTATTTTCGTTACAAATTACAACGATTCAATTACTGTAAGCCCAGACCATTTCAAATAAACCACAATACACATTAACTCCAGTTTTATATTTTAATATGCAGGACAGATTGGAACGTTAATAAACAGGTTATTAAAATTTTGTCAAATTATGCAATCAAAATTCACCGATGCGAAAGTATTGAAGAGTATAAATGTAAAAAGGTCGGTTCACACTGGCTATATACCTACCTACATTTCGCGCCGACATCAAACCAATCCGATGCGAGATTCATTGCAGGCGCATGAATAACATCGCCTCTGAAATTACCATTTGCAGATTTAATATCGTATCGTGTGAATCGACCTCGTAAGGTGAGCCTGTAGTTTTATGAGTATAAGAAACGTGCCATGATTTAGGTTTTTTCTCATGTTTGTTTCTTTTGTAGACGGGTTCCCAATATCCCAATATTGTGTTGTGCCATTATAATCTTACACACTTTTCAGAAGTTTACTGAAATTGTTGAATAGTATGTTTCTATTTATATCAGCCAATTTACCTTATTTTTTTAATTCGTAAAAACAAAATTTTCACACACAAGTTCTGAAACAACACTAAAATTATATTTATAATATTATTGCCAACACGTACTTAGATATTATGAAGTCCATCCTAAATAATTTAATGAAATAATATTTAAATGCTAGCGAATAGCGATAAATTATACATCCACCAACAGCTGACCTATTCTGAAAAAAATCTTACCGTGAAAACTAAGGTCAAGCGACTTTTCAAGTGAGATCCTAGTTGCCACTGACTTGATCTGATCTGACTGATCCTTGTCAACAGAAAGTGGTGCGTGAGATGAACCGCCTGGGCATGATCGTGGATCTATCCCACGTGGGAGAGAACACCACCAGAGCCGCCATACGTGTCTCCCGGGCACCTGTCGTCTTCACCCACTCCTCGGTGTACAGCCTCTGCAACCACAAGCGGAATGTACCTGATGACATCATTCACTCGCTGGTTTGTACCTATTTAAACTTCACAGTTTTTATTTTATTTTATTAAAGAACACTCTAGCAGAATAGGGCATACAGACCACACCGATACCCAGTGCGAATGCGGTGACCATTCCCCATCTGTTCGAGTGTCCAAAGTGTCCATACTCCTGCACTTCTGAGGACCAACAAACCCCACTGATGCCGCGATTGGTGTTCTGACCCCCACTCATCTTATATAATAATATTATATTTACATTTACCATCGACTTCTAAAGAAAAATAATTTTATTGGATTGCAAACAAGCAAGAGGTCACTGCCGCCGATAATCATCTGGTATAGTAGAGGAATAGACGCAAAAATAATGAGTTGCCAGAGACAAAGTTGAAATGTCTCCATGCACATGCACCGCCCCAGAAGTAGGTATGCTGGCAGTAAAGACTGCCAGCATACATGCCTCGGATGAGCTCCTTCACAAAAAGCTACTGTTCTAAATTAACTAACAGGTTAACGATAACGTAATTGTTTGTTTGCAGAAAGAAAATGGCGGCATTATCATGGTGAACTTCTTCCCTGACTTCGTGAAATGCGCTCCCAACGCTACCATCTCTGACGTCGCTGGTAAGTTAATGAGCTCAAAAGAACTTGGTACTATTTTGAAAATAAGAACGTGTTAAGGAAAACAAACTTAACAACGACTTTCATCGTCTGCAAACTCTTTATAAAACAAACGATAAAATAATTTGTATAATATATGCAATCACAATGGATCACAGCCAGTCATTTTACTGAAAAGTTCTGTGATAAATAATTAGGTAAGTGTTTAGACTGATAAAACTACAGCAACCCCAAAACTACCCTCCTAACCACTCAATCCACATGCAAATAACACACAAAATTAACTCACACGCGTACAATTTACATAATCATCGCATTTAGACCACAACACGCTATTACACGGCGAAACAAAGGTACCTCGGAATTGCCCATTAAACCCACAGTTGGGCAAAGATTCCCACAACTTAGAGCCGGGATCTTACTAAGTACTTAATCACTGACTATTGTAAGGGTAATCACTAGTGCGTGCTTATTTGTTTTGCCGAAGATTAAGCTGCTGGATTCTCAATGGTAATAAATTGTCAATACAATGAAGATTAACTTAGAGAGTCAAAGACAGTCAGGGGCGTGGAATATTCATTGCGTTCTTTACGTTGTGAAACAGACGATTTTTTTTAACATTATGACGCAATGATAAGGAATTACCTACAAAATCCTTCAGATTGTGATTGGAAGTGAGTTTGGCCAATAGAGTGCTGGATAAAAAAACACCAGAAATATATCAGCGAGAAAAATGCCACATATTTAGGAAGTTTTTAGATCTTGTCTTTGACAATATAACAAGCGGTGAAACTGTTGACTGCGATGGACACCATGGCTTGTCCTGCACTAATAGCTCTGTGGATAATGACAATCATCCCCAACTAGTATTACCCATTCTGTATCAAGTATCTTCGTTACATGCTCACCATATTTTGAGAAGTATCATCATTAGCCTAGCCTTTTCCCTTGGGGTTGGCTTCCAGTCTAACCGAATGTAGCTGAATACCAGTTTTTTTTTTTATAGAGCGACTGCCTATCTGACGTCCTCAACTCAGTTACTGGGTAATACGATACCCCTTGGTAAAACTGTTTGTTAGACTTTGGGGCTTCTGACGAGCCGTAACGACTGTCAAAGATCTACGAACGACAGCCGGGGCCAACAGCTTAAAGTACTTTCCGAGGCACGGATGAGGATGGAGATGATCACCCATCTACGGAGTGACCGCGGCAATCATAGCTTAACCTGATCGATCGACCGTGCCACCTATATTAGCCACGAGCAAGAAATAATATCATAATAGCATATTCATCTATGGTTACGCGCATCCAGTCTTACTATTTTACCGTCCAATATTGAGAAACAGGTCCCACTTGTTGATAACTATGGGAGCAAGTAAAGCTGATATCACATTATTAATGCCATGCAGTAAATAAGATTTCGTTATGCCACCCGTAAGCCCCGGTCGAACTTGGGCTGAACTTGAATATTACCACAAAACCAACACAATAGGAGTTAAATCATAAATAACTTTTTCGTCTGTGTCTTTGGTTTTGAATTTTCGTTTTTTGCCACCGACTTCCGAAATTAAAGTAATTTTTCACTTTGTAGTGTTTTTATTGGAAGTCGGTTGTTTTTTTTTTGTAAAAAGTTTTTATTTTTCACTTTTTAATTGTGGTACCTACCCCCTACAAGTTCGAATATCACGACTTGCTATGTAAATAACAGTGACAGGAATATGTTAAAACGTCCTCCACATAGGCTAAGTTGGAAAAATACGTATTAATGAAGCTAACTCAAAAAGTACTCAAGCAAAGTTAATAAAATTTATATGGGACCACCTCGAGAGCATACCCTTTTAAACAAAAAAGAATTTTCAAAATCCGTCCACAATTGACGAAAATATCGACAGACATACACAAAAAAAAAAACATACATACGCTACGAACATATAACCGGACATATAGCACGGCGTATCAAAGCAAACAGATTATTAATACTTTACTCTCTGTATTTATTTCATTTCTTCAAAACTGCTCTTAAAACGGTGAAGAAAATGTTGCAAAACCAAAAATTCGAAGACTGAAGGCTGATTGTGATACCATTCTGTTTTGCTTTAGGGAATTTTAATAAAAACTTACATGGGAAGGACAGGGGACACTGTTCCTTAGTATTAAGTGATGTGGCATAAGTAAGTAAATAAGAATTGACTCATTGTAATAATGGTTCGAGCCTCGCACCATGTCATCTCTTTTTTCTCTATTCAATTAGGGTATTTTATAATCGCGTACATTTTGTTCGGCGAATCGAACACGTCGAGCCGAACTGAGGCTCCTTTCGGTTGTCCGAACAGATGGGTGCGAAATGATCGCGAATACTCATGTAACCGGTACAGATTGGTGATTCACATTACATTTCATGTTACATTGCATAAAAATTAGGACGGCAAATATGTATTACATTTCATGCTATGTCTCACCAACCTGTACCGAGCATTATATTAGACACGACCAAAAGGTTATGACGAAAAAGTTATTGCCATATCAGTTATGAAATACTAATTCAATAAAACGTTACAGTACAAAGTAACAAGTAATTAGAACAAATTGTATATTTCAAAACCATAACATATGCAATATTGCCTGTATCCATTAATGTAATCTTTTCTACCTGCGGTTCTATTACGGACATGGTATTAATGCCAGAGGCTACCGAGTTAATAGTATGAAATAATATCCATATTGGGGATTTATTAGAGTATCAACGCTTTCATTATACAGATTTCATTAATTGTATCATGATTCAAACACGGTTTTGTATCCGCAACAGAGCACAATTATACTAGCAAACAAGACAGAGTTGTCCTGTCCAAGTTTTCCATGACGATAAGCAAAAAAAAAGAATTACGTACTTACATCCATCATTAGAATCGTGATTCGTGAGTTATGGTCTTGAGTTTATAGAAAAATTCTATGTAAAATGGGCGTTCAGTTTTCCGCAAATTGATCCTTTTTCGATAAACTTTTCCAATTTTTTTCCGTGAAAACCTGCTTCTGACTATTACGAACATTTTAAATACAAAAAATTGTCAAATCGGTCTACAGATTTGAAGTGATGGGCATTTCATTTTTTGTAAGTAAGATATTTTGTTTTTCATCAGAAAAAAAGCAAAAATATTTTTAAATTTTATAGGACTTAATTCAAATAGCTATGTTTTGTATTACTTATGGAAAAAGTTAAAGCCTGAAAAAAGGTGAAACCTTGTATTTTGCAACTAGTTTCATATTATGTCAAAGCTGCTGTACCTAATTAGAAAGCTAATTATAGATCACAGGTGCGTGTCAGTAATGGACTAATTACTAATACTAGGACTAATACACCTACCAATTATGTTCAACACCTCGCCTAATCAACAGATCTCTATGTATGATATGAGGTTGAATTTTAATGTTATTTTAGGTCATAATGTTAACGAACCCATTTGGATCAATCTTAGTTAACTCAGATGTGAATAAATCATTGATATCTGAAAAATTATCGGAGTCGGAGTCGAAATCGAAGCTCCGTAATATCTCAGTCCAACCAGTCACAAATTAGTTAATAACATGTTAGTAAGTCGCTTCGTGTATATTCTGGCTGTTTTGGTGATTTGAGTTTGTAACACTTTACTTTTGAGTAGCACGCTGCTGACCTTAGTGTTCCCTCTCTGAGTAGACAAAGCCTCGTACGTATGTGGGGAAACTATTGGATCACATATAGATGTGCCTTATAATACTGCTTGAGTTGCATTCAGAGGCACGATCTCAAAGCAAGAGCCAGCTGGAGAGGAGCCACGAGTAGTAGCTTAGCATAACGGATCGGAATTATAGCTGAGACAACTTTAGGATCACTTTCAATTGAATGAAACGGTTTATTCTGTAAGTGGATGTCGGAAGCACTTTGATACGTTATTAAAACAAAAAACTAGATGGAGTCAACGTTTCCTATCAGACTACCTCTGATAAAAATATGGAAACAAATTCAGGGATCAAAGTCTATTTTAAAGTCCAGACATAATCTAGGCCAGGAGGAGCTCGTGGCTAAGTAATAACAGCCGCACGGGTCATCCATCAGGTTAAGCTGCGCTTGCCGGGGTTGGCCCGTGGATGGGTGACCATCTTTACATACCGAGACTCCTCCGTGCTTCGGAAGGCACGTTAAGCCGTTGGTCCCGGCTGTCATTCGTGGATCTTTGACAGTCTTTACGAGTCGTCAGAAGCCCGAAAGTCTGACAACCAGTCTTACCAAGGGGTATCGTATTACCCACTTACTGGGTTGTAGAGGTCAGATAGGCAGTCGCTCCATGTAAAATACTGGTATTCAGCTGCATCCGGTTAGACTGGAAGCCGACCCCAACATGATTGGGAAAAGGCTAGGCAGAATGACATAATCTAGGTCAGATCATGTCATTTGTCAGTAATCGTGTAGGAGCTCAACGAATGTACTTTGATTATGACCAATTGAATGAAGAACTCACTCTGACATTTACGAGGCAACAGTAATAGGCACCGGTAAATAACAAACAAAAGTTTGAAAAATATTGTTTCCAAGGTTTCTTCCGATTTTCTAAACATTAGTTGTTTTAACAAACACAATCCACGAGTTTCTAAAAAACGTGAACTTTTGAGTGGTTTCAGTTTCTATATTCATTTAGACTGACGCAATTAGGTCATGGAACCTCAAGTGTTAGTTGCGTCATCAAGAGAAATCATTTGTTTACTTACCTACACTTAAAGTTTGTATCAACTGAAAATATATTTTTTGTACGATTCCTGTTCAGGATAGCGCATGCATTTTAATTAGGTACTTCTTCAAATGTGAATTAAGTATTGACTTTGATTATTTTTCAATATAAAGTTGTGTCATGAATGGCTATGAAAATGGATACTAACCACTCGGAAGCAATAATGTAAGTAACACGCACCACGTATCGTCACATACAAAGTTGTTAGGTAGTACGTGAACGTCTTCGTGATCACTTCCGGGACGACGCTACTTCCTCAAGGTCGTTTGAGCCAGCTTACGTAATCCAGATGCAACTATAATCACATATTGGCAGACTGTCTACCGATTACATTAGCATGATCCCGTTGGTGTTCATTATTACTAGCATTAACACTCGGTCATTTAATTGATTGATAGTACCGTTTCATTATGCATAGCTGTACAACGTGGCGCTTTCAGTAGCCTCGTTAGGAGGTTTAATTGTGTCAATGAAATTACTATGAATATAATAGTGCCAATCCGGGAGTCATATGTGTGTTCATTGTCAATATACGTCAGTTTAAATGATTATTTATGATTAACGGCATAACTGTGTGAAACATGGTGACATATGTACTTATTATCTTTGGATATCAAATTAGCACTTCAAAAATAAGACAAAAGATTCACTAAATAAACACAACAATTAGAAGCTAGCATTATCTTCTACCTTCTTTAGCTATTCAAATAACAATGAAATGCTGTTCCTTGGCAAGCGCAACAGTTGAGAACGGCTGAACCGATTTGGCTATTATTTGTTTGAAAATGTTTGTATTAGTCCGAATTAGGTATTTGCGGAAAGAAATATTAGAAACATTCTCCGGAAATTTTTCAAATTCGGTTAAAACTGAACGTCTTGTTTTCTATGGGATGAACTCAAGACCATATTGATAATGACAGGACAACGCCTGTCGGGTCAGCTACTAAGTGGTCATGAAACCCAACAAATCGACGTTCACTTGTAGAAGTTAATTCTAAAAAGATTCGAATATAAGTGCCATCAGATCTGTGAGTAATCTCCAAAAGTTTGTGCATAATACGCAGATACATTATTGTTCGTATAGATGTATAATGTATACAGCCCACGTCTGCCCGATATGTAGGGAAATCTCTTATGATTTATTTAGCCGGTCGCGTCTACTGAAGCCGGAACTTGCTACTACATCAATTTATACGATCTTTATAACGAAAGAGTAGGTAGTCTGTTTGTTATACTTAATCTTTAAAGTTGTTGTAAAGTTGCTCGTTCTGTTGGTTGTTCAGTTCAGTTGTTCTTTAGTTAATGGATTCAGGCATGACTTGGCGGAAATCCATTATAAAATACAATAGACGTAGATATATTTAGTAACGTATTCCGCTTAAGTATTCTTAAAGAGTCTTAAAAAACCCTGTAAGAAATCGACACGTGTTTCACCTCTCAACGAGGCATCCTCAGGATGACGATTGACTTGTCGCGAACCCGAACACGACGAGCGCTGGACGCTGTTACTTAGCGTCCAGCGTTACATTTAAGCGGAATAGGTTACTAAATATATCTACGTCTATTGTATTTTTCAATTGTTCTTTTACAAATAATAAATTTTTCATAAAGATTTATGGCGTACCACACAATCATTTCTGAGTTTGTCTAATATATCTATTCTAGACATAACATAAAATCGTAGCGAAGTCAAGATCATAGAATATTTAAAAAAACTGTAATTTATACGTAGTCTGGAAACCACACACTTATGTCAAAAATATAGTTTTAGGATTTTTGTCTGCTTGTTTATCTGAATGTATGTAGGTACCTATTCAGCATCACGCAAATTCAAATTGTGTTCAAATTTTGCATAGATATTCCCTACAAGCCTGGTCAGTCTACAAGCTATAAACTACCATGCTATTTGCTATGTGGGATGACAATGCAATTTGTTGTATTCAAAAGGTTAAAATATTGCAGATAGTTAAAGATTAAACCTTTTAAATCATTATCATTACGCTTTTATTGTCGTTTATAACAAAAACCTTAGTATTTTAGAAAAAAATATTATATATTTGTTACAAAAAAAACATTACGTAAGCAAAGCCACGGTATTAGCTAGAGTGTGATGTTTATGCTGCGACTGATTTATTAGCATCATCCCTATCGGAGCGAGACGGAATACAAACTTCCGACATCTTTGCAAGTTCTGGATCAACGGCCATCGAACGTGCTTGATATTCATAATAATACGAGATATCCTGATTGGAAGTTGGAATATTAGCTAAAATGGCAAATAAAAACCCGAGCAATAACTTTGAATTAGTAATGGTTCATTTAAACGGAGCTATTAATTTGCCTGTTGAATGCAATTATAACTTGAAGCAATAATTAAAGTCGAGTCGTCTACATTGTTTGGATCGCGGAACTTTTAATATTGCTTTCACTTATTGTATTCATGGGGGAACAATGCTTGTTTAAGGTCTTACTGTTTATTTTCATACTCCCATTGGTAACACTCATCATTCCTTGGGTTTATCCCAATTTATTTGTGGTCGGCGAAGCATGACTTCTTCTTCCATACTTCTCTACAACTCATTGTCCTACTATATCTAGGCACATTATATTTTTCTTCACAGCATCAGTTTGTTATAACTACTATAAATGCGGGGCTCTCCATTTGGTAACACTTGCTCAGTCTTCCTGTTACCCAGTCTTCCTGTTACCCAGTCTTCCTGTTACCCAGTCTTCTTAATACCCAGTCTTCCTATTACCCTGTCTTTCTATCACCCAGTCTTCCCGTTACCCTTTCAACCAAGCTATAGTTGCTTCTGCATGATGCGGGCTCACGTCAATACAGCAACCAACCTGTCTTTTGGGTTCTTGTCTTTTATAGGTCCACATTAAACTATGTAACATAATTTTTACTTACAGAAGAAGTGTTTCTTCTCCTTGTATCATCTGCCGAGTTTGTTTTATCGTAACCGTAACCGTAACCCATTCACTGGCATCTGTTTGTTTCAAATAACACATATTTACTATAATAATGGCCGGGGCTCACAAGAGACGTTAACAACCACGCTCTTTACGAACCGGACCGGAATGCGGAACCGGAGCCACGCGCGGTCGGAGGTATTGTGCCACGGGACCGGCCAGACGGCGGCTGATCCGGTACAAACTTGAAACTAACGATGTTATACCGGTCGGCTTGCAAGCTCCGTCACCGGATAGGATCCAATTTGGGACGTAAAACGGCTGTTTTTTTGTTTACAATACGAGTTTATGTTTGTTTGAAAGGCATTTCTGTAGGTAACCTATCTATGCTACGTATTTCATGTGAAGGAGTAGTTGATTTTACAAACTTTTTAAAACTTTCAGGAGTTCTTGAAAGAAGTCCTAAAAGTTTTACAAGTTTTTACCTATTCTTGTTAGTAAACAATCAACGTCGTAACTGCTTGATTTCTAAAATTACACCGTATTTGACCTGACCTGACCTGGTTGGAAAGCTACTTCCGACCAAGGAAAATGTTGCGGAATACTTTTGCCAACTTTTCAACATCGAGCTTCGCGCATGCGCGTTTACGAAGCCTTATCGCGTCCTTTTACGTATAAAAAACAGTCGCGGACGCAACGGCCATCATTCTGTATCGGTCGTCTGGAAGTCGCTGAAGCTACTTGTAATCCCCAAGTCAATATAAACCAACAAGTCACAAGTCTCATCGCAGAATTGTGTCCGTGCGGAGTGCTGAGAGTCCTGTCTGTATTGTTCATCTGTCAGGGCCTGAGGCTTAAGCAACTACGTTTGCACTACACTACTCAAGATCGTTCCATCATTATTCATTACTTCGTATCTCTTCAAAAACCAAAACAACGGACAGTCACTTTCAAAACCGTCATCGTATTTAATAACTAGAAATATTCGCTGTATGCATTTGCCATTTTTATTTTATCTAACAACTTTGCCGTTTTAATGGTGAGCTTTTCTTCTTGTTCAACAGTTTTCATCTTTATTGTATTCGTCTGACTTCAAATAAAAGCATTTCAGCTTCAAAGAATGTTGATTTTACATAGTTTGTTTGCCAATTTAAACTGTTTGCTTGTTCGCAGAACACTTCCACTACATCAAGCGTATGATTGGCGCTGACTACGTTGGCATCGGTGGAGACTTCGACGGCGTGAACAGGTGAACTGACTTTATTGATTACCTCAACTTTACTCTCACTAGTAATTCATAACGGGAGACTAGTTCTCCCTTCGAGCCTCTTTTCTTGTATATCAAAATCTAATTAAAATCGCTAGGAAACTTCCTTCTTCTTCTACTGTTTGCTCTTACGCATGTTTCTTGGGGTTCGCATAAAATTATTCCTTCTTCGATTCTTCCCTATTTTCTGAAACGTTATCATTCACTCTTACTCTTCTCCGCCATCCATCGTAATTTAAATTCATCACTCTCTTTGTCACTTACTTCTTCCCTCCTCATGCTAGAAAACTTCCAATAGCTTTTATTCAAACCGAAAGTAGGTATTCCAACTATATCATATAAATTATGAGAAGCAAGACTGCAAATGGCCAAACGAATAATTTTTCGCTAAGGAAATTCATGCCGACGAAATTCACAACGAAAATATTTAATATGTAAAATGCCAGCAGCTTCAGCCATTTCGACCATTACACGACAAATGTACGTACATTTCTTACGTATACATCTTTCTGGATACTCTGGACACTCTGAATTCCCATTATCAGCCTGTATCGTAGAACTGCTGGACAAAGGCGTCTTCAAGCGTATGCTAATTAACTGATCCTCGGCGACTCCTATCCATCTAGCCACCCTGTGAACATCGTCGCTCCACCTAGCCAGAGGGAGGGCGTCCTACTTAACTTCCCATTACCTTTTATAGGGTTACACACATTTAAAAACATGAGGTCCTGCGTTCGATTCCCAGGTCGGGCAACGTGCCATCGTTGCCCGACCTGGGGTTATTCCATCAGAAATTGCTCAGTAGCAGCCCGAAGGCTGGATTTAATCCCGGTTGATGGCAATAGGCTCGCCCTCTGTAACATGGGACTTAAACATAACTGTTCCGAGATTACAAGCCTGATATAATATTAAGTCTAGTTCTTAAGTTGTTATGTTTATATTATGTTTTTTTTTTAAATATATAATACTAGCTGCAACTGCATGCGTTGCAATGAGACTTTATAATTTTTTTGTTATAGATTTTTCGGACCAGAACCTGGTAGCTTTAAGAACGCATAGAGGACTAAGAAACATACAAACATGGGTTTTTATTTATATAAATAATAATATAATAACCCACAAATTCAACCTCCAGGGTACCCCGTGGATTGGAGGACGTATCCAGATACCCCGAACTATTTGCTGAACTGCTTCGTTCCGGCCAGTGGAATGTGCAGGAGCTCAAGAACCTCGCTGGGCTTAACATGCTGCGCGTAATGCGCCAAGTTGAAAAGGTGGGTCTTCAAGGTTACTTGTTCCTTACGCTTTTCCATACAACCCACACACAAGAACGAATATTTTTTCTAAAATATATTACTTTATTTTTCTGTGTATTACACTGATTTAGCCCAAATCTCAAGTATATGGTTCATCATTTTCACATTATGGATTAATCTTGATATTTGGCTCAACCAATCAAAATATTTAAAAATACTGGATAAATATTTTTGACATATAGAATAACTATTAGCGGATATCCGATAATGTCGAAACAGGATATAAGTTACCAAAAGGGAACTCTAAAGTGCCGACGATGAGCGAAAATTATTACAGTGTTCGTAAATTATTGGCTTTGGTCGGATTACATAGAAGGAGCAGGCGTCGCCGCTAGCGCACTAAATACATTAGAAGCACTACATTATTTATAACGAGGAAATAAAATATGCACTTTGAATCACTTATTCTATATTAGACTTACGTAAAAGTATTATTAACAAAGATAAAAGGAACTTGATAGACTACACTGAATAATTATAAATGCACCACAGGGTGAACATAAAATTAAAGTAAATGATACCTATACCCTAAGATTTTATTAAACTAAAGGAAGCAAGCCTTTGGGCCAAATTAGAACAAAAGTATTTTCCATTCGTGAATTTGTTAGCGTTACTAGCAATTAGTATGCAGCTGACGTGTTACTTGTCACTGTAGTAATTAAAAAAAAAAAAAGCGTTTATTTCAGATTGTTTTGAATCCATAGAATGTTAGTACAAAGTAACTTAAAATAATTAGTGTTAGTATTGAAAAAAAAAAAAAAGCAGAATAAAACTTATTTCCTAATGTGGGTATTAACCCAGTGCTGGACGTAGCGCGTATCCCACCTATCCGCTATAACAGACAAGATACTGTTGGAGCTGGCGCGCAACCTGCAGAGCAGAGAATTTAGCTTTGCTTGCAAAATTCAGTGATGACTATAAACCAACCAAGATCGTCTCTTTCAATTTCGATGTACAAACTGTGGTCATGTCAAGCTATGTGCTCTACTGCTTCCATGTCAATAGTTTCAAATCTAATTCAGCAGAATATTCAGTCACACCCGTCGGGTACGGGGAATATTCTGTATAGCTCCCAAATTACTGTGGCGAGACCTCACTACATACAATAGCTACAAGTCTGCCCAATGTTCTCTACACAGATCCGGTTTATCACAATATTGCAAAACACAAGACTTGGGCAAACTTAGTTGCTTCTCTCCTGTCTCAAGGCGCACTACTAACGAGGCATAAATCATGTTTATTTGCGCAGGTCCGTGATGAAATGCGCACGAACGGCGTAGAGCCCGAGGAGCACCCTGACTCGCCCAACGACAACGGAAATTGCACCAGCAACGCGTTCTACACCGAATACGTGTAGGTTGCCCCTAACTCGTAACACGCGACTGCTGATTTGAACTTTATTTCTATTTGTTAGGGTGTGTATTTGAATGAAATAGTGGCACGTCAATCAAACGGCTTCCATATACTGTACAGATATCTTAACTGAATCATTGAATGGTGTTATCTTGGATTCTTAAGTTAAACGAGAGTTAAACTGTTAATTTCAACTCTGTCAGAGATTCTAACTGTCGCGTAACATCAAATACGGAGCAATCAAATCAATATCGTGAAAGTGATATTATTCGAATTAAGCAGAGACGGGAACAAAACCTACTGTATCAATCGTTGAGACTATCAACAGCATGACTGACTCATCTTACGTGTTCTCGTCGCTATTCTGCAGCGACAGCCTGGTACACATCCCAATATACATTCACGAGGACGAACGCGACTCCCTGTACTACTTCGAACAATACTTGCTCTGTATTTACATCATTCCAATATATCTGTATATCATTTGGATCTATTATTTCCTGCGAACTGTCTCCGCAATTTGGTAGAACCTATTTTGAAAATATCTGTGTGACAACTACCTCTGAAATTCTATTTTAAAGTATCATAATCAGCGCCAATTCAAACGCCAAACTAATTCAATAGCTCACACTGAATCTAATTAGTATTCCCGACGCGAGAGTTGAAATCATATGCATATCATTAACACATTTTACATCGACTGCTATCTGCATTATACAGTCTGCCATGAGCCACGAGCCCTAGTGCTCAGGAGCACGGTTTGTCACATCAAAATAATAACGTGCTATAAAATGCTCGATCAATGCACCTAAACTTATGTATTTTGAATAAAACCAACCAATATCAAGTGGCCACATACTCTAATATTAAGTGTGCACAATACCACAAAACACATTGAAAAATATCCCGGGATCTCATTGCGTAAACCCGATTCTAGTATTCACTACAGATAAGTACTCGTAGTCTCCCATTCGACAGGACAGCAGAACTCCTCGACAAAAAATTTGAGCCGCAACTGAAATTGACGAGTCTCTCATTTTCACGTCCCGTTTGATGCGTCACTGTAAATATTTGTAAATTATGGTGGAAAAAGGCCGAAATAATAATTTTCGATCGGAATATAGAAATGTATATTGAATGGGCAGTCGCGTCCAGCGATATCGTCAGCGGAGCGTGACTTCAATCCGACAGTTTGATTCCAATTGATGCGTGTTTAACATGATAAATGACTGTGTACCAATAAGCGACGCTCCACACTTGTTCACTTCGTCATAGAGTAGATACTTTGCAGAATTCAATTTTGTCGCTTATTTTTTAATTGAAACCGAAAACATTTCGAAACCGCAATTAATGGAATGTATCTAACTAATTAACTTTTGTTTATCAAAACTATGTGTTAGCTTATCATCGAAACAATTTAGCATATTTGAACAAAATAATTACCATGTATAATAATGAAGGCCGCATAAGTTCATAAATTAATTTATTGTAATTCAATTGCATGTATGAACAAATAATGATATAACCGAACAAGTGTGGGTGGTACTTTAACCGATGACGTAATTGCGTCGATATGTGTCTGTTTAGTTATTATTCAAAATAGTTATTGTCATATTTCATAAGCGTTGGGATTTGGTATGGATATGGAATGTCACCCTCATTTAGCATGAACATTGTCTTTGTCATTATGTCGATGAGAAGTCTAATCAATGACCGACCTAGACATTGCAATTTCAAACATAACACAATCTGTTAAATGACGCGCACATCGTTGTGCTCCTGAAAGTTTGCAACAAGAGAGCTCCAGCTCACAGCTCACAATTCAAAGTTCATAAATTCATCGGAGCAGAGTTCTGAACTCAGAGAAAGATCTCTTTATTATGGCAGCTGCGACGTTTAAGACAATTAAGTGAATTAACTGCAAGTAAGACCTAACTGTAAGACCTAACTGCTTGCATTCAACCGGGTTTTACATTTTTATTTTCAAAACTTTAATCCACAGAGATTAAAAATGCAGCCACTGTTCAATATTGAGAATCATTTTAATATGTTCGCTGAACTGAACGGTTGGTATTTTCTGTATCAATACTGCTTAATATTTTGGTATTAATTTGCATATTAAGCCTGTACCAATTTGAATACAGACTTCGTTTCATTTTTAAGTATAGCCTCAGTATTTCCTTCAGCAGATCTGTTTCAGTAAGCCGTCGGAACGGTTTTCAATTCCAGTGGATTCAATTATTCGAAATCATAGCGATCGGTAAGCGAGAGGCAATTTAGTACTTAACTAGTTGCAGTGAATTATGTTCAACGATTTATTTAATCAAACTTGGCGTACTTTATGTGCAGCATTTAGGCAAATTTGGGTTCAACACAATGTTGGTTAGGATTGGACATTGCTATTAGTAAGGTTAATCCGAGCGAATGTGTCTGTCTATTGCAATTTGCTCTAAAATCAATGACAGCCATTTAGATTTACTGTATAATTGATGCAGCGATTTGTGGTAATGATAATTTCAATCATCAAACTTGTTTCCAACAACAATCTCAGTTTTTAATTGAAGCAAATGATAAAAGTTTAAAGCTGAGAACATAACTTTGTCTTCGGCGACAAGTTTACGCTGCCAAATAAGATCGCGCGTGGCTTAACGAGCTCGCGAGAGGACATCTTTGTTATATCCATTACCTACTGTGGCTGCCAGCTTGCCACCTTGTAAGGATGCATACTGATTCTAGATGAACCAATATACCTGTCAGAATTCAACATCCTTGTGGAGATGGCAGGTTTGAACCATCGACAGCACTTGTGAAATATGACGGTAGTTTGTATGTCGTAACTTTTAGATAATCAAAATATATGTAATTAATGTTGTAGCTGCATGGTAGGTGTATCATTGTGAACTGTGCACTTCTTCCTTCTATACAACCGACTAGATTGCGTTCACATATCACACACTCCTTACAACTCCACTCTCTCTGATAATACGACTTCTGTCTCTGTTTCGTTCTCAATCTCTTTTCCCAAGGTTGCATTATCAGGAGAGTATTAGATAGAGAACTCAAAATTGGAATTAAATGGAAGGCTCTAGTGCGAGAGAAAGTAAAATTAACTTGGTAAATAGTACAGAAATAACAAAAATATTTTATTTTACTATTGTTATTTAAAATAAAAAATAAAAGGTTCGATCTAGGGACGTAGGTAGAGAATAAATTTGTAAAAAAAGACGTTATACTTACTAAATTTAAAACATTGTTTGAAAGTTATGATTTGGATTCCAATTGTTTGATGTTAAATTACATGTAAGGAATTGAAAGCTATTTGTATGTAAATGGAAACATACGGAATGGCGTTTCGTCATGTTTTTTGACGCCGTATGTTTTCACCAGGGATTTGTTGAACTTCACTGCTTGTTAGTCATTTTTGTGTTTAATCTATTATACCATTATTAATATACTTAAGTTCTTTTTACATGTATTGTATGTGAAAATATTAAATCGTTTTGTTACTTTATTTTCTACTTATATCGGACTAGAGTAAACGAGGCTTTAACTGAAGCGAGTAATGAGCGAAGTGAGCATGAGGCATACACCGCAAGTATCGTGTTAAAACCATCTTCCGCTATGCTGACTTCGTTCATCATTTGGCTTTCAAGTTTGCAAGCATTAAATGCGAGCGGAGCTGAGCTGAGCTAGGAATGAGAGCAACAAAGCCTCGAGTCGCTGGACAGAACCGGACCACCCGCCTGTCCGGCACTGTCCGACTATGTAAGCTAAAAGCTAGTATACAATGTAGCGTAAGGTCTAAGCTTGTGATGGTGTGCCAAAATGACCTAAACTTTTTATAACTTCTTATACAGTTTGATATTAAAACTGTTACTTACACTTTTCATTTTATAATTTTTTACTAAAAGGGTTTCTATACCTCGAGGAGGGAGAAATGTAAATGTATGTAACCCGTAATTTCAGTTTTGTCATACAGACAATAAAACCATCCACTTAAAAAAATGAAATGCTGTGACTTTCTTAATGTATATTTAAATATAACTATAATATATGATGTGCAAGAACGACTATTTCTTATAAATTGTGACTGAACGATTTTTGAACCTATACTCAACTATACACTAAGGATTTTCTTCTAAAATCTGTCTGTTTTTTGTGGTTCTTTTGTCTGTTTTACGTACAAACATGTAACTTCTGTCGAGCGCACTGTCGAGCGCACTGTCGAGCGCCCTGTCGAGCGCACTGTCGAGCGCACAGTCGGTTTAAACACGTCTATTTACTACTGTTGTACGCAAGGTTGAAACTACAGGAAACTTACGAAGTAATGTTATGACAATGCATCGTTTCACAAACTCGGGAGTAACCGCACTGTGCCGCGGGTGATACATCGTGACCGCGACGGCTGGACACGTTTGGTCACGTGTGGTCACAGTGCGGCCACTGCCGTCGAAACGAGATATAATTTTCATTCTGCATTTAATTTGGGCATTAAAGAAAACCATTCAACGAACGTATAATAAGCTCTAAAGGAGTTCACTTTAATATCAAAGCACTCAAACTTTTGCTTGCTATGTCGGAACAATAATGTCGAATACTACCTTAATTAAGTCTCCAAAAATGTATGAATTGTTACGACTTTAGTAGTTAAGCATCTTATTTAATGTCCATTACCCTAAATGATGAGCTTGAAACCGAATTTCCGACGTGTGCGCTTGTGCCGAGTTGTATGGCGCGTTGCTGCGTAAGTTCAGCTCATGATAACGTTATCAATGATCCTCACTTCACTGTAACTTCGTCCCTCGGAAGGTTGTATTTCTTCGGAGGGACTGTAGCCCCTCACTGTCTTCCCCGTCTAGCAAAGCGCCAGGCAACTGTATACTGGACTATTTATATATTTATTACACTTGGTAACCAATAAACACGTTTGCTGTAATGTAGGACTGTTTTTATTTTAATTAACCCTTCCTGACATTTTTAATCTGAACAACAAAAGAAATTCTCAAACGTCCTAAACAAATACGAATGTACGTGGTGATGTGTAGGGTCTGGACTGGAGTGTGTTTACACTTCAAAAGGATCACCCAAAGATAACATAACAAGTAATGAAAAATAAGCTAGCATACAAACAACAAGCCCTTAGTACCGCCAACAGACGTAACATATCTGTTCACAGCTTATCACGACCACTGACACGTGGTCAGGACAACAGACTGACATTTATTTACCAACACCGCATTGAAGTTATTTCACGCTGAAATTAAACTAAACATACTAAATGCATTTTACCGAGTTTGTTTGCGGCGTGACAAATCAAAGTTAACACAAAACGTTCTGCTGAATCTAAAGCTTTTCCAAATAATTATAATCAGATAGGTACCTATCAATTAAGAGCAACTGCAGGTTCTTTAAAAACATTTACCAATCAATCTACTGAAAAAAACATAATTATGGTGCGCTGTAAGTGTTTACATATAAAATACGCCATGTGATTCAGATAATATCACAGAACAACGTTATGTGGTAACAACTCACAACTTTCTAACAAAAACAATAAAGCCCAGCCGCACAATTTCGACTGGGTTCAGACACTGTACACAAGGGGCCACCAAAAGCTTTTGTTGACAAATAAATGAACGCTCGCCGCAACCACACTGACACAGTCATCGACCATTGTGTTATTTGAAGGGGATAAATATTTAAATAATTGAAGAACAACGAATGACTGCTCCAAACAATCCGCCTAGCCTTTTCCCAACTATGTTGGGTTCGGCTTCCAGTCTAACCGGATGCAGCTGAATACCAGTATTTTACATGGAGCGACTGCCTATCTGACCTCCACAACCCAGTAACTAGGTAATACGATACCCCTTGGTAAGACTGGTTGTCAGGGCTTTCGGGCTTCTGACGACCCGTAATGACTGTCAAAGACCCACGAATGACAGCTGGGACCAACGGCTTAACGTGCTTTCCGGCGCTTGGAGGAGTCTCGGTAAGTAAAGTTGGTCATCCATCCACGGACCAACCCCGGCAAGCGTAGCTTAACCTGATCAATTGACCCGTGCGGCTGTTCATACTTAACCACGAGCTCCTCACCAGCAACTAATGACAGCATCTGCATCTGCGATGTCTCTGGAACTGCAATTGTCAATAGACGGCGTTAAATACTTACCATCAGGTGGGTCACAGGTTTGTTTTCCATTCATTCCAATATAATCACATTTCATGCACAAACAAATTGACGAATTTATCGACTCTTCAGTCAAATTAAATTTTCAAATACGATCAGTGTATTATTTAATTGTTTACATCATGTCATGTTGTCGGACGGAGGCAATTTGTTTACATTTTGCTGATTAAAATCGTACTAGCTGAATTAAGTAATCGTATCAGTATTCAACGTGTAATTATAATTACACAGTGTGATAACATTCGATAGACCTGTTAGTAAAGCCCTACACTAGTGTTTTCCAATTTCATGGTTTTTGAAGTTCTACCGTAGGTACTTGTGCATTCACAATAAGATAATAATACGTTTCTACACTTTCAAACCAAATGCTTAATCTCATTCTCAACTTACTCACCAAACAGAACTAGCTTCGTAATAATGAACGGTGGCATGTTATATGAGATGTATTCAGTATCAATATTAGCAGTTTGATTTTACAAAATCACGCTGCTATGCAATATTAAAATGCAATAACAAAGAGCTGGGTATTATAATCACGCTTCCATCGCGTTGAGAGGCGGTCGGTGGTCGCGGCAATCAATCGCCTAAATTGACAGCTCTCCAAGGAGATAGGCGGACTGCATTTACATTGCAAAATCGCTATGAAAGCTCGGATATATTTAGGGAAACTTCAGGCATCAAGCTGTGCCAGATGTTCATTTAAATATAACTCTCACTCGTGGCGGCTATTTTTATACTTTGTGATGTATGGCTAAAATGAATATCAGGTCTGAAGTTTTGCGTTGAGATGCGGTGGTCGTAGCAATCAATCGCCTAAATAGCCAAGCTACCACCAACGGACTGGCTAATATTTTCCCACGACGTGACCCTCGTACGGTTCGTCTCGATACGAGAGAACACCGCCGCCGCGATCGGTGGTTTCCATCCATTACAAAATTAGGACTGATTGCTTGACTGAATCCTGTCATTATTGGAAGATTGATAGCGCGCCTGTTAGAAAAACTTTCTAAAATATCTGCTAATTACATCTTTATCTTATCCCTTAATATCACATAACGCGTTCGCAAACTCGAAAAACACATGGATGCCGTGATTTCACTCACGCACCCACTGACATACTGTCATCACATTCTCTTGTCTTGTATGTGCGTGTGTCAGATGACTCAGCAGAATGCCGAGGGGTTGAAGATACGACCCTAATTATTTGTTCTTCGTCCTCTCGTCCGGTTTTTTTCCTAAAAAAGGGAGAGAAATTAAAATTCTTCACGATATCAATACATTGTTTATTAGCACCAGTAGAAAATCCTCTCATAGGGTGTTTCTCTAAAACTACTAGTTGTCAATCACACTATTTATACATTCACGAAATGACGAGTTAAATGGTCAGACCTATCTTACACAATCACAAAATACTTAGACAGTAGTAATAGTTACCCCAATGCAAGGTCAGGTATCAAATCTTACCCCCACGCAACACCCTTACATTTGAATTACATGCGTAGGATGCCATTTTTGGATTCATATTTAAAATTCGTAGGAAATAACATTTTGTCGATCTACGCCCACGAGGAGGCCACAATACAAGAATTGGATGTACCTCTTGGTCTCTGTAGGTATGTCTAAGATAGCTGAACCCATTAATTAAGTTACAGGAACCTCATAACTATATGCGCCGTGTTCAGAAGTACTGCTTTCTGGATCAAGCCCTTGATTTAGCTGCCTAATGAGAGCCCCGGTGTTGGTCGAGGCTCTTGGCTATTATGCCATTGGCCGTCACTACTACCGTCACAATGACTGCTGTATCCACAATCCACATGTCGACAACCTCGCAAGTCAGGTCAGGATAATCTGCTTATCTTTTTCAGCTTTCACGAGATTCTCGTCATGCGGAATCGCTATATCAACAATCATTGTTAATTGTTATAATATATTAATAAGCTATTATTCTTAAATAATAATGATTACATTTTTTTTAATATATTATCAGGACTTATTTTTGTATACCACGCAAAAGAAAACGAATACGATTTAAAGCGTAGGCACAGCGTAGAGGCGAGTAATGAGACGTAGCAGTCGCAACTCGCTACGTGCTACGGCGTAGCTCTTCTGTGATATTATCTACTTGCGCGGTCATATTAATGAATATGTTTTGTAATTTGTTTGTCGTCGAAAGTAATTGCATACGAGATAAGTAGTATAGCAGGCAGAGCAGCGATGATTAAGTAATTATCTAGCTACTTCTATTCTTTGTATTGCTGTTTGAAGTAATGATTTCGTAAAGTACATATTTTGTTATAAATATAAGTCTTGTGCAATGTACAGGCACAAGTATAAATACCTTACACTTACAAAATTAAAAGCGTTTTTTTTTGTTTCATGGCTCAATGGTCTGCATGCTCTTGACCTCGATCTCTCCTGATGGAAAGCGATGGATGAGGTCTTTACACCATAAAATTTCGATCAATACTGTAGGAGAAAATCGTATTTGAATCTTGCCTAAGTGTAACGTATTTATGCTCGTAACTGTAAAAAAAAGACCTAAAACGAAATTTCATTACTTAATACCACTTTAGAAGAAGAAACAAAGTTATAATATTATATCAAAGCCTTCCGTAAGTACCGCAAGCGTTGTATCTGAGGTCCGCAAGAGTTGTGGAGGAGCTGCGTGAGGCAACTCGCTCAAAACTTGAACACACGAAGTTAACTACTCCATCAGCGCGGAGCGCAGAAATTATGAGGTTTTCAAGATATATTTACTCTTACTTATGTCTGGTTGATACAAGAAAATGTACTGTGGTAAATGTACTTTGGTAAATATACTTTGGTAAATGTCCATTAATATAAATAAAAAACTAAGTCTGTCTCTCTGTTACCTTTTCGCACATTAAGGGCTGAACGGAGTTCGATGAAATTTGCCGCAAAGGTAGACCATGACCTAGGATAGGTTATGTGCTTTTATTCCGGTAAAAATCATACAAAATGCCTGTACGGTCAAAATGTTAGATGTAAGAACATATGGTTTTATTAACCGACGAAAAATTTCAACTCTTGTGGGTCTAGAACCATGTACTGAATTCATGGTAACAGTTTGCGCGTCGATGCCCTTATTGCCCTTACACCTGGTATTATAATGTCTCTTCACAGAATCTGGCCGTCACTGCAAGGAGGTGCATAAATCATCTGAAATATACAAGAGCCTTATCTTAGCAGTGCAGCGGTAAGCGTATGTTGGCTAAGTAAGTAAGTTGTCTGCAATCTGAGTTAGCGGAGAGTGCACATGTTATAACTTAGAGTTATAGTGTAATTCAAACTTGCGAGAATATTCAAATAGATCTTCTAGAGAAACGACAGACTATTTCCAGCGGTGGTCCGCTGTAGACTGATGGAGATGATACAATTCCAGTACATTTTTTCGTTCAGGTACAGTCAGCCACAATCTGATTACTAAATCTTAATTATTGCGAAAAATATTTAATTAAAATCGGAATGACGGTCAAGAACTTAACTCTTAGTTAATTTATGAAATGAGATGATCGAATCATTTTGTGTCAATTTAGTTGACACTTTTGCTTTTAGTCGACTTTTGTTACTGACCATACTAACACAATCAAGGATCAAGACCACGCACCAACTTTTAACCTAAGCATAAAAAAGCCATATCGAGTTTGTGTGGCATCCGACTCACATAATAAAAGGTCCATTCAACATCTGCCAGTATTATTATTTGATCTCTAGCCTACCCTTTTGAAATACGCACGCATTTTGATAAACTAAATTGGTTGTTATAAATACAATTATTTGAAATTTTTTAACATTCTAATACTTAAAGGTAAGCACTTGCACTTCTATGGGGCACGCTGTATGCCCCTAACTTCAAGACATGTTTAAACTTGGCCATCGGTCGTGTGATGACGTCACAGTTGCTACTGTTGCCAGCCTCAACTTGCAACATGTTCGGATACTTGTTCGAAATTACACAGACATGGCTACCAACCGTGACTACTCAGTGCACTTGTTCCTTTTTAACTTGTGTTTCAATATGAAAAACTGCCTTTTGCTGGGAATTGTCAGATTTATGCAAATTGCCCAGTTACGTACAGTCTATTGCTGGACATACGGTTCTACCATATTGCACTACAACTCTCGGACCTACAATATTTTGGGTTTTTACGCCATAAATGGCAAAACATGCAGATCTACCTATTTTAACACCATGCACATATTATTATTTAATGCATACTCATGTTTTACAATAAATGTATTCAATTGTATTGTATTCTATTCTATCTCGGGCTTCTGCAATAGCTAACCATCCTTTTCGAAAATTACTCAAATAAATTAAAACTTGAATTTTATGAATTTTTTTGTCCGAGTTTCTTCATGTTCTATTTTTCTATAGTGTAAAGTCGAGGAAATTAATTATTAAGCAAATTGATTACCAACTTAAATATTGCGTTTATTGAAATAATTACTGTCACTTTTAAATTGACGTAGGTTGTCACTTTGCTCAACAATTAATTTCCTGACAGTATCATATAAACATTACAGACACCTATCTCACGTATACAAGCACCTAGAACTAATATCTGTAGGCCGCCGTGCAAATATTTGTTCTAAGGTGTGTGTAGACTAGAGCATTTACTTGTAACAGAGGTGCGCGAGCCGAGGGCAAGTCGTTACAATGAACGCAAGGTAGAAAAACATGTTACAGGTATATGCTCACTCGCCGTGAGCATTACCTCGAACGTATCGTCGAGCATTCGCAGGAACGTTACATAACATGGAAATGCTTTTTAAAATTAAGCTTTTACTTGTACTGTACCATTCGTAAGAACGTTACAGTACCTACATAGAAATGCTTTACAAAATGCTTTATTATAAACTCACCTTTAGCGCAGACAGTCAACAGTCCGGGAGCAAACAGAAGGGGCACGTCCTGTCACTATGTAATCACTACCAGGAAAAAAGGAAGCTACTAACCTCTAGAACCTCCTTGGTTTAGTGGCCGCGTGAGAGCTGGGCAAAATGTAGGAAATTCTTAGTATTACTTGTTTTATTAGGTAGCATTACAAGATAGACTTTAAAACATAAAATAAAAATAAAAAACATAACTGTCGAAATATTGGTGTGAAATTACCTACAGACACACACATGTCGTTGTCGCCTTATTGACACATGAATTTGTGTCCTGTGATGGTAACAGACTGGCCCCCTTGAGTTTTTAAACATGCAAATAAACTACAAATACAACGCCAGAAGGATCTTTTGGCGCGCGGCCAAAGTTGAAACTAACGCCGCCATCTGGTTTTTTTAGTACATGTCACAAAACAATAAAAAAAAACTCCTGCCCACTGCTTCCTGCCCACTGCCTCCTGCCCACTGCCTCCTGCCCACTGCCTCCTGCCCACTACGTCCGGCCCACTGCCCTCTGCCCACTGCCTCCTGCCCACTTCCCTATGCTCTCTGTCGGGTCTACCGCGCTGTTAGCATTCACTAGTTATTGCCCGTGCCCCCGACTGACTGCGCTATTGTTTCACGCAATACAAGCCGTTTAAACGGCTATTATATTGTTGAACTCAACAATACGATAGACATCGCAGTAAGGGAAATTAACTGTTAAACAACTTACAACTTTAATTGTCCGTATATTCAAATCAAAACTGTCTGTATCGCGGTAAATTATTGTAGGGTGGTATAAATTTGCAAAATAATTAATTTCCCTGACTATATGATACTTGGACGTTCATATCATCGAGCTTAACACTTTTTGACGTTCGAAAAGTGCAGGCTAGTTTGAATAAATGACTTTTGATTTTGATTTAGATTAAAATTCTATACCTCTATTTTTATATTTACACTAAATTGCTCCACATTGAAGTAGGATATTACAATATTAAGTACACAAAATAATCAGACTTCAAAATAAAGCACCATAATAAACCGTAAAGCAAAGGTAATGATACTCCAACAATACCGAGAGTACCGACAGAATGATACAAAGCTGCTTAACAACAAAGTATTGAATTACTACCACAATGTTCCCATTTCTAAAGAGTACGTACTGCACAACTTATGAACTAGCTTAGTATCACACTCCTACAGACAGCATTACATTTCTCACATATTGAAACTAGAACAATGGGCTGACTTGTGCGAACTGTGCTTTAATCTTTATATCTGTGTGTTCCATGCTTTAGTAATTACAGTCTTTTGTTTGAACCATGTTTCATTGAAATGAAATGCTGGGTAAGAGGCGAGAGGCAAATTGTTTGTTTTGAACAAGATTAAAAAGAAACCATAAAGTTAATTAACTTAGGTTAGCTAAATAAACACTAATTCACAAATGAATTAATTGTGACTTAGTCGATGCTTGAAAACATTGTGCGACTGAACTGTTTCTGTACTGATACAGATACTGTACTGATACTGTTTGTTTGTGCAGTCACATAAAATCGATACCCGTTAAATAAAACTAAAACTGTCTACAAGAATGTCCAACACTCAACAGCCCTTGATATTTTATGCAACAAAACTGCATTAAAAAGAGTAGGAAAGCTGACACGTGTATTTCTTTGCCTTTGCGATTTTTCTATAACGCAAGCGAAAACCTTGTTATTCCTATTTTTGACCCTACATACACAGCATCCACTCACGGAATCACACGATCAGAGAGGCTTTTAAATAAAATATATTTTTACTTTAAAATAAAATATTTAAAGTTTCGCTATAAAAAAACATTCATTGCTAACAATTGAACAAAAATAACTATTTAATACCGGGCAATATGAGACACACAAACCCGCCACACATCTCTACGAAATAAAACGTTGGAAAAATGATTTTTACAATGTTTGAAAATAAAATGTATCCGTGGGTTTTTATTTTTAACTAGCTTCTGCCCGCGGCTTCGCCCGCGTGAATGTCGGAAATTACCCCACTGGGACGTGCGACTGCGATAAAAAAGTATCCCTTGTGTTAATCCAGCTATCTAATTGCGTACCTTATTTTCGTAACCGACTAAGGGCATATTTCACCAATGACACTGAACGCGATCAGGACATCTAAACTAAGTCAGGGTCAATATTCCCCAATAAAGATGACACTGACGCTCTTGATCGCAGTTTAGATGTGCTGATCGCGTTCAGTTTCATTGGTGAAATTCGCCCTAAGACTAATCTGTTTCATTTTGACAGTTCTTCAACATTCATTACATTTTATACGTTGTTGAGCCGTTTTTTTTTTCGAAATTATGAAGCAATGGATTAAAAATTTGTTTCAAACCGATTCAGATTGTGATTGATCTTGTATTACACAATTAAGAATAAGATTTTTCATTAAAAATTTCATCCCATATTTGACCCCCTTAGGGGTTGAATTTCGAAAAATCCTGATACACGTTATTCTTTATTTTTGGGTTTAAGTGTAAATATTGAGTTTCGAGTTAATCGGACAGAGCGTTAAAATTCTTCTATACAAACTTTGACACCCCCCTTTAGGGGGTAATTTAGAAAAACAAAAAATTACAAACTTTATAATTTACTTTAATAAATATTCGTGCGAAGTTTCATGTTTATTACCTCAAGGAATAAGATTTTTCATACAAACTTTCATCCCCTATTTGACCCCCTTAGGGGTTGAATTTCGAAAAATTCTTCCTTATTCCTTACCTACATTATAAAGGGAACCTCTGTACAAAATTTCAGCTTCCTAGGTCCAAGGGTTTGGGCTGGGCGTTGATGAGTCAGTCAGTCAGGACTTGGATATAGTAGGATAGGATACTTTTCCGGGATAAAAAGTACCCAGGATATTAAAGAATAATTATACCAAGTTGCATTGTAATCGAACCGGTAGTTTTTGCGTGATGCCTGAACAAACAGACAGACAGACAAAAATTTTTTTAATCACATTTTTGGGTTCGGTGTCGGTCTAGTAACACCCCCTGACATATTTTTTTTTTTATATTTTCAATGTACAGAATTTTCACTTATACAGATTTATTATAAGTATAGATAATTTAATTTGTCATCATTGATTTACTCAGTACATACTTAATACGAGGTTTTTTCTTATTTTTAGCTGGCTACCTATGAGGTTAATCAACCCATGTGATAGACGAACGACAAGGTAGGCTTAACAATAGGGTCCCGTTGGCACTTGGCAGTCTTCATGTACGGAACCCTAGCTTCAGGACTGCCAATACAGCGGCAGCTTATTAAAAATTGGAGGCGGAAAATGCGCCCAAAGCGCGGGATCCAATTACTCAGCATAAAAACATACGGTGCGATGTTCAATTATTCGAAATTGAATGTAAGTACTCAGTTCCGGACGATTTCCTATTTGTTCCGGAGGGTATTATGTGATTTTAATTGAATGAATATGTATTATGGTCTGGTCGTACATTTGTATACATTTCTTTATGTTATTGAGGTAATGTTAGCATGGCGTCCCACGCAGAAGCTATCGACTAATTATTTACGTAGGTAATATAAAAACAACTCAAAGGCTGTGTGCCAGCCAAAAATTACTCTCTAGAAAAATGTTAAAACATAATTAGGTATTAGGGAAATTACGTAGAAATAATAATATTCTGCTATTATTATATCATCTTATATACCTACCTTGTTTACATAATATCTAAAATAGGAACAAAGTGGGTATTTTTACTAAAGCCTTTTAACCTTTAATGTTATCAAAATACAATATTCACAGCCTAAAACATAAGAGAAGCAGGACTTTACCAATCAATCATAGATGACGGTCAACGTTGGCCCACTGGCAGCGTTATCTTTGAGATTACAGAAGTCAAACGAAGGATATCAATATCATGATGTCAGGCGGAAGAAGCCGCTGGATAAAAGCCTTCCCCAAGCATCGGCAACAACACAAGCGACGCCAAAGTATAGGATGCTGCTGCATCCACTTCAAAATATTTGTATGCAATATTAACGGACATGTCTTGCGCCACAAATATCTGCCTACTCATTTAAATTCAGAAAAATGTGATATCTCGTAGTGATCGAAAATATCAGACATCACTTTGGCAACATAAAAACCTGACAGAATAATGTTTCGAATTTTCATAATTGCAATCAGTGCCGCTCGTATTGCGAAATCGAACCCAGGACCTAGACCAACGAGACAGAATATACATTTAAATACTGAATAAACACGGCACCAAACTCACGAACATTTTTATTAACCGCCATTAACACGGTAGGTGCCTCTCCCGCCCACAATTACTTGCGCCGTCAAGTTTTCCAATTTTAGGTAGGATACCCCGCTTCGATTCCCTGTCAACATTTTCAATTTTCATTAACTAACTACCATTAGGGTTGAAGCAAACATTAGTGCCTTTTGCATCATGTAGGTTGGAATATGTTGTGTTCGAAAAATACGGACTTTTTAAAGTATTCCCTACGTGACAGTAAAATTTCGGTAGTAAAATATTGTTGAAATTGTCACAAATGATTTATTATTAAAATTTAAAGACAGATGACCCACCATCCAGGGCATTAAAAAAACAAGATCAAAGCGTGCTAATGCAATGTAGCTGTAAAACCTCAACAAATTATTGACGGCTGCCTTCCAAGAAAAAATATTATTAAATTATCCCTGAGCTAAACATTTTCATCTTTGTTCTTCATCATTTTTCACCGGGCAACTCTACAGGCCAAGTTTCTTCGTATAACACTCCAAAACAAAGTTGCCAACTTAAAATACTAGCTTTAATATATTCGTAAGCTAAATTTCGCATTCAGGCTTCAGTTTTAAGTTAATTAACTGTTGGTAACTTGTTCCAAAATTGTGTATTAACTCCAACTGTTTTTCTGAAGGCTGTTGTTGTTGTTGGACTATTCTGAAACAAAACAGTACGTCACGCCTGTTATCCTTGAAGAGTTAGGCAGAGGTGTACAAAACAACCACAGTTCTCCAGTTATGTTTTAGTTCACACGACTATTCGCACAGGTTTGATCACTTCCTTACAAGTTAATTGTCACAATCAGTGAAGAAATTTTGTCCCGCACTCTGCGCGGGATTCGCCTTAGTTTGGCCAAATCTTTTTACAACAGTATTTTTACATTCCTGCTGCCATACAGCACTCCTATGACATCCTGTTTGAAGTATTTGAAAGTTACACGTCATGACTTTCAACTTTGTTCTTGAACGCCGATCATGTAGTCTGTGCCCTAAGTAGTGGGTAACCGTAGGTGACTACAACTACAGAATGTCAAACTGTCTATCATGGTAAATAAACATTGTTCTTTACGAGAGCAACCACTACTATCCATATCATTAGTTAAAAGCTACAGCCATCAGAATGCTGCAGTAAGAGAGAGATAGTTAATGAAACAGTTCATAGCCAGCACTACGGGTTATAAGAGCCTTAATGTTATATCCTTACGCGGAATCAAGGTTGTGTGCGCTATTTGGAAATTTGCCAAGGGGAATACAAAACAAATAAAGAGTGTGGGAAATTAATAGCGGTTGAAGTTATGAGAAAATGGCGAGGAGAGAGAAACAGAACAGAAGAAGAAACATAGCGCTGGAATCAGTGGGAAACAATTCAATAGGTACTTGTTCCAAGTAGAAGGCTCTTGATCGCCTAGGTTCGATTCCTAGGTCCCGACCTGGGAATTGAACCTAGACTCACAAAGTAGTAGTATTGGGTTTTCCATCAGGTTTTTTTTGTAGCAGCCCGGAGTCTGGATTCGTGCCCAGTTGATGGCAATAGTCCCCCTATTACTTGGGACTTAAACTTATCTGACGAAAAGTGCGTGTAATAGAAACACCTCTGCCTAATCCATCTGTGAAACCGGCCGTGATGTTATGTTAAACGCCCAAGAGATGATATTGCCATAGAGTGAAGGGACCAGAGACTAACTTATTATTTTCAAATTAGGCAACGATTAGCAAAGAAATATCCTTAAACCCGGAGAAAGACACCGAAAATCCATGAGCTGTAATTTTTTGCATTATTTTGTGTCTTCGAGTTTGACTAAAAATACAAGCTAAACAACAATATCGTCATACATAGAACTACTATAACCTTGTATGTACTCAGGCGCTGCAGCAGGACGGCCATTAGGCCAGTTTGCACGCGCTGTGTACTTAACTTATCACCTGCGAAGTGTCAAGTGTAAACAGATCTAGCTCGGAACGATTTGTTCTGGGCGAGGTAAAATGACCAATAGAACCTGATCTCAATTGATACAGCTGCCAACTTGATTTGTGTGTTACAGTGGCTATATTGAATGTTGCGTGTGTAATGCGCTTGAATGCATGCCATTGGAACAATTTCCTTTGAAGCCCTACTACTTCCCTAATTTAGTGAGTTGTGGTACAAGCAGGCCTTACATTTCCATTATAATAGCAAGATTTGCTATTTTTACAATAAATACTTATCGAACGAGATGGTAACGTGGTGTCGTGATGGTCCTGTGGTTAATACCTCGCACGAGGTTGTGGGTTCACATCCAGGCAAGTACCAATGTGACTTTTTCAATTCATATTTAGATACTTTCTGAGTTTATCTCAGACATTACTGACATCGGTGAAGGAAAGCATCATGAGGGAACCTGGGACTACTAGTCGGATTTTTAAAATTCTTTTTGCAATTTGATAGCCCCATTCTTGAGGAAGATTATTGACTATTATTAACATCACACTAAGACCCTTAGGAGCCGCAAAAACAAAAAGTCAGAAATAACGCTGAGCGAAAACGAACTAAACGCGGGTGGGCGACGCGATGCGACACAGTTGGTGACTGGCCAAAATTTCACGCAGACGAATTCGCGGGCAGAAGCTAGTAGTTTATATAAGTCTGAAATCGTCAACCCGTCTTGAGCAAGCGTGGTGATCAATGCTCATGCCTCCTCTGTAAGAGAAGAGGCTTTTGCCCTGCAGTAGGGCCATTACTTACCGAAGAAGTCGAGGAGTAGGGGAACATCAAATAAACAATGGACTGACAGAAAGCGGATATAGCTAGAAAGGGCGTAACTACTGAGGTGACGACGAAATATGGAAGAAAAGATGCTGAGCCATCCTTCGCTGCTGGAGCTGGGATAAGAGCTGGAGATTGATGATGCTGATAACACACCGAAAAAGTCTCCTCAAAACTGATTATTTTCATGAAAAGAAGCTATGTAGGTAATGAGAAACTCTTTTGAAGCTCCACCCCGTCAACACACTCAACACTAATCTGAGAGACACGCCCATCTCAGCAGGTCTCATAATAAGAAGAAAACATTTCCTCACAAATACCTCAGGCAGCAGGAATCTGAGACAACAATGCACACCGTTCAGTTTTCGCATAAATCCAACGAACAATCCTCCATCGTCGTGTGAATACCACGTCAATGAGAATGTAGGTCATAAATGTGTAAATATTCATCTAGATAACATGGCATCACGCCTGTATGCCTGGAAGGGGTGCGCAGAGATGTATGTATAGTACACCTATATTTAGTCTTAGTTTTAGTCTGATTTTGTAATAAGTAGGGGCGAGCCTATTGCCATCTGAACCAGGCACAATTCCAGACTCCAGCCAGTAGGCTGGAGTCTACTGAGAATACTGAGAATTTCCTTAGAGAAAACCTGCAACCGTCCAGGGAATCAAACCAAGAACGCCATGCCCAGTAGTCACACTTGTAACCACTAGACCGGAGAGAGAGCCTTAACAAGTGGAAAAAGCGCTTACAAAGCATTTCGTATTTCTACAAACACTTTCAACAGGATTCACATAAGATCTTCGGTACCTTAAATATGTCAATCTCGTATTTTTTTACTTCTCCATCATCTCTATCGCTGATAGAATAACACTTTGTCTACGCCCTGAGGTCTACTCTACGCCAACATCCAGCAATGCTCACAACTTGGACCAAGCCCCAAGAATCAAAGCCAGAGGGGACAACACAAAATGTTTTCCATAGCCTTCATTATGTGGTCGTAAATACATCTGGAGATGCACAGAGCGAGACAGCAAATAAGGAAAAAAACTAGAGAGAGAATCATCTCTAACAACCAAATTATGGAGTAAACATTTTAAGGTGAAATGGCTGGCTATTAGCTTGTCGTTATGTGATAATATTATTAGACCGGGCTAAATTTCCGGCAGCAAATGCCATACCTTCATCAAGTAGCGTTAAAACTGAAGTGATCAGCGATGGAAACATTTGACAGGTTGATAGGCACAGGGGAAGGATTCAGTTTAAATATAACAATTATTTGTATAACCTGCCCCCTACTCGTATATTAATAAAATCAGAGTAAAATAACATCCAGTCAATGCTTCAGATTATGCTTCATTGTTCGAGGTTTAAGTTAGGTATATCGTTACTCCACATTAAAATATATAAATATGAAATTGATACCTGCTGATCCACTCTGTAACAATCTACTTTGAAAACTTAGGTGAAGTGAGCTGTCAATAGTGTCAATCCATCAGGTGGAATGACAGCTCACTTTAAGCTCAGCCGATCCATTCTGTAACAATCTCACCGTGAAAGCTTAGGTGAACTGCGGTGCTATTCTGTAAAAATCTCACGGTGAAAACATAGGTGAAGTGAGCTTTCAATAGTGTCAATCTGTAGTATTACTCACTTCACCACCACCAGTTTTGCCTTACAATCGTTACGATACAGAAGAACAATAACGTTTATAAAACTCTTATTTTAATAAGCTAAGTAAGTTTTAGCCCTGTCACAAGTAAATTGTGTTTGTGTTGTCAGGATAATATTGTGGTAAGTGGCAACAACCACAAGCTGTAACTAGAGTGTGGTATATTAATTCACTTAATTAAAATTTACGACGTAGTTAGTTCCAGTTAGTAGTTTACTCCTGTTCAACTATTTCGGTATTCCGACTTAGGTTATTACACCTTGATAATATTATAAAGACGCCTAATAGCTTCGCAGTCAGGCTAACGTAATAATTTGGTAAAATAAGGAAATTCTACGGCAAGTGAATACCTATACTATGAACTATTACAGTTTTCATATTTTATAATGACTTTCAGTTTACCCGGGATTACAGTATAATAATATGATAATAATATAACATAACATAACGGCTTGTATAACAAAAAATAATACCACTGGTATTTGTTTCAACTCAGATTTATAACAGTGGTATTAGTTGTTAGTATTAGAACGGAATAAATCCATTTCCCGAAGGGTTGGGCAGAGGTGTACCTACCTAATAGTACACCCACATTTCGCGAGTTATTTTTAAATCCCATGTAATAGGGGGCGTGCCTAGTGCCAACAACTGGGAACAACCCCAGACTCCTGGTTGCTACTGAAAGGTTCCAGATAGAAAAACCCGAGAAAACTTTTCCCGACCTGGGAATCGAACCCAGGACCTTATGCTCGGGAGTAGCGCCTGCGACCAATAGACCAACGAGGCAGTCGCTAGTCGTCGAATGATAATAATATGACTGTACTTTATTTGGCAGCTGTGGATGATGCTCGGTTAGTGCCGTATTACATGCGTGATGCACCTAAATAATATCCTCTTATGATCCTTCCAAAGATTAAGAAATTCTCCTCCTAGTTATTTTTTTAACTAAAGAATCAAACAGAAAATACTCTTCGATAGGTACATACAAAAAATCCTCAGCGCCTCATTCATTACAAAACTGTGTTATCCGGGAAAATATCACCCCTAAATAATTTACGAGTTCGTGAGAAGGGGGCCTAAGCCCGGGATAATCCACTGAGTACTGCAAGTCATGCTTATGAAAGAAGAAAAGAAGGGACTTGCTGACTTCAACTATTTACATGAGGAATGGTTGCTAGCCGACAAATTAACAATGAAAATGACAGACAACAGCTTACAAAAAAAAACATGGAGTAGGACAAATACTCTTGTACACTCATGTTCATAATGAGCCATGATTTAAATAAGTATTTACGTAGTATTTTTTTATACAAAAAAGTAGTCAGTGATTCGTCCCGACTCTTGACATAGTGTCACGCGTATTTAAAAATCCTAATATCTACGACTAGCTTCTGCCCGCGACTTCGTCCGCGTGATTTTTAGGCCCCCGACCCATCACGACGCATCCCATCGCGCGCCCGCTCTATTACTTCGTTTTCGGTTAGCTTTCTTAGCGTTCTGTCTGACTTTTTTACTTGTCATAGAGTGATTTTAGATAGCTTATAACCTTCCTTTTCAAATTCGACTAGAAGTTTCAGAAATTAGCACGTTCAAACAAACAAACAAACTTCAGCTTTAGTATTAGTATAGATATATACACGATACTATAGGGTACATCGCTGTCTATCCCTTCGGGGATTACAAGCGTGATGTTTTAAAATCCTACTGGACCCACTAGTGCAACATAGCAGTCTAACCAACATTTCGGAAGGAATTCATCCAAAGCATACATAAACTGCATCCAGATGTTGCTAGCATATAAACAGGAGCTTCCTGAAAGTGTACAGGTGTTTCTGCTGCCCATTCACACACAGTGTAATCTTTTAAGCCTTGCAACACATTCATAAAATATATCCTGGGTGCTTCTTTTCACAGGCTTTGACATAAACGACAGTATTTTCTCGTGCATGGAAAGATTGCATAAACTAACAGACTGTGTGAGTATCTACAGACATGAAACCAGTAACAGTCACGTTCTTTGAACACTATATATTATTATTTTAATAAGGATTTCATATACCTAGGCTGTTTCACTCAAGCACATCGTATCTGTAATTTTCGATAGCGAATCATAATTATTACAACCTACCATTTAGAAAATGCCAATATTTAATCACAAAAGACAAATTATTTGGATTTAAATTAAATTACAAAGTACGGTGGTAGGCGCACGGCTGAACTGAATCAAACCATAATTGAGTTATTGTGAGATTCTGCGTCGGGCAGGTTTCAGTTGATTTTCTTCAATCGTAAATCAATTACGTCTTCGGTTTACTGAGAAAATAATAAAATATTAGAAGGACTAAGGCCGTAAAAAAAACAACGGTTCACCAGAACAGCTGACTAGGCCAGCACAATCCACTTTTAAACATGTATGTAGGATTATTTATACCCTCGGAGCATCCGAACGTCTGGGTGGTTTTTTAACAGATAAATGAGGTGTCTATCGAGTCGTCTAAAGCGCAGCTCACACTGGGAACGAGCGACGAAACGAAGCTAATGAGTTCGTATAGCTTACCTCCCCGTCTTTTCATACTTCCGTTAGTCGTACGATGGTTAGTTATAGGCTAGGTTTTGTTTGAATAAAATCAAAATGCTTTATGACGTCAATAAGTAAAGTCTTGAAATAACTATTTTAAGTACCATGACCAAATTGACCATGTGGGGTATCAAAATATAGGACTTGCGGAGACCATTCCAAAAATATAACACACTAAAAGGTTAAAAATAAATGAAATCTAAAAACTCACCTGCGACTAAAAAGTTAAAAACCAGCTGACTTGTCAAGCGTGTCCGTGGAGCTTCTTGCCCGTTCTTCTCCACCTTCACCTGACTCATTGACAATTCAAAAGTGCCTGTAAATGGTTTAAATTGAAATAAATACTTTGAGTTTGAGTTTGTAGCAGTCTGATGTGTCTGTGTTGTCGCGATGTCGTGTCGTGGACGTGACGTCCACGATAATATCGTCAAGTTATAAATTATAAACGCACACGACTCGTATTATTGGGACGAATGACGCCATCTTTGTTTTTCAGTGCAAGAGCACACTACAATAATAAAATTAGTCCCGTGTAAAACATATGTGACGGTAACCTTGCTTAGGAGCATTCAGTTTGTCTAAGCCGTGACCTTTAAATGTAGTATTTCAGTCTCGAAAATTCTGGATTCCCTGTAAGCTTAGGTCGTAAAAAAAAATATGTAAGATAATTTTTATGTAAATATTTCGTAAGAGTATGATTCAGAATGGGGAAAAGGATGACTATAGTTCAGGGTACTTACATTTCCACGCTGAAAGAGCGAAGGGAGAGAGTTCGCGAATCACATCGCTGCTGTCAATAATCTTGGCTGCTCCTGACTCACCGTCTCATAGTTCAGGTATTTCCTTTCATCAAAAAATAACGACTGGATACTTTTGGGTACAATCATCGGCACTATTCTTGAGCGCTGACTTTCACCTGCGCAAAAGTGAGTTATTGGGTCCCTTTACGTATTTTATCATAAGTGTACTATGTGCAAAGCGATCCCCACTCTTCCGCCGAGCGCTCAAGAACCGTGCCGGTATCTGTACAAATTCTAGAATTCTAGAAGAACCTACCCACTAATAATACCTAACCGGTAACTTGTATGTGTGATTTAAACTGGGATTATTAGTTGGTTAATAAAAAATAGAGAAATAAAACTGAACCGAATCATGTTTTAGATCCGTATGAGGTCTGTTCCTTATATGACATTATTTCAGAAATATCATAATCTGAAATTGTAGGATATTATCATCAGAAACAGAGTTGCAAAACTCAATTCAACTTTACCGGGCGCGGCAGACAAATGCAGCTCCTCGCGACTGGAGTATTTTGCTGATAATAATACGCATTCACTATGTAGTTTTTTTTAAAATTTGGAATTAAATGTCGAATTTTGGGTAAATATGGATAAACCCGTAAAATTCAAATATCTTGAAAACTATTGAATTTCGGCCATACATAAGGGGTGTTCAATTTGTTGCATTCTGGCCCCCCCTATCAGCTCCTGACGGATATACGTCGAATTACAAGTAACCCTGTATATTTCCATACATTTTACTTCGCTGTGTTATTGTGATGCCGTGACATGGACGTGCACGTCCATGATAATATCGTCACGATAGAAATTATAAAAACACACAATCGGTGATAGTAGTTTTATTTCACCAGTTTACACAATTAAAATCGGAACATAGTTTATGTCATTGAAATAACCAATGGCATGTATCATACATATATAGTTTTATTCATCACTCAGGACAACTAAGGATTAATTATTATTATTATCCCACAGTACACATGAGAACAGAGGTGGCTCAGTGGTAACGGTCCGGCCAAACTTACGAGGGTCGTGGGTGCGAAACCAGGCAGGCGCTTTACTTTGTATAGTTTATTCATCACATGTGACATCTACCAACCCGCACTGGGCCCACGTAGTTGATTGCGGCCCACTCCCTCTCACAGAGAGGAGGCCTGTGTCCTAGCAGTGGTGGGAACATTATGGTCTGATTATGCTTCTGCTTGAAAATCCCTATTGAGGTATTCAGCACCAGATTAAAGTTATTTAACCAAACAGGCGTTATCAATTCCCAACCACGTGTAACGCCGCAAATAAGCTGAAACATTGCCAAACAAAAAATTAAACGATGTGTACTTATCCTGAAAGTTTGCTAAAACACAGTTTTATTTGAACAAACTCGTTCAAACGTTGGAGTCGTTGCGAATGCTGTTTCAGTTATAATTGCCGGTTTAATAACTGTTTGTGGACGTCGTCTTCTACTGGAATTATTTAACGCGCCGCTGTGTTAGCAAATACGTGAGAACTGGAGCGGTTTCTTGTTGGTACGGGACATTCAAGTGTCGCAAAGTGCTCTTCGATTTGTCCTGTGTTGTTTTGTTTTCATTTTTGTGGTCTCTATGAAAATTACATCTAGCTAGCGTGAATTTTGGGAAACCTTTTAAGTAGCTCAAACTTTTGCAAAGCATTTATTTCAATTAAACTAAAATTTAATTAAAAACCTTCGAAATTCCGTTTTTTTTAGTAAAAAAGTTTTTTCTTCAATTTATTATAGCTTGTATCGCACTAATAAACAACAATCAGGGAGCCACTTGTCAATATACGTATTTATAGTGGTAAAATGATCTTTTGGCGCGTGGCCAAAATCGGAGCTAACTCCGCCATTTTTTTTACAATACAATATTTGAAAAGAAATGATTTGATAGTGTGGCAAACACTATCAAATCATTTCTTTTCTTTATCAACACCCCCCAGTCAATGTCATACGAGCGCCAACACATCATTGTAGCACTGAATAAACATCTTATGATTGGAGCTGATTGGGCTGTAGTCGTTTATTCTGCAGAGGGTGCAAGATGTTTATCTTCCAGTCTACCACAACGTAACCCAAATATTCCACCACCACTAAAATCATCGCGTCAGAAGCAGTAAGGCAAAGTTAAAAGCTTTGTAACTCGATTAAATTATATGAGTCGGCAATCACGACCGACTAACTTTGAGCTAACTTTAAACGATGTTATGAATTTAGTTTGGTACTATTGGAATTAGAGTATTTTGTTTCAGATTGGGAGATAATTAAATAATATCCATCATTTTGGGCTTATTGTTAAGCAGAACTTTATAAACATAATATATATTTTCATTTATTTCGGATCACATAAAATCAATCAAGTACAATCCATGAAGTATTAGTAACAAAAACGTATAAACTATGTTAGTAAAACGTACAACTAATATCTACGTGGCTCAACACATGTTGGCACGTGCCTCCGCATCCAGTGCCTTATAAAAGGGTTTTCCACCTTGTTGACCAATGTTTTTAGGATGCTGTTGGGGCTTCCGCGCAACCTACCCATAATTGACGCTGCCCGCTTTCTCAAAATGGCATGAAAAATAATCACTCAGTAATTTTCAACGAACGTGCACCTTCTTTGATCTTACATGTTTTTAACTAATAACAGGTGATATAAGACTGCCTCGTTGGTCTAGTGGTCACAAGTGCTACTGTAGAGCAGAATGTCCTGGGTACGATTCTTAGGTCGGACAAAGTGTTATTGGGTTTAATTCTTTTGGTTGATGGTTCTAGACTCGCCCCCTATTACTTGGGTATAAAACCTAACTGGCGAAATGTGAATGTCGTTACTTATTTTATTGTAACTATCGTTGCACCTCTACCTAACCCTTTGGAGAAACAGTCGTGATGTTACGTTATAACAGAGGAGCAATTCCCATATTTTTATGAACGGTCGAATTCACATCTCATTCGGAATAAAAATGTTGGTGTATTTTTGACATAAAATTTAATGAAACAGTAGGCGCTCCAAGCGTGACGGAGACGGTATTTATGAAAATGTGAATCATGTGTCGGCGCGGGGGTCAGCAGGTGACCGGGTAGGAAGGAAAGGGATTGGGAAGGGATCGAAGAAGCAAAAGATTTGCATAATGATAGCGTTATGATGTGTTATATTTCCATACATTTTATGGACGTGGACATGCACTTCCACCATAATATCACCACTTAAGAATAATAAAAGCGCACATTAGATGCAGGCATGTATTTAGACATTATAAGTGTGCATTCCGAATCCACTCTCCAGTAAGAAGACCACTAGATTTGCCAAAGGACCGACGTGATATAACAAGCATGAAACACAACTCGCTCCCAGCCACACGGTAAACAATGTTACTGTAAGCATCTCCCTCAGAAGTGACTCTGTATAGAAGAGCTAAATTATCTCGGTGGAGTACATCAACGTAGCGTGTGGCCAACTTGGCCAGTGTCTAAGCATGGTCATACTTCGTGGCAATACCGCCAGTAATTTTAATACATTACCAGTCGACTGCGATGCGGACGAATATTTCGACGCCCTATGGTTTTATATTATTAATAGGTTTAGTTTTAGGTTACCAGTTACAAATTTTTAATTCAAAAAGTTCCTTACTTAATTTAGAACAAACTACAAAGTTTATCCAATTCTTGAAATGATTCAAATATAGTTCCTTACTTCTAACGTTGCGGACTGTAAACGGTTGCGAGCTGACCCGGCGACGACGTGCACACTCTATTGAAAAAAAACCGGCCAAGTGCGAGTCGGACTACGCACAATGAAGGGATCCGTAGTTGGAATGAATTTATCCCAAGAACAAACTTAACATTATAGTTGAAAAACATGTTCTCCCATACATTCCAATTGAGAATCTAAGTTTATACACACAATATTGATAGATTTACCATGTTATTTTAAGATTATAGACTTCATTTAATCCGTTTTCCAGTAATCTATGAGTACGGAACCATTCTTTGTATTTTTTTCAAAATTTTAAGCTTAGTAGTTTCAGAGATAATTTTCTTAAATATCTTTAAAAGTATTTAAGTTTAAAAAAAAAACTGTCAATATAACAACAAGCCCTTTTATGTGGTATATGGTAGAGATAGCAAAACTTTTTTTAATTTTTTGCCCCGGAACAGTGACCCCCATATCCAAAAATCATTTATTTACGTAGCATATCCTTGTTTGGATCACAGAAATTCATATGTGTACCCAATTTCAACCAAATTGGTACAGTAGACAACTTTGACAAAAGGACAGACAGACACACGGGTGATCCTAGAAGGGTTCCGTTTTTCCTTTTGAGGGACGGAACCCTAAAAATTATGAAGAAATCTTATGAAATATGCAGCCTTTCATTTCTTTGCGAGGAGGCTGTGAACGATTCAAGGTGTATGCTTTCAAATGTAGTAAAGTATTCAACGTGCAATCAAGCTTTCTACCCAATAAGAAAGCATGATCGGGCTGATAGAGACACAGCCGGTGTATACAGGATGGCAGGGACATCGACGCGAAAACGGTTACCATGTATTCAGTACATCATTCTGAGCCCCTTGAGAGCTACATAGATTTTTTTCATCAGTTATTAAAACAAAACTCTGCAGTTTCCTACAATTAGTGCAATACCTACACGGTCAAAATGTATGGAACAGCAGATTTTTTTTCAATAACCATTGAAAATTTTCTTAGAATGATCCACTGAATAAGTGGTAACCGCTTTCGCGTCGATGTACCTGCCACCCCGTATGTATCTGTAACTCAAACTATTTAAAAAGCGGTCCAGTGCGAGTCAGACTCGCACACGAAGGGTTCAGTTCCGTACAATATAGATCACTACATATTTGCAAAAAATACTTTAATAAAAACGCCGAATAAAATACGTTTCTTGTAAGTAGTTGTGAACCCCCTTTAATGTTTAACTTATTTGTCGTATACCTAATGTCATTATAGCGGCCATAGTAGTTCACACTCTGTGAAAATTTCAAGTGTCTACAGACACGAAGTCAGTGGCAGCGGCCTAATAGGCGGCGGTGGTGGCGGCGCGGGTTCGGCGCGTTTAAATGCACATATACGTATATTTATATGGAACTGGCCTCGAAGGCAGCGGCGCGGGGAGTGGCAACAGTTTCTTATAAAACTATGCATTTGAACGCGCCGCTCTCGCGCCGCCGCCGCCGACTTCGTGTCCGCGGCCTTAGGGCCGAGTCACACCGGAATGGCAGCGGCCGGCAGCGGCTGGCAGCGGCCGGCAGCGGCCCCCGGCGTCGCTGCTCGTGGCACCGCGGGCGGCCTCGCGACTTTTTCAAGCGATACTGGTTTTTTAAGTATGTAGATGAATTTTAAAATTATTTCATACTGAAAGTGCTCGCCGCGTCGCTGCCGGCCGCTGCCATTCCAGTGTGACGCGGCCCTAAGGCCGCGGACACGAAGTCGGCGGCGCGTTCAAATGCATAGTTTTATAAGAAACTGTCGCCACTCCTGAAAAATCTCGCCGCGTCGCTGCACGCCGCTGCCATTCCGGTGTGACTCGGCCCTTACGGTTCAAAAGATAACGCCCTGTGAACGTCGAGAGTCCGGTTGGCACCGTTTAGATACGGAACCATATAAAAGAGCTGAATTCCATACAGATGGCCGTCATGGCAAACATCCTTGTACACGTTGACCTACTTGTGGATAAAGAATGCTTTACCAAAAACAATAGAACATGCACGCATTGTTTAGCCATGGTTCAGCCTGAACCGTTCAAAAACGATTTGAAATATTTTTCATGTGTTTACATTTGAATACTTTCCCAAATATTTGAAAAATGTCTTTGTGTAAATAAAATACTTGGGGTTATAAATTATTTGGCCATTCTTTCTGAGGCCGAGCACGAAATGTACTAATTTCGGACATTTTTGTGTTCACTGTTTGTGAGAAAGGTAAAAAGAATTTAAACAAAATTGATTATGGTTTTTAGAGGTATGAGGAAAAGGGTGTAAAGTTCACTCATGCTCTATAGAAAAGTGACGTGTCGGGCAATTGCCTAACGAATGATATCGGAAAGTTATATATAATATTCTGTTCGCGCGGTAAACTTTGCTTGCGCTATGCAGGATTTCACGTGACATCAGTGTGACGCGTAGCTGGCATGTGGCGATGTAGATGCCGCCACAGTTTGAAAAGTCAAATTCTTAGTCTTGCAGATGGGTTGAAGGGATTTATCAAATTATTCATGTAATAATGGCAAATCACTAAAAGTCATCACAAGTTTTTCGAAAATTAACTTGAGGGTGACAATTATTTTTAGCTTTCTCACAAATAATAATAAATAAATTGGAAAATTGACAAAAGGGGTTTTATTCGTGGCATAAACCCTTAAATGTTAAATCACTAAATCACCATTTAAAACTGACATATTCAATTTCAACTTAAATCTGGATAAATACAACATGTCCCGGAATTAGCACACCACCAAACACGCTAATTAGAATATTATGTTACAGTCAAACACATACATACAGTCATACACAGAATGTCTACTATTATGTATAAAAGATTGTGAAATTTTATTCATTATATCAGTTATTCTGATTGTGCGAGAAAATTGTAGTCATATTACAAATACGCTCGCACACAGTCGAACACGTATATGGGTCTCATCTATAATTAAAGGAAATAATAATGATAAATTATAAACTAACTTTTCTCATAATCTGACGGTGACATTTATGTATATTGTATTACCTTCTTTTGCATGTTCAATATTGTAGTTCCTGTTTGAAACATTACGCCATAAAATCAGGCTGCATTAAATTTCTTCCTCAACTGGAAAATAATTTCGCAAAATCTTTAGAAAACTCTTGTGAAAACCAGCAGCAACTTTCCTGTGAGTAACTCAGCCTGAACAATTCGTCGAGCGTTTTGATATTTTTCTTTACTTTATTATTTATTATGTTTACACAGCAATACAAACAGATGCCGGCTAAAAAAGGAATTTTACTTTGTAAAGTTTGCCCTGTGACACTTATCAAGTAAAAGCGATCGAAACTGTCAAAACTTTAAAGCGGCCATTACTCAAAACTTACTGCTGGAGTTTTTTTAATTTTCTTAAAACAGAAATTTAAAAAGTTTTTGGGTACAGTTGCTGGTCCCGACGGTCCGGAAATCAACAGACTTCTGAGGCGAGCCTTTGATAAACATCGGCAGCGGAGCCAGAGCTTACACACCGGACAGTAGCTAGAACAAACATGGTGAAACTGACCTAGATTCAAAATAGAGCTGCCACCCTGTCAGACGATAATCCCATATCGATATATATGCCTTAACAGACATATACACGTAGCCTGTACGTGCTAAGAGTGCAGATGTACCCTGGGTGGCCCCGTCCTTCCGAGGGGCTAACACCGGCACTCAGGATGTCACTTAAAAATAAACAATCAATAACTTCAATTGGCCAGCACTTCAATTGCGTAAGACATTTCCAATTGAAAGATATATCTTGTCCCTACATAAATATATCCATATTATTATACCCATGCCGTTTTCCCAAAAGGGTAGACAGAGACAACAGATCGCCACCTGCTACAATCCTTACATACTCCTTTCGCTTCGTTTACGCTCATAAATTCTCCTTTTGCTTCACATGTTTGAAAGATTCGTCTGCTCGACAACGTAAATGACGCAATGAATGTTGTTGAACTGCCAAAATGAATAGCCATGTTACGCAATTACCCACAGATAGATAAGGGAACACAGTCAGGCAACAATTACCCGCTAGTAGATAAGGGAACGCAGTCAGGCAACAATTACTCGCTGGTAGATAAGGGAATGCAGTCAGGCAACAATTACTCGCTGGTAGATAAGGAAACGCTGTTAGGCAACAATTACCCGCTGGTAGATAAGGGAACGCTGTCAGGCAACAAATGAGAGATTGAAAACATTTCAATGTTGTGGTGGGCATAAAAATCCTGATCCTGATGATTGTATTTTTTGTTCCATTGTGATACTTTAAAGCTTCCCCACGTAGGCTGCAGCTTGAACAATTTACATGTTTTTATGAAATTTTAACAATATTGTGCTATCAATCAGTGAAAGAATTGTTGTAAAATAATCAGTACCGAATCAGAAACTTCCACCGAATACCTCTAACAAACAAACAATCTTACCTCGTTTTAATATTACGTTAAGATAGCAGATAATAATATAATAGTCACAGCCGCTGTCATAATAGTGAGAAATTACCTACAAGTAATTCAAAACTCGCAATTTTAGCCCGTAGTCTAGTGGAAAGTTTCGTGTCACTTGTTTTATTGTGAAAACCTGAAAATTCCATCACGTGAGAGACCAAATAAATAACTTTTAAAACTGTTCTGAAAATTCGGTCAAAGTGAAACCTCAAAAATAATGTTTTTAAAAGAGTGGGGAAATTGTTTCCCCAACTTTTACTAAAGCCTTAGCCACAATGGGGCACGCGAGCCACGCGAGCGATGTGACGAAATCTTAGCAATTTCATGGAAAACTTTTTTTTACCACAATCCACCAACGTTCACGAGGCAATGCTGCCAGTCTTCTGGGCTCGTTTCGAACAATTTCTAACGTTCGGTGTACTTAATACCAGATACCGGACTACCTGCAGGACAAGTTGCGATAGCGAGTAGAAGAGAATGTGGTGCAAGGCAGTGCTCGCAGGAACTCTCGACTAAGCGGCTTGCAAATTGTGAAGTAACCTGCCACCACCTATTCGAGCAATTAAAACGATTGACACCATTTAGAAGACGCCTCTGGCAGTATCTCATGGATGTGCAACGGAAGCTACACAATTTGAATGTTTCATTGATATTAATTTATGATAAAGTTATCTATTGACTTTGACTTTGACAGTCCTTTGTTTATGAAAATAAATAAAATTTTATGGTTGCACACCATACAAAAAAACTTTAATTATCAAAAAAAACGAGTTTATTATTATTAGCTACACATATCTATTTATTTACATCTGTAAGACGTCCTCGTAAAATAAGGTCCAGTTGAAAACTTTTATTTTATAGAGACTATCTGACCCGACAGACGTATTGTCCTGTCTAATTTTCAATAATTCATACAAAAATACCGTATAAAAAAAGACTTTCAGTTTTTCCCGAATTTTTAGATTTTTCTTTCCGTAAGAACCAGATTCGGACTATACTGGGTGTAATTTTAATCACCGTTTTCCTCTTAAGGGGTCATTGTACTCATCATTATGAACAACTTTTACTATGGGACCAAACCTGAAATCGTGAAAAAAAAATCAGCTGTTCCCTACATTTATGTTCGCATAACTCGTCAAAATGTAGGGAACAGCTGATTTCTTTTTCACGATTTCAGGTTTGGTTCCATAGTAAAAGTTGTTCATAATGATGAGTACAATGACCCCTTAAGAGGAAAACGGTGATTAAAATTACACCCTGTATAACGTACACTTGAAAACAAAATTTTGCCAAACCGGTCCGTTCTGAAGTGATTCCCTTCCCAATGAATAGTTTCCATTTTATTATATAGATAGTTATTAGTGTCTACTATTACGGGCTAATTCAAGTGTACCATGGTTATGTAACTGTGACTACAAGTGAGAGCATAAAATTTTGAAAAAAAAAAAAAAAGTTTTAACGATAAAGTAGATAGCAGTCCTGCGCTGCCACCAGGCTTGCTGATTGGCCAATATTTTAGAGCTGCTCTGTTGTATTGCTCGTATGCACATAAAAGAGAAGAGCAGTGCAATAGCTTGATATTAAGAAGCTTCTACGTCATTAGCACTCGTGTTTCGCGCGCAATATTGCTCCGCTACCGACACCCGTCTATACTACCACTCTCCGGGCAATGCCGGGGAATCTCGTTGCTTTTTATTTTATTGATATTTTATAATCTTCTCATTCTTAATGTCGTGTGGTTTGTGTATCAGAATAGGTTTCCTACGAGCGTCGTTAAGAGGTACAGTTATATTACGTGGAGGTACTGTGTATGCCCGTTGCTATAAGAGACACATCTTATTTAGTTTTGTTGCGTATAACGCGTTTTGTCGTAGTAAGACTAATTTCTGGCTAACCATCCCTAGTTAAGGAGGCACGAAAAGAAGATATTCTTACCGATCTTCCGCTTGATACTACTTCTGTAAACATGAATAGAAACTGTTCTTTCAAAGAATGAGGTCAGTGTAGATCCAGCTTGTAGAGGAGATAAGGAATCCTCTCATTCTTGCCTAAAACCCCGGTCTTGAGAGATATGGATTATTCTCGTCTCTGAGAGTGCTCCAACTATCCTAAGTTCGCCCCCATTAAGAACTTCAAAGAGGTAATCAAAAGTGGGAGCTTACACACAAGCGCCTTATGTAAACATAAGCGCAATTTTAATTTGAGCTACAATGATAAAATGAGATATTACAAAAATTGGAGAGATTAAATAAAGTGGTTGAGAACACTTTAAGTGATGAATAATAATAAGTAGTAGAAAAATGCAAGTAAATTATAGTAGTTTTATTATTTCCCACGTATAAATTAATTATTAAAATATTATGATTTCAGACTATTCCACAATGTTGTCATTGCAAGTTTAGTTGTACAATTCAATGAATTTGAAGCTCTTGTATAAATGAGAAGCGAGCCTCACTAATGCCTGAAAAACATGTCTCTAAATTACGATCATTAGACGGCTGTCTCGAATACAAGCGTGTCTTGTACGACATCATACATACCTACGGCGAATATACAGGGTGCTTTTCTCAACAGAATGTAGCTGAAGACCAGTATTTTACATGGATTGACTGCCTGCCTGACTTCCACAACCCAGTTACTGGGTAACACTGACTACCCGTAACGACTGGCAAAGATCAAAGAATGACAGCCGGGACCAACTGCTTAAAGTGCTTTCCGAGGCACGGAGAAATATTAGTATGTATAGTAGTAGTAGATGGTGATTCAGCGCACGGACTGACCTCGTTGCGTTGCTTTACCTTGGACATTGACCAGTGCGGCTGGTTTTATTGAGCCACAGTGACTAGATTTCATTGTGAAACCTTAATCTAAATTACCATAACACGAGCATCTATGTCAAAGACACTGCAGCCATTATACAGCTTAATGCAGTTGTAGAAGTAGCTCCATAAAAAATTAGTATAATGACAGTACTTGAGCAGAGAGAACGACGGGACGCATTCAAGATGTTCAGTAACTTCATGCGGCTAATCCGTTCGCCTGCTCGGCAAACACAGCTCCTAACATAACATAACACTCGTTGTCCTAGAAGGGTTAGGCAGATGTGTTGGTATATCTTTAATACACCCCACATTTCGCCAGGTCTAAGTTCCATGTAATCCCTTGTTACATCACGCCTCTGAACTTTAAATTGAATGATACTATTGACTTTTGTATTAAAAATTCTATACATACATTGAATCAACGCCATGTGCCAGAGACATGAGAATATCACGTATAACTTCCCATCCATATTTTTTATCTGAATAACATTATCGTATTAGAACCATCTCTTCAAGTGACATTTGAAGTGTCCACCCTTTATACACACATAGGGAGCTCCGAATTCCGGCAGGGGCAATGGTCGCGCAAATTGTTATGAGCATCATTAATTAGGAGCGGCGTATCACGGCATTTGGAACGTATTCAAGAGTTTGCTTACATAGGACAATCATTCCACACGGTCTCCACATACATACATATTGTGTTTTCATGAGCAAAGCGAAAAATTTTGTAATATTAAGCGGCCTTGTTTAATATTGCCCGGACAGCCAACATTCCCCAGAAATTCAAAGTTGGAAATGATAGTTCAATGGGAACATCCTGAAGTGGTAAAACTGGGCAGTATAGCTTCGCAAAAGATGTAGGTAAATATGAAATGGGGTCATGTCGGACTCTTAATAGGTACCAACAATAACCACTACATGCGAAAAGCCCCAATTGAACGCTCAGGTACTCCTCTTGGACTTTTGAGGAAACCCTTGCGTATAACTATTCCAATCTAGGAGAAATGAGGAAAAACTTGTGAGGAAACTTTTGAGTACGAATGTGGATGGCTTTAAGAGTAGAGCAAGACCAAAGATGGATGGAGACGGTGAAAGATGACAATTATGGCTAGAAAAGGAATGAGTATCGAGTTGACGACTAATAGAGAAGTATGGAATGACGAGGGGTACTTAGCTACATGGGAAGAACTGAAAGTAGTATTTTCACTAACCTGGTCATACCAACATACCCTAACAGGCACGGCACCGCATTGTTCTTCGTCAGTCGAGAAAAGACTTCCCAATTCTTGTCAAATCCCTAATTCAAGTAATGGGCTACCAACCCCAGCGTTTATTTATTTATTTAATTATTTACTTGCGACCCGCTCCTGTTTCGCATGCGTTTTACGACTTAATAAACCATTCAGTTTTATTTATCATTTGTATGTTATATGAATGTATTAAACAAATAAACCTTTCGGTATACATGATCTAAATGTCTTAAACCGTAAATGATGGTGAAAGCCGCATCCAAATCAATTGCGTAGTTTAGAAGAACAAGGCGAACACACAGACAGACACGAAAAGTGACTTTAATTTAATAATGCACAGGTCAGTCGTGTAAAGGCTTTCCAAACCTTGACAAACGCCCAAACCAAGTAAAGAGGTAGAACTTTATTTGGCCCTACTCAGGTTTCGGCCCAAAAAAAGTTTACACAAGCAAAGTCATGTGAAAATGTTAGTCACGCACTTGTTTTTCCATTCACAATACAATCTTCTGATGAATGAAATCTTGTGGGAATGACGGAAAACTAATGGGAACTCATATCGTGTGATTGGATCTCCTGTTCAAGACAGTATCATTGCGTCACTGGCTCTTCGTTCTATCATTATCAAAACAATTGACGAGCGGGAAGGATCTTACCCTGCACTACCACTCATCTATATAGTAGCTAGCTTCCGCTAGCGGCTTCGCTTGCGTGATATCTTTCTAAATTATAGACTCACTTACTCGGTGATAATATAGCATTCTTCTTTTTTTTATCAGTCCTGTAGTTTTGAGTTTATTAATTATCATCTCTAATCTTTATAATTTTATTAATATAAGTGTTAAAAAAAAAAAATTTGGTTAGGTGGTAAGGGCATCACTTCAGAACGGCTGGACCGAATTGGCAAATTTTTGTTTTAAATTCGAACATTTTAAAACAAAAAGTTGCCAAATCTTAACTAGGTTCTAACTAAACGAAAAAAATAAAAGTTTCCGGGAAAAATGGAAAATTCGGGAAAACTAAAGGTTTTCTCGAATTTTCATCGATATTTGCTGTGAGAATTCTATGGAACAGAACAACGTGTGTCGGTTCAGCAAGTATAAACAATAATCTTATATTCAGTTATACCATAGGTACATATGGAATGCAATAAAGAATTGAGTATGATAAAACTTTATGTCTTTTAACATATATATTGAACACCACAAAAGTTATTTAAATAAATATGTAGAAGCGCATCACAACATATCCAAATTATGAAGGAGCCAAAGGGTTCTGAAGTGGACAAGTGGCAATCGCGTTCGAACGACTGTCAACGGGATTGACATACATAAACTTTTCAGTAGCTAATGTCAATTCAATGCAATTTTGACTTGATTTTGTTTTTTTTATTTTTTTTATTTTGTTTTTTGTGGTTGCTGCGCATGGAACGAACCGATCTTGTCACTGAACTGAAAACAGATAGCGGAACGCAAAAGGCCATCGCTGAGCTGCTTAAGTTTTGAGTTCAGCTCCACGATTACTGGCAAATTCTTGCACTGACTGGACAAGTCCACTCAAATCTGTGTGGTTCATTCCTCAAAAGACCATTTCAGACACTAATGCACATGGTCCTCATATGACCTGATCAAGATTATATGAGGACTTTAAAAGAGACTGCGACCTCTGAGTTTTTTCGGCCTTTCAGAAAGGTATTCGAATAGGAAACGCCGACCTAGCTTATTTTTTTTATTTTTTTATGACGAGTAAAAGTGATTCTGGTATCCTATTTACAGAATAAAATATTTCGTTTCATTTCACATGTTTAAACTGATTATTCAGGTATATTTTGTAATGTCAAAGGCACTTTTTACCTACTCGGATGCAGACGTCAGAGCGTTCCTTCTACTGGGTCAGAGGCCTCCTCTATGTGAGTGGGAGTTAACCGTAATCCACTACGCGGGACCAGTGCGGTTTCGTGGCTGTCACGTCTTCGATTTTAATTTGGTTCAGGACATGCCAATTTCCTCGTGATGTTTTCCTTGAGGTTGTGATGGGACCGCGCGCGCTCAAGGAAATTTTCTTCATTATTTCGATATTTCTTTTAAAAAATCTTCAAAATGTTTTGAAAGATTTTGCTCTTGACTAACTTCTTATGATTCTGCTATTTAACATTAAATAATTATGTATAATTTGTGGACCATTTTACGAATCTCTTTAGGGGTATGAGGAACAGGGTGTAAAGTTCTCTCATCCCCCATAGAAAAGGGAGGATCCTCCTACCAGACGGGTGTTGTGTCTGGCGGGCAATTGCCCAAGGATTGATGTCGGATAGTCTTATATATGTTAATCGCTCGGTAAACTCTTACACCGCGATGTAGGACTTGTGACGTCAGGTCTTTGATGCTTAGTTCGTATGTGGCGGTGTAGATGCCGCCACATCTCCAAAAAAAACTGTCAAACAGATGAATTGCTTGCTATGAATTGTATACGCAGATAATATTATGACTTTTGAAATTGTCAATTTTTTGTACCAATTTCATTTCTTTCATCATCTTTCATTTTCATTGATTTTTAATAATATTATGATTCATAATACTATATCCTATTACGATTCTCCCATAGCGACTTTTTAGACCCACTAATCTTAACCCTTTACAAACCCATAGTGACCTTTGATAACGATAACGTAGAACCCACCTGCCGTTCGTTATCAATGTAAAATGTTAACGTTACAATATCTCCTTTGATTCTATCCTCGAAGGAGAATATCGAAGCTGTGACGAATATTGATGATGACATCCAAGCGCTGTACGGTACCAAGAGCAGAGATAGCTATAGATACAAGTGAATGCAACGCCATATGTGACGTGGTGACAATATTTCATAAGGAAATTATATGCTCAATATTTCTATAATTTCCAGATTCGCATCATATTGTGTGAAAGCCATATTTGAGAATCGAAATCTTATTGCTGTTCATCCTATTTTAATATACAGTTCCAAGATTTGGCTAATTCACTCTTTTTAAATGGATATGAACCATCTACAGCTACTAATCATCTCGATTTTCAAACTGCAATATTCCACAACTTTAATATCAGACAACTTCAATCCTAATACCAACATTTTGAACTACTCTAAAAGATTCACAAGTATCCTCGAACAATTCAGTTCTCATTATTAGGCAGCAACTAGCTACGGACTGGCAACCAGATGAATACCTCAGCATACTCCAACTCGGCCCGGACTACGGATATTGCCTTTCGCTATCGTTGCATTGAGCAAACTGGTTCAGACTCACTACAGTATGAAGGAAGATATACCGGAGATACTAACTAGTTCATCATCCGGATTCAAGTTGTAATTATTATACAGAGGAATTATGAATCCGGACATAAATTCTTAATTCTCTCTGGGTGATTTAATTTTAAAATCATGTGACCTAGCCCTACGATCATATTCACGAACGCGTGGCGGTAGAAAATGAATCCGTCTAAAATAGTAACGACTCATCATGACGGATGTATGAGTGAACAGACCGACACTGTCCTCCGAAAAAGGACTGAAATACATCATCCTATAAAATTCAATCATTTATTTACCGTTCGCCATCTCATTCGTAAGGGCAGGGCTACACCTTCGATTCACCTACTAAAACGTCAGATTTGGCGCAGTGCTCAATAATTCAATGCGACTCCCCAAGACTAACCAGAAGCGAACTATAAAAACTTTATGGCCGATAAAAATCCTATCCAATTTCTCTTGAAATACCGTCAATATGAAATCACTTGGTTTAACGTTGTTAGTTGTGTTAGTTTCTTGAAACCAAAAATCTGCCGACTTTTCTTGCAGCAGCCACAGATTTGCTGAGGAGTTTCCTCTGCGCAGACTCCTTATTAGCCACCAACAGCACGACGCATGCCAAGCGGTACATACATCCGCATGCGCATCTGGTAACACTCTCATACTCTGCATCATCGTAACTGACCACTCCCTGAAACCGCGCACCCAATCACTTAAGCGCCCACATCCGTACGAAGATGAAGGCGTATCTGAAGCGAAAAAAGGTTATCAGACGAACTCTGAACCGATGGGGCAAAATATATCAATAACGAATAGTACCCATGCACCACCGAGACTAATAACGTATACGAGATACAAATACAAAGATAACAAGGATATGAAAAAGATGCTGAACGACCAACTCGTGGGAGGTGTAACCAAATTAATAGTTAAATACCATGGCTACATCATCAGTAACGAGAAAAGCAAGAACATTCTCACCACACTCACCGACATAGAGAAAAGAGCAACGGCAATCGAGGACATAAAATGCTTTAGGCCAGATCTCACGTTCAGAGCGCCGAAACCCAAGGCCGAACAAATAAAAATAAAGAAAGTCATCATACACATATATATCCAGTCAAAGAACATAAAGAGGGATGTACAACTATGCATATTCAGCGGCTATCTCTCGTACATTGAGATCGCTGACGAATGAAAAACGCCATAGAAGCCTTTTACTGTGCCCACAAGCTAAGACCTAAAAAATACAAAGCAGACACGGACAGAGAGCTACAATGGAAAAACTGTTTTAGTACCACGCAAAGAGTGGATGCCATGTACCGAAAACAGAACCCAGCATACTGATCAAAAACATCGAATCGGTGAAAGTCTGCTCAAACTGTAAGGATGTACAGCCAGAGCACCACAGCGCAACGCTGAGAAAGTGTTCACTGTTCAAAAAAGCAATATAAAGACAAAAGAAAAGGCTGAGCGAGCAGAAAAGGACCACATAAATGTTTCATCTGCAACTGGACCAACACCGCAACAAGAAACAAATACAGATCTCCAATATACAGATCGATGATTAGAAAAGGTCCAACGAATAGTGAAACTGAACTAACTCAGCCACGCAAAAAACTAACTAGGGAAGAAAAAGTTTCCATATTTGGTAAAACCATGTAAAAGTTCAAGACACTAATGGAAGTTCTGTGATCGGTGAAAACATACGGTAAAAGGCATTTACGTTCCAATACCGAATCAAAATGAACTGTCCGATGAGTTCGAGCAACTGCTTAGAGAGGAGAGTGCTCTCATAATAGGAGACATGAACCTACGGATGCAACTGCTCCGCCGTAAAAATACCTCGGTGTCGTATTGGCCGAGAGACTATCAATGAATATACCAATACCAAAGAAACCGTAGAAAAGTTAAAATGAGTAAGGGGTGCCCTAAACGCGATCACCGCGGTACCGATCGAAAGTGAACATTGAAACAAAACTGATGATCATACAGGCGTGCCTCCAAGTTCTCGAATATGGAGTCATCCAACTTGCCAAACATACAGAATGGCACTGAAAGCTGCAGGTACCTTCCCACGTCGCACTAAAACAAAAACGACCCTGGCACCTCAGAGCACACGACCTCCACCACGATATGATCGAAAACTCACCTCACTGACGATCAGCGGCCTCGATGATCCCGGTCCCGCGTTTAAGAGATATGGCCAATTCAATTCATCCCTCTTCTCAAAGAGAATAGGCGAAAGTTAATATACCGGATGACTTTTTTTACCGTCTCGAAAAAAAATGGGTGAACGGAGTAGAAGCCTATGGCATACCTAGTTTTTTTTTTCCACAGCTTAGAAAAAAATAGATCTATCATCAAAAAACACTAAAATTTTAAAGTAAACTTTTCATATTAGAACAAAAAAGAGAGAAATTTTTCTTTTTAATTTAAATAAAAATCTAAATCTAAATAAGTATGCCATTTGCTTCTACTCCATTCACCTATTATACCCATTTTTTTTCGAGACGGTAAAAAAAGTCATCCAGTATAAACAACCCGGAGGGGCCAACCGCTTCCTAAGAGAAAGGAAAGCCCCCCTCCCCCCCCTGGAACCGGGATTAAAAGTACCCCATAATATGTTAATTCAGGTTATATATCCTAAGGGAACTTTTCCTTTATTTGACTTTTATGATATAGGTGATATCAGTACCAACTTTCAAATTAATTGAACCACGCAGTAAAATCCTCTCCTGTAAAATTGGTTACTTACTCCTTTTCGGCCCGTTAGGGGTAGATTTTCGAAAAATCCTGATACATGTTATTCTTTATTTTTAAGTTTAAGTATAAATATTAAGTTTCGAGTTAATCGGACGGCGCTTTAAAATTCTTCCATACAAACTTTGACACCCCCAACCCCCCTTTAGGGGGTGATTTAGAAAAACAAAAAATTACAAACTTTATAATTTATTTTGATAAATATTCGTGCGAAGTTTCATGTTTATTAACTTATTTAAGTAACAAAAACTGGCAAAACCCATAAGTACATTACATAAAACACATTTTGCCCCCCGTCTGTGTAACCTCCATATACTGGTTTTAAAATGTCCTTGTCTGTGTCGCCGCCATAATATGGAGGATACACAATGCGTCATATTTGACTGTATGGAAATCTCGTATAACCTCCATATTATGGAGGTTTTATAAATTTCAACATCTGGGATGCCCTCCATAATATGGGAGGTTACAAAATGCGTTAATCTAAAGAGGTTACAAAAGTTAATATTTGACTATATTGACATCTAGACATTTCTAAATCGCTGTCACAATGACACACGTCAAGTCCAATAACCTGTCACAAACTCAACGCTTGTTGGGAAAATATCGTTTGAATCGAAACATCGAAGACACATCCCTCTCCCCCCCTCTCAGAGAGGAGGCCTGTGTCTTAGAAGTGATACACACTAGTTACGGTCGGTGTGATGAGGCACAGGCTGGGCCGCTAAATCAAATATTATTTTCCGCCCATCTGTGCCGAGTCGTGCCGAATATTATTTGCCGCCCGGTTGTGCCGAGTCGTGCCGAATGATGCCTATAAAGATCTAGGCTGATTTTGCTTAACCTTTAACCTGAAAGTTATGAGTTGTCCTTGCGTTTGTGAGCTCCAATTAAATAATTGAGACGCGCACAAACATTACAAGTAGGTTCGGTATTTTCTTTATCAAGATCCGACGAGAGGATTATTCTTCTAACTTAAACTAGTTTAAATAATACATCTATGAACTTACATGGGACTTCAACATAACTGGCGAAATGTGGGTGTACTATAGGCACCTAACCCTTCGAGGAATACAGGCGTGATGTTATGAACTGAACAGACAGCGGTGCTGCTGAGGAGTTTGTTGCGTCACTTCTTCTTCCCAGCCAGGAAGTGGTGAAGGGCGGGCGGGCGGGCGTTTTGGGGGACTGTCTTATGTAATTATGCCGTTCAAAAAGTGCTGATTCTCAGCCTAGCTTGAATAAATGATTTTGATTTGATTTGAAGCTTTCCATTTCTTTATGAGTACAGCCTCAAGATATGTCCCGTGTAAGTTTAGTCGACCAGAATAAGAATATCTCAAAATAATGTATAATGGTTTAAAAAAGCAGTAAAGTAAAATTAAGCTAGAACCGTTAACTAGAATTTAACTGAATAAATTCCTATCGATGTTGTCCGAAGCTTCCGCAAAGCGAGCGACCGTCCAATTTTATGTGTTTGTACACGTCCGCTGTAATCTCAGAAATGGCGGAAGTTTGCACACCGTACCTGCCCCGATAGGGATAAACAAATAGGGGCGGGGTAATCATCCCCTATTAGGGGGATAGAGCCGGTGCGGCTAACTACCACCCTATTAAGGGTTGTCACTCTTTGCTGTATAGCGTGCTGTCAATTTAGTCTGTTGAAAACAGAAGAGGTCATCAATAAGCCCAGGATTAATTAAGAAGTAATATGAAAAGATAAAAAAATTATTTACAATAATTATGTTATTTACCCCTTCATATTTTTTGTTACCCCTGTAAACGGTTTTTCATTGACCGAGTGAGTTTCCTGAGGGAATCCTGTGGGATTTGCTGCCACTCTTCAACTAAAGCAGTTTTTAGGTCTGCTATTGACGCCGGAGCTGGACATCTTCGTCGTACCCGCCTTTTCAGCTCGTCCCATATAATATATGTTGAATCGGATTTAAATCAGAGCTGAGTGCTGGCCAGTCTAGTGTGGGTATCCCGACTTCTAAAAGGTACTGTCTACTCACTGCAGCGGTGTGGCTGGCGGGCATTATCGTGCAATAGCAGGAAATTTTCGCCAATAAACCCGGAGTAGGGGAGCACATGGATTAGCAGAATGTCGTTGATGTATCTTTCTGCGGTTAGCCCCCCTCCCCGACCTCCACAAGGTACGAATATCAACTACGTTTTTGCTTCAATAGACATCCCCGCTCACATCATACAGGACCCACCCCCGTATGCCACGGTTTCCACAAAACAGCATTGTGCGAATCACTCCCCCGGTCTCCCGAGAACAGGACGCGCCTCCATTGCTGGCTTGTCGGTGGGCTGGAGAAAATTTAGGTCCCGTGGTTGGCCTTTTCGGGGTCAAGTTCGCTTCTTTGAGTCTTCGCCTCACTGTCCACTCGCTGACAGCCCTCCCTCGAACTTCTCTGAGCTGCTGCTGGACGTCCACGCCGGTCAGTTGTCGATTTCGGAAGAGAAGAGGTGACAATAAATCGGTCATCTCTCATCGAAATGCATCGCTGTCGTCCAGATCCTGGTCTCCGAACTAAGTTTCCAGTCTCCCTGAACCTCTTGTATACCTTCGAGACACAAGACTGGCTCAAATGAAGCTGTCGAGCGAGTGTACGCTGACACAATCCTTGCTGGATTAGGATGACTACTTGAGCGGCTTCTATAGGTGCGGTTTCCATTTTCTTTTAGCTTCAGTATTCCCAGTGACGTGAAATATTGGACTGATGATCAATTTTTTATAGGGTTTCAGGACTACCAAACAATATGTTTTGTTTTACGTTCCATGAGTTGAATAATCTTTGGTTATGATATTGAAAGAGGTTGAAAGCTCGCAAAATTGCCTTTCAAATGATATGCCACAATCCATAGTTCATTGCATAGAAGTTGTAAAAATTTGTTTCGAGCAGCGGACGATGAAGTGATTCCAGTTTATTGCTCGCGAGTGTAGATGTGAATGCTTTGTCAGCACATATTCTACAAATTATGGAACCATCAGCGTTCACTTAAAAATAAGGAAAAACAATTTCGATACTATTGCCTTATACATGCTGCTAAGCTTGCTAAGCTCCGATTTTCGTCTCTTTTTTCAAATTCATTTATTCTAATTTGGAACTGTTTCTGCAAACAGCTTCAAAACTGGATAAAAACGTATATTACCCCAATAAATTGTATTCCATGTTAATATTATTTATTTAAATAATAAACAGCGGCCGATAAGGAAAAAATTCAAGCTTCTTGATACTTTACGGGACGTAACGTTTTTAGGTATATAAACATAAAAATGTACGGTGGCTCGATTTAGGAGTCCGGGAGTGTATTTGCGTTGACTGTCATGTCATGCGTAGGTATTTAAACAAGCTGTGCCCCCAGCTTCACTCGTGTGGACTCAGACGTGATCCCTCAGAAGAAGAAGCCAGACGCCAATCGTATGTGTTTAACAGACACACTGATCATGCAAAGATATCTAATAATTCAGTAAAGTTATAGTAAAGATATTCAAATTTTAAGGCCTTCTGTCAATCTTTTTGCATGAGTGGTCTGTGGGTGTCTTATACGCGCCGAGCTTACAACTTCCTGTGTGTTCAGTTTAATAATGCTTTTAGGATGCTGTTGAAACTCCATGGCGTTATAGCGCTTCGGGAATGTTCGTGGTGCTCGCACAGATGGTTTCTATGCCATCATGCGAAAGAAAGAGGCCTCCTTACATGCATTCTAAAAATGATCGCTGCCAGACCGGACTGTCCCTTTCAGGGACACTGGGTGGGAACAGTCATAGGTCTACTTAAATAAATAATTTGTAAAAACTAACGATACTAACCTACTTATTTAAGCATTATTGTTACTAACGTTTTAAATACGGTTTTATTTAAATGATGTAACTTTGTGTCAATTATGGCGTGTTTGAACGCCTACACATTCCGTGCCTAAGTATAAGTGTGTCGAAGTAAGACCTTGTAGCTGTAATTTTGTTAACTAAGCTTTTTACTGTAGTTGTCATCATTGTTATTTTTGTTGCTAATCATTTTGTACAATTACGCTTTGGGTGATAATCAGGTCGAAACCTATAATGTAAACCTAGTCATATACTGGGATTGTTACCCGTTGTAGCTGCCTTTATATAAATAAATAAACTAACACCAAAATACTAACAAAATTATGGAAAAAATTACACCCTAGGGGTAGGGCAGACAAGACTTGAAATCGGTTTCACAGCGATTCGATTCTGTCACTAACTTTTATAGCACCACATATTGACTTTTTAACCGACTTCCAAAAAGGAGGAGGTTATATGTTCGTAGCGTATGTATGTTTTTTTTTTTTTTGTGTATGTCCGTCGATATTTTCGTCAATTGTGGACGGATTTTGAAAATTCTTTTTTTGTTTGAAAGGGTATGCTCTCAAGGTGGTCCCATATAAATTTTATTAACTTAGCTTGAATACTTTTTGAGTTAGCTTCATTAATACGTATTTTTCCCACTTAGCCTATATGGACGATCTTTTAACATTTTCCTGTCACTGTTATTTACATAGCAGGTCGTGATATTCGAACTAGTAGGGGGTAGGTAGCACAACTAAAAAGTGAAAAATAAAAAAAAATTACAAAAAAAACCAACCGACTTCCAAAAAAAACACTAGAAAGTGAAAAATAACTTTAATTTCGGAAGTCGGTGGCTTAAAACGAAAATTCAAAACCAAAGACACCGACTTCCGAAATTAAAGTTATTTTTCACTTTCTAGTGTTTTTTTTGGAAGTCGGTTGGTTTTTTTTTTTTAATTTTTTTTAAGACAGTAGGTATTCAAATTTCAATTTTAGGTTAAAAACGCTATTTGATAGAAATGGCAATATCCTACCTACTCAAATTATTCCAAATGAAATTCAGCGATCTTCATAGTTTGCCAAATGAACATTATGGTAAAGCAATAAAGATACTGAGTATTCAGTATTGAGTATTGAAATTAAGCCAAACAAAATTCTGTCATCATAAAGTATGCCGTTGTAAATTCGGACATATAAACATTCGGCCAAACAATTATTCTACTAAATATTCGTTTAAAGAAGATGCCAAGCGTGTTTTATGTCAAAGAAATTTCGGAGCATCAAGATTCCGTTTGTTGCCCATGTTACTACCAATCTTACTACCTCTGCCAGACAGACCCATTATTTCCAACGTCGATTTTTGGGTAAAGGCCACAAGAAGCTTTAAATTTTTCCTTATCGGCCGCTGTTTATTATTTAAATAAATAATATTAACATGGAATAAAATTTACTGGGGTTGCGATGCTCGCATACCTTCGGGACAGGTTCTGAGTCGACTAGTCTGCTACGGTTCTTCCTGTCCAAGACACAACCAGGTTTTTCCGTTCTGTCATTCCAGACATATCCTACTACACTTACACATCGTTAACTCGTAAAGCGCAAAAAATTATGTTTGCGTAATGTCTGGACTTAGATCTATAGTATTTCTAAAGATAGATAAGTAAACATATAAGTGCCCTCAAAAAAACGTGAACGCCAAGCCAATAGAATAGATAGAGAGTCCCGTGAGCGAAACCGCGGGCACAGCTAGTAAGCAATAAAGTATTTTCAACAAGAATGATAGAAAATGTTGGTACAATTTATTTAAAAATTACAGTCTAAGCCACCACGTGCCGCTCCTTATTCTGACGTAGTCCAGCATCGTCTCCGAGGGCCCCACCACGGCCACAGCCGGGCACCGATCGTACAGGTGTCGATCCGCCAGCGCCATCAGCTCTTTCGCGTTGAGGCATTTCAGACTTGCGTTCACCATCTCCAGAGGCTTCCTCTCGCAATTGAACAGCATCTGCTTCCCCAAATCGTGTGCAGACCACACCAGGTTGCCGTACCGTCGCGCCACGTTCAGCCGAGCGAGGTTACTACCCCTCTCAACATCCGTAGCTGTCAACATAGTACACAATTCCATCCATTGATTCTGAAGCCTGGTCACTATTTCGTCTAGCTTCCATTTGTCCGCGATGAAGTACACGCCCCACAGCCCAACATCGCGGTACACTATGTAGAAAGGTTCGTACCGCTCGCACAGCTTGTCGATTGCCACCCAGCGCGCCACCGGCGGCGCCTGCGTCACGTCGCGCCCCTGGCTGCGGTCCCACTTGCCTACGATGTAGTTCAACACCAGCATCTTGTAGTAGTCAGGGCTAGTGTACCCCGGAGCTTCGAATGCGATCGCTACGTGACAGAAAGGCATAGAATCGTCGCGGTACAACACTTGAGAGCCGGTGAACCGGTTGGGCCCCAGCACCTCCGGCTCGCCCATCGGCACCGGTGCTATACACGCAAAATTACGTTCAGCAGCACAAAGCAATTGATAGTGTTCTACTTTCCCTGCAGATGCCAAACACAATCTATAAGGCACGTAGTTCTCGCTCATGAAAGTTGATGCGATATCAGCATCGAACCGGCATAAATTTTCGGATGTACCAATAATGCGCTGAGCAAGCGGTGTACCCTGGAAAGCTGTTGCGTTGAGGTAATCGAAAAGCACTTGTTTTGGATCGGCATCAGTATCGGCGAGCTCCCGGCAGATGTTTTCCCGCTCCAAGTTTATCTCGCGGTCGTTAATGTCTAGTTCGGCGACAATCTTGTACAATATATCCACCGCGTAGAGCGCTTTCTGTGAGGGCAGCAACACTGAGAACACTTGCACCTCTCTTGACGTATGCACTGTCATATTAGCACCCATATTGATCAATAAACTTTCCATTTGTTCCTTCTTCATTGTTCTGCACCCTCTGAAAGCCATGTGCTCTATGAAGTGCGTCAGCCCGTTGGTGCAGGGTATCTCGAACCGTGGGCCCGCGGCTATCGCCAGCGTCACGCAGGTGAGGGGCGTATTCATCACATGCGTAGCGACCCTCACTTCGTTGGGCAGTATGGATAACTGCGTGCTACCGCTTGCACTAGCATACCTGGTGAGTTTTATGGAAATAGATTTTAGTACCGTTTTATACATAGTTGTAAAATAAAATTACCTAGGTAATTTAAAACGTCATGTCATGCTTATTTTCTTTTTTGCAAGAAGGACTAATGAAATGTAGCTAGAACAACGATCTTTTGCGCGTGGCTAAACTCGAAACTAACGACACCATATTCAATACATTTCGCACAAATGTACAGCACAAATGAATACCATCAGTGCCCCTCCGTCAACGTCATTAGAACACCAGAAGATCCTTGTAGCCTCAGCTTGTAGCAGTGTTTGCTGGCATTAGATAAAGTAGTAGTCTGAAGTGGCGACCGCGTACCGGATGATATAGAGTTGGAAGACCTCCCACAAGGTGAACCGATGATTAGGATACAAAAAAATATACAAAATACAAAACCTTAATGCACGCTTAGCGTTCGTATGAGCCAGTCACATTTTTCATCAAGGCGTCGGGGTCATACGACATTATTTATTTAGAGGAAAATGTGTGGTTAAAATATTTTAATAATTCGAGACAAGGTCCAAATGAGATAAATAATTAATAATTCCTAGTTTTACTGCCAATTCCTTCCACGTTCTGTTTTATTTTATTTTTATTTAGGGCATGCGATATCGCGCCAGTGTGTACGAGCCGTAATTCTGGTGTAGGTATGTTGTATTTCTTTAATAATATCTTCGAATGACATCGCGCGCACGATTTTGTCACCGCTGCAAACACAAACTGGTTTGAACGTCGCACGCCCCGCCCCGCCAGACGCTCGAGTGGAGCGTGCACTCAGGCCGAACTGTAACCGTTGTAACTACAGGAAAATTATCTTAATCAGCAGGAAAATGGGAAATTTTCGCAATTTTTTTTTTTATGCCAATCGATCCTATTTCTTTTATGGATCAAAAAAGTCTATTAGACCAATTGATGTTTGAGTACCTACTAGAAAAGTAAGAAATCGCAAAAAATAATGTTCAATATCTGTGAATGCAAATCAAAATGTTTCAAAAAGTTAAGGACAGTCTCCTAAGACCGTTTTCTTGTAGCGGCAACAATTAAGGTACCTGTGCTTACTGCCCCATCTCAAAAATCCACCCTGTATAGTACAATATATTATTTATTTTGTCGTAGTACTAAGAAGGCCATACTAAAGCTTTGATAGGGTCCTTTAGCTGTCTCACGGGCGAAACTATTGTGCCGGTCATATAACGTGGCCAGTATTACACACTTTGACGCCGTAGGTCACACTACAATCCCCTGGAACTTCTGACGAACCTCCTTTCTAGATAATAAATGTGTAGATGATGAATATGTCTAGATATTAAAGGGTAGGTAGTAGAAGTTCAATATAAACATGTCTTAGACGGTGATACACACAGACTAAGGTGATACATTTTCAACTTCTGATCGTGCTTTAGGTAGGTACTTCCTGTGCAAGTCGAATTGTCCGAGAGGACCTTCAAGCCAACTAACCAGAGCATCTGTGCAATTATCATGTATATTAATAAGATAATAGCCACCTCCAGGCATCGCACTAACCACTATCTAACGTAACATCGCACAACACCGTTTGCTCAAGATGATTATATTATCACTAGCTGACCCGACAGACGTTATTCAAACAAAATTCCCATAGAAAATGCACCAATTTTCCCGGCAACTTTTCACATTTTTCTTTCCGTAAAAACCTAATTCGGTACGAACATTTTAAAACATAAAATAGCCAAATCGGTCCAGCCGTTCTCTTACATTGAAAAGACAGGTTATAGAACGGCCTACCAGCACCCTTTTATTCACAATCCGCTGGTGTTGAAGGAAATTCCTAATCCATTCCTTCATAGGTTTGAAATATTTTGCTCACCAACGTAAATAACGCAATGAACGTGGCTGAACTGTCAAAATGAAAGACATTGTGATCGATTACCATTGTATGTGTGTTACGAAACCACGAATGTTGGTAACATTCGACAGCCCAGGCTAAGAAGATAAGACAAAATAATACTGTATTATAACTCAAAGCGGACTTTTTCTGTAAACAAGTTGTCTGTCCATCCATGTCCTGCAGACCATCTGTCACCGCGTAATCATCAGCGTAGGAATTATTTTTCTACTCAACGCCGCGCCGTTCATGGCTTTATATAAGAGGTTTTTTATTAAATTTATGTACATACATTACATAGACGTGCATAAATTTTTTACGAGTAGCAGTACTTGTAACTGCGCATTGATAAGTTAGCTACAAAACATTAAGAAATAGTTTGTAAAAATTGTGCGACAGGTACGTGAATATCATGACTATACGTACCATGATACTGATAGCGGCAGTGCTGACGCACCAGCTCCACGCCAAGGTAGCCCGAAGCGACCCCAAAGGCACCGATAACACCAACGGGAAGTACCAATACGTAGTCGCTCTGGTTAAAGATAACCGTCGCTGCACCGGCACGCTCATCTCAACCAACTGGGTGCTGACCGCTGCGCACTGCCTCGCTGACGTCACCCACATACAGTATGGTGACTTGTCTATACCCTTCAACAAGTCAGAGTCCCGCCGAAAAGTCATGCGCTTGGAACGACCACCGGCATCTAAGATGTTGGAGCCCAACCTCGGCTTGATCTACGTCAACTCGGTGCCCATTAATGAGTTCGGGCAGGTGTCGGCCGTAGACTACAAGGCGATGGTAGGGCACGTCATCGAGTACGCCGGCTTCGGATCCACCAAAAAGGATTCCACGAGGGAAAACGAAGGGGTACAACGGGATCAAGTTGGCTCGCTGCAGATCAAGGAAGGTGTCGTGAATTTGTGTACTCAGAACGAGAAGACTGTTTTTACGCCATATTTGTGCGTAGCACCCAAGTGCTCCGACAGGGCGCAGAAGATGCTTCCGGGCGAGCCCGGCAGCCCGCTGTTCCACGACGGCAAGCTGGCGGGCGTACACGTCGAGGCCACGCTCGGCTTTATACGATCCTACACGCCAGTCAGCCCTTACCTGTCGTGGATACAACGAGTATTGAATAAAGAAGAATTAAGCTATAGGTCAAATATCGCCAGAACTGACAATATTCATTCAGAATACGAGTATCGTAGATTCCAAGACCTTACTCGATATCTTCAAGGCGTGAAAGATCGACTAGCAAGTTATAAAGACGAAGTGATGTCGCCTTTGTTACAAGAAAATTATCAAAATCCTCGAAGGAGTTAGACAGCAAACAGTGGCGCCTGTGGCCCACTAGTGAAGCGGGCAAGCGTCGGCGCTGATCAAGAACAGCATAGCTTCGAGAGAGATAATTAATTATAATAAGCAACTTAATAGCGATGCAGATATATTTGTTTATAAGTATGGGCCGATTTTTCAATCGTCAGATAACTTTTATCTGGCGAATATGTTTGATGTTTTGACAGCTTTTATATAGAAAATATGTCAAACCGCTATCCTCCTATTCCTCAGATAAAAATGATCAGACCATTGAAAAATTGGCCCTAAGGCGGCAAAAGTAATATCCTAGTCGGAAGATGCTCTCATTTAAATAGGGCAGATTTTACCAAATTCAGATATCTTATTTTCAAATTCAGGTATCCGTGGAATAAAATGGACATCTGACAGTTTTTGTAAGAAGAAACTGTATTTTTTTTTTTTAAATCGGAAAAGACGTTTAATTGTTTATTTTTGTGCCACCCTATCTAAGAAACTCTGTTATAAATTAAAATCGTTAAATATATTACGAAACACAAAAGAAAACAATTTTTTTTTAATTTATTGTAACAATATCGTACGCTTTGCTTGTAAGTAGGTATGTTGCAATTTTGCTTCGTAGGTACTTTATTAACAGATGTTTATGGTTAGATAATGCTAGCGAATCAAACATTGAATTTAAAGTATGTTAAAAAAGTGCTTTACAAGACACAAGACATTCGTTTACCAATTTTCGAAATATTTATTTTCGTTTAAATTTTTCCCTTTCATACTTATGTTTTCGGAAAATTCATTCAGACTGCATATACAGGGTGTCTCAAACGAACTGGTCCAAAGGTAAGTGAGGTAAAGCGACCTATCATTATCGTATTGAGCCCAAGCTTAGAGTGTAATTGTACTTTAAAATAGTTTATATTTAAGTATTTAGAATACCGCTACTTCATGTCTGGACACTCGATGATGATGCGATCTTTTCCGCGTCCATTTGTGTTATATGCGTCCATAGCAGTTCTAAAACATTGCAATAAGCCAGTTAAACATTGCAATAAATTGTTCTTACGTGTGAAATTATAAATTCCCTGGTACTGCACACGTAACTACAAGTTATTAATTACGTCTACTAAACACAAATTTTCTCTTAAAAACCTCAGTTTTTTTAAAATATAGTATTATTATAATTTTGCCTTTATTTCATTCAATTACATTGCTTAATGTTTATCAATTATAATGCTTATCAATTACATTTTATTAAAATATAAAAAAATATAAAAACGTTTAAAAATATTAAAAATAGTAGCCCACCGGTATTGGGAATAGGGTCCAAGCTTCCGGCGGTCAGGGCTCCAGAGAGAGGAACCTCCTAGTAATACGAACCTTGTACAGAAGTACCGCTTTCTGAATCAAGCCCTTGATCCAGCTGTCCAACGAGAGCCTTCTCAGTTGTTGGTCGAGGCTCTTGGCTATTAGGCATTAGCTGTCACGACTATCGACAATAATCGCTGAGTGCACATCCCACGTGTCGACAACCTCGCGAACCAAGTCAAGATAATTGATTTGGATATCTTTACAATGTGATATTTCCATTTTCGAAAACTTGGTCGGGTACATACCTGTAGTACGGGACTTCCGTTTCCACAAAGCTGTATTTCAGAGCACGTTGCTGATGGATAATTCTGGCTACAAGGTTGCGTCCATGCAAATACTCTTCGTCAGCTATATATGAGAACACCCGGAGATAATGACGTGTCGGATTGATTCTCCCGGTCGGCATGCCCGACGTTCGACAGACATCAACCGTGCCGTCCTTCACAATAAATCTCCGGTAATTGTTCGTCATTATAACTTCGTCCATAATTGCACAGACAAAACCTTCGGTTTTTCTAAAGAGGTCTCCGAAACGCAGCCAGGCTACGCAAACACTAGTAAATAGACATCGGGTCCATGTACCTAGGCCCCGGAAAAAGCGTCCGTGAAGCTCCTTACTCCGCCATACCTCCCTGCAATTATTAACCTTCGGTTTCCCTGAAGAGGTCGCCGAAACACAGCCAGGATACAGACGCCAAAAGGTCTACATCAGGCGCACGGAGGGCCCGGAAATAGCATCCGTGAACCGTACGCAAAATACGCGCATTGACGTGGAGTTGCGGACACCACCACGTATTACCTAGCATCCGTGAAGCTCTTTGCCTTGCCATAGGTACTTCCTTACGATCGTTAGTATCTAGTACTGCAGGTTTGCGCCAGTTCTCTTTCGCCAAGGAGAACGGTACATCCCCACGTCAGTTTGAAGGAATTATTCCCTGAGACTGCAAATCTCGTGGTTGTGGAGTGTTTTATATTTGGGAGGGAGGGAGATCATTTAAGAAACCTCGACCCGACACTTCCGCGGGATGTACATTCTCATCTCTGATGACCGTGAGTGAAAGAATACATCAAAACCGGCACGACCCAACCGTTGGAGGCGTTTATTCGGGCGGCCAAAGAAGCGCTCCCTCAACAATTGTTTCATGTCAGTCAGCAACATTGATGCCTAATGCTTCCGACATGCCCAAATACTTGTAGGTTTCGGTTGAGGAGAGGGATTTAAGGTGTAAGGAATCCGAGAGTTAGGTTCCGATGGATTTCATAAACTCCCTCGCTTTACGTGCATGACTGCACATTTGTCCACACCAAATTCCACCCATAAGGCACTACCTGAACCTCTCACCTGAACGCTTCTGTTACCTTCAGTAGCTGATGGTAACAGATTATTATTATTTACTAGCTGCTGCCCGCGGCTTCGCCCGCGTGAGTGTCGGAAATTACCCCATACATCCCCATGGGTTTTAAGTATAAATATTGAGTTTCGAGTTAATCGGACAGCGCGTTAAAATTCTTCCATACAAACATTGACACCCCCCCAACCTTTTGGGGGTAGTTTAGAAAAAACAAAAAACTACAAACTTTATAATTTATTGCGATTTTGTGCGAAGTTTCATGTTTATTACCTCAAGGAATAAGATTTTTCATACAAACTTTCATCCCTTATTTTACACCCTTAGGGGTTGAATTTCGAAAAATCCTGATACACGTTATTCTTAATTTTTGGGTTTAAGTATAAATATTGAGTTTCGAGTTAATCGGACAGCGCGTTAAAATTCTGCCATACAAACACTAACACCCCCCCAACCCCCCCTTTGGGGGGTAATTTAGAAAAACAAAAAACTTTATAATTTATTTAGATAACTATTCGTGCGAAGTTTCATGTTTATTACCTCATGGAATAAGATTTTTCATACAAACTATCATCCCTTATTTTACCCCCTTAGGGGTTGAATTTCGAAAAATCCTGGTACACGTTATTCTTAATTTTTGGGTTTAAGTATAAATATTGAGTTTCGAGTTAATCGGACAGCGCGTTAAAATTCTTCCATACAAACTTTGACACCCCCCAACCGTAGGATAGGGTACTTTTCCGGGATAAAAAGTACCCAGTGTGGTGCCCAGGATAATAAAGAATAATTATACCAAGTTTCATCGTAATCGAACCGGTAGTTTTTGCGTGATGCCTGAACAAACAGACAGACAGACAGACAGACAGACAGACAGACAAAAAAATTTTTAATCAAATTTTTGGGTTCGGTGTCGGTCTAGTAACACCCCCTGCCATTTATTTTTTTGATATCTTCAATGTACAGAATTTTCACTTCTACAGATTTATTATAAGTATAGATAACGTTCACGACTGACGTTGGCCGATACTGGCCGATAGCATGTACATGAATGGTCTAATCTATGTATCACGCTCTAACCTACGCTTAGGCTATACCTTTCTCTTTTGCATTGCCGATCTAACGCTAGTTCTAATAATAGGTACATTTATGGTTAAACAACAATAACGCGGTGTTAGTTCCGATTTTGGCCACACGCCAAAAGAACCTTGTAGCGTTGTATCTAGATTGTTTTATGGTTCTAAATAAAGACAAATTAAGAGCTCCATTTCACCGGCTTCATAAGGTGCATAACTCATTTGCTGGGCTTGGTATAACGGCTATAACCTTGTATAACAAGCTACCCTCTTCTCTAAAGTAAAATCCAACCTTTGTTCAAAGGCATACTATTCTATCAACGACTACTTAATTGATAAGAATAGTTGGTCGCTGTGATTAACTCAAGACAATGTTTATGTTCTTTCTCCAGAATTAGTTTACCTACTGACAGGTATATGAGTACATATAATTGTTTATTTTATTTGACTATTAGTGTATGTCAATTTATTTTTATTATTTATTTATTGTTGACATGATCTACTCATTATAATGTTTTTTCATGAGTTGTATTGCAATATGTAGTTAGCTAGCGACCTCGACAATAATTGATCATATTATAATTAACTTTTTATTTATTTTACTTCGATGGTCCTAGTTTATCATTTATGACTTCCATTATTGCGATATGTGGGCGGGCACGCCCTTTATGCCTGGAGGCTTTTATCTAGATATTAAGTTCGGTTTACTTTTAGTTTTTTTTATTTCTGCTTGAGTATTAGTTCTCGAAGTTTTGGTTGGTATATTGGCGTGTGCTAGCTTATTAAATGTATGTTTTGCGAAACTATTGTATAGAATCAATTTTTCTAACTGAACAGACAGCTGTGCTGCTGGGGAGTTTGTTGCGCCACTTCTTCTTCCCAGCTAAAGCACTAGGAAGTGGTGACGTGTGGCCGTTTTGGGGGACTGTCTTATGTAATTTTGACGTTCAAAATGTGCTGATTCTCAGCCTAATTTGAATAAATGACTTTTGATTTTGATTTTGTTCCCGTTGGCGTTTCCTTGCAGATGGTGACGAGGAGCGGAGCTGGTATTTTAGGAAGGTAAGTACGTTTTTAGGCAAGATAAAGCTCGCCGGCGCTACTGCACCACTTATCTGGTAGCCAGATCATGGGGAAAGACACCTTATTTTTTTAACTCTAGGCCGTCCGCTACCTTATGCGGGTGCACGAAGGGGGCCCCGCGCGGCGTGCTTATTTCTATTATCATCCTTAGAGCAGCGCTGCGTGAGGCGGGATTCTATCGTACGCGGCGCAAACGACGTGGCCCGCCACGCGACAACGGGGCGAGGATCGTGTCCGCGCGAGGGAGCACGCGAGCGGAGCTGTTTCTAGGAAACTAACTTTTGGCTAGGTAGTAAATAAAATAAAAATCCATTACGATGTCGACTATACACCCACGCGTGAAATTATACTGCCGGCGCGGCACTGCGAGAGGCGGGAGTAGGTACGTCGCGGGCGCCCGCGATAGATTAATTTCTCAGTGACAGGTCACGGCGCGGGTACCCGCTGCGGGCGCCCGCTCCGTGCACCCGATAACGCAGCGGACGGCCTTAACCTTTCTTACAAGCTTCCGCTTTACTGCTCGACTATGGTTACATTATGACAATGACACGTCAGGTCATTAGTCTGTGCGTCAGCTTAAAATACACCACACGTCTCATTGACATTGCTCGTTTTTGCATGAATAATATTTTTCACTTTCATTGTTCAAGGATGCTCAGAGCAACAAAAATTCTTAAAAGACAATTTAAACCTTTAAAGTCTTGTATCAGACACATCTGTTTCCCACAAAACTTTACTCACTACCTCCAAAACCTGCCGTGCACTCGATACTCCAAGATGTTCAACGGCGTGACGATCGCCACGGAGGAGATTGAGCGCTGCACCGCGTGCATCGGACTCTTTATAGACGCCGGCTCTAGGTACGAGGTCGAGGAGGAGAATGGAATGGCTCATTTCATCGAGCATATAGCTTTCAAAAGTACGAACAGACGAAACAAAAAAGCTCTCGAGAAGCAGATGGCGTATCTCGGTGCCAAGTTCAGGTGCTGCGTGACTCGCGAGCTGGTGGTTTACTACGTGGAGTGCCTGTGCCGAGACGTCCCACTCGCCACCGACATACTCATCGACTGCGTGTTTAACAACGCCTTAGACAAGAACGATATCGAGTATCAGAAAAGTGTCGTCTATGCGGAAATGCTAGAACACGACAAAGACCCCGGTGCAGTGGTGGTTGACTACTTACATGCCAGTGCGTTTCAGGGCACTGCCCTCGCGCAGACCGTGATGGGCCCCTCCTGTAATCTGTACAACTTCACGGACACCACGATCTGCAGGTACCTGTACAAGTGCTACGACCCGTGCCGCACAGTGCTGGCGGCGGCCGGCGGCATCAAGCACGAGCAAATGGTGTCGCTCGCCACCACTTACCTGAGTAAGCTAGAGCCGCTCAAGTGCTTAGACACGGATGCCTATAGGTACACGGGCTCAGAAGTGAAATATCGTGACGACTCGATGCCCACCGCACACGTCATGGTGGCCGTGGAGGGCCCGTGCTTCACCGACGACGACAAGATCGTGATGGAGGTGGCGAGATTCGTACTGGGCGGATGGGACCGCTCGCAGCCCGGCGGGGAGTCGCACCCGGTGCGGGTAGCCCGCGAAGCCTCCTGCTGCGCCATGTGCGACTCTTACCAAGCATTCAATATTACCTACAAAGACTGCGGACTCTTTGGAGTGCATTTTGTGAGCGGTGTAATGCACCTAGACGATATGATGATGTTGATACAGGACGAGTTCATGTACTTGTGCATCTGCGTTACGGAGACTGAAGTCGAGAGGGCCAAGAATTTTTTGAAGGCGAAGATTTTGTCAGAAATGGACACTGTGTTAGGCACATGCATGGACGTGGGGCGGTGGACGCTGTACCACGGCTGCCGGCCGTCGCTGCTGAAGCAGATGAACGCCGTGGAACGCGTCACGGCGGCAGACGTACACGCCACGTGCTACCGCTACCTGTACAACAAGTGCCCCGTGGTCTCTGCCATCGGGCCTACCGAGGGGCTGATGGAGTACCCTAGGACCAGGGCGTCCATGTGGTGGATAAGAACTTGAGTTTTAATTTTAAATATTTAATTACGGTAACATTATTTTGAAAAACATGAACGCGACACAATTATGGGAAAACTGCCAGTGCCCCAGTGTGAGCGATTATTTAATTTTTATACAGATATTATATTATCTCCTCGACGTTTTTTCTTACAAGCTGTTGCCCAGTGTTTTACTTATCGTTGAGAGTTCATGTACCCAGATGAAATGTTCCATTACTTCTTTCTCGCAGCCTAAGCTCTTCTCCAAACGCTGAAATCTGCTCAGATGGTGAACGGTCTGTAGTCAACAACCAATTATATGATATGCATCGGTTGTCGGCCTATGAAAACCGAATATAGTTAAGCCAGTTGCAGAGCTAATCTAAGGTAGTTTAGCTTAGCTCGCATAGCTGAGGTAATTTTTCTTGCTGCAACTAACTTTGGCCACACTGAGAACGAAGCTAAACGAGTCAGTTCAGTTTCGTTCCTAGTGTGGCCTGCGCTTTAGAACGTTGTCATATAATACGTTGCAATAAAATAGGCGATTTCAAACGAAGAACGCAACGAGATGAGATGTGAATGAATCGTAAAATGATCAACGTTTATGTATAAAACAGGATCTTAAATAATCAAAATGAAACAAAATTCATACAAAATTATAATTTATTATCTTAGTAAAGCTAAAATATAAAAATATAAAAGGTATTTGAGTATAAACAGAGCACATAATATGTCACGTCGACATCACCATATATACATATAAATGTACTGCTCCTTGCAAAAAGAAATACAAAACGCCCAAAAACTTTTTCGTTCATTTTTAGGAAGTGAGACAAGTCTGTGTATTATTATGATAAACTGACTATTTTAGAATTTACCATGGTGGGTGCACGAGAGTTAAAACTAAGTTTAATTATAGAAGTTTTTGGGCAACTAGGCAGGGAGCCAACACTATTCCATTACTAAGTGAAAATACCAATATCAATGTCGACACATTTTAAATGACCGTAAAAAAATGCAAATCAAACATTTTCATCATGAAAGAACTCCGCTTCCTGAGAATTTTGTAAAACCAACAGCTATACGAGCTTCTGAAGACCCTACACCAGGCGTTCGATACGATTAAAATTAAATTATTTCATATTGGAAATATATCAAAATCGACATTGATAAAAGTAAAATCATCGAGGTGAAAATTTAGCTTAATAAATAAATATGATCACAACTTAGAGAGCTTAAGAGAATTCATCGAATCAAATCAAAATTATCTTCGTTGTACAAAATAAGATTTTCTGAAGAGGTAGCAATGCTTTTGTGTGACGAAATATTTTCTGTTTTAATTCCAAAGTTCTAAATGAAAAATAAACTCAATTGATACTGAAGAGTTACAGAGCATATTATGAATTAGCTAAAACTGATATAAAGTGGTAATCGTCATCACAATACGATATTCGAGACATTCATGTGCCCAGAAATATTAACTATGAAAGAAATATTAAAATCCTAAGTTAGAGTTAAGCCACACTCTACAAAAGGTTTATTCAAAAAAAGTGTTTACTTTAGATTCACAGTGACCAAGTGATTACAGAACAACATTAAGAGCGTTATCACTTATCACACGGCGTTTTGGCAGCGTTTTTCCAGTGAGGCGATTTTTGAACGAGCTCTCCGCGGTCGCGAAGCGAGCTGGCCGCGAGCACGCGACGTGTTCTCTGCGTTTTCACAATATTGTACAGTCACTTGTTTCGCTCTCTTGTACACTCACGTCAATTGCTCTCGTTCAAAAAAAGCGGCGAACACGTTGCGCACACGCAGCGAGCATGGTAAACAATCGCCTCGCCGGTGACACGCTGGTAAATCGTCAGTGTGACATGGCCCTGATAATTCGACATCGTTTCAGCATGCTACCTTCTAATGTAAGAGGGAGTAAGATATATATTTCGTTCGTAAATTCGATACTGTACGTTATAAATTCGATAAGACTTATTTTGTATAAATATAAGTTTTAAATGTATTGAGCAATTTTGTTCAATTTATTTCGAAAATGAAAAATCTAGATTTTATAAGTTAGATTATCATAAAATTCTACTTCTGCAATGCAGCTACTAATCAATTCAGGAATGATACTGACGCAAGTTTACGTTTGAAATCAAAAACTTTCGCATCGAAATCAACTTTGAGACAAGGATTCGTCAGAATTTTGCAGTCAATTCGTTTTAATAGCAGCCTTTATACGAGATTCGATCTCTATAGGACGAAAACATACATATCACTGCACTTTATAATTCACGAACTACAACTCTGCACAGACATAAAAGTCAGACTTTTGTCTTAATCACTGCTGCCTTCAAATAACAATTAAAACTGCTGCCTCAATAATAATGCAGAGATGCTTCGTCACATGAATATGTTTAGATCCTAGTCTCAAAAAATACTGGCCAATTTTTGGACAATTTATTGTCAAAATTTTACATATCATAAATATTTAATTCCGAAATATACACATATAGATACATAAATAGTGTGAAAATCGCTTATCATTTGTATAAGAAATATATAGCAACTAGTGGAATGTAGAAATCATGTGTTACATAGAGACAGTATAAACGTCGATACAAGACTTGGAAAAATTACATCTACTCTACGAATATCATTCTATTGGTTATTTTGCTTCGTAAAAAATACTTAATTATAAATGTTAAGACGGACAGTTTGATATTAATACGATTGATTAGTTGCCTAAAACGTGTTGTATGGCTGAGTGATCGTTGTGAACGAACTACTTTTCGAGTTTAGTCACTTTTGAATTCCAAGTTCGATGTCCTGCACTTACAGGACCGACGCGCGACAACAACGAGCTCTATGAGAAGGGCTTTCTCTAACACTTATTAACTTATAAAGAAGGAAGCTTTCGTGAATACCCCAAAAACCCCTTAAACTTTTAATCCCTTCGAAAATATTTAGTTTGGTCGTGTGCACAAGCTTGTAAAATATTTAGTTTGGTCGTGTGCACAAGCTTGTAAAATATTTAGTTTGGTCGTGTGCACAAGCTTGTAAAATATTTATTTTGGTCGTGTGTACAAGCTTGTAAAATATTTAGTTTGGTCGTGTGCACAAGCTTGTAAAATAGTTAGTTGGGTCGTGTGCACAAGGTTGTTAAATATTTAGTTTGGTCGTGTGCACAAGCTTGTAAAATATTTAGTTTGGTCTTGTGCACAAGCTTGTAAAATATTTAGTTTGGTCGTGTACACAAGCTTGTAAAATATTTAGTTTAGTCGTGTGCACAAGGTTGTTAAATATTTAGTTTGGTCGTGTACACAAGCTTGTAAAATATTTAGTTTGGTCGTGTGCACAAGCTTGTAAAATATTTAGTTTAGTCGTGTGCACAAGGTTGTTAAATATTTAGTTTGGTCGTGTGCACAAGCTTGTAAAAAATATGTAGAGAAGAAATTAAGCCGAAAAGAAAACAAAAGTGTAATTTTAAATCAAAACTATTACCAAAAACAGTTTTCCCTCCAAATTAATATTAACTTGGTTTAACTTGAAATTCAAAATTAACTAAACTATCTTAAAAACTAGAGTTTTGTCATGGATACATTAGATCTGTACTTTCAATGAATATTTGAGCACAATGTAGAAATCTTACAATATGGGTTAGATACGTTAACATATACAGCAACCGTTATACTGACACATCAATCTAAAATATGAGTTTGATAAATGTGCGACCATCGCGACTTATTCTATTATCTGTAGAATGTAAATTATTCATCGATTTTGTTTCTGAGGCCGCCTCGCTGCATAAACATCACAAACGGTTTTACTTCTACTTACATGTGGAACTAAGCTACACAATGTCTTCTATTCATATCATTTGATTGCCAATCAATTAGCCGTTACACGACTAGCGGAGCATTAAATACAGCAACATCAAATTCACACACGACATTTAGAGAGAACATAAAAAATTTACTTTACAACATCGTTGAGGCTACCTCGAATCTGACTCGATAACATACTAATGACAGTACATCTATTTGGCAACACATTATACTGAGTATTAAATAGAATAAGAGTAAAATATATTCTGAGCGCTTTCATTGAGTAATAAACAAACTTGAGCGGGCTCTGCAGACTTCGTTTTAGAGGCAGTGGCGAACTGTTCATGCCTACTTCGTGAACTATACCAGGCAGCTGGTTTAGCTGCCAGTGTTCTCTTCTCTGGCAGCCTTTAACATGAACTCTGTTTAATGCATTTATTATAATGTCTTCCATATTTCATACTACCTTCTAGCCAGTTTGGTTAAAAAATTACTATTTTTGCATCATTCCTAATATTGGGAGTGCCGCCAAACATCTAAACATCTACGGAATATTCCGGCTCATCAGTGCTACTGGGAACAATATCGCCAATGCCTGTAAAACGAGGCCTCTTCAATAAATGATGGCTTTGTGAGCGTGTCGCTGACGACAGGCCTCGTGGTTGCACCTTACACACTCGACATATACTATAATGTAAATAGCATTGGTATAAAAATAATTTGGTAAAAACACATCATATAATTATCAATATAAATGCTAAAAATCTACAAGAGCTATCGTTACTATGGAATGTCCTTAACTCATACCTCTTAATAATCTCTTTTATAATCTTAAAATCGCTACATTACTTATTTATAAATATAATATTATTATAAAGTTAGCAAAAAGATTCATTTTTTTTTAAAGATTATGCTTATTTATATCTAGTGGAATGTAAAGAGATTTATTTTCAATATCATAGTGTTAGTGACATTACCCCTTATAATTAATGGTTAGATACCCAAACCTTTGTAAAAATACACCGATTATTGGACGTACTTGTTTTTTTTTTATACATTTTCTTTTTAAAGTGGTGCGGAGCCGAAGACGCGCTCGTACAAAATATACATAGAAGGCGCGCTTCGTCTCCGCTAAACGTCTCCGAGTCCAAGGTTCACCTCGACACAATAAGAGAGCTAATGACTACAATACATTTCGACTTCATTACGATGGGACGATTCTTAAAACGTTAAAGCTATACACGCTTTAAAGCCTGACCAGAAAAACATTAACACGAGTAACCACACAGTTACAAAAACGACATTATCAAAACCCGTGCGATATTTTCCGGTCACAATTTGACGAAAATTTAATACCTTATCATAATTATATTGGAATGTGATTTGTCACCGACCAGAGACTCCACGAGCCGTCACACGTGCTCTCGTTCTGAACAAGACTTGAACCACGTCATGTTAACATTATCAGTCCGTCATATAAATTACTTTTATAATAGTTTGTTTGCAAACTTTTTACTTTGAATATACAAAAATATTAAAAAATCTATCAGTTTTTAGCCGCCTGTGCGACAGCAAAGACAGGTTATGTATGCTTTTCACTCGTATCTATGTAAGTGGGATCCTTTATACCATCGAAGCATGCGGCTGGATGGATTTTAAATACATGAGGTCTTTCGACTGCGCTCGTGCGATGGTTATAGACTAGGTTTTGTTTTTATAAAATATAAATGGCGGATTTTAGGCGCCAATCAGCAGTCTTAAACAAACTGTGAGGGGCTCGGGGAGACGATTCCAAAAATATAATAACACACTAAACACTTTTTTCAAACAAGATAATATTGGGTAAAAAAAAAAAACTTAAATAGTTTTACTGCAACATTATACAGTTCAAAACAGGATCACTCTTGAAGCATCAAATCCAAGATCGATACTAATATGGGAATTGGAGGACAATACACAACAGCATGGCACTGAATTGATAGAAGGGAAATGTCAAGGGATGAAATTCTTCTGAAGAGGGATGGAGCTTAGTTAATAGAGGACGAAACGAAGTGGTATGTTGTAGAGGGGACCGAGGTGAGAGGGAAACAGAACAGAGGATACAAGTACGCGTGACTTGTAAAGAACCTTTGCCGAAACAGTTCGCACGATTACTTAACGACGCCTAACATTGCCAGTGGCAAGATTTAAAGAATTAAATACGTACATCAAAATAAATAGTTATAATGTTTGATAACGATATCGGCGCAGATGAATTTATGAGTTACCTGGTGTTTACTGAGATGGTCGCGTCAAAACAATTCCGAGATAGATGCATCATACGGCCTTGTCTTTACTGTCGCACAGTCGCCGGGTGTAAAACGTTAAGGGATACAGCAATAATGTATCCTAAGTCACAATATAAATCTTTCTTGGAACGAGAGCAGTTCTACTTCCTACGGTGAACCGAAGTGCATAGCATATCTTACATAAACAGTCGCTTGAAAAATTGAGGTATAATTTTTATAATCTTAATACACCTAAACAACCCTTGTATAGTATAAAAAAATGTATACATCGCTAATCCTATGTTGTACGTATAAAATTGTTCACGTCTACGGGGACTTAATTAAGAACTTAAAAAAATTAACTTAATGTCTAAGTAAAGCATACATAGATGATTAATATACGATAACGTATTTTGTACTGTAAGGTTATGCTTTATACGGTGATACGTCACGCAAGGTGAATATCAAGTTGTCTTATAGATCGTTTCTTTTGTTTGTACACTTCGACGCGGAATGGCAACGTTTGTTTGTTCATATTATCTAATCGGTTTCGGTCTAGCTGCCTAAAATAACTTGTACTTGGATTATTTTTATTATGAAAAATCATCTATGACCCATTCTTTTACTTAGGATCCATAAACGATAATATTTTACAAACCATGTTTTGAGCAATTTTTATGCAATAAAAGAATGGACGATAGAATACAAGTTACGTTGATTAATCTCGTTTTAATAAAAGCGCAGGATGTGATTCAGTTAACTTGATACATATTACTAACCTAGGTTACATGTAGATCCGATTTCCATAATTGTAGAAGTGCAGAATCTAATAAATCCTTCAAAAATCCTTAAGTAATACTTATTAGTTAAAGTTAAGAGTATAGAATATAGTGTAGAAGATATTATAAGAAGAATGGCATCAAACGCAGTCTTAAATCTAAGCAAAATTGCAGAGTAAATGAGATTACAGACGAATTGCAGACTCTCTGCGCACACAGTACGTGCAAGTATTAGATTAATATCATCCTGCGCTTTAGAAATACTACATAATATGCATGTTGTAATTATTGTTTCAGTCTTTGGAATTTGTGTATTGGAATGTATAATATATTATTATAAAAGTGTATAATTAAGACAAGAGTTCCATAATTTCGAAGGTTCCCTGATGTCCACGTAACAATTCATAAAAATGTTGCATTTCACAACTCGTAATACGACGATATAAAAATTCTAAAAAATCAAAACCTTATCACACACTCGTCAGTTAGAACAGGGCTGACTTCTGTATAGATTAAGCCACTTCTACAAAAGAACATCAAGGATTACGCGACATTAAATCTCGAGGTACGGTTAATACTAACAATAAGTAAAAATGCAGAGTATACAACTCATTGATACACCTCTAATCTCAAGTTACAAAAATGCGTTTATAATACGTCCGTTCAACTAAAATGTTCGTCAAAAAATGTAAACGGAAGTGGATATATAACTGTTAGTGTCCTGTTTAAAATTCATGGACATCGAACCTTCTTGTATCCCATTTTGAAGATAAGGTTTTTGGTCCAGTACGATTGTTCTGCGAAGATGGAGTATAGCCGATCGGGAGCCACGTAGTCGTAGATGAGGGAGGGCCAGGTGGGTGGACATCATGCAGTCTCGGAGTCGGCCTCGGTCTTGGGCAGGACGGGTTCGGCGAACTTAGTCGGCTCGGGCGTGCTCGGGAAGTTGTTCGCGTCGGGGGACGATTTCGCCTCGGGAGTTGATGATGAGAAGCTGAAATGTTTGTTGTTGGCATGAACTTCAGGCGTCATGTACACCGGACACGCACGCAGAGTACTACAAGATCCTTTTGTTCGCTTTTATAATTTGTAATTTGGCGATATTATCGTGGACGGAAATTTAAAAACTTCTTCATATATTTTCATACATTTTTCTTCCCTGTGACCCCATGACGTGGACGTCCACGATAATGTAACCACGTTCGAAAAGCGCACTTTAGCGCCTGAGTGACATTGACTGAGAAGCGCTGCAAGTTCGTGATTTTTTGTGAAATGTATTGAAACAACAATATGGCGGCGTTAGTTCCGATTTTGGACATGCGCGAAAAGAACTTTGTAACGCTATATACAAAAAGATACATCTTAGATGAGTCATTAACGAAAGGGAATCAGATCTGTCGGGCGGCCGAAGGTGTACAGAGGAGAACGGGAGTGCAGTTCAAGACGAAAGAAGTGCACGGGACAGCGATACAATGTAGGCGAACAAGTAGATCATTGTCATCCTGCGCGTATGCCAATTCATATTAAAATGTGATACGAGTATTATTTATTTTACATTAATTGGATTTTTAATGTACAATGTATTACCGTAAAGTAAGTCCCTACGTCGTCGTCCTATTTTTTTATGCCCTAGCTATGATTTTTCTCCTCCATTTTTATATACATATTATTATATTTTATTCTTTGACATTTCTCGGGACCCTGGGGTCCCGGACCTTTGGAAGGTGTACGAGAGGCCGATGTCAGTCTTTTAGCGTATATATTATGTAAATACTATGATTTAAATAAATGACCATAATTTGTATGTACTTTAAAAATCTAAAACATGCTACTCTATGCTTCTTTTGTTTTCAATTGTTGTGCCCGATATAATAGGTGAAATGAATTATGTTAGTCTTAATAATAATTACATTATTAAGATTAAAAAAAAAAACATAATTATTATGATATGCAATAAAGAATTGAATTGAATTAAATATGTGGTCGGCGTAGCATGTGTTCTTCCCATCTCTATTAGCCGTCATCTTAGTTGTCACCCCCTTTTTAGCTATATTCACATAATCTAAGTAGGCGAATGTTAAAATCATAGGATTATGACAATAGTCCTATGATTGAAAAAATCTAAGATAGCTCATTTATATAATTTAAAAAAAGGGCTGGCAGTTACAGAACTTTATGCGGCGTACCCAAATGTTCTTTGGTATTGTTCGTAGAACTTCTTCAATTTATAAGTTGAGCTAAAGTTGAGTTGATTGTTTTAGAAATTAAACTTGTACACACGGCTACACATCAAGCTATACATTTCCAGTTAATGCTGATCTCGCATTATATAGGATTTCCGTACAATGCGAGGTCAGCTTATACTGGAAATGTATAGCTTGATGTGTAGCCGTGTGTACATGTATTTTTATTTTTTGTACACAATTACTGACAAATGGGTGCACTCAATGGACAGGTCCACTCAAATCTGTGAAAAAGACAATCTCAGACACTAATCTGCATGGTCCTCACTAGATATAACCAAGATAATGTCTGGACTTTCAAAGAGACTGTAACCTCTGAGTTAGTTTCTTCTCAGAATAGTTGGTTAGACAACACCAACCTTATCTAATTTTGAAATATTATTTCTTGTGACGTGTCAAGTGTTTTTTTACAGCCAATTTGCAGAATTAAAATATAATTTATCATATATCGTAATACTTACACTTGCCTCATTGCCTCGCTTTGTCCGATTTGCGCGAGGAACGCCTTATTCGATTCTGGAGTCGAGCCAGGTGAAAAGCTGTGAACAAATGTGTAAAACTATTAGACTGTGTTTTTAACATTAGTATCTCATTGTTTTATTCAGACGCGTGGCTTTACAACAGTTACACGGTCCATGAAACCGTTCCGTGCCCCGATGACACTGACTGCTTTCTAACCGGATGCAGCTGAATACTAGATTGATGATTATTCGGATGTATTTTTTAATTTTACTGCATCATATAAAGCGGTAAAAAAAGCCATCCACTGTTAAACTCTTGAATTGATAATTGTAGCGTTCAATCGCTCTGCCCTTTGTCCATACCAATTTAAAAAAATGACATCTATTATTGTGTTTTACAACTAGCTGAGTTTTGTGATCGACCGATCGATAGTTAACTGCTTATTGTTCGGATAGATGTCGCTTTTCTAAACAAAATTGTTCATGCAAGCCAGCCAATCCACATAATAATATTATATGCCCTTTTATTTTTAAACGTTGCTTTGTTATGTAACGATTCAAGTCAGCTTAGGCAAATATTTTTTGACATTTAAACGTCCCTTAACTTTAAGCAACGTTTATAAATAAAGCGGCTAATTTACATGCTTTGCAGGACGAATAATGTAGTTTACAAGACGCCCTTTACAGAATACCTGAGTGACTTTTCACGACCACAAAGAAAATAGCTTCCACTACTGGCGATACTTAAATAATCGACAAGCGCACCCACTTATCTCCACTATCACATTACATACATTTATTAAGCTTCTAGTGTCCCCCACTGCTGGGACTCACGCCTGTGAAAGGACGAAGGTCGTAATTCAAATTCGAATACCTACTATGTAAATAACAATGATAGCTAACTCAACAAGTACCCAAGCAAAGTTAATACAATTTATGGGACCACCTCGAGAGCATACCCTTTCTAACAAAAAAATAATTTTGGAAATCTGTCTACATATGACGGAGTTATAAATATAAACATCCAAATTGAGAACCTGCTCCTTTTTTAAAGTTTTAAACTATTTGAATTAGTTCATAGTGAACCTTGCATTTCGACTGGTCCATAAATTCAAGTTCTCTCAGCGAACTATGGAAAGGGCTGAGTCTCTCTGAGAGATCGTATCCGGAACGTGTGAGCGTAAGGTATGACAGCCTCAGGATAGGTGCAGCAACTGTCTTGGCATGGTGGCTGATAACAGCTCGATGAGAGTAGCCGAAAATCGAGATGAATGGCGTGCGATTGGAAAGGCTATGTCCGGCAGTTGATACTCACTTTGCAAATATTTTTTTTATTGGTTTGATAAACCGTGAAGTAACAGCAACTCATTAATTGAATAATCAGACTCATCTCTAAAACTCATCTTACTCAACAATTACTGTTCGTTCTTAGCACCAGCTAGGACGTAAATGCGAGCACCTGTGTCATTAAGCTGCGTCTCAGCATACGCTTAGCTTTTTATTTGCAACGTGATCTAAACACTATCACTCTTCCGAACCGACATAACACATCTACGCTAATCATATCGATCGTGTTTTTAAAACATCCAATGGATGTAACATATAGAAAAGGCAAGAGATGAGACCACACGGTTCTTTGACAACAGATAAATAAATGCACAGTGCCCAGCTGTTAATACGGCACATTGAAATACTTCAGGTTGTAGAGCGTCGTCTGTATCACTCATCGCATAATCAGTCTATAATATCCCACTGTTGGGACACCGGCCTCCGCTCTGTGAGAGGGAGTGGACCGTAATCCACCACGCGGGCCCAGTGCGGGTTTGAGGATGTCACATATCTTCGAATTTTTTGGTTCTAGGACATACCGGTTTCCTCAAGATGTTCTCCTTCACTATTTTGAGATCAGTGGTAATTAATTAATTTACATGACGTAAAGTCCCTGCCTGAGTTCGAACGCACGTAAGTCGCGGCCGTTACCACTGCTCTATTTCTGTGCTATGTGATAACCTGTTTCTACAACTCGATGTGCCATATTAACGGGAGCGTACTGTGAAATTAGAAGTTATTAGTTAATTTGAGGTGTATCATAATAGTTGCGCGCAGCAGCGAGCAGGTTTATATTGATTGTAATGTTTTCATTCCTTTAACTATGCACATTTCATTATGTATGTATTTACGCAGCTTAGTCACGGTGCATTAGTGTGCATTAGTTAGCGTGTTTGCTCATTCATTCGCTATTTACTACAAATTGCACAGCCTCACGGCAATTTAACACAATGCACGTTTAGTGAAAACATTCGTCATACCGCATAGTATTGCAATATTATTCGCTTGATTTGTGTTAGACATTATTATTATAGTATGTAATGCCGGATAACACTGCTCTTCCTTTCACTGTTCATTGATTAAATTATAATCATTTACTAACAAATAGGGTACATGTCAGTTAGAGGATTCTCCTCTGTAAGTCGATGTTTTCCAGAAGAACTTTACATGGATAACATTTTTGAAACTGATAAAATCGCCTCGCGTTGCTGAATTATTCACGTTCATAGAGATAAAACCATTTTATTTAAGTTGTACTAAAGCGAGCAATGGGATTTAAACAGTTCATGTATCACGAAAATGTCAAAATGACGGTATAGCTCAGCAAGGTTAGTATGATCATCATCCTAGCCTTTTCCCAACTATGTTCCGGTCGACTTCCAGTCTAACCGAATGCAGCTAAATACCCCCCGGTACATGGAGCGACTGCCTATCTGACCTACACAATCCAGTTACGTACCTGGCGTACTTTAGTATTATTTACAATATAATAATAATAATGTTTTCTAATGGTTATTAAGTCAATCCTGGATCACTGCTACGCGCACAGCTCTCGTTCAATTACATTATACATGACTTGAGTCAAATATTCTAAGCACAGCTTACCAATATTTTACCAAAGACTAGTTATCAACTCTGTTAGTTATCTCTACTAATTAAGATACTGGTCTACACTCAGCGTTCTTTTAAAACACTTTAGTGTTAATCTATCATCGTGTTAGGCTGCGGTCTTCTACTGAACGTTTTTGCACATTCGTCAGGGAACTTAATTGTTAAGCCAATTGACTACCAACTTAAATTGTCCGTCATTCTTTCACAATTGTATGAAATGGCTATCAACACTATAAATTGACGAAGGGGGTCAATTCGCTTAACTGCAAGTTATTCGCAAGGCAGAGAACAGCGCAACGCATCGCAACATAAGATCATTGTTTAGCAACGCATAGCAGTTCAACTTATTACTAAATAACCCACATCCGTCGCGCACAGCGTTGCATGCGCAACCAGTGACCATTTTTTGCACAGCTGTTATTTCGTGACTAGTATTGTGATATAAGAAGAAGAAGTGTACGGTTCACGTACAATTTATTAAAGATAAGCTGCTGCTTACCTACTTACTTTACTCACTTATAATAGCGTTCAACATATTTTTATGTCAGTTGACAAATTACTACTATCGCGAGCACTGCGGATTAGCATCCAATCTTTACTTATAAATCGGGCTAGTTAATAAACTTTCGAATGTTACTATAATCCGTGGTTTACGTCAACTCACCTAACCTACTCTAAACTACTTCAAGTGAGTGAACTATAACTTATTGTACAAGTGTAGTGCTTGTTATTTCCAGAGCTTACAGGAAGATTGTGATGTTAGGAGTTTATGGTTTCGGGATTTATTGTGTTTCTATGAAGAGTTGTATTGTTTTTGTGTTGTATTGGTGTATGTCTTTATTATTTGTTGTTCAAAATGCTACATTGTTGAACATTTTCAAAGAGTTGTTACTTTTATTGTATCTGGTTGTTTGTATTTTAGTTAATTTAAGTTATTTTTCGTGAGATTATTTTTTTGCGTATGTATTAATTTATTGGTTGTATAAAAGTTTTATTGGTTGGTGTTTGTGCTTGTTTGAATTTAGAATTTTAGGTTAAAGTTTGTTTGAAAAAATATTAATTTAAATTTTGATAATTATTTAGGATTTTTTATTCAATTTTAATTAAATTTGTAAATGTTAGTAGGAGTTCGTGTTATTCGGGGTTATTTTTTAGTTATTTGCTATAGTGAAGTATACTAAGATTAAATAATCTTCATTGTGACAAAGGTTCGCAATATTTTACATTTATGATGGTTGTTTGATTGATAATTGGTCTAAAAGACCGTTAGACCGTTATTCCTATTTTGCAAAATAATGTTGTGTGACTTTCAATCTATGCCGAATAATTATATTTCCTTTGTTACTTTCTCTCTAGCGTGTTATATAACACCAAACTTTAGACAAAAATGTCAAGATATGTTTATACATAATTACACTTATTTTAATACTCGCTAAGGCAACACAAAACAATTTGAAAATTCACTTACAACATACATCACTAAATACTTTTAACACTAAACATAATATTTACAACACAATTCCATATTAATCATTTGAAGATAACACACATAAAACAATATTTTCGACACTAAACGCATCTAGTTATTTGTTTCAAGAAAACCTAAATAATATTAATATATAATAATACAAGAACCGTGTGCTCACCAAAAAAGATATACCTCTCTTCTTCTATACTTATTATAAATTAAAATCGCTTTTCCTGTTTATCTGTATAACCGCGTTGTTCTTCTAAACCACACAACAGATTTTGATAAAGTTTTCAACATGGTTTAGACAATTTATTCCGGAAGATTAATAATGTGTAAACGTTAATATTATAGTTACATAATTATAACTAAAAAATCTCGATGTTTTGTCAAGTCGTAAAAATCCTGCGAAGCAGAAGCGGATTGCTAGTGTTATTATACTGTTATCAACCTGCTACACAATTTATGAAGTTTAAATAAAAGTCTACTCTCATAAAAATATAAATATCGGCAGTCTATAATGAGTCCAACCTAACCCGAAGTCGATCAAACCCATTTGAAGAACAAACTCAAAGCGAAGAGCAACAATAGCGAAGATAAAAAGCTTTTCGATAACGCGAAGATTTTTTTATCTCAACCTTCAAATTTGCCACCTCTGAAAATTTGCCGCCCTGGGCACTAGCCCCTAGTGCCCCTAGCGTAAATCAGCGCTGCTCATAAGCCTAATTTCATCCAATTCCATTCAACTACTACTAAGTATGACTTATTAACAACCTTTCAAGTGTTTCGACCATGGTCACTATACCGATGAGCTATCATTTACCCAACTGCAGCCGAGCCCAAAAGACGGGTACTGGTTTTTCATATATTTTCATTTAGAATAGAGGCAGTTAAGTCGTTGTTGATTATGATAGTTGTCCTAACAGCTCAGTACTTACTTATCCACGTCCTTGTAGTCGCCGCTGCTCATGGAAGAGTCGGAGCGCCACTTGCCTCCCACCATGTTCTGCACACTGGAACATTTACATCAACATAATTTATTATATTACACTGTCATTTAAAAACATTATAAAAGTCAATTATTTATAAAAAAGCTTTTCTCCATACGAAACAACCAATTGGAACCGTGAACCTAGATTTTGGAGTTTTGACATGGACCTCGTTTTTATTTTAACTTATTTTCAAAACATACAGTTCAAGGGATTGTTGACCTGCCAAAAGGATGCGGTGAGTCGATGAAAAAGGCCTTTAGAAAGATCGTCACCTGGATTTCTATAGCACAGACATATTTGATTAAATATAAGCCGTGCGCCCGGTGCACGGTGGGATTTCCCATCAGAAAAACTGACGAATTCCATATAAACTTTCATCCCCTATTTAACCCCAATATGAAACTCTTGTGCTAAATTTTATGCTTCTAGACCCAGCGGTTGGCTGTGCATGTGTCAGTGAATTAATATTAAGTAGCTTAATAAATAAAGCTCACATTCCGCCTGCTATGTACTAAGCACGTCCCATGTCACAAATCAAGACTCTACTCACTACTAAGAAATACCCAGGGAACAAAAAAACACGTTGTCCTCACATCGAACCCACAACCATACATAGGAGTCGCGCTTACAACCAGCAGACTAATGAGGCAGTTCAAGATTCAATGCAATTGATGCAAATTAAAGAAATAACATAATGTATGGATATGAGTGTAAGCTAAACACGTAAAGCCGTTGGTCCCGGCCGTCATCCTTAGACGTTTGACAATCGTTACCTGTAATCAGAAGCCCGAAAGTCTGAAAACCGTGTTACCCAGTATTGGGCTGTGGAGGTCAGATTGGCAGTCGATCTATACAAAATACTGGGAAGCAAATGCATCCAGTGAAGCTGAGGTCATGGTTGAGATAAGGGTAGGTGGATGAGTATGTGATGGTAGGGCAGATGAGTGTATGGTCTGTTCGAAAAGTATCTGATGAAAATGTCAACAATTGATACCAATTAGTAGTGCCACTAACAATTTGAGTGCTTTGATTGGATTATTTGAATAAATAAACCCGGAATACTAATTTTTATACGATTTTTTTCATTCGACAGTTGAGTTTAATATTATAACCTCCAAGTTTCGTCAATGATTTTTCAATTAAAATGTAATAAATATAAAGTTGAAACCTTCTAAATACAAATGTATGTGTTTCTAATTCCGTTTAGGGTGTGATTGCGTAAGAATTTTACCTGAACATGGTTTGTTTACAATTTAATCAGATACTTTTGGAACAGTCATTATGGTACTTACACGTGCTTCATCTGCTCTCCCTGCGAGCTGAGCTGCGCGAGGTAGGCGGCTTGCTTGCGGTGGTGGTACATGTGCACGCGCAGGCAACTCGGGTTGCGCATGCGCTTCTGGCAGATGTCGCACTGCAGCGTACCCTCGCGCGTGTCGTGCTTGTCGCGGATGTGCACCTTCAGGTTGTAGCGGTTGGCGAAGAACCGATGGCACGACGGGCACTTCACGCCGCCCGTCTTGCAGTTCCATCCTGCTGGGGGAATGGGAGTTAGATGGGGTTCGTGGTTCATACAGGTTTTTTGCTGTTTCGAGTCTTTGTAGTCAGAAGTCAGAAGCCGAGACCCATTGGCATTTCCCATCCCAAACTATAATTTCATATTTAACCCTCACAGGGGATGAATATACAATAATCATTCCTTACTGCTCGTATAGTCTGTGCGTTGTTTGTCAGTAAAGGAATGAAATTAACATTTTATTAAGTAGATAGTATAACTTCGCACCTGTACAGTGGGGTCCGCAGAGGTGTATCCACACTTCGCCAGTTATTTGTTTAAGGCATATACCCATCAAATCCCGACTCCTAGCAACTACTGAATAGATCTTAATAAAATAACACTTTGTCCGACCGAAAAGTCGAACCCAGGACCCAATGCTTATCAGTCGCATCTTGACAACGAGGCTTATGAAATTCTTCCATAGTTTAATTTATACTGATGTAAGCTTTCGTCTAAGTAAGCATGATAGCAAATAGTAGGATAATATGTTGGTTTTTTGTGCAAGCAAGCAGCCATTCCTTGAGCTGCGAGTTTAGCCTAGCATAGAAGAACAGATATTTAAAATAATTGAGCGCTGTTACGATGTGATCCAAGTTGATTTACAGTATATTCATTAAATGACGAATGGTGTATGGCGAGCCTACCGCCATTGACTGGGTACAAATCCAGAGTCGACGCTGATGTTGTCAAATATCACATAGGAAACCCAGGAAGTCATCAACCCTATCGCTTCCGACCACTAGTTAAACGAGGCGGTTTGAACCAAAATAAGCCTTATTTTTGTAAGAGCCATAGGGCAAAGTATTCTCATAATTAAATCTTTCAACTTTTCAAAGAGCCTGAAATTACAGAAGGGAAATTCCCGTATTTTTAACGTCAGTCTCAAGTATCTGAGTCTCAATCTGTCACGAATACCTCCATTTTTCCTACATTTTTGACAAGTCAGACATTGAATGTCTCCGAGAGATGAGATAGCGACTAGATTTTGAACGTTGTACTTACGAAAATTGACCTTGAATTTTTTTATTACAGTAAAGTATAGCATAAAGCAGGTGTGACTTACCAGATTCCTTGGCAGACTCGGGCAGCACAAGCACGCTGTGGAACAGCTCGTTGTCGAAGTCAATCAGCGGCTCGCTGCAAGCAACGCGCAATGTAAGTACGGAAGCGATGCTTATATGGAAGCTAGAGTGCCCAGTGGTTATGGCACCTGTCGCACCGCCGAGGATCAGCGAGGAAAGAGTAGAACTAGCAACTAGAAACGAGTTGGCAAGCAACGCTGAGTGAGTTCTTTCTTTGATTTTGTCGCTGCGACAAACTTTTATCTCTCTTGACACGGGACTTACATCTTCGTCCGCGAGAAGTATCCGTTAGCTAGTCGCTTCCTTGTCGGCGTTGGGAAAGGTGCCTATGTCTGTGGGTGCGGCAGAAAGTGGGTTGTGGAGATCTGATAGGCCGTCGCTTCATGCAAAATGCCAACAAATGTTTTTGTTGGTATTGTAGCGTGTGCTAGCTGACATATGGCAAATAATTTAATGTTTTGTTTATCTTTGGTTTGTAACGTCAATTTCTTTCCACACTATTGTATAGAAACAAGTTCTTCTAACTGAACAGACAGCTGTATTGCCGGGGAGCTTGTTGCGTCACTTCTTCTTCCCAGCTGACGCACTAGGTAGTGGTGAACGGCCGGAATTGTGTGGGACTGTTAAAAAGATGATTCCCAGCCTAATTTCAATAAATGACTTTTTTGGTATTCAACTGCATCCAGTTAGACTAGAAGCGACCCCACAATGTTTAAGCGCCACAGCACACTACCTAATACGACCTATTTACAGTCATACCTAACCTCAGGATAGAGTCCTCGGACGGCAGTCACTCCGTGCACAATACAGATGACCAAGAGTTTTACCACCGTACATAACTTGTAACTGCCTATAGCGAAAACTACTGACTAAACTGTATTTTGGTAACGTCTTACGGCTCGCACATACAGGCAAGATATCGCGGGCGCGACAGGCAGAGCTACCCTTGTCGCCCGCGATATCACGCCAGTGTGTACGAGCCTTTATTTCCGCTTGTCTTAGTGTGATCTTTGCAAAGCCGGCAGATTTACAGCAACAAGCAAATGTAAGTGCTAAAAGCTTAATATTATATTCAAATAAATCACGCATTTGCAACTGCAGACAAAAAATTATATTTAAAAGAACTGCAGAACCCATCCTATGCTTGGGTAAAGGGTAAGCTGACGCTATAGGAGTAAAATATCGGGTTCTGTGCGGGTACATACCCGTCGTAAGCGTAGTCAGTGTTCTCCGGGTGCGTGGGGCTGTCCTTGATGGGTCGCGGCTTCTTCTTAACGTTGTGGCTATTCTTGGTCGGGGTGTTCTTCAGCAATCTGTAGGGAAATGGCCAGCCGTGTCATCAGAATCTACTATTTTTGATTAATGTAAATAGAAAAGTGTCAAAAAGTGGTTCTAAAGTATACACATAAAACAGCAAAGTGTTCCGTAGTTGAGATGAATGTACAAACGCAAAGTATTTTTTATTGGTCGCAAAAATAAGATTTGTATTTCAGTGTTTCTCGAAAAATCTATGAAAAACCACATGTTTATGAGCGTTGAATTATTTGTTGATCCCTTGGTTACATGTTTAGGGAGTGCCAGCCCTTATTATTTTTCCGAAGTTTCACTACACCATTTCATTGTTTAGCGGTGCACAGAATACACCTTCTTCCAATTTTCATCGATATTGTGCAAATAGTCTCCGAGTAAAGTGGCTGTGCGACTTTCGGATAAACGGACAAATTAAGAAAATTATAAGGGTTCCGTTTTTACCATTTGGCTATAAAAACCATAAAAATTAAAACAGATTACATTCTTAAAAATAAACGGAAGTCATTTGACGACTGTGGAATAATATGTAATAAACTTGAACACTAACCATCGAATAGTATGAGCGAAACTAAGGACTCACTCAACACTCAAGCATTACTTAAAAATCGTTTAAAGCCTTTTGATTGGTTGAAACTAGTTTTAAGTAAAGCTTGAGTCTTGAGTGGTGTTCTGTAATACGGGCGTTAAACTGAATCCAAAAAAAAAACTGGAGACGCAACATATAAGATTGTTCGAACGTAACAATCAATCAATGCAGATATCAAAGGAACTAAAATAATAACCTCAATTTATAACTAGAATGTTGGACCTAGGACAGTCTAGAGCTACGAAAGAAACTATCAATCTGTCTCTTACCTCTTGAGTGGGCTTCTAGCGGCCTCTTCCTTGATGGTGATACTATCGACGGGCTCGGGTGGCGGCTCTGAAGACGTAGTGTCTTCCACCGCCGGCGTCCACTCGTTGACGGGCTCGGCCTCCTGCTGTGGCGGCATCGGCTTCGGCCCCTCGTCCGGCATAGCTGTGGGGGACTCGCTTCGCTGTGAATAACGAGAAAGTTTGTGAAAATCAAGTGATCTGTTTGATCTCTACTCTAAATCACATCCTGTGCGTCAAGATACAGACTAACTGTCAAGTTTGGGGCTCACTGCCAATGATAACTACCAAAAAAATCTGTCGGTAATACTTTTACTGTTAAGTGTTAACTAATGTTAAACCTGAAAATAAATATATTTCAAATCCTTACATTATTGTCCAATATTTACAATAAACGTTTTTTGATATACTTAATGGGCAATAAACGTTTTTTGACTATAAACGAATTCAACTGCATACAGGCATACGCGCGTGACGCTGTATGCCTGTATGCAGTTGAATTCGTTCCTGTGAGAATATGCTGATATGGTCCCTCAGAATGCTCACTGTAGTTTAAAAGTACGGTGACCTTTAAGCTTCGCGACCGCAGACACCACCAATAGGGTCCAACTTTCCAAAGTTTCAACCTCATCTAGAGTTTGCACCTGGTTAAGTATCTGATTGTGATTCTGGGGTCTACCTACAATGTTTCATACACCTACGTAACAATTAACAATAACTGTAAATAGTACATTGTAATAGTCAGTTATTTTCAAAAGAAAGTGCCTAGTTTCTTGATGGTTCTTCTCCATAGGACAAATTGAAACACCTAACTTCTTCTGTCCCCAATTGCCCATGTAGGTTTATGTGAATATAAACATACTATAACTATACGTAAGCTCACGCCTCGCTTTAACAAAGCAAAAGGAGGTTTTTTAAGGATCGTAGCATTCTGTAGTTACTACTAAAGAGTAATACTAACTTCTCGTCCACCGGTAAGACCCTTGACCTGCAGCAGCTCAGCAGTATGGAGGAAGCCTGACAGCTCCTGGCGACGCACGTGCACCTCCCCGCGGTACATGAACTGCAGCAGCTGACGCAACTCTTGGTGTGCAACGTCTTTTAAGATCACTATGGGATGCTCACACGGGTTCATCTGTGAACAGAGATAGTTGGTCAATCACTGACAAATGTTTGTATGACTTGACATTCTAAATGGTTTAGAATTCACTGGATGTTCACTTTTGCAAGGTTTCTCTCAGATATCATGCTGAATGTTACCTTTTGCTTCACCTCATGATACTTTCACACAAATGCCTACAACATCTGATATATTCCAGTTTCATCTCAATTTTAGAAATGATTTTCAATAATTGTCAAACTGTTACAGTTTTATGAAAACAAAGCCAAGACTTCCAGTTGAAGTGAGAACTCTTGATCACAAAACAGATCGAACTTCTCTCACTGCATATAATAAACAAACTTCCAATTCCTACCACCAAATTCCCATAGACAACTAAAGTGAATGATGTTGGGTAACAAGGCCATATTCATAACAGATGCAATAAGGACTGATAATATGATTGCAGCTAGATAGATAGGTGCATGAGAACGGCACTGCTCTCTTGATTCTATTATGACAGCTACACTAAGAGGGTGAATGCCATTTGTGTGTTACAGCTGCTATTCTTAACAAAAATTAATAAACTATTTTACATTGCTGAGTATGGTGTTTATGAAAATCTGGTCTTACTGATAGATATTTGTATAACAACAAAGTACTTTCACTTATTATATTTTATCTTGTTTTACTTTCTCAAATACATAGTATATCTCTCTGATAACACTTGTAATAACAACTGGCCATACAATTACATACACATTCTGCTAAATAAAGCACAGAATCATTGTGTAATATCTAGGTAAAATAAGGAAATTGTTTACTCAGTAACAGAAGTTGTATTCAGTATTGCATTCTGGATGCTAACTTATAAACGTGAGTAGCAAACAACTGCACCATTGTACTGTTCAAGCATCTATTTAATACTACAATTATTGGTTCAGGTACACATTGAATTCTTTTTTGATTCACCGGTGCTAGTCATAGAGTAGGTTAATGAAAGCCAGGATGCAATAATGTTCATATTTCTCTTTTATTTATGTAAAGACAATACTGAAGATTCTATATCTTTTATCTAAGATTTTTTTTTTAATGTCTCTTTAGCTAGCAGAGTCAAAACTGCAGTTTCTGTTGTATAGATAGCTAAGAACGGCCCAAGTGTTACAACTATTCAATAAACAACTATTGTATTAGCCACATTCATGCTATTATGATAGCAGATATGTATAGTTTTTATTTGTTCTAGTTCCAATACAGAGATATGGAACAAAGGTCATTGTAACAATAATAGTTAGTGATTCATTGAATTTTTTCACATTATGTGCATGTTGTTTTGAGCAAAATTTGTAAAAATTTAGCTGTTGGATGACATTGGGTACAGTATTTGAGGAATAAGTTCAGTGTCATGTCATCAGTAGGTCTTTTTTAGAACTCAGATCTAACAAAAGTCTTTGAAAGTATCATTGAGTAGCACTTAAGTTACTAATTATCACTAACTCTAGGCAACATCCAAATGAAAGCCTAAAAATAAATGTTAGTGAAAATGGACACAAATTATATTACTATTGCAAGTTTGTGTGTCATGCATGTATAGAATGGAGTCTTCATGTGAACTGCCTCAATAGATGACAATAGTGCTAAGGTTTGTAAAGACATTACAAGAGATAGCAACATTTTATGGGTTTCATTTGTTAGAATCCCTGATCTGATGTGTACATTTTATATTTCTTAAAAGTGAGGCACTCATTTCTATAAAATAATCTAAATTCTCACCAGTTCAATGGGAAATGTACCCAAAATCAGTAATACAACACGTTGAAACAAGGCAAATTTTACACTGCTTTATAAAGGACAATTCAAATTGACATGTAATAATACTAATAGAGGGCCTCCCCTAATCGCACAGAGGTGAGGTGAGGTGAGCAGGGAAAGGTAACAGATCAACCCTCCTGTCTGCCTCCCCATGTGAGGGGTGGGGGAGCACTTTGCAGATAGATACCTAATTATCTATAGATAAAAAATCAATACCATTAGCGGCCATACTAGACACAAAAACACATTTTATAACAATGTTTGTACACAACATTACAATATGCATAGTATGCCTACCTTTATTCAGACACTGATTCCTTATTTTTGTCTTTAGGGGGTAAATATAAACAAAGAGAAATGTTATTTTTCTTGTGAATAAGCATGGGGGGCTAACAAATATACTGAATAACTAGCTCGATTATGGTAGGTATTTTCTTAGAATTTCAGTAAGTATAATGATGCAAAATTATGCAAAACTAATGAATCATACCTTAAAAAGTTCCTTGAAGTAAGGGCTGCATACGGAGAGGATCAGCTTGTGAGCGTGCACATACTGCCCACCAGCTGCCAGGGTCACGTCCACCAGGTCCTCGCCCTCCAACAACGCATGAAACGATTGTGACAAATTCGAATGGAAATCGTTCCATCGAAGCGAGAACTGTTCGGGAACAGCCATCCCGCCGACAAACCCCGACAATCACGACAAAAAAACACTAGACGCCCTCCTAACACTACCTGTACCACTTTCAGAATAGCAACGCGTCCCAACAGTGATACATAACTGAAAACTCAAACGCGAATTATTGCCCACGTATACGAATCGGGTAGGAACGTTCTATTTCTCAAACATTATTTACAACGCATCACTACGACGGTACCCGTCCCCACGATATTTATAATACACAAACAATAATGACTGACATGGCAATACAATGGAATAATAATCAAAATGTCGCTTGGTTTGGTTTGCTACGCGGATTCTTCACAATGCACCGTTCATTGTCCGACAAACAACATGAACATTATGTCAGAACGTATGAAAAAAACTGAAAATGTGCAATAATGTTGATGTTTTTGCTATTTGAGAAAAAAATATTCATTATATTTTTATAAGTATTTTCATTACTGAATTATATTTTTTTAACTAACAAATATTAGAAAAAAAACAAAAGTTAGTCAAATACCATTGGACCATAGACCAAACTTTTTCTAAGTTGCTTGTACTATAGACTATAGCTGATTTGGCTTTATTTTCTATCTGTAGACTGTCGATGTGGGGATGTGGGATGTGGGATGTGGTGTGGGAGTAGTGGGGATGATAATATCTACCACAACCACATAATGTCATCATGTATCAAGGTTGTGCTGCGTGTGGTCTAAATACTTTATTTTGATTTATTATTATGTTTGAAAATAAACACGTTTCAAACTGAAAAAATGATGCATTGCAAAACTGAAAACAGGCGAAGTTTATACGCATTATTTTGTCCTTCTCACTCGAAAGTACTCGAAACGGGCAATGCACTGCACTGAGAGACAAAACACTTCGGTGTGGTTCGGAGTTTTCACCGATTATCATAGTATGTAATATACCAGTTAGTTAGATTTGGCCCTTTACAAGCACTCTGCCTGGTTACAAGTACTCACTCCTATCAGCGGCAGCGTCACTAGAGCCGTGGCCGTATGCGATGCAGGAAGCCCAAATGTCGACACCAAAACCAGATTGATTCATGATTCATGATTATAGCATCGTTCGGATTCGGATTTCGCTCACCTTCAGCGATATGAAAATGTTGTATTTAAGGTACAAATAACTCTTCTGGGGCGTGGATTGGTCCTACTACTGCATGGTATGACCGTACCACACAGCGTCCCGCATTTACCACAGCTTGCTGTACATACATACACTGTGCTGTAATATTTTCTCCTTCCGGGGTGGAGCGTGCGGATTTTATGATTTTTTGAGATTATGGTAAGTACCTATTCAGATTATGTGATCCTATGTAATTAATGAAAAGGGAGCGTATGGTTCGTATGAGCTACTAGACCACTTTTATAAATATCCTTTTCTAATCTATTTGAAATAGTTCCAAATTATACGTTTTTCAACCCTACATTGGTTGTAATTTTTACGTCTGCCAAAATGTCAACTGTAAAGTCAAAGTCAAGTCGTTGACAGTCGTTGATCTGTCATTATTTGTTAGAGGCACTGCTCAGAGGCACTGCGAGCACTGCTAAGCATGCGGTGTAATCAAGGTTTTATTTCTTTTATTTACGTCTAATGAAAGGATCATTGAATCGACCATGAAAGTGTAATGAGCGTGAACGAACACCCATAATATGTTAAAATTCGTGACCGACCGCGAGGTTTCATGACGCGTTCGCTAATCGATCATGTTAGTTTAACTCTCTGTTAGTATAATTACATACGTGGTGGCATGATGTCGGCTCTGAGCGCGCAGGAGCGAGCGGAAGCGGCGGACCGCGCGCAGATGCTGAAGAAGATCTTGAGCGCATCGTTCTACGCGCTGGCCTCATTCATGATCACCGTGGTGAACAAGACTGTGTTGACGACGTACGCCTTCCCGTCGTATCAAGTGCTCGGACTAGGGCAGATGGTGGCGACCATCACGGTGCTGTGGGCTGGCCGCTTCTTCAAAGTGGTGCAGTTCCCGCCACTATCATCAGACATTCTGAAGCGCATCTGGCCGCTGCCAGTCATCTATTTGGGTAACATGGCAACAGGGCTGGGTGGTACCAAAGAGCTAAGCCTGCCGATGTTCACAGCTCTACGCCGCTTCAGCATCCTCATGACGATGCTGGGCGAGAGGGTCGTGCTGGGTCTGAAGCCCTCCTGGTCAGTACAAACCAGTGTTTACGCTATGGTCGGCGGTGCAATGCTCGCTGCCGCCGATGACGTCACATTCTCGTGGACTGGGTACACCCTAGTGCTGCTCAATGATGTGTTCACTGCTTCCAATGGAGTGTACATGAAAAAGAAGCTGGATGCCAAAGATCTTGGTAAATATGGTCTGATGTATTATAATGCTTTGTTCATGATTATCCCAGCTACAGTGATTGCGTGGAGCACTGGAGATTTACACAGCTCAGCTGCATACAAGAACTGGGATGACTCCTTGTTTCTTGCACAGTTCCTAATGTCTTGTGTGATGGGATTTATCCTGTCCTACAGTGTAATGGTTTGCACACAATACAACAGTGCACTAACTACCACAATCATTGGGTGCCTGAAGAATATCCTGGTTACATATTTGGGAATGGTGATTGGTGGTGACTATGTGTTCTCTTTGCTGAACTTTGTGGGTCTCAACATCAGTGTGCTGGCCAGCCTGTTGTACACATATGTAACATTCAAGCGCAAGCCTGCTCCCGCTTACACCCGGATTGAGGCACCTAAAGTGGACACCGTATAGCAGTACCGGAAGAGAAGACCGACTCAGTGCTCTACATATTTAGTATAGTATTGAAGGTGGTGCCAAAGATGACTGTAACAGTGAGTAGTGAAATGTAAACATGTTTTAACTCAAACATACAACAAGTTGTTGGGATTATTCTGTTTATAATCATAATCTGAATGCTTAAATTATTTATGTGAATCTGCAGCATTAGCGTGTAGGTTCCATTTAGATTTCTAATACCAATACTTTTAGTATTTTTGTATTTTATTGTTGTGTATCAGAATAATAAATGAATGTTTCATATTTAAATTGTACATTCAAATGTACGTGGAAATGATAATTTATGGTATCTTAGACTTGAGTCTTATAATATTAACACTATAAATACAATACCTACATAAAATAATCAAGTTGTTCTATTTAAAATCAATCATTATTGCAAATATTATAACAAACAAACATTTATGATGTTATAGTTTCATATGTTTATTAAAAAACAGAATAATTAATAAGTATAATATGCAACAAGTAATATTACTTTTATGAGGGTAAAAAACAATATTTACTGTGGTAAATACTGGCAATGTTGTTAAGTTTTACAGCTTCTCATAATAGGATAATCTGAGAGAACTGATTATTAAAGAATTCGGCTGGAAAAGAGTAATAAGCATCAATACTAAATATACACTTATTTTTATTTAAAATAATAATATCAATATTTATGTGATGTTGAAAGTCTTCAATTGAACCAATTCATAAATTGCTGTAATATTTTGCATCTGTTTTGAACTTTTAAAAGTTTACAAATTCGTTCACTGTTGAATTGCATCACAAAAACAACTGAAATGTAAGGTAGGTACACTACAGCTGCTGTTTCCGTTTAAACAACAATGCTAACAGTATTAAGGTACAGACGTCCTTGAGACAACACACTAAATCAAATTCTCAATATAAATCAATCCAATATTTAAAAAAGATATATTCTTATATTAATAGTTTCACAAGTACGGACGATAGTGGATATTTCTATTTGGCTCCAACTGATGGAGACTATGGTGAAGCTGCTAATTATGTATCTGATCTATACTACATAAAGTGAAAAATAAAAGTAAAAGTTTAAAAACAAATTTATATCATAAATCTCACAATAATAAATGAAGCTAGTACAAATATTGTAAATTATTAGCATATAATTAAGATATTTTCATAGATATGAATATTTTATTACACATAATTTATGTAAGTGCACCACATACTTGTCTGTATCATCTATAATTGAAACTAAATATGACTCACATGTATCTGTTTAGGTATCATTCTAATTGAAATTCAGGTTCAGGCAGACCTTTCACTTAAAGTACTTATACGGGAGGATGTTCAAGACAGAGCAGTGCAGTAGGGCAGGTAAATTAACCATTTTAGCTACAGGAAAACTGTTTTTGGGAGACTGCTATTACTTCATTAACTTTTTGATTATTGTTAACTGTATTCACAGATTCTGCCCAGAATCCAACTTGTATAAATATTTCAATAGATAGATTCTTCATAATGTACACATATCGAAATGAGGGATTCTATGCGGATATTATGTATGCGTTTTTTTTTTTTTTACCCCAATGTAAAAAAACTGTGTAACTTTTAAACTAAATGATCTATCGCGATGAAACAATTAAACTCCATAATGATTGGTAGTAATTATCTTATAAAATGAAAATTGTGGGGAAAAAAGCTACCCTCAATTGAAAATAAACAGGTATTTCGTCCAAAAATCTGTTTTTTTTAAATCAATGTTTACAATATTCGTAAAAAAATTCAATAAGACGATTTTTTTCAAATAAACTTTTTTTTTTTCATCGATAAAATTAAGCATAGATTCCCCCATTTCGATATGTGCACATTATGAAGAATCACACTGTATTTATGACACCATTATATTTATATTGATGTTGATGTTGAAATGAGGCTTGAGATACCGACTTATGAGCAATGTAGTTATAACATTATTGTAGTAATATTTATTTTGCTAATCATTTTGAGTAGCAAGTCAAGATCGAATGTCATTATTAGCAATACACATACTAATTATATTATACATATTATAATATTTATACACATCATACCTACATGGTAAATAGATATTATAATTTATTAGATATATAAACCTATATTACTAACACTACAACTGTTATTAAATAGTGTGAGACTGTTAGTAGGTACAAGAAATTAAAGTGTTTTGCAGTTATTTTTCCTGTTTTACGACGTGCATTTTCGAGCTGTTTAATGAGTCGCGCGATAAGATAACACATGGAGAGAGCAATCATACTGAATTGTGTTTTATGATCTAGGTTAATTAACAATTCCTAGTTGCATCATAGCTGTAAAACGATAATTTCTTATAAAATAATATTAATATTATAAAGAGATGAGAGGTAAAATTAGTTTGTATGTAGGGGGTAATCTCCGGAACTACCCGTCGGATTTGAAAAAATATTTTTGCATTGGGTAGCCCAATTCTTGAGGAAGGTTATAGGCTAAGTAACATCACGCTACGACTCTTAGGAGCCAAGCATACCGAAAAAAAGTCAGAAAGAACGCTAAGCGAAAACGAAGTAATAGCGCGGGCGGGCGATGGGATGCGACGCGGTGGGCCGGGGGCCGAAATTTCACGCGGACGAAGTCGCGGGCAGAACATACTTTCTTATATAATTCAACTAAAGTGCCTCAACCAACAATGAAATGTGCGTTATATTAGTGTTACATTAGGGATGCACACCGGTTGGGAATGGAAGGCGAACGAGGGTGGCGATATACTAACTATAGAAACAGGCCAAGGGCGGTTAAGTGAAGTAGTCTTGCGCATGCCGATGATATTCGGTAACGGCTGCTTGGTACCTGCAGCTCGGTATCATGTTTAAGTACATATACAAGGACCTATTGGCGCTCGAATGACGTCGACACGGGGCCGCTGTTGGTAAACATTTGTGAAATGTATTGAAATTACAAGATGGCGTTAGTTGGCAAACGCCTCCAGGCATCGCTAAATCGGTTGGTATTTCTCGATGTGCAAAGTAACGTAAATATACTTCTTCTGGAGGGAGGTACCGCTCTCTGCCAAAGTTCCTACAGCAAAATCGGTTCAACAGCTTAACTTATAACTATTCACCAAAGCGCCGCACTTTTCCATTAAAAAAGTCAGCAAGGAAACGACTTATGGGAAAAGACAAATAAAATGTAAAACCGGTCTTCACTGAAAGACTGAAATACGAGTAGACTTTATCTGAAAACCGATATTATAATGAGCGTTCTTTTGAATACTTTTTCATGTTATGGTGTGTGTACCCACATTATTCAGTATACCTAGGTGTTAGTGTAGTTTCCATGTATGTAGGGTTGGCAGAGATCACGAATTGCCACGTGCTACTGAAGCGCGAGCTATTCTGTCAGACCTCTCGAACTAAACAGACTTATTCGGGAGCTTGCTCTTTAAGCTCGGATGGACTTTGCTGGAGATGCATATACGAAATATTGACCGTACTGTTTTCTTGTGCCAACTCTTGCAGAAATGATAAGCCACTCTTAAAATTCCCCAATCTTACAATTCCCAGATCAGAACCTCGAACTGTTAAGCAATTAACCTAATTTAACATGAACAATTATTTTACCTACTTTGTGGAAAATTCAGTTCAAAATACAGTTTTATGAGAATAAAAGTCTGCAAAGCGATCGACTCGGATGGTTGAATTTGCCAATAACGTGTCTATACTTATTTGTCTGCAAAGCTGCGCTTACCTGCATCCAGTTGGTCGTGTAAACAAAATACAAAATTGTTGACTAAAGTGAATATTGTATCGTTGTAGTAACTTGTAAACAGGAACATACCTATTACTTCGCATCGAAATGATATCATAATATATACTTATTCATGTTCTATGTATGTTTTTCATGTAGGTACAAATCGATTGTCAATATTAATTTACGCGTTAGGTAAGTACTTGACTTTTTAACTTGGAAATGCTATAAAATAGATAAGCGGATACTTTTCTATGATGTGTAGAGGTGCTGATTGTATCGCACTATCTTATCGTTAAAGTTTTGTGTAAGTACACTAACAATAGATTAACTATATTGCCATTACAAGTATTTATTATCTATCTCTGTTATAGATCTTTATCAAATTATAGTGTAAATTCTTAAACCCAATAATCTAATGCTCTAATCTAATCTAATTGAACAATTTTAAAATCAGATACTGGCAGCGACACCAAATCTCACGTTACACGACAATATTTCCAACCTTTTTTTGTTAACGGCTTAAAATACCTATTGTTCTGAACTTTGCACTACGATTTTTCAATCGTCAGATAACTATTAAGTATTTGCAGAATAAATATGGCGGTTTAACATATTTTATCACATAACTACTTAAACTTTTATTGAAGAAAAAATGATCAGAGAGTTGTGCAACGTTAGCGAAAGCATTAGATTAAAAATATATACTTTTTCATGTACATGAAAAAGTAAAGTTGCAACGAACCAAAAGCCTATAACGGTAAACTAAAAAGGTTTAGAATAGCTACCAATGGTGCCGATTCCCTTGTTCACAAACTAAACTAAATTTAAGTTCGGTGCATCTTTTTCTTTCTATTTAATTAAGAAAAGGACAGAAGATATACTTTAGTTTAGTCCTGTCAAATTAATTAGCGTCTGACGTAAATTGAAGTAATTTTAGTAGGTAAGTTTTTTATCACGTCTAAACTTGTATGGAGTAGTGACAGATTTGACAAGACTAAACTAAAATGTATCTTCTGTCCTTTTCTTAATGAAATAGAAAGAAAAAGATGCACTGAATTTAAATTTAGTTTAGTTTGTGAACAAGGGAATCGGCACCAATGTCTTGGTAAACAAATGTCTTTCAATAAAAGTTATATTGTTATTGTTCAATATTAATCTATCCATGAATGTTTTAGTGATTCTAAGATCCTGGAATCGAGATGTGTCGATGTACCGTCGACCGGATTGTTTCATTTAGCGGAAATATTTACCACTGCTCGCAATAATCAGAACAGTAAAGTGAGTAAGCACTGATAAAATAAAACTACGAGTATCTGAAAAATTTATTCTAATTATTTCACATGTTATTCGTGTCACGTCATTTGTGGTTAAAAATCGCGCAGACATGAGAATGTCTACGCGATTTTTTTTGCTCGTGTCTAATCTAATGTGGAGTGCGCTCCAAATTAGATTGACACAAGAAAAAAAAAATGTTTCTATACTAGTCCCGAATTAGGTCGGAAATCGCATGTGTCACTGTTTCTCCTATCCTTACTGCAATATTCTTATGACCAATTTGGTTCATAAGCCAATGTTGATTCGTCAATATTACCCCTTGACCAAACAAAAGCCAGATTAATAGCATCCTTGAAGAACGACCACGAGAAACCGCTCATTATTTGAGAGTAGCTTTCTAAAATATACGTTACAAACTTTAAAGTCCCGCAGGTCTCTTGCGGATTTGCGATGCGCACAGAGTATCTGTGGAAGCTGTAATCTCTACACATCTCAGATAAATTTTTACCGTGCCTGCATACGTCTTCATATTCTCAGACGGCCTTGTAGCTCTGTATATATTATATAGAGGCTCATCACATTGCAGGAGCTCGGACGGTTTGAGATTTGTTGCAATTTTCCTCTGATACGATCGATTTAACAGCCACCACTAGTGTTTATGTAGATCTAAGTTAACGCAAAAAGTCCTTGAACAAATATTCCAAAAATACATAGTTTCGAAGATAACATATTGACCCTAAACTCTCGATGTAGGTATCTAAGTTTCGTTGATAAGTACGATATTTTTTTTTCATTCAAACCAATCATTCATTAGGTAAAGCTAATAAAATACGACGCTGTATTTTTTTTTTGGACAAAATTATCGAATAAAATGTTTTTTTTTAATTTAATTGTGTTTTACATAGGTTTAATCGTGACCGTCGAATTATTTTGTAGGAAAAATAAAAACGAAAAAAAAATTATAAGCCAGTTGATTCTTTGACATGGTCTCATTAATCCCTAGAGTTATGGAATATATATCAAAAGGAACACGCTGCATATTGAACAATCAATCGAAATTCTAAACAAATTATGTTATCAAGTGTAAGCAAACAAATGTATTTCGTCAAGCTAATTTTTTCCAAGTGCCTCGTTAATTAACCGAGTTTATATTTGTAGTTCTACTTAGGACGAATTTCACCAATAAAACTGAACGCGATCAGCACATCTTAAACACGTTCAAGAGCTGTCAGTGTCAAATATTCCATAACACTGACAGCTCGTGAACACGTTTTAGATGTGCTGATCCAGTTCCGTTTCATTGGTGAAATCAGCCCTTAGACATTATCATTATTTTTTATGACATTATAGGTACATGAGTAGTAGTAGATATTTAGGAGAGTAGGAAATATTTTTAGTGAATAGTTTTTGCACACGCTGCAGTACTGTACATAACGACAAGTTTGTGCATACGCTGCAGTACTGTACATAACGACAAGTTTGCTTTTATCTACACTTCAATTTTCACAACGAGATTCTAAATCACGTTTTTAGTAAATTAACGAGTATTTTAACTTCTTTTGTAAGTTGCAAATAATCACCGTAATGTGTAGGTATAGTTATCAGCAAAACGTTATTGTTAGAACGGCATTTATAGAGTAATTGTCTATCGTTATCAAATATCCTAATGTAAATGTTCGTGTAATTCCAACAATGTCCATGCCATATTGGTGGAACCACACGCGCCGGATAAGGGAATATAATAATATAAGATATTATTGTTAAGTATACGGGCAGTAATGTCGGCCCTTTAGTGATTATAAGCTGTGGCGGTTCTACGGCAACGTGGTCAAAGGAATATGTCTCTTGATGTACAACTAAAAACAATCGTTATTACATTTTATGAGGCGGATTAGAATGTGGGAATTATCAACATGTCCGTAGGTGACCCACATAATGTGCAACGTTACGGGACAGTGGGCGACGTTACAGCATCACGTAGATAAAATGCCCAGCATAATTATTCAGGAACATTTTGTCCTGAGTTTCCGTGGCTAAGATAGTGGTGGCCTAATTGAATGTTTACCTACTGTGAAGTTGCATTATTAACGACCACTTATGGAAATATCATCCTGAATTTAAAACGTCATCTAAATTTTAAATTTTTTGAATTTAAAATTTAGATACTTAACGTTTTAAATTCAAAATTGTCGCACCGTCGTGGGGCACCAATCCATTCGTTTATTATTGAACACTCTACCCCGCACCGCACTGTAGCGTGCACTGATATACTGTACGTAGTACGGTACGCCTAATCACTGGCAAATTACCAGGCGAGCGCTGCTTGCTACAACAGCAATTTAAATCCCTTTGTCACTTAAAAATTCAATAAACCATTCAAATCGATATCGGTCAGTACATTAGCCTACTTAGGTGCGCTATGTTAGACATATATATATATATATATTATTCTATAGCCATGTTTCTTCGACCACGTTTATGTAAAAACGTAACAAAAGAAAAGGAATGGGACTATGTAATCAAATAATCATGTATTTTAGTGGTAAGTTTTTACGCTCATTATTCTTATTGAAGTTGAGACTTTTTTAAATAAAACGCTAATGCAATATTTAATTACTGTCATGTTTATTTAGGTATATTAACTGTGTCGTTGTGGAGTTTATAAAACATGTCAAATGGCTTTTTGCAAAATGCAAGTGATCAAACATCAGCTGTAGCTGTATCACAAATTCACAATCGATGCACGAATATAAAATAAATACTTATTATATTATTAATAATTTTAAGATGTAAGTAAATTCAGATATAATGTGTTATCCGACAAAGGACAAGCGACATCGAAAAATATGTTTGGTTCCATGGTTATTATTCGCCCAAGTAGGAACGCACGGGCGATTTTTCGCGCGGATTTTTTTTTTCGCGCACTCGATTTTCAACGCAGGGCTTAGCGCCGAGAGCTGTAAATCCAAAAGTGTGTTTTTTGACGCGCTGCGATGCACTCTGTTGGATTTTCAATATCAATGCTCGGCTCAACACCGAGAGTTGAAAATCCAGTGCGCGATAAAATCCGCCGCGATATTTTTACGCCCGTGCGTAGGTGTTGTGTCACTGAGAGCGAGACGAACAGATTAGAATAATCACAGTTTTGTAAAAACTGTGGAATAACAATTTCTTGAATTTTTACAGTCATAGCCAGAAGTTGAGCTGCCAATAAGCGTAAAAGGCAGCTGCCCGATTTTCTAACGGGCCAATTTTAACCAAGCTTTTAATCTAATGTTTAGTAGAGTCTTACTTGCCAAACTCGTTAGTTTTTGTATTTTTATTTTCAAACAATTTGTTTAGTAATAAAAAGTCGTACGGAGTTCACTGGAAACTGTCACACAACATAACCAATTAGTTTTGTATCTACAGTTCTGAAATTATTTATTGTTAATTTTGTAAGAACTAGGGTAATTGCGTAACACACATAAACTGACAATTGATCGCAATTCGCAATGCATTTTATTTTGACATGTCAGCCACGTGTATTGTTATTTACGTTGCTGAGCAGAATTTTTTAAACGTATGAATAAAGCAATGCATTAGGAATTTCCTTCAAATCCTTCAGATTGTGAAAGAAAGTGCGTTACGCAATTAGGGTGCAAGGCGTTTGATATCCTTCACCCGGATGCCATTGCTATCTGGTATCTGGGTAAAGGATATCAAAGTCCAGTCACTATCGGGAATTTCAGTGAACTTTAGATTGAAGATGTGTGAAAAATATTAAAGGTGGAATTAAATGTAAGATAGAAAACTGTTTCTTTAACAGACTGCACAATATAACTACAGCCACTGAGAATTAGATGCCTAATCTTCCGGGAATCATAAACTATAGACTTCTTAAATAATAGGAACCTCAGTAATTTCCGGTAATGACTGTTTTAATTCCTTACAAAACTGTGAAGAATTATTTTTTGTTAGTAACGCGCTTATTTTTGGTAGTATTTATCAGTCCTCCAGAACTGCGGGTTAAACGGTTTGCGAATCGTTATAATTCAATATCGGTACCGGAAAAATATTAAAATAATTATCTACCCAGTAATAGAAACCTGCACCCTAATTGCGTAACACATGATCAATCACAATCTGTTTCATTTTGACAGTTCAACCACATTCATTGCGTTATTTACTTTGTTGAGCAGACAGAAATTTTTCGAATTTATGAAGCAATGTATTAGCCATATCCTTCAAAAATTATTAAAATTATGAATCTTGTGTTACAAAATTAGGGTGCCGAATGTACGCGTCGTAAAGTAGATCATTGTATTTATAATAATATTATTTGAATGTTTTTCTGTAACTATATCCATAGTGAGTAATTACGTGAATAAATGTTTTTACGTGAATGAATGCTATCTCAGATCTTTTTGTTAGAATAAACTGTTGTAATCTCGAGTCAGTTGCGGGGTTTAAAACATTTATAAGAACTATAGAGTTTTGCGATTTGTGATAATTATACAAACAGCCCGTAGCTTACCTAGCAAAATGTTAAAAAGGTTGACCTTACCTTCCTCAAGAGTTGTTTTACCTTACATCAGCATTGGCGAGTTTGTTGGTACACGCAAAGGATTTAATTGTTTTCATCTCACATGACAAAACAATGCTTAAAAACTTTTGATGATAACGATGATGTACCTACCTACATGTTTCTTCTGTAGGTAAGTATACATTCCGAAACTAGTATAATTATTAATAAGAACACTTCACGTGTCCACAAGGTGCTGTTCTTTGAACTTTTGCAACTGATTCTATCTCTTGTTTTGTGTCGTTTTGTTTTAAGGTGTTATACAATAAAATCAATCTACTGCTGATCTTGTAATCGTTGCCGTGATCATATGGCTGTGTTGTTCATGAAATTTTGGGCTATTTCTTTTTAGTTCCTTCTGATAGAGTATTTTGTAAAATTCTAAATTAGCTTTTAATTAAGTACTTATCGTATTTAATGTGACGTCGCCATATTATTTTGTATAATTCTATTTCGATAAATGAATAGATATTTACAGAGATGATTTGTTTTATTTTTTGGCAACCATAGGCAGCCGCAGTTGAATATACGGGCAACCGTCTAGATTGGACGACAGTCTCAAAAGAAGATGAACACTTGAACCAACCAGCAAATGGGTAAGCCTGCACCCTGATTGCGTAACACACTTGCTATTACAAGCCGAAGAATTGTGAAGGAAATTAATTACCATTGCCTTGGTTTGAAAAATTTGTATGATCGAGAACGTAAATAACGCAATGAATTTTGTTGACTTGTCAAAATGTAAGCCATTGCAATTGTATAATCACTCACTACAATTGCAATATGGCACCCTAGTGCGTTAGGTGAGTGGGGGTAAGATCGAATGGTTTTTTGATGAGATGAGCAGTGTTGTATTTGAAGTCTTGTAGAATACCTAGGTAGTACATGCTAGCATACCTACAGCTTATGCAAAAAAAACAATTGTCGTGAGAGTTTTTCAATCATATGATCACATCCTGAGAAACCTGCTCCAAAGCAGAAAATAAATTAACTTAAATGTTTTCATCACGAGAATGAAACAGGGGGAAGTTGAAAGGGCGATGGGGAAGATCAAAATAGTTTCGTCAAAATCGTTCAAATATATATCAGACGTTGATGATGGTCACTAGTCTATAGTTTGAAGTGCCCTGAAAAGAACTAGAAGAATATTGTAAAAGCAATAATCATGTCAGGAATAGCAAAAGACGAAAATGTTTTGATTACCCGTATTCCAATAATTCCGACAGATTTACTTTTCCAAATTAAAAGAGTGCAGTTCCCTCTGAAAACAGCATTTGCAATGACAATAAACAAGGCTCAAGGACAAACATTAAAAGTAGCAGGTGTACCTTTAGAAAAAAACCTGTTTTTCCCATGGACAATTGTATGTGGCGTGCTCACGAGTTTCCAGCCCACAAAATCTATATGTTTTTAGCAAAAGATGGCAAAACCAAAAATGTTGTTTCCAAAAATGTTTTAACATAATGTTCCAGTTTTATTCATATTACCTACTTTACAGATTGGGATAGGCGTTGTTCACCATCCACAGGCAAATGAGTCATATATTTTTTTCATAAAACTTTCACACAGTTTCATACAAACGTAGGTACGAAAGTAACTGGCTGTCTCATGCTTGTAACCTTTATGTAACTCCTAGATACACCATGACATGGGATATGTTTTTATCCCGGTAGTACGTTCCCGTGAGATAATTTCCGACCTCCACGCGGGCAAAAGCTAGTCATTTATAACTATCACCGGCCTTGTGAAATGTTTCGCGACCGCAACAAAACGGATTAGGTACCTACCGCTGCCGAGACACAGCGCGAAATTAAAATTATAGTACTGTATCTCCTTACCTAGGTGAGCTAGGTATATAACGCAATCTAAACTGGCAAAACAAAACGAAACCGGATGCAATAAAGTGGGATATAAAAAAAAAATCTAGATAAATAGTACTTACCATTTAAGTATGTATCTACTTAATAGGTAAGTACTTTTAAAGTAGGTACGAGTAGTGAAAAAAAATTTGCTACTTCAACCAATACCTAATTAAATACGTACCTACTTGTAAGAAATGGTGTTTTTGTAAACTATGAGGCTAGGCGCAAACGATGCACCCGCCACAACCACCAGTGACTGCCGCCTCTTGCTGCGGGGTTTTGAGTACTGCTGTAGCAGCCGGCCACCACCGGCCTCACGAGTGCGACAAATCTACAAAACGTTCGCTTTGTCCCTGGGATACCGGTGGCTCGTTTGCGCCTAACCTTACTATACCTACTTACGATCTGTGGTACAGGGAACCGCACGTCTGTGGTAACAATTTCACGTAAACCGTGCTTTATTCCGTAGCAGTTTCGGTCCAGAGCGTACTGACTGTGTTATTGACTGTATCTAAGTACTTATGTACAATTATTTTAACAATTATAGAACTCCTGCACCCTAATTGCGTAATACACGATCTATCAAAACAGAAAAAAAAATCTGAACAACAACGTAAATAACGCAATGAATGTAGTTGAACTGTCAAAATGAAACAGATTGTAAGTTGGTTGGTTTGGTTCGTTGCATAGAAATTATATCTATGGTTCGTTGTGATTTTGTTAGTTTTTATTTTGTTAGGTACCTACTAATACTATGAGTCTTATTGTTACTTGAATTAAATCTATAAATAAATTAGTCGGGATCGTTTACGAACGATTTACGCAATTAGATAGCAGGTTGAACTAAACCAACATTATTAGGTAGGTACCTACCTATATCAGAACTGTCAGAAGTGCTAAAAGTAGGTACCTACTTAACTATCGCAATTTTATGTGCGGGCGTTAAATAAGAAATATTAATTATTATATTTCGAGCGACGATTGACGACGACGCTGTTATTACTTAGCCACGAGTTCCTCGCCGTGAAAACGTATTCATTTCGCCGCGCCCAGTATCACCGGTTTTTTTGGAAACAAAAATCTAATTAAGTACGACCTATTAAAATATTACATAGTATGCTACCATCTACCAGCCTGAGTGATATAAGTCGCTTTTTGCAGACAATCTTTATATGAGCTACGCCACCCTTATTTAGAGAGATCCAAACAAGACTTTTATTCATAACATTTGAACATCAGGCTCTAGTCTCTAGTCTCTACCTACCAACTATGCCTATGAGAACAATTTAAATTAGGTACTTACCTAACAGTAGAAATAGAATTGGCAATATGAGGTCCGTCTCTTGCAATTGCAAGAGTGATATTCTGATACCACGTCAAGTGTCAGTCGAGTTAAGGTCTAACTAACGTCGTCATGATTAGGGCTCAATTCACACTGAAATGTCAGCGGCTCTCAAAAACTGTAACAATACAATTTCTAAGAAAACTTCACGGTAGAACAATTATTAGGTACCAGTGCCGCGTCGCGCGACAAGTCGCACCAGTACGCTCGAGCCTTTATAAACGTTATGTGCAATATCAAAAAATATAGACACGCTTGAGCATGTCGGCTCGCGCCGCCGCGCCGCGCCGCGAGTCAACACGAGCCGCCGCGAGGCCCCGCGTGGCATTTTCTATTCTATCACGCGTAGGTATCTATATTTTTTGATATTGGAAATAAAGTTTAAAATGCCTTGTCATTTAACTGCTCGCCGAGTCGCCGCGACTCTTTTAGTCGCAAAGAACTTTTTCCAGAACTGAATGTGCGCTTTTCTAATTTCAAACGTGGCGATAGTATCGTGGACGTTACACGTCCATACAATTATGGAAATACCTCCAGGTTATAACTTTATCATGGAGGGAGAGAGCGTCTTCATAATATACTTATCCATACATTTTACTTTTCTGTGTTATCGTGATGTGGACGTCCACGATACCTATTAACGTCACGTTAGAAATTAGAAAAGCGCGCAATGTGTCACATTACCATCCACATACTGTAATTTATTTATCGATTGGTATTTACCTACGGTTCAAGACTACAAACCCTACAGCTGATCTAAACTTAATCCAATTAATCACGTACATAGTACCTAATTAATTGCATTCACCACTGAGTATGCCCGAATCTAATTACCGACCATGGTAACCGGATTAGTGATCGCACTGTAACGTAATAAAATTATAATAATTTGCAATTAGTAGTGGATTCATGGTGCATTTCTGCTTACAAGACGGTGGTTTTGGTGCTTTACAGTCTCACCAAAGATTAATCAATTTAGCTTCTTCTTATCTATAACAAAATCTATATCCTTCTTACTTGAGCGTCGTGCACAGTGCACGTGACATCAAACGAGCCCGTGACACGCGCCGGGCGAAGCAAGTGAAACGCAGCCCCAACCCCAAGCGCAGTGGCTTAGCGTGGGTTTTCGCCACCCCGGACCGACAGGATATTCGCCGCTATTTTTAATTATTAGTTTCAAGTGTATAGTACATTTCTGTCGAGGCCAGCAAATCAAGCATTGATGGACGATTATGAAAATGTGGGACGTGGCACACATACGTGAGGCCATCAATGCCTGGTTGCGGCCAAGGCTTGAATAGTGCTTTTCTCAAATAATAGCGCGGAAATTCAAACAAAGTAAATTAATTATCAACTGTTAACTTAACAATTAAATTAACAATGTGTTCATTGGTTTCTTCTTGGTTGTCATGTGTTGAAGTAAAAAGTTCGTTCCATTTTTAAATAACACGACAGATATGAGTTTTCATCTGTTTTCATAGTCATTTATTTGGCCGCTACACAGCACAGATAATATATTATGGATTTTCATAGTAACTTTGCTGGCAGCATCATTTTTTGTTTTTTTTTATCAGTACAGCAATTTCGATTTATCTCGAAGAAGGTTGTCAAAATAATGGTCGAATTTCCAAGCATGTTTGAGAAAAATATATTATTCAACGGACCTACATCGTACAACTTATTGAAAGCCAAAATAAACTACCGCATTGTTTCTGAAGGAACACATCTATTGGAAGAAATGGTGCAAGAAACCCACAGGAACTTTATCTTTTAAAATGTCAGAACCATGGTTAGGCAGAGGTGTACCTATAGTACGCCCATATTTAATATAACTTATTAAGGTTCATGTAAAGCCTCGTGCAGATTAGAGCGACGCGTCATTCGATTCTAATAGGTACTGAAATATTGACACAATTATGTTAGACATAAACAATTGGTGAAGATCTGATGAGGATCTTCGGCGTGATGAGCACAATAGCTCGTCAGAATGCAGTAAGTAGGTAAGTAAATTGTTCACTTTTAGTTTTCTACCAGTGGAATCGGCCCTTTAACTAGTAGGAAGAGATGGAGCACCTGGGACCACCTTCTCATCACAAAACCAGAGAATTCTGAAAACAAAACAGAATTGTCTGAATTCATGTTAGTTTTACAATATGGTCACTAGATGGCGCTACTGTGCATATAAAAATTAGACCCCAAAAATAGGTGGTAGGTACTACTGTTACCCCGCCAACCGACTCCGTCTCTCTTTCCTAGACTTAATACTACTTACCTGAGCTTATTTTATGCTTTTTAACCGATGAGGTGTTCGAATTTGTGTGTAACCTACAGCAAAAGTCTTTTTAGTAAACCTGCAGGTGGTTTGGTTTCTTTTTCAGTTGGATAGGTAGGTAGGTATAGGATTTAAACTGACATGGTTATTTTATCCATGTTTTTAATTAAAAACATGGTAAATATATCGTGGTACCTATGCTAAATGTTGCAAAAAAGTTTGTGCTCGCGTGAAGTCAGAGAGCAGAGGCAAGTGGCGATGTAGATGACATGCCGCCACAACCTCATGCTTGCAACAGATAATTTACTAATACTTACTTACTTCCTTCCCTACCTTTCATAATAAGATTTACCAAGGTCAAGATCCCAAGGAGATTCCTAAAGTGTCTTAGTAGGTACCTACCTAAGTTTTACAATAGTACATTATGTAGTAAACTCAAACTCAAAGCAATTATTTCAATTAAACCATTTACAGGAACTTTTGAATTGTCAAGGAGTCGGTCAGTCAGAAATATGAATCTAGTTGCCCAATCCAAAACTTTGTAGGTAAGTAGGTAGCTTCATAGGCACCTATGAAGAAGAACGGATAAGAAACTCCACGGACTTTCAAAATATTGGTGACTTCATTCATGTTGAAAATATACAAGTGAGAACAAATTGTTCAAGGTACATTGTTCTGAACCATGTACCTACACTACCTACTAAAGACGTGCAAGTGAAAAGCGTAATAAAAATATTTAAAACAATTAACATAAATTAAAATGAGCCATGGCAGATAAGAGATGAGCAGCCCCAACTATCCAACTGACGGCACCCGCACGAACATGACGCACGGATCGATAGGTACCTCACTAAGTACGTAAGTACCTACATACATAGGTATATTAAAAATGATGTAGACAAATAGGTCCTAAGCCTGTAGTGTATTTGTTCCTAAGACCTACTCAAGATACTATAATTTGATAGTAGGTACTTAAATAACATAATTTTGTGCAAATTCGATAAAATAATTACTATGATAACAATCGTTAGATTGATATCGTAATACACACGGAGGTAACGAGTGTCTGCATTCATTCAGTACCTACCTAACACAGAATATATAGGTCCTCTCTCTCCACACACGAGACGTGTCCTTGCAAAAATCATTGAGGATTTGATGGTAGGTATATATTATTATAACACCTAAAACCTGTTGGTAATACCTAGGTACTCAAATAATACCTAAGTATGCGCCCACATAACATTCCGCATCCAGTTAGTAGGTACTGCAAGTGCTCCTGAAGATTAAAAACTATAGGTACCTACTATAAGTAGGTTAGGTACCTGTAGTGTAGATTTATAGACTGAACTAATAAAACTGGAGATCTAACTTGTTCAGCTATCTAATTGCGTAAAACGTTTTCGTAAACGATTCCGATGAATTTGTTTTATTTTGACAGTTCAACAACATTCATTGCGTTTGTTTTTGTATTTACGTTGTCGGGCAGATTTTATTTCCAACTTATGAAGCAATGGATTAGCAAATTGTTTCAAACCGATAAAAATTGTGATAGATCGTGTATTACGCAATTAGGGTGCTGATTTGAATTTGATAAAATTATTTTCTTTTAAATACCTTTATTCAGTTTTCAAAGAATCCTCTCAACTCCTTTGTTGCCATTTATGCATGATGTGCTATGGGTCTGAACCAAACAACATCCACCTGAAGCTGACTGCCAAAATAACAATACCTACTTAGTTAGGTACCTACTACGCTCTGTAGTAATATAGGTACACTAGCGGTCGCCCGCGGCTCCGCCCGCGTGGATGTCGGTTACCGCTGCAAAAAGCCTACCCAGGAAAGACACGGTCAGCAAAATGATTCCCAGGTCAATTCACAGACACCGACAGTAACATCGACGACGCAGTCATTATCCGCAGGCTGCACAGATTGTCTTTCTGTGTATGTTAAAGTTGTTAATGATGAAAATATTTAAATGTAATTAATACTAAGTTTTCACTTCTGCCGGCAGTCCCGGAGCGGAACCCGTTATTTTAGGATAGATAACTAAAGCGATCCGCGCGGGTACCTTACTCATAGATCTAAACTCCCCTCCCGCACGCGCACCCCCGCCTGGGTGCCGCCCACTTCGCAACGGGCCGTGCAGCAGAAATCGTAATATTTTAATTTCGCCATAACTTCAAAACCAAACGTCCAATTTTAATCATTCAAAGACTAAATATTATCTAAATAAACTGTACTTAGTGATGAAATAATTTATTTTGATAAGGATTAATAGCATGAGTAAAATAAACGGGTTTAAATGTAGTCCAAAAAAAATCAAGATGTTTAAATAAAAAAACGGTTGTTGTGCCTCACTCGACATAGATAGGTATAGTGTGTCGCGGACTTTTTTGTAGATATTTATAAGATCTACAATTAATTAGAATATTTTATGGTTCTGTCTTTTATAGTTTAGGCAGCGTACGCAAAATAAGTAACTTTTCTGGTTGATTTTTTACACCTTGTGTCCGAAAAACCCAAATATCTTACGGAACCCTATTTTTTTACAAAATAAAATATAGCCTATGTTACTCGTGGATAATGTAGCTTTCGAATGGTGAAAGAATTTTTAAAATCCGTCCTGTAGTTTTCGAGGCTATTCATTACAACCAAACAAACAAAGTTTTTCTCTTTATAATATTAGTGTAGATTAGTGTAGATGAATGTTTTGTATGTCCTCTTCAAAGGACTTCTGGCAACCATGTGAACTGCATCCTGCATCTACTGCTAAATCATGCATAATTACGACTTCACACGATGTATGGGCCTTTCATGGGTGGCAAAAATATTTTAAAAAATCTGACAAATGCGTGTCGGACCACGCACTAAGAAGGGCCATACCTATTTAAGATCATTCCGGACCCGTGGCACCCCCAGGTCCTCAAATCCATACAACGGTGTACCAGTGGTATCTGGGGTTCTATTTACTAATTCCCATGAATCCACCAATCGAATAGTGATGGGACAGATAGACAACAGTGACAAAATAATTTCAATAGTCTACTAGTCTATTAAATTAAATTTTTAATATTTATTTAACGCACATGACCAATCAAAATTTTAAGTGTAAAATGTACCTAAGTGTGTTTTGGTTTGTGTAATTATCAAAAAAAAAATTATAAATAATGTTTTCTGTTTCGTCCTAGGAGGGGTAAAAAAGCCATTTCTTTACTACTTACTTTTTACACAGGGATTTTTTGAGGTTTTTTAGGGTTCCGTAGTCAACAAGGAACCCTTATAGTTTCGCCTTGTCCGTCCGTCTGTCTGTCTGTCCCCCTGCTTAGCTCAGAGACTGTTAGTACTAGAAAACTGTAATTTGGCATGAGTACCGTACCTATACATATTAATTACGCCAACAAAGTGGTAAAATAAAACCCAGTTTTTTTTTTAGTATACCGCCCCTACACCTAAAGTGGGGATTTTTTTTTCGTCTAACCCATGGTGTGGGTTATCTTTGGAAAGGTCGTTCAAAAATATTGTGTTAAACCATTTCTGGATTGAAGGATCCGGTTGCGAAATATTAGGCTTTAAAGTGCTAAGTTTTGTTAGAGTCAAGTGTCCCCCCTGCCAGCTAAATGGTAAGTTCTGGATATGTGGAAAAATTCATAGCAATAGTAAATATAACGAAATTAAAAGGAAAACTATCCACAGCTAAGTAGGCTCTACAAGATAACGAGTAATCATCGACCAACTTACATTTGCATAAAATGTGTTTGTTCTTGGCATAAATTCATCCCAGCTACGGAACCCTTCATTTTGCGTGGTCCGACACGCACTTGGCCGGTTTTTTTAAATTTATATAATAATCGTTTGAACGCACCATAATTCTAAATGGAACATATAGTTGCACCGAGCAAATGCGTTTGAATAGGTACTTATTCGGAGCTTTACAGTTGCTTTAAAACAATCGACAGGTAAATTATGTGCTTTTCTCAAGATTTCATTATTTCTTACCTAGAAGCTAGAAGTCTTCATAATAGAAGCCCAGTTAGGGCCGGTTGTTGATATATCTACTTACCTAGTAGGTAGACTTGCTATCCAGCGGGTAAGACTTTTAGAGAGCAGTCGGGCTTGTCTATTGTTAGCTCCATTTTCTATATCTTCATCGAGGATATAAAACTGACTACAATAAAGGAGGAGGTAAGAATTAACAACACATTATAAATATCAATAGTTTATTACATAAATTATAGCCAAGCTTACACTTCATTGTTTCTTTCACCTATACTGATTCATAGTAAAGATTTAAAACTGCGCTAATTTTTACTATCTCTGTATACGACGCAGACGTACGGCTATCAAAATATACTCGAGGCAGGACAAGCCTGCCCTAACCGCACGCCTACTTAATCTATATAAAAAGAATACTTATAAATAAAATCTAACATCACTCTATGTTATAATTAATTAGGCTATGATTGGTGTTACTACGGTTCCTATTCCAATTGCGTCTGATAAAAATTATTCCTAATTTGATCTGCATAAGCATTTAAAACTAATTAATCATTTAAGGTTATGGCTTAACAGCGTATCACATATCAGGGACCTTTCTATTGATTTGCGCGTTGATTCAACAAAAATCGTCCACAAGTGGATGTGTAGTGCAATACATATGCACGGATATTACGTTACATGATTTCGCACTTTATGGAATCTAATTGTTTTTTAAAACCTCATTAACCTTCACCGCTCATAATGAGTTGTCAAATAACGTTACGGCATCTTAGAAGACATAGATAAAGTCGAAAGTAGGTACAGTGGCCAGCACATCAAGCTACCCAAAACTGTCAAACTTTCCCAATCAAACTTGAACCTAATGCTTTAGCCATAAAGTTTAAAATCTACTAAAGAAATTTGACAGATTTTAGTAGCTTGATGTGCTGGCCACTGTACCAGTATGCTTCAAAATATGTAGTGATGTAAACCTCTATTTCTTACAATGCGCTTACTCGAGTTAAGGTAGTGCTAGTAGATAGTTTAATGAGGTTGTATTAAAATTAATTTAGTTGGATCTGAAGTTATAAGGCCAAAATCAAAGCGCAAACCAATAAGAGAACACATTTTGTGACAGAACTCGTTTCAAGATGGCGTCTGCAACCTGTCCGCCATCACTGTCGTATCGAGGCATACGTCTTATTGCTTTAACGAATACAGTTTATTATTGGGTACAATATACATCTTATTACGTAAACAATTAGATTCATTTTCCATAACACAAAGGACGAATTAAATTGACCCGAGTGTAAAAGGACCAATGTTTTATCCGCCATTTGCATTAACTGTTGTGATTTAAAAAGTCTGTTAGACTAACGTTCAAATACTGGACTCCAATTTGTTTTCGCTTGCTTGTCCAACGTATCAAAACTCTTATTAAGTATATTCTTCATTTATACTAGCTAATTTTTTAAGTATTAGTAAATAAACATCATTTTTATTTGATTATTATAACTATTGTATGGTTTTGGTGTTACGATGGACATGACGAGGTTGTCGCAAGTCACTGAGTAGACCTAAAGATTTCTATCTTCATTCACGTATTATATTCGCAAAAACTAGATGAGTCACGTATAAAAACTAGGTGTCCTATTAGCATGACCTGTGACAATCTCGGCAAAAATATTTTTATTCATGAATTTTCAAAATTCGTTTTATTCGATGATTATTGCTAAGTATCACTATCGTCGACAAAGAATAATGTCAGCTGCATCGCTTATGTATATCAAAAGTTGTCATGAAAAATACTGGAATTATATTATTATTATAAAATGTATGATTAAATATTTGAAAGTTAAAAATTCATGAATATATTGATGTACATGTAGATATACATTTCAATATACTTAATGCTTTATTATGTATGTACTATGAATTGCTGTGATCCGTGGCATGAAGGCAATCCTAATTATGTCTACTATAAATACATAAGATCACAGTAAAATGGGAATACAAAATGGTGGACCTGACAACAATTGTGCAGATATCAAACTATAAAAAAAAATGCTTTAAAGACTATGGAGTAAAATACAAAACTAAATAAGAGATAGAATACATGATTGTTATGAGACATTAGTCGGTAATAAAATGGCAAGGAGAGGAATTATAAGTGTTAAACATAATGTACGGCAAGAGATTAGAGCGTAAGTAACCCTCGATAAAGTCATCGGCACTCATTTGTTTAAGTACCAAAACACAGACATGTGTTTAAACAAATATTAGTTGAAATAATGTCCAGATCCTTGGAACGAGCTGCTCTACTTATATTTAGTTCGAGGTCGCGGGGTTCATTATATTATTGCTTATAGGTTTCCCTTTGAAGTATTATCTAACATTAGCCAAAAATAAACTTTCAATCATGTCTGTGTTTAGAGAGTACCGTTAAAATGGCAACAAACAGTACCTACGCATATTTACATTTACAGATCGCATGAGGGTAGTTCTCAGACTCTTAGTTGTGACGGAACTACACACAGCTCGGCACAATATTCCAAATACTTTAAAATATTTGCAGGCAGTATTATGGTTTCAAATAAATGCAGTACCTACATATTTTTATATAATTTTACATCAATATCCGTAAAACACTACATCAAAAAAAAATGTTGGAAGACTACATATTGGAAATTCAAATATATTTTAGTGGCATTAAGGTACATAATATAAGTAAATAAATAAAATTCATCGATGTGCAGGTATATGTTATAAGTACCAAGAATGTCGCTGTATATCGGCTTAGATGTATTTGCGAGCAGGGTTTCACACTATTGAAATGCGAATAAATAAAGACTTATTTTAAAACAAAAAATGATTAATTATTATAATTTATTTAACGGGCATTGATCTCTACGCTTTATCCAGGGAGACGGCTACGATAGTTACTTAAAACTTTAGTGTTACCTAAAGATGCCATAAATTGACGTTAAGACTTTTCGATGGAAGTAATCGCGGGTTTAGTCATTATACTTGTATGTACAGTCGCCGTCAGATATATTGTAGCAGACAAGGTAACCAATTATACTTCTGAACAATTTAAAACGTCAATAAGTTCCGTACACTACAAGTTACCATTAATATCTGAACATTCATTACTGCATTAATATCAGAGCACATGCTTGTCAATAATTTATATACACACAACTAACCAAAAATATCTGAACACTTACAACGTCAAGTGTATCTACACAGATGGGATGGTCTAGGATCGTGTGGATAGAAATTATTGACAAGCACCCTAATTGCACGATCACGATCTATCACAATCTAGATCGGTTTGAAACAAGATTGCTAATCCATAAGTTCGAAAAAAAAACTGCTCAACAACCTTCATAACGCAATGCATATTTTTGAACTGTTAAAGTGAAACAGAATAGTCGGAATCGTTTACGAAAACGTTTTACGCAATTAGTTATTTGGGCTCGACGTGCCAATCGTTTAAGTTTCTCCCGTCAATACTTGGACTTAGCCTGACCTGGCATGGTGCTGTTCACCGACGAGAGCAAAGTAAAAAGAAAATGGCGATCGGCGCATGACGGTGTGGAGACGAAGCGACGACCGATCTTCGAAAGCCTGCATACATGAAGTAGACAGTTTCGGTGGTCCCAACGTAACGATTTGGGGTGGGATTAGCTTCCACGGCAAAACTGAGCTCGCCATTTTAAATGAGGGTTCCGTAACTGCTCAGCGATACATTGAGAAAGTCGTCAGGCCTCATGTGATCCCATTTGCTGTGCAAATGGGTCCTGGGTTCGTCTTGATGCAGGACAATGCCCGTGCACAAACTGCTCAACCGACCCAGTCTGTGCTGGAAGACTCTCATATTCAAGTTTTACCGTGGCCAGCAAAAAAATCCGGATTTGAATTCAATCGAGCACATGGGGGACCATGTGAAACGAAGGGTTAGAGAGAGTGAGCAATAGGTCTGCAACCAGCACCAACTGATAAAAGCTTTGAAAATTGCCTGGGAAGAGATTCCAGCTGAAAACGAGAGGCATTTGATCGAGAGCATGCATTCCAGGCTTCAGGAGTGCATTGCTAAAAAAAGAGGAATACGCTTATTAAAAAATAGAGAAATAAATAAAAAGTAAAGATTTTTTTAGAGTTTTCTTTGTTTGTTGTTTTTATCATAAATTGTCATTTTTTATTTAGAGTTTAACAAACATGTTTATTGATAATTTATTAGTGGCCCTTATGTTGTTTCGAATAATATATAATAGTTGAACACAAATGGTTGTCAATCGCAGATACACGTTGGCAATAGTTGGCATAATGTCGCTTACTGTTATCGGCACAAACACACTGGATTGATTGATTGAATTCGATACGTCACATGCATAGTGCAACTGTGGGAAAGATCTATTTGCAATATTTAGTTGCGTTTCGTAAATGAGTTTTATTTGTTTTCAAACCATTTCAATACATATTTCGAGTATGAACTATAGTTTGTAACTGAAACCGTTTAAGACTAAACAATTCACGATGAATACTAAATAATAGACAGGTAGCAACCAAAGGGCTCCTACTGTGATAGACAATCTATTTTGCTAAGGCCGGCAGGCACGTGAGGTAGAGCAGTTAGCGTCGCTCAAAGCGATCGCATGTCAAAGTAGCCAAGACAGAAGCTATCATAGGCAGCAAAAGCCTCTCGTGTCCAGAGACAAAGTCAGTACAATACTAACAGATCGATCACTGACCCTTGCCTTTCTCATATGATACACAACATTGTTAGCAAACCCTAGAAACCGATGCGTATTCCTGCTAGTATTCACTAATTAATATCACGGTATTATTGCTCAAACGATATCATATTCCTCTTAGAATATTATGTTATGATCATAGTGTACAGACGCGAAATAATTATATGAGAAAATATCTCGTTTAAAGGCGGATTCGACCAAACAGGAATAAATTTTATCCGCGGAATAAGAATTACTTCTGACAGTTTTCTTATGGAGAAACTGTCAAAAATTCAAAATTTATTCGGAAGAGAAGGCTTATTTTGCGTATAAAATTTATTCCTGTTTGGTCGAATCCGCCCTTTTAAGTTTTTTACTCAAATGTTCTCCTACAAAGGAGGTGTACTCACATAACTCATTCAAAAAAAGAATCTTTGTGCCAAGTTCTTTTAATTTACTGAAAGAGGAATCTAATTAAAATTAAATACTTTAATAATACTCTCTAGATACTTTGAGCTTTGTCTAATAGAACAGTTTTTTATATAACAACACCCGTGAAGCTATAACAAAAGTAGAGGTAGGTAGATATCGTATTGTTAAAAGGCAATCAAAGAAAATAATAATTTGAGGAATAGCTGGCTTATAAATGTTGATCAGAACTTTTGAGTAGCAAGAAAACCATAATGCTCTCATAATACCGATACAATAAGTAATACGAATTCTTCACCGTCAAAATAACCACGGTCCTCCTAGATATTGAATGAATTAATACAATGTATATTAAAGGTTTGAATCGTTTGTCTAAACTGACTGCAAAGCGGAAGCTAGATCAGTGCTGTCTCATGTCCTTGCGTTCTTCCCATCATGAAATACAAAATCTGCATGAATCTGGACCAAGGACCTGGACTTGCTGCTTTTGATCACCAACTCAAGAATTAACTTTTGAAAGTTTTCCACCGAAAACAATAGAAGGCTACATAGAACTGGGAATAATAAGGATGATTAAAACTGTCAATAATAAGAGCATGACATGACAGCACGAAACTTTCTCGGGGAACAGTCACTCGTTCAGGACTTAGCTTTGGCTTAACCTCAAAGATCTGAGAATCTGCGCGGCAGCCATTTTGAGGAAAGCTATTCGAAAAAGATGAAACCCGATCTGCTACGGTCAAAACAAATCACTAGTAAATATTTAATATCTACTACGAGATTACTGATGCTTCATGTGTTATTCGAAGCTTGTAAAGCAAAGCGCAAACCAAAGACAAGTGCATAGGACCTGTCATTGCATAATGAACCTTATTATCAGAGCTTGAAAGTGTAAACGAAACCAACACGAGTGCGCTCAAGGACGTCAGAGGAGCCCTTTGATGTCTGCGATGATGTTCGTACAAATTTGCACTTTATCACAATGGTTATAATGTGCACTGTCCAAAGTCTGAATAAAATCCTCTGCTTTGCGCTCCGTTTTGGTCTGCGTGGAACCTAAGGTTTCTAATGAAGTGGGAATTAAAACCCACAGATCTATCAAATTCGCTAACGTAGTGATTTAGGTACGTCCCGTAGGCTCGCATCTACTATGACTTAATGAACGTAGAAGGTACTCGCATTATCATGATTAATAATTTTGCACTGTAATTCTTTCTTAAATAAAAAGAGAATTTTCAAGCGAGCAGTTTACAATTACAAATACAATACAATTACAACGCATTTAGTTGTTTAATGTTACAGTGTGACGATTTTATTTGGGATAATGTGAATTTTAAAATATTTTAAAAGGAACTTGTAGCACAGCACACTAAACCTCTCAAGGAATCTCTACTTTTTTTTAATAAAGGCATTCCTAAGTATTGTGCGACCGCCACTTTTAATGAAAATTATCAAGTACTTCAGACAGACGAAGTCTTGATAGAAAATATTTCAGAACAAGAAGTCTTCAACTCTTATAATAAGAAAACTTGCAAAGGATCATAAATTACTGTTCGTCAAAGCACTCGGTGTAGTGCTGCCATTTAGACTGCAAACGGAACAAATTTTCGGTTTATGCCTTGTATTCACTCGAGAACGAAACGCCTTTCATCTGCAACAAGTACTTGTCGCAGGACATTTTCGTTCATTTTTGAGTTGCCAGTGCCAGACAACTGACAAGTGGAGCGATTCTTGGCGTAGGCGACGATGTGGACGAATAATATAGGAAAATTAATAACAAGTACGGCCGTTACAATCAGCTAATTTAATTCCAGCATAATTATTATCAAAGGAAAATCATCTTGATGCATAGATAGAGATGATGATTGCATAACGTCAACGAATGATGAACACAAATGAACGGGCCGCGGGTTTCCTTTCTCCTTAGGTACGATTTAATAGGTCTCACGTTGGTACGTCAAAGTTCTGCTTATACTTAAAACGCATAGATAATATACAAATAAAACCTGTTTATATCACTAGTAAAAGACAAAGAAAAGGAAATAAACAGAACTGTATTATCGAAACAGTTCAGTGTAAGTCATAAAACGGTGAGATAAACACGCGCAGTATGCAGCACTAGCGGTGGCCGGAAAAACGCTATTTAGGATCAGCACGCGATGCTCAAACACAACCGAAACAGGTTCCATGCCTGACCTCAGCCGCACATTTCTGTTTTAAAAATATGTTATTAAACTTAAGTCGCAGATAATTTGCATACGTAATGTGCATTCGCGCGCTCCTAAACTGGATGCATTTTTGAAACATTGTGCCGATGACAAGCGCGCCATTTTATTGAGATCTACATAATATAGTGCCAACGCATGGTTAACGCGTTGTTGAGCATTTTTTCTTGGTATTTATATTCATACTAAGCAACGCAATGCGAAAATATTTTTTGCAAAACAATCAATCTTTCATTTCCCAGTGTACGTGAAACCTTATGTCGACATACATGGCTAGTTGGATTCACTACATATTTCAATGGTAGGAGCGCAGTTACCGAAAACTTTTTATAATATAATAGTAAAAAACCCGGCTCGCAAATCGCTATGGCAAAATGATACACAACATAAAAATAAATATATTACTATACCTAGCTGCCAATATGCACAAACATGTTACATAAACATAATTATTGTTAAAATTAAAATATGCTTTCGGAATCAGATGTATGACTTAGTTTAAAGTAATTGTGTAATAGAATCTGTAATTATCGAATGTACAAGATGAAATGGCTAATTGAGCAATTTTGATGATCATGAATGAGGACCACAAACTACTGCCACCACATAACATTACCATTGTATAAAAATATGAACTTAACATCTTAAATTACGAATAAACGATTACAAACTAAATACAAAATCATTGATTATTTAGTTCGTGGTGCAGACGGTAGGTGGTGCGCCTATATCGTTCAGATTATCGCTCAGCTGTCGTCGAAGGCGCGAAGCATTCAAACATTTATACATTCGCTTTGTAACATGACAAGCTGGGAAGCAAAGCACTTAAAACTATATTGGCATTTCTCAATAGGTACAATTACGAACTGATTTGTTCAGTAAACAAAACTAATACTAGCATCGTTAACATTTACAGGCAGTGTTAGGCTGGGTGTAGAACTGTAGACGAGCAACTCCGACTTCATGTTCAACATTGAACATTAGTTGTGATGTCTAACCATCGAAGACAAACGTTTTGGAAGTTATTTAGTAATTATGTTACTTTTATACTATCCCAAATATTGGCAGAAGCTGTCTATATTTGGTACAATACATAAATACAAGTAGTACATAAGTACAATGGTTAAATGCAACTTGGCAATGCATTGATGAAAAGATAGGTCTCATCCGATAAAGAAGTGAGACTATTGACTTTATGTCATGGTAAAAAGCAGTGTGGAATCTTGATAATGCATGTATGTTGATGAAAAAATTGTTTCTAATTTAAAAAAAAAACTATTTCGTCAAATACAGTACTGATGATGTACTTATATTGAAGCTTGTGATTATTGTCAAAATCTGGTAGAAAATATGAACCAAAAGATACAATGTGAATCAGTCTTTAAACTGCAAAATGTTGAATAAAATGTTGAAGTTGACTTGTGTCTTCACCCTTACCAAACTGAAATCCACAAAATAAAATATTAAAAAATATAATATAAGTAATTTTTTTGAGTTGCATTTTAAAGCAATTTAACACTAAATTATTCAGCCTTATGTACATGCGATGTAAAAAGGTAGTAAATACGTACGAACTTAAATGCATTTATGTGGCAATCTATAAATTAGTTAAGTACTTCAGTTCAATCACAATTTTTGAGGTTCAGCATAAACAAGCTTTGAGTATTCTTTATTAGAGTTAACATTGATGTTAGCCATCTGCCAGTTACCTAAAGTCAAAATAAACTTACAATAAACACCTCAAAGCTGCATCAATATTAATCCTTTATAGAATATGAGACACTCTAAAGCACATCTATACACTTTTTCAATTAAAAATCTCTTGAATATACACATTTCCTCGAAAAACTTACAGAAAAATTGGCTAACTACAATTTAGATATATCTTATTTTTACAAAAACTGTTTAATTTTCCTGACTATGATGGTGTAACATTCATAATTATTGTAAGTTTTGTGTAAAGGAAACTTATAAAATAAGCTTCAAAAGCGTAAAGAGAATGTATCAAAGTTTATAAGTACAAAAATATTAATAAAAATAATAGTAACATACATCAGTCTACATATATAATGTTGTCATGTACGTTCAATAGCAAGTAACTAAAAATAAATTTATCACCATACTTTATAATTTCCATTTAAATAAATTTCTTTACTTATACATTCAGCCCAGAGAGTGGGATATATTAGTTTTGATAAACAAAATAAAATTAAAACTAAATATTTCGTTGTACAGTACATAAGTAACAGTAATCATAAAGCTTTCATAAGTGGATGTCAGTAGTCTTGAAATTAGGCCCGCAAGTCCGTAGTTGTCACTCAAGCAGTCACTAAACAACACAACAGTTTAATAAAAACATTAAAAAAAGAAATATAAACAGCACAATATCATAGACACCTTAACATCACTATAAGAAGAAGTCCTTTTTACCCCTATACCTAAACTCTATGGCAGTTTTTTAGAAAAATATACAAAATGCATCATTTTAATTATTAAAGATCACTGTCGCGTGTGGCTGCACTTCCAGATCCAGTCCTGTCCCCACTAGCACAATGTCACTCACACCAGGAAGCCATAGGGGCCACTGCCGCGGATCTGAGCGCGCATGCTTTGCACGCTGTTCATGATCTTCTTCTGGTGGCCGACCAGCGTGACGCCCAGCGACGCCAGCTGGTGTACCGTCAGCTCCACCACGGCGTCCATGTCCAAGACGCCCGCTGCGCGGAACTTCTCGATGTACCGCGACATCTTGATGCACTCCAGCCATTCTTCCACTGACGAGAACTGAATCAGATCAGGAGTATCGCCCGCCAAAGGGTCAGCAGAGCGATTCTGGGCAATTTTTCTCAATGTATCTGGACAGCGGATCAGTTTATCTAAAGTTTTCACAATGCTAGCAAAAGTGGGACGGTGTGTACGCTCTTTCTGCCAACAATCGAGCATCAACTGATACACCGCCTCGGGGCAGTCCATGGGCGCCGGCAGCCTGTATCCTTTCTCTATAGACTTGATCACGTCTTGGTTACTCCAGTTCCAGTATGGTCTTTCACCGAAACTCATAACCTCCCAGCAGACGATCCCCATAGACCAGACGTCACTGGCTGAAGTGAACTTCCTGAACGCAATGGCTTCCGGTGCAGTCCATCGAACGGGAATTTTGCCACCGCGTGTTGTATACGCGCCATCCGCGGTCGACTCTATCTCTCGTGACAATCCGAAGTCAGCGATTTTGCACACAAGTTGAGAATTGACAAGCACGTTACGAGCGGCGAGATCACGATGAATATAATTCATTTCAGACAGGTACTGCATCCCCGTCGCGATGCCACGTAGCATTCCTACTAATTGCACAACACGGAATTTTCCGTCGTTGGCTCTCAAGAATGTGTCCAGAGAGCCATTCTCCATGAACTCTGTTATGATCATGATTGGATTACATTTTGTGACTACTCCTTGTAAGAAAATTACATTCGGGTGTTCAAACTGTCCCATTATCGAAGCTTCAGCAAGGAAGTCGCGTCTCGCTCGTTCTGTGGAGCCCGGTTTGAGAGTCTTGATGGCAACATCAATCTCTTGGCCGCAGCTGGCTGGCAATTTCAGTTTTCCTCGACATACATCCCCGAATTCACCGCCGCCGATAATTGCCTCTATTGTGATGCAAGACGCGTCAATTTCGCGGGCGAATTCCCGAACTGCCTGGTTAGGGTCTTCATACGTATGAGGGTCAATATAAGTCCTTGAGCCGGTCCCAGCGAACAATGGCGTCGTGGCATTACTGCTTGTCTTGGCAGGACGTTCGGGACCCGTGTATACTTCTCCATTTCGGTAATTAAGCGCGTTGCAGTCGCTTGGCTGCTTCTTGTCACATTCGTCATCAGTGCGTGATCGTAGGAACAACACAGTAGCTATAATGGCAACGACTGATAATACGACAACTGCGACCATAACTCCTGCAACTAAACGGACTTGTGCGCCTTCCTCTTCGCCTACGAAAGTTGTCTCCAGGACGGAACCAGTCCGCGCGTAAACTATGCCACTGAACTCACCCCAACCCCGCTTCATCTTAGCTCTGACTCTGATACCATATTCTGTATCTCTTTTCAAACCTGTAATTATAACATGTGGTTCTTTAGAGATCTTGAGGGTGGCATTTGCACTTTTCTCCAAGTTATCCTTTGGGAAACATTTGACTTCATAACTTTCTATTGTATCATCGGGATCGGTTAGGTCTATCGGTGGTGGGTTCCATGCTAATGACAGCTTGTCACTTTCTACACTCAGAATACGCAGCTTAGAAACCACACTAACAACAGAGGCCTCTGTGACAGCAGTAATCTCGACTTTCTTAGGTTCTTCACCTGTTTGTTCCGTGACCCCATTCTCAGCATAAACCTGGAATTTATACTCTGTCACTGGATCCAAACCCATTACAGTGACTCTTGTGTTATTCAAACCAGTTGCGGCCGGCCTGTACTCAATATTAGGACCACAGTTTGAACAAAATACCCTATAAGTAATGTCATTGCGTCCTCCAGTTTTATGAGGTGGTTGCCAAGCAAGGGAAATTGAAAACTGATCAGCAAATGTAACTGTGAGGTTGACTGGAGCAAACGGTGGCTGTGTGCAAGGTACATTCTTTGGGTCCTTTTTGGCTCTGAAGAAACCTGGTACACATTTACATTCAGCTGCAGCAAATGCTGTGGATTCAGAATAATCTGGGCAAGTAACACATGGGTCATCACCAGTATGAGATTTGAATTTTCCTGGTGAACATTCATTGCACACTTGGTTGTTTAGGTCAGGTTCAAACCCAGCACGGCACTTGCATGAGCCACTGGGCAAAGTCCACTTGCCGTCACCCTTGCACAAGTATACTGGAGGGGCCTCACCTGAGGCTGTCTCTGCATTCTCAACACATGTACCATTTGCTTGTTCAATAACAGTAACCTCACGACCTGTTGGTGTTGCTGGGAACCTAGCAAAGTTGACTGTTACTTCGGGGCATGTTATGTAGTAAACTTTCACAGCCAATATTGATATACATGCACCCTGGTCTCTAAAGGCGAAGTAGACGCCCCTTTTAGTTACTGCTATGCTCTTTACCTCTGTGTTGATGTCGACTTCAGAGTTAGTATTGAAGCGGCCCTCACCTGCAGCAATGCGGCCCACCAGCTTGTAGCTCTCGGGCTCCCATGGCGGCTGTTCTCGCGTTGCGACGTCGAACTCGTAGTACAGTAAACTGAATGTTTCCTTGCAGCTCAGTGCATTACCAGGGAACAATGAACAATCTCTTATAGTGAATTTGATCTCAATATAAATACGGTTGGCATTTCTGCGCTCGATGAACGGTGTCCACAGCCAGTTGTTGACGTTGTGATGCGCAACGTCGCACACAACGTAGGAGCGCCAGTTGATCTGCTTCTCGAAGTTAGTGTAGGACTCCTCGAGCCATCCGGGCGTGCTCGCCTGCGCGCCGTAAGGGAAGCGGGTCCACCCGAGCGTCGCCTCGGTGGTGGTGTCGAGCAGCAGCACCTGCTCGCCGCGCGCGCTCAGCGCCGTCACCGCCACCACCGCCACCACTAACGACCACATCATCTCGTCGACATATTATCACGATAACGCCCAAACAACGCTTATACGCCACTACACACACTAATGTTAACTTCCCACTACATAATGCACCTTACAGTTTTCACATAACGTTCAACACTTCACTTTGTAGATAAAGGATGGCTCGGTCATTCTCTCTTTGCTGCTATGTATTCAGAATGGTCTGGGATCAGATGCCTTTTATTTGGGTCTAACGGCGGCGAAGATTATGTTAATGTCTTTTGTTTACGTATTACGCGACGTTTGAACACAAATAACATTATTTTGTGTGAGGATTCCGCATTTTTAATTTATATTGATCCCGTATTACACAGATGAGTCTGTCTTGACATGGACGCGCAGCAGTTTTGTGTGTTGCCGTACACGAAAAATATCAACACAAAATTGCATTTTAGAAAGTAAACCATAATGCAAACACTATTTACATGGACATCATTATCATTCATCTTTTTATTGTCTATGCACTCACAACTTCAATAAAGAAATAGAAACGAAAGAAGCTTGAGAGTGATCTAAATACTTAGTTGAATATTACGCTTGAAAAATCCTGAAAATAATCACTTAAAACAAATAAATCGCCTAAAATGGATGATTTATTATGGTTAATGGTTTATGATGGTATCATAAAACAATGACCATTGCCCATGGAATTACTTATTTAATTTTATTAATTTGTGGTACCGTGTCAGAAAATTATATTTTTGTGCTAGGCATTGTGATTTCGTATTGCATCTTATTCGTATTTGTATTTTTGTATTGTCTAGGTATTTGTATTTTTAATAATTTTACCAGGTACACGGTAATGATGACCAATGTTTTGGTAATGATTCCTTACTGTGTAATTTTTTACGATAATTTTAATATTACTACTTACCGTGTAATGTACCTATGTAACTGTAATTTAATTAATCAAATGAAAGTCTATGCTTAATTAAAACGAAACGCATTTTTAGTTTTTGTCGCTTAATTTTACCTAAAAGTAGGCAGGACCCGAAAAAATTTCTGACCGTTAAAGGCTTGTACACACTGGCGCGATATCGCGGGCGAGACAAGGGTAGAATAGCGCTGCCTGCCGCGCCCGCAATATCGCACCAGTGTGTACGAGCCGTTGTAGATTAATGTATTAGTTATTTTATCGTTACCCCACTCAAATGCTGCCAGTGAAAGGATATTTAGCCAAGTCTACGATATTACAGAAAACATAAAGGGAACTATTCTTGCGCAACAGTCTATTCACCGACATGGAAACAAATGTGTTGATTTTGTATGTACCTAATAAGAATAAGTTGTCAAAAATTACTGCAACTATAAACGATCAAGAGGTTCTTGTTTTAGATGATTAATTAAAGAAAGTGGTTAATTATATTTTGATAACAAATATTGACTATTCTTGGTCCTTTCTTTTGCTTTTTACACGATAATTAACACGGTATATTTTAACATATATACGGTATTTTGAGTCTGAAACACTGTATTTATCCATCAACAATTTTTTTTTCATCTGGTAACCTGGACTGGTGTCAAGTGTCCACTGTCACTGTCGTTACTGCTGTCACAGAGTGTTATTTATTTTTGTCACTCATGTCCATTATCAACCGGCAATCTAAACGTTGTGAGGCGTAATATTTGTGTAGTGAAAAGTAAGACTTATGGGCACGTTAACAAAAATAAAGTCTAATTTTAAAGTGCACCGACACTAAACGGTCATTAAACTCAGCGACGAGCATCCCTCAACATTTCTTTTTGGGGTTGCGGTTACAGGCAATGCAGATGCCACTGCTGACGAGGTAAAAGCGACAGGTACGGGATCATAGGGTGCGGCAGCACTGGCCGGAGCGTGGAATAACGATTGAAGTTTCAAGCTCACACATGGACGCTATCTTCGGGCGCCCCTAGTCAGGCGTCAAACATTGACCGTTCCCTCTGCAGACCAGCCGCTATTTATGATAAAGTGCTTGCGGTCAATAATAAATACCTGATGTCATACTCAGAAACTCCGAAATGGTGATGCCTCTGCCATTGAGTGTAGTTTTACCATCCTAAACTAACCAACGATGCTCTATGTCATTCAATCGCACCATCACAGGTCTTGTTTTATTCTGCAGGGCTCCTAGTCGGCATGCGTCTAAATGATCAAATTTGATGTCATCAGTCAATCATCAGTTGTGTTGATATAGTAAGGACTCATTTGTAAGGTTTCTCAGGAATACTGCGAAGCAGCCAGATCTTTCTTCACATTGCAGTCTCATGTCTGGCCAGACTCCAGACTCAGAATTCTATCTGATTTCTGAATTGAAAGAAAGTTTTTCAGATGAAGGATTTCAAGTCTGAGAACTAAAGGAAAAGAGCAGCAAGATCTGGTGGTTGGTTGGTGATTGGTACATAGTATTAGTGAAAACGCGCATATGTGTCAAATTACGTTTTGTATATTTACGTCTAAGTGTCTATTTTTTATAACATAGTTTATTAATTAAGAATTTAATAGTTTTAGGATGATAAAATCAAAATTGCCTAATGTTGAATTTTTCCCACTTCAGGTTCGGTCGGCTGTAATTCACTCATAATTCACTTATTCTAATAAACATGTAGAGGACAGAATGCATTTGATTTATCTCTTTGAATGATCATACCTAAAGCCTGATGTACACGGTAGCATACCATAAGTTGAAGTACCTAACAAAAAAACTGACGCCATCTAAAAGTGTTGAGTCATTTGTTGCTTCTATTTTATTGTATGCCACAGGCAAGAACTTAACATAGTGTAAATGGTACTTAACAGTTATCTGCATAATAGTGCTGCTGCAAAAGGCAAAACCCAGTACCCCATACTATTGTATAATCAAAATCAGAAGCCATTTATTCAAACTAGGCTAAAATGTTCTCTGTTCTATGTTCCAAAAGTGTTGATTCTCTGAGAAATGAGAATCAACACTTTTAGAACATCAAAATTACAATCACCAATTCCTAGTGCTTTAGCTGGGAAGAAGTGTCGCAACAAACTCTCCAGCAGCTATCTGTTCAGTTAGAAAAAAATAACCTATACAATAGTAAGCAAAATCATTAACATTACGCAACCCAAAACATTCAGCGAACTATTAGCCGTATGTAGTTTGACAAGATTAAACCACCGATGTTACCATCACTGTAGGTAAGCACATATCTAGCCTGTAATCCCACTGCTAGACAAAATCGACCGTATTCCTTTTCTTAGTTGGCTTAGTCCATGTTGGCTTAGTGGTTTCAAGCATTAGGTACTGCTAAGCCATATAAGGACCTGGGTTCAATACAAGGGTTTTATTAACATAACATAACACCTTGTTTCCCCGAAGGGTTGGGCAGAGGTGTGCCTAAGTACACCCACATTTCGCCAGTGATGTTTAAATCCCATGTCATAGGGGGCGAGCCTATTGCCATCAACTGGGCACAAATCCAGACACCGGGCTACTGAAAAATTCGAAATGGAAAATTCCAATAACACTGCCCGACCTGGGAATCGAATTCAGGACCTCATGCTCAGCAGTAGCGCTTGCGACCACAAGACTAACGAGTTTTATTATTATTCATGTAGAAATAAGAGTTAGGTACTAACAAACAACTACCGCGGGGATGTGACGCTGAGCTACACTGAAACTAGATGGGAAACCACTAGAGGAAGTAACGCACTTGAATATCTTGGAAGCAACATCAGTCATGATAATACCACGGCGCAGAGACATGGTGCCTCTTAACGTAACTATCGCGTTTGTGTTAAGATTTGACTGATGGATCATAATGCTAAGAATATAAAGGTGAGAATAAAAAACTTAACGCTAACGCGATAGTTACGTTTGCTCACTTGCAAACTTATACTAAGGCCTGTGACATTAGAAAACTTGACACTTTCATTTAAGGGTATATCGGTGTCTCAGCTCGATCTTGAACATGGCAGGAGCGTATCTCTAATGTGGGCGCGAAGCTCTACCTACTCATGCAGCGCCAATTCAGGTGGTGTGGACACGTCCTCCGCATGGTGTTTACCTAAAGTTGTCTTCTGCTCTGGAATTGGCGAACGCATGGTGGTTAACATCTCCGATATTAGGATGTGTTCAAGACACATCTTAAAAGCTGCACTATTGATCCTGCAGTTTGGGAGACCCGCTCCACATAGGTAGGTCTTCTTGGCGCTCTACTCTATTCATAAAAGTATTAAAAAAAAAAAATATATACAAAGACACTACAAAGTGAAAAATAACTTTAATTTCGGAAGTCGGTGTCTCTGGTTTTGTTCTTTCGTTATTTGCTAACGACTTCCGAAATTAAAGTTATTATTCACTTTGTAGTGTCTTTTTGGAAGGCGGTTGTATTTTTTTTGGAAAAACGTTTTTATTTAGGTATGTCTTTTTAGTGGGTCGTTTTGTAATATATCTAAGTGACAATAGCCTAATGGCAATACTGCTCATCACCTTTTAGAAAATATTGCTTTTCTCGATGCAGGGACGGTAATTTTTGAGGAGTTCTCCTGGTACCTGACCATCAGCTCCAATAAACCATAATACTATGCATTGTGACTAGCATAAATTGCTTGGCAACCATATTAAAGTAAGTAATCGAATCGCAACCCGTGAAATACTTATATTTATATACTTATTATTAAGTAGTTCCCGTGGCCATCTGTGGTCTTCATCATCAGGTCCACTTCACGAAATGGTGCTTTTCGATAGCAAATGCACGAGTTACTATAAAAAATACCCAAATCGCTATAGGTGTGCCTTTAATATTTGAAGAGTTCCCTCGATTTCTCTAGGATCCCATGATCAGATCCTGACTTGATGACAATAGGGCCACCTGGGAGGTATACCCTTTCAAACAAAAAAATAATTTTCCAAATCGGAGTTCTGAGGTAACAAAAAAAAACTTACAACCGAATTGATAAACTCCTCCTTTTTTCGAAGTCGGTTAAAAATAGGTTCTTCCCTATAAAATAATACTAGATAAACGCGCTCCAACAATAATAAAGGTCACCATACTGCTGGAAGGACAAGCCAAAATTTCATCCAAACAGCGTACCTACTGCAGCAGGACTCGCGGCAGTCTTCTAGCAGGACGCAAACCCGTTTTTTCCGGAAGAGCTTCCAGCAAAACAAGTCATTGGGCGATATAACATTAAATTGTTATTGAATCACAGCCAAATTAACCAGTCAACAGCCAGTTAACACTCAGACAATGACAATATACAAAGCTGACAGGGATGGCGTGAGATAAAATACCTACTGAAATCATCAAAATAATGCCTTCTAAAATGTACCGAAGTTTCCTATAGAAGAGAGTGCACGGGCACCTACACAGCAGAGCCGTACCGTAAATAGATTTATAGGGAATTTGGATTAAAAAAATATTATACAGGAAATACTTAATCATTATTTTAAAAATGTTAAGTAGATACAGAAAGTACGTAGATATTCGTGGAATACAAGCTCATCGGCTCGCTTCGGAGGGGTGGTGCGCCTGCACGGTGCGCTGGGTATAATCCGTCGTAGGATTTTCTGCCTGGAAAGCAAAACACACACATAATATTTTAATTAGGTAAGATACACTGGTATTGGAGGTTAAGGTGTAGTGTAGCCTAAGTAAAGTGCATCTTTAGCTCCTCATTATTAAGCTATTCAGGGACGTAGCTATAGTTTTTAATACACAGGGGGGTTTTAAAATACCAACTCATTGTGTGGTTTCACAATACAGAATTATTTTGTCGACTTGTCGAGTACCCGCTTAAGTTATTTTGTCACAATTAATTATATATATTAAGGGTTCAACAGTGAAGTTTTCTTAGTAATTGTATTGTTAAAGTCGCGACGCGCCTTTTTTAGGGAGCTTAGAGCCTATAAATATAATAGAGGGATATTGATTGCTAAAGCACGGCAAGAAATCATAACGTGATTAGAATATCCAGTAAAATCTCTCTTCTTCATGATTTTATTACAACCGTTAGGGACTTATTAGATACTAGCTGCTGCCCGCGGCTTCGCCCGCGTGAGTGTCGGAAATTACCCCATACATCCCCATGGGTTTTAAGTATAAATATTGAGTTTCGAGTTAATCGGACAGCGCGTTAAAATTCTTCCATACAAACACTGACACCGCCCAATCCCCCTTTAGGGGGTAATTTAGACGAAGGAGGAGGCGGAGCGCGTGAGGGAGAGGCAAAGTTCGCGCCCTCACGCGCCTAGCCGCCGTAGGAGACGCCCTGGGCGTCGGGACTCCTTGGAGGATCCCCGGCCACCGTAGGCGCGGGCTTGCGGGCGGTGAGCAATGGGTAGCTCGCCCCCGATAAGGACCAGGGGTCGACGGCGCGTCGTGTTCCACGCGCGCCTCAAAGAGATGTCAGCAAAACTGACGGGGTCCGCTAGGACCGTTGCCCGCCGGGGTTGCGGGTAGTCCTAAGGGGAAACCGTGGGCCCTGGCATGGCAAGGGAAGGAACACGGGTGGGTTTTAGTCAGTAAAAGTCTGACACGCCTTCCCGCTCCTCCCAGAGCGGGAGAAGTCATTGGATGATTTCCCACCCAAAAAAAAAAAAAAGAAAAAAAAAAAGGGGGTAATTTAGAAAAACAAAAAACTACAAACTTTATAATTTATTTAGATAACTATTCGTGCGAAGTTTCGTGTTTATTACCTCAAGGAATAAGATTTTTCATACAAACTGTCATCCCTTATTTTACCCCCTTAGGGGTTGAATTTCGAAAAATCCTGATACACGTTATTCTTAATTTTTGGGTTTAAGTATAAATATTGAGTTTCGAGTTAATCGGACAGCGCGTTAAAATTCTTCCATACAAACTTTGACACCCCGCAACCGTAGGATAGGATACTTTTCCGGGATAAAAAGTACCCAGTGTGGTGCCCAGGATATTAAAGAATAATTATACCAAGTTTCATCGTAATCGAACCGGTAGTTTTTGCGTGATACTTGAACAAACAGACAGACAGACAGACAGACAGACAGACAGACAGACAGACAAAAAAAAATTTAATCACACTTTTGGGTTCGGTGTCGGTCTAGTAACACCCCCTGCCATTTATTTTTTTGATATTTTCAATGTACAGAATTTTCACTTCTACAGATTTATTATAAGTATAGATTGAGCTATATTTTAGGTACACGAAAAGCCGTGTTCGCATACCTGTACTATACCATGTGGGTGGGTGTCAGGAACACCTACAAAAATGTAATAGCATGCGACGACGGCTTTACTTTGACCATGTTTGTAAGTAATGTCTTGATTTCTGTCTGAAACTCTGAAACATTTTCTCTTTTTAATTCACCGACTTCCAAAAAGGAGGAGGTTCTATGTTCATAGCGTATGTATGTTTTTTTAATTTTTTTTAATGTATTTTCACTGATTTCTCCGTCAATTGTGGTACTTAGTCTATGTGAATGATATTATAACATGTGTTACTGTCACTGTTATTTAAGTACATAGCAGGTCGTGATGTTCGAATTTGTGGGGGGTAGGTACCACAACTAAAAAGTGAATAATTAAAACTTTTTACTTTCAAGTTATTTTCACTTTTTAGTGGTTTTTTTAGAAGTCAGTCGTTTTTTTTTGGAAAAGTTTTTATTAAACTGTCGAAAACTTTTTTTTATTTAAAAAAGCTGTATGAACCAGTTTACATATAAAATTAATGTATATGTGATGTGTATGTGTATCTATGTGTGCGTGCCTGCACACATTACGTTGTTGCATGTTGCATCGCGCGCGCGGAGGGGCGCGACGCCCGCCAGTATTAAACTAGCATCCAATCGCAACGGTGGTTTTATTTGGTAGTCGACAGATCACTGGCGACGAGTTATCCACGTGAATAAAAGTTCGTGTAAAATGTCGAATATCATCGGAAATCTTTCAAGTTTTGATCACGACGCCCAAGAGTGGCCTATATTTAAAGGTCGGCTACTACAGTACATAAAATTGAACAGTGTTATACTCGAAAATAAAAGTGCTTTGTTATTAACGCATCTTTCGGATAATACCTACCGCCTTGCACGGAACTTACTTCACCCTGATATACTTGAAGAAGTTAAGTTCGAGGATCTAGTTGGAAAATTAGACAAGCATTTCACGCCGAAGCGTTGTACTTTTGCCGATAGAGAGAAGTTTTACGAGGCGAGGAGATCTGATGGCGAGAGCGTCGAAGAATGGGCGGCTCGTGTGAGGGGTTTAGCCGTTAACTGTGAGTTTGGTGAGGCATTGGACATGCTGCTGCGAGACCGTTTTATACTCGGGCTTGCACCGTGTCGGGAACGTGACCGGCTGTTTGAAGAGGATGCCAGTAAACTCACTTTTGCTAAAGCATTGGAGGTAGCTCAACAGGCAGCCTATGCGCGATTGGCTCGATCCGGCGCTTCAGCAGTAGTTGACGCGGCGACAACCGTCAAGGCCACGCAGATCAAGGACGAACCTATGTACCGACTGAGCGGGCAGCGCGGGAAGAGCGCGCGCGGCGAGCCTGCCGCAACCACCCGCAGCTCGAACAACAGTTTCGAGGAAATTCGTCGGTGTACAGTGTGCGGTCTCAGAAACCACGATGCGGAAAAGTGTCGTTTTAAAAACTATCGGTGCCAAGTGTGTGGTGTGAAAGGCCACCTAAAGAAAATATGTAGTGCTAAAAAGGGTGAATCACGTTTAAATTGTATAAACACGGAGGAAATAATTTCGGACAAAAGTGACTGCGAGGAATGTGAGCTATTTAACTTAAGGTATGTTAGTAACTCGCCTATAGAAATAAATGTGTTGATTGATTCGGTAGAATTAGATATGGAGTTGGATTCGGGGTCGGGAGCTAGTGTAATTTCCGAAACGCTTTACAATAAATATTTTTCTCATCGTATCCTGATAAAATCTAACCTAAAAATGTGTCTTTACAATGGCCACAAAATGTCGCCCTTGGGGTATTTTCAAGGTCAAATTACGTACTTAAATAATACTCAAGACATTAAGATATTTGTATTGCCGAATGGAGGCCCTCCGTTACTAGGACGAGATTTTATGGCAAGGTTTAGGATATATTTCACTTCGGATATCAATAAAATCCAAACCCAATCTATAACCGAGTCCGACATGAAAGAAGTGCAGCAACTCTTGTCTAAATACTCCGATTTGTTTAATGACGAACTAGGTAGGTTCAACAAATTTGAAGTGAAACTTGTTTTAAAAGAGGGTACCCAACCAAAATTTTTTAAGCCACGTTCTGTGCCATTCGCTTTAAAGGAAAAGGTGGAGGAAGAGATAGATAGGCTGATAGGTTTAGGGATATTACAACCCATTAAATTCCCAAAATACGGAACCCCTATTGTCCCAGTACTAAAAGAAAACGGGAAGGTTAAGATAGCCGGGGATTATTCAATAACATTAAATAAAGATTTAGAAATTGATAAATACCCAATGCCTAGGATAGAAGAGGTTTTTGCCAAGATAGGTGGAGGGGAGTGTTACAGCAAAATAGACCTAAGTAATGCTTATAACCAATTTGTCCTTGAGGAATCGTCACAAGAGCTGACCGCGATAAGTACATCTAAAGGTTTTTTCAAATATACGCGACTTGTGTATGGTTTAGCGAACGCCCCAGCCATTTTTCAAAGAGCGATGGAAGCATTATTAATTGGCATAGAAGGGGTTAGCATATGGTTGGATGACGTTTGTGTAACTGCGCCGACTAGAAAATTACATTTTAGTAGGTTACACGAAGTACTAAACAGATTGAAAGAAGCCGGTTTAAAATTACATAAAGAAAAATGTTGTTTTCTTCAGGACAGCGTCACCTATCTAGGCTACATTATAGATAGAAATGGACTACGAACTTGTCCTAAAAAAACGGAAGCTATAACAAACGCGCCGCGGCCAACAAATGTCACAGAAGTTAAGCGATTTATAGGATTAATTAACTACTAGCTGCTGCCCGCGGCTTCGCCCGCGTGAGTGTCGGAAATTACCCCATACATCCCCATGGGTTTTAAGTATAAATATTGAGTTTCGAGTTAATCGGACAGCGCGTTAAAATTCTTCCATACAAACACTGACACCGCCCAATCCCCCTTTAGGGGGTAATTTAGACGAAGGAGGAGGCGGAGCGCGTGAGGGAGAGGCAAAGTTCGCGCCCTCACGCGCCTAGCCGCCGTAGGAGACGCCCTGGGCGTCGGGACTCCTTGGAGGATCCCCGGCCACCGTAGGCGCGGGCTTGCGGGCGGTGAGCAATGGGTAGCTCGCCCCCGATAAGGACCAGGGGTCGACGGCGCGTCGTGTTCCACGCGCGCCTCAAAGAGATGTCAGCAAAACTGACGGGGTCCGCTAGGACCGTTGCCCGCCGGGGTTGCGGGTAGTCCTAAGGGGAAACCGTGGGCCCTGGCATGGCAAGGGAAGGAACACGGGTGGGTTTTAGTCAGTAAAAGTCTGACACGCCTTCCCGCTCCTCCCAGAGCGGGAGAAGTCATTGGATGATTTCCCACCCAAAAAAAAAAAAAAGAAAAAAAAAAAGGGGGTAATTTAGAAAAACAAAAAACTACAAACTTTATAATTTATTTAGATAACTATTCGTGCGAAGTTTCGTGTTTATTACCTCAAGGAATAAGATTTTTCATACAAACTGTCATCCCTTATTTTACCCCCTTAGGGGTTGAATTTCGAAAAATCCTGATACACGTTATTCTTAATTTTTGGGTTTAAGTATAAATATTGAGTTTCGAGTTAATCGGACAGCGCGTTAAAATTCTTCCATACAAACTTTGACACCCCGCAACCGTAGGATAGGATACTTTTCCGGGATAAAAAGTACCCAGTGTGGTGCCCAGGATATTAAAGAATAATTATACCAAGTTTCATCGTAATCGAACCGGTAGTTTTTGCGTGATACTTGAACAAACAGACAGACAGACAGACAGACAGACAGACAGACAGACAGACAGACAGACAGACAAAAAAAAATTTAATCACACTTTTGGGTTCGGTGTCGGTCTAGTAACACCCCCTGCCATTTATTTTTTTGATATTTTCAATGTACAGAATTTTCACTTCTACAGATTTATTATAAGTATAGATTATCGTAACTTCATACCGAATGCATCGGCTAGGTTACACCCGCTACACGAATTATTGCGTAAAGGGGCGCAGTGGGAGTGGGGCGAACGGCATGAACATGCATTCAATAGCGTTAAGGTTGAGCTATCATCAGAAAGAGTGCTAGCCCATTTTGACCCCGCAGCACAGTTAGTGTTGACGGTGGACGCGGGGCCGGCCGGCCTAGGCGCGGTGCTGGCGCAGCGCGACAATGACCTTGCGAAACTCGAGCGACCGCTGGCGTTCGCCTCAAGGTCATTGTCCAAAAGTGAAAGAAACTACAGTCAGATTCAAAAGGAAGCGACAGCCATTATTTTTGCTGTCAAATATTTTCACCAATACCTGTATGGACGCCAAGAACCATTCGTCCTTAAGACTGATCATCGTCCATTACTTTCCATATTCGGAAAGAAAACAGGTATTTCAGTCATGGCAGCATCGAGGTTACAGCGTTATGCGATAATATTGTCTGCATATAATTATAACGTCCAGTATATTAAAAGTGAAAATAATGTCGCGGCGGATTATTTGTCGCGCTCGCCTTTACCTGAACCTGACTGTAGAACGGAAGAACTAAATGATCTGTCTTTTCTCAATTTCTTAGATGCTAACGTCGCCCCGCTAACTTTTAGTGATATACAAACAGAAACTAGCAAGGACGATATATTAAAAACAGTGATAAAATACGTGCAGAACGGTTGGCCGCGTAAAATTAATTGTAAGCAGGTTCTGCCCTATTTTAACTGCAAAACGGATTTAGAGGTTGAAAGCGGTTGTATTTTTCGAGGCCACAGAGTTGTAATACCAGCGGTGTACCGACATAGGTTATTAAAAGAACTACATTCGGGTCATTTCGGCGTGGTAAAAACAAAGAGTGCAGCTCGCAGTAGATTTTGGTGGCCATCGATTGATAAGGACATAGAGGAATGGGTGGGCGCATGCCACACGTGCGCCGGCACCCGAGCCGCGCCGCCGCGCGCGCCTCCCGCGCCCTGGCCGCGCGACTCGTCTCCATGGCGACGCTTGCACATTGACTACATGACTATAAATCAACAGGTATATTTGATTGTCGTAGATTCCTACAGCAAATGGTTGGAGTGTTTACATATGAGTTGTGGTACTTCAAGTCGGGCGCTTATAACAAAATTAAAGGAATTGTTTTCTAGGTTTGGTATCCCGAGTGTAATAGTTTCTGATAATGATGTAAAGATTAAGTCGAGTGAATTTAAACATTTTTGTGAAATGAACGGTATCCGATACATAACGTCCCCAATTTATCACCCTCCCAGTAACGGACAGGCCGAAAATTCTGTAAAAACATGCAAGAAGATGATAAAATGTATAATCAGCGATAACAGTCAGCAAAATGTGGTGAACGAAAAACTGTTAGGATTTTTATTTGATTATCGCAACACACCACATTGTGCAACGGGCGAATGCCCAGCAAAGCTTATGTTTGGCCGAAATATAACATCTAGGCTGGATCTGTTACTAGAGGGTGGTCATAGTCATAAAAATGAAACTAATAATGATAATTTAAAAACTAAAAGAACATTAATAATAGGCGATAGGGTATGGTTAAAATGGTACATAGCCAGGAAAGAGATATGGATTTTAGGTAAAATAATTAAAATAATAGGTAATCGCATGTTCGAAATATTGGTTAAAGATTATAATGTTAACTGTAGAAGGCATATTGACCAGATAAGGAAATATACAGGTCCAACCGTAACTGCAAGGGCGACGAACGACGCACGTGCTGATGTCGTGAGCCCCACGCAGTCAGCGCCGTCGTGCCCGCGCACCCTGCCGGCGGCGGAGGCGCAACCGCCACAAACATCACCTTCAGTTATTGATTCGCAGGCTATAGAAGGCGAGGGCAATGATAATGAGGAAGAGGATGAGTGGACTGAGGCTCAAAGTGAATTCGATTCGAACGATCATAATAATGCTGAGACTAATCAAGAAGTAGCTGAGAATCGTGGCGATCGTTCTTTTGAACCACAGTCTACAAGACCGACTCGTAGTTGTAGACGTAAGATTAATTATAAGATTTAAAATTGTAATTGTATCGCACACCACGCATTTGGATATCTTGGTTCAGTTTGTGAAGTGTCTATAGATTAATAATAACAAATAAATTAGGGTGCGTAGTGCGCGACCAGTCGAGTTTGTCGACCTCTTGTTGTTTGTACCTACATAATTATGTAAGTCAAATTATTATATAGTACCTAATTATTGTTTAGTTCTTACTTTTGATAATAGTGTCGGAGGAGTGATGTGTATGTGTATCTATGTGTGCGTGCCTGCACACATTACGTTGTTGCATGTTGCATCGCGCGCGCGGAGGGGCGCGACGCCCGCCAGTATTAAACTAGCATCCAATCGCAACGGTGGTTTTATTTGGTAGTCGACAGATCAATATGACGTGACCGGTACCATTGGCGATGAATCCCATGATTTTTTGGATGAAATTACAAATGTGACCAAATTACAATAATAACCCATCGGTGGTGTTCCATCTTTGCATACCGAGACTCCTCCGTGCTTCGGAAGGCACGTTAAGCCGTTGGTCCCGGCTGTCATTCGTGGATCTTTGACAGTCGTTACGAGTCGTCAGAAGCCCGAAAGTCTGACAACCAGTCTTACCAAGGGGTATCGTATTACCCAGTTACTGGGTTGTGGAGGTCAGATAGGCAGTCGCTCCATGTAAAATACTGGTATTCAGCTGCATCCGGTTAGACTGGAAGCCGACCCCAACATGATTGGGAAATGGCTAGGCAGAATGATGATGATGGTGGTGTTAATATTTTTTTTAAAGACCGTTCTCGTACCTGCCTACGTGAACTTGGCATTTATAAGTAGGACCAACTTATCCAAACCTGATAGATGACGCCACATCAGTGGGAGTAGGGCCGGGAACTAGTGTTGAGAATAATGTAAAATAATCATAACCCTCCCTTGTGGTTTTGCCGTCGGGTAAAAAATAAATACACTCATCTTCGTCGTTGGTGCTGCGACGCTGCATGGCGGCTGCACGCCGCTTGCTGACTGCACGCGGCGTGCTAAGCGGCGCACTGAAAACGGTAGAATAGTCACAATGCGAAAATATAAAGGTGATGCACAAAAATAAAACTGCTGCTGTTTGTACCTATGTGTGTTCATGAATGGTTAAGTAAATACTTAGCGAAATCGTTACAAAAAAAATACAACTGCATGGAAAACCTCAGAGTCAGTAAGAAGGCCTTTAGCTTCTTGAGGCCTTCTTACTGACTTGAGGTTTTAGCATGCAAGATACTAGAAGTTGCACAGCAGTCATACACACTGCATGTATCTGTAGAGCCGCTCCCAGCAAACCACCACCACAATCATTTCTATAAAAAAAATAAGTACAAAGGTACCTATGCAAAAGCTAATGCACTTTAAAAACACGACGCAGTAAACGAAGAAAGTTGGTGCGGGCGAGGAACACGCGCCAGGAGGGGAGGATGAGGAAAAGGCGGCAGGGGCGAGGGCGGGTACGTTGATTCGCGGGCGGCAGGGTCGCGGGGGGTTGAGGTAGGGCTCGGGCGCCGGGGGATAATGCTTCGAAGCGTCGAAGCTTTCCGGCGGGCTGGGCTCACGCATGCGGGGTACGCATGGGCTTCTTTCCGCCCTGTGACGTCAGCAAGCAGAAGCCCGCCCAAGCCAAAGTGCACGTAAGCCCGGTTGCATATCAGGCGTGTTTATTCATTTTGAATTACCTACCCATTCCGTAGCAAAATGCAGAGATGATTTATGGTTCCACTTTATTGACCATTGCCAAGACAGTACTTACTTTTCATTGTACTACTGTGATTGAACTCAAATTAAAATGTCTAATTTGGACTTTTTAAGTTTTATAAAATACAGTTTCACGTATTTTTTTCACGCTATCGCCGATTCTCACTTGGGATGCACATTTGCACGTTCAACAATAATATTACTCTACCTCTTCTCAAACAGAGAAGGACCTAGTAATCAAGTCATCACGATTGCTTGTTTGCGATTTTAGACTTATAATTTTAACCTTCATCTCACAATATAATTTTAGTAGGTACAGTTAGGATACACAGGTAGGTATGAGGAGTAGGGTGTGTCTCCTACTACTGACTACAGTCCGTTGGTGTCGGGAAGCTCTTCTCGCCATCTACACCTGGGTCTGCCGCCATTCCAATGGACGCTCTTAGCACACAATGCATCCATCATTTGGAAAACGAGTCCAGCTCCGTCCCACTGGAGCTGGGCTGCTTTTGGGCGACGTCTGCGATCTCTTTTGGAGCGCAGTATCGTGTTCCGGTCCGGTCGATAAGTCGAATTCCACGGATACTCGGCTCCATTGCTCGTAGGAAAACCTGGAACTGTAAAAGACCAGATTTCAGCGACGTATGTAAGGATAAGGAGATGTTCATCAATTTGCGTTTATAGCAAATTGGAATTTCTGCTTTCATGAGGTTTTTCATCCACCAATATTGTCTTGCGTGGAACCTCCTCACCCTCCACTTTCTGTTTTGGTTTGATTCTATTAGTTGGGTTTGGTTCATTCGAAGACCAATTTCGAGACTGGCCTTTTTCAATTCATTAAGCATTTCGCATTTTCGCCTAATTCAGCTGCCGAATATCAAACAGAACAATAACCTCGGCGAAATGCAGGTTTATACAATATTTAAAAAAAATTAAAGTATTAAAACTAAAACCCAAATAAGTCTTTTTGCCGTAGTTGGGGTTTAGTTTTTACACAAGAACTTTTGTTTTAGAACAAGGAACCCTTATAGGTACTTAGTTAAACTTTTATTTTTATTTGAATTATTTTGGGGTAAGTAATAATACCTATAGGTATATATTTTTGAAATGTGCTAATTAAGCTCTTTCATCTGATACCCAACATAGCACCATTAAAACAACTATTTGTTTGGTTCATGACTTTTTGTCCTCTAGACGGCGCCATATTCGATTTAATGTGACGACACATAGCCTATAACCAGCGGACGACCGAGACGCTTCCAACGATACCCTATTCAAATTATGATGAGTAGTTTAGAAGTTATGTGGGAACAGATGAACATACATACA